>CM026086.1:21256278-22456278 GCA_014839685.1 Anableps anableps | reverse complement strand
AGGGCTTCATTTTATGTATTTGTTGTGCAGGAGGTTCAATTTATACACAGGATTCCTAGTTTAAAGCACAAAACTTGGTTTACACGACGGTATGCAACGATAAAAAAAAAATGTTTTTGTCAAACAAAAACTTAAAAATACTTTTTGTTGGGAAAAATCTTAATTTTTATGTTTACATTCCTAAAAACACATAAATACAACTTTGAAAACTAAACCAATAATTATTGTTGTAGTTTATAAATGTACATTTTACATAGTTCACATATTTTTATTAATTAGACAATTATAAATTTGCATACAATATTTGAGATGCTACAAGTTAATACCCTTTCATTACTATTACCTATATTTTCAGAAGAGCAGCCTTTCCTGTTACAGTTCAAAAAAACAGAAGTAAGACCAGGAGCCTTATTTGGTTACATTTTCTAAAGTCCACTTTTGTCTCAAAATTAAAAGCAAATAAAATCTAGTCTTGTCAGACTTAATTAAAAAAAACAATTCAATGCAGTGTGCCCTGCTGACTCTTGCTTTTTGTTTTTTTGTTGTTTTTTTTTCTCGCAGCATTAAAATGTTTCCTACCAGCTATGAGAAGAGTGTAAAATAGCATAATATCAGTGTAGTGCATATCCTGAGCCTGGGTGATGAGTCACTCACAACATGCTGCGCCTTCTTTCTGCATCACTACTGATGAAATCACATGCAGCATCGCTACCCTTTAAAACTCCAGTTGCTGGAGGGAAAACAGGTTGCATCAAGAGTTTTGGGTAAGCAGACGAAAAGCTAAACATCAATGATCAAATTAAAGAGCAAAACTTTTAACTGCATTCTCAAGCGTTTGCAGATAACGGCAGCTAATTACACACATTAGCAGCGTCCTGGTCAGGAGCCAGATCTGTTCCCTCAGAGTCTTGCGCTTACAGGAAATTAAAGCGCCGATATGTAAAATTCTGAAATTGACTGCAGTCATTAAATATTCATCTGCACACAGTGCATTTGCACTAGCCAGAGAGGCAGTGCTTCACAGCCGACTAGCAGAATACTAAAACGTCTCTCTTCCCTTGCAGCAGTGGCCACGAGCACTAGAGAGACATGAAACAAAAGAAACAACAAATTCACAGGAAAACGTGACGGGAAAGAACAAGTGCCCTGGTGCATTTCTTATTCTTCATGAATGACAGACTGGACAAAGTCATCCCTCTCAGTCTGGATTTATCCATCAGAGCAGCTAATTTGCACATCTCCACTGCCATACAAGGAGCAGTCTGCTTGATTAGCTGTATACTGTAATTAAAACTTAATGAGGGAGCACAAGTCATGTTAAGCTTCCTTTCAGACCTCACAAACAAAGTCTTAATGACTAAGCTCAATCACACCTTAAGGACCTTCTAGTGTTGTATTATCCTAACAGACCAGTGGTGTACTCCCATGAGAGCAGGATTGTTCTCCAAAGTTTAGGTTCTGGAGGCAAAACTGTTGCAGTTAGGAGTAAAACTTTTCATAACATATAATTAGCTCTTTAGGCTCAAGTGACTCTAAAGCCCCACGGGTTTATGATAAAAGTTACTGAAAAAGAATTATTGATTGCCTTTCTTTCCTTTTATCATACTGCAAAGACTTACAATTACTTTGTGCTGTGAATAAATATGTGTTTATTCTGTTTTTGCTTTTTTTTTTGTCATGTGTCAGTATTTCAAATCAATCACATTTAATCCTTATTTGATCTGAAACCGAGGCAGAGATAATCTGAGTAAATACAAAAAGCACTTTCCAAAATTTTCTAATTTTTCATTTAGCTAACTTTGAAAATGTTTTGCGCACTTAGCTTCCCCTAAATTAATTTCTCCAGATAAATTCAAAACCATCAATTTACTTGGATGTTTTGTAAACTTTCAGTTGAATAAAGTTCGGTTTTGGAGTGGCCAACTCAAAGTCTAGACTTCAATGCAATTGAGAAGCAGTGGCATGACCTTAAATAGGGAGTTGAAAACATTTGAAAATGGCAGAATTAAAACAATTGTGCAAAAAAAATGAATGGTTCATCGGCAGTTGCTGTGTACGCTTGATGGTAGATGTTGCTACGAAGGATGACTCGAGCAGTTATTCGGTTTAGGGGGGAATTCATTTTCACATAGGCATGGTTGGTTTGCATTCACTTAATAAATGACATAATCATTTGAAAACTATAGCTTATATTAACTCCAATTATCTTTGTGTGGTATGAAAATTAGTTTGAGCGAAAAAGAGGCAATTTGCAAGGAAGAAATGTGTTTTCACAGCTCTGAATCTTCCTCCTAGTTTGATAAATTAAACAAATGTTCTCCCTGACATAAACTCAATGTGTTTCCAATCGACTCAGAACAAGTTGAATCAATGAGACACACGAAATTTGTCTAGTCAGAGCAGCAAAATATGGTACCTGCATCGGCATGTGCTATATTAAAAAAAAAAAAAAAAAAAAAAAAAAATCAACTTACCGTGTACCATCAGCTTTCCAGCTAACTTTATAAGGATTCTGCTCTAGAAGACGAAGATTTTGTCGGTCCATGGACACAGGCTGTGCACCTGGAAATCCAGACCTGTGATCAGAAAATATTGTAATTAGTCCAATATTTCATTATCACTCATGAAGCATGAAGATGATCAATTTGTTTCACACCAAGAAGAAATCCATCAAATATACACTCTTACAGAAAACTATGCAGAACATCTCCATCTCTTTTTACCTCAACATTCAGCTTAATGATTACTTGTCAAGCTCATAAGTTTACAAATGTTATAGAAAGCTGTTTAAGCAAAAAGTGCTTTGAAAATTTAAACATGACATTTGTACCATTAAAAGGAAACATATTGATTAGCAAAGACAAACACTTAAAACTGACATCTGTTCTTATGTGTAATGGACATAAATGCAAGTATTTTAATATTTGGATTGGAAAACCATTAAAAGATCAACATGGTTAAAAATAATCATAGATTATTATGGCCAGCATTTCTTCCCACTTAAAATGGCTAAAAATCACAAACAGATGTATCACATCAAGAGCATATGATAAAAAAAAAAAACATTGTTACTCAGCATTTTGAAGGAGATTTGTTCTGTTTACACATAAAAGACTTTGTCTGGTATGCTCCTGGTTGTTGAAGTGAGAGTGAACACCATGGATGAGATCAAAGAAGCTGTCTGAAGGCTTCAGAAAGAAGACTGTGTTGAGGCTGGTAAGAGATTTAAAGAATCTCAAAAGAAGTTGAAATCAACCATGCCACTGTATTGAAATTTGTCTAAAGGTGAACGACACTCAAAACAACTGCCAACATGCCCAGAGCTAGCCATCCAACCAAGTTTATCTCAAGAGGAGAATGCAAGCGGAAAAAAGAACCCCCCTAAAACCCTGAAATGTCATCCTGGGACCCACAGCGGGTTCTGTTACATTTCAGTGCCTCTCCCTGTGCGATCGGAAAGAGACTGCACATGTTTAACCCTCAAGGGACGCATGCAAGGAGGAAACCTTTGCTCCTCTTTTGCAAGATGAAGACCAGATTGAAGTTTACTAGAGAAAACGTAGACAAACAAAACTTAAATGACCTTTAGACATGAGTATGTATTGAATTATTCAGACATCAGAACAGAGGACATGTTTGGTCATAAACCAAATGTAGCATTCCAGGAAAACAACCTGATCCATTCATTCAGAGTCTATTAAAACGTCTGCAAAAGTGAATGGATGAACTCAGAAAGTATGGAAAATGTCATCCTCCAACAACAGATAAGATAAATAAAGGGCACTCCACATGATTTTGGTTCTACAGACCAACCACCTCGACAAAATGTTCTCTTTTAAAGCCTTTTATGGCAAATACTTTCTACATCAGCTCATTTAGATTGCATAGTAAAACTAGAAATTAGCACATAGGGCTTAAAGAAAGTGTTTAAAAGCAGGCAGATAAAATTACAGTGTGGATTGTTCTCTCTGCTAGGATGAGACATCTCAGTGGGGCTGACGCTCTGCAATTTCCAGGGGAAAAAAAGCTGCTACGGTTTATTCCCCTAAAATATAAAAATCTATTTCTGTCTTCACTGCCTGCCTGAAAGTGTGAGGATGCCCCCCCCAAAAAAATAAAATAAAATAAAATAAGGGAGAAAAAAAAAGTTGTAACAGATGAGTCACTCCCAACAATGCACACCAACATAAATACATATACACACAGTTTCCCAAAAAGGAGTAGTGCAATTAAGGAGCACCTTACCTGTCCCACTCAGCCATCTCCTGACACATTCTTTGGATCTCGCCTAACTTGGGTTGGGTCGTGACCTGTGTGACCCCTTTCACTGAGATCCCTTCAAGAAACACCGCACCCTGGGAGGAGAAAATACAAGAAGAGGAAAATAAAAAGGTTTTGAGTTGAAAATAAACATTTCACATCCTCCTACACACATTGATCCAAAACAGCTGTTTCTTTGCTTATGAGTCGCTGGGTGCAAAAAGAACAGACAGAGATATTCAAAGCTTTTATTTTTAACCACCTAGAAACATTCACACATTCATTATTTAAAGCATCTGCCTCATAAAACTTGTTACTCTGCCTCCACTTAGTCTTACAACAATTTTAGCCCTGTTCTAAGGCTGCTGACACAGTCTCATCTAAAGTACTACGTCCTCTCACTTGCTTGTTTTTTATCAGACTCATATTTTCAGAGCTCTTAGTCAACCCTTTCAAATTTTGGTAATGATAAAAACCAAAATTATCAACAAAAAGTCAGGCTTTAAATACAGAATCTAAAAAAAAGTCCTCCAGTATAACAAAGGATCAAACATCCAAAATCACATATGTTTGTGAGATTGTTGAGGAAAAAATGTTTTAAATTCTTTCTTGGCATAACTATTCTTCATGAAAATTTCTCAAAACAAAATAAATAGGAAAGTTATTAGTTTTTTTAAGCTTTACTATATTTTTACAAACTTCTTAACACATTGGTAGCTTCCCCGTAAAGTGGCATCTCTGACAAACCAATTTGTCAGAAACGTCAAGGTTTTAAAGTGAATTCAATACAGGCAATATTCACAACAAAACAAACAAAATCTAATGACATAGCAACAAATAAGTATTTTCTTAATAGAAAAATCCAATAAATTTTGGTTGAGAATTTTAATTGCAGAAAAAATGCATAATTTCAAACCACTTTGTCTAAGTGCATTTGGAAACTGTAATCTGGCATTTTGCTTTGCTTTCAAAATAATTGCTTGTTCCTTGCTGAGTGGTCTTTCAGCCCAAGTCTACACACAACTTTCACTGTGGATAATGACTCTTCCCTACCATCTTTTTATTTTTTATTTGGTTGAGAAGCAAAATTTCCCCCCAAATGCATTCATTATCTCTGGGACACAGAACCTGTCTTACTGCTAAATAGTGTGACAGCCAGACATTCCCAAGCTGTTCATACTTATAGATCAAGGCAGCACTTTCAGTCACCTGGAAATTGTACCAAAAGGTAAACGAAACTTGTGGAAGTCTACTATTCTCGTTCTTGATAACTTAGCTAGGAGTTTTTGAGGTTTTGCCATTCACCTCAAATTTTACACATTAACCTGTCAGGCCTTATAAAGCCATGAAATTATCATCCAGGCTTTCCTAAACTGTTTAAATGCATAGTCTTTGTAAACATCTGTATTTGAAACAAAATCATTCATTCCTCATTTTTAATGCTAAATCATAGTCATTCAGCTGCAAGAGAAAATATTTAGTCTATCACATAGGTGACCTCATCTATAAGCTCCAATGTTTGCTCAAAAACAAACCTGCAGAGAGAGGGACTATATCAATATATCACGATTCCTTTAAAAGTTGATCATGATAATCCTGGGTAACGGCTTGGCCCCAAGCAATTTACCATCAGCGATATGTTCCAGCTTCCTCTTAAATGGTTTGTTACAGCAGACTGCGCACGAGTGAGAAGAGGGATCTAATTTCTCTCTCACCTCTCATGTCTCTGACCTAGCAGAGAGTGAGAAATCCTTTCCAGGAGAAACTGTAGCGAATCTCCTGAGATCAGAGCTGCGGGGTCCAACAGAGCCACACAGGTGAATTCTGGGTGGCCACAGGAAAAAATAAAAATAAATAGAAAAAAAAAAATAAAACACTATAAAAGGAGGCAGGTGTGCTGATGGCATCGGGCTCAAATGATTCTTTGAGAATAATTATGACGAGAAAGGAGGACCTTTGAAACCTCAGAAGGGACAAAAAATGGTTTAGAGCAACCTAATTAGTCCAGTTACCGTTAACCACTGAAATCAAATGTTTCCACAGAAACTCTCGGCACATATTTTTCTCCAAACAGCCAGGCAGCCACAGACTGGTCGAACTGACGAGGTGGGGCTCTCGATCGGGAGACAGTATTCTTTAACAACATTCGAGTGCTGCAGTAACGGGTCTAAGCTTCTCTCTTCTCCAGATCTGTCTGGTGTATCAAATTCTCAGCTATTAGGTTTGCCTTGATTCAGGTCTTCAGTCTGGGTGCAATAAAACGTGAAAAATACATGTTATTCTCCTGCATTTTAAATTAATGTCTCAAAGGAGTACATAAGATTGTAATTAGTATTTGTTTATCACATATCCTTAATTATTATATATAGGGGACTATTTTACAGTCCAGCACAACACATCAACCAATCTGGAGTCTCTAACCAGTTTTAGCTTCTCCTTCTTCCTCTTGCCAGGCGCCGACCCCGAGGAGCTGGGGCCCGACTCCTGGCTGACCGCGTTGCCGTCGTCGTCCACATCGCCGTCGTCGTCGTCAAAGCACCACTCGGGGAGTGCGGGGGCAGGGGGTATGTCCTCTCCGTTGCCATAACGACAGAAAAGCTCTTTGAGGTAGTCTCCCTTATAGATCCCAGGAGGCCGAGCCTGGGCGAAAGCAGCCACAGCTGCCTCGATGCTGATAAGGAAGAGAAGAAAACAGATGGGGAGGTTTTATGTTTGCTAACAACTCACCCCAGGCAGTAAAATAAGTAAAAACTTTATATCGCTGCATTGGTGATTTTAAAGTTTTCAACGTGATGTTTCCTGTTTCTAAAGTGATAATCAGTGATTCTTACACTACAAATGGTGACTGCATTTGATCATAGTGCCATTATAATAATTCTGTAAAAGGTAGAGGGGTATTTAAACTTATTTAAATACAGTTTTTTTTAGGGCTGCAGCAGCTAAATGAGAGCACTGATTTATAATTTTTAGCAGCTTAAGGCTTCAACCCTGCTCTCATAATTTTAAACAAGAAGGAAACTGTATTCATTTTAAAATTCTTGAATTTAGGCTTCAACCCATATTTTTTTGGACCACTTTGTTTTATATAGTGAAACTGAAGGACCTTCACTGATAGAGGTGGTGCTACTCTGGCCTCAATTCTAAAGCCATTCATGCTTCTTCACCTCTTTCAAATTTTGTCATGCTAAACCCACAAACTACAATGCTTTGTATTGGAAGTTTACATGATAGACCAGCACAAAGTAGCCATACTTGGTATACTGTGTTTTATTTTTTTTTTTATGAAAGGCGTGGCCTGCATTTGTGTTTAACCTTTAGTAGTCAATACTTTATAGAACCAACTTTCTTCTTCAATTTCTAAGGCTTGCCACAGATTCTCATTTGGATTTTGGTCTGGACTTTGACTAGGCCATTCTAACATCATTCTGAATATATGTCAAGACTGTGTCATATTTAGCTCTATCCATTGTGTTCACGTTGAAAAAGGCATCACCATAGCGTGATGCTGCCACTGCCAAGTTTCACCATGAGGAAGATGTTTTTGTTACCTGTTCAGTCAGAAGATTCTCCAATTCAATTCAAAAGTACTTTATTACTCCCAAAGGGAAATTAAGTATTATTGTAAGTCATGTCTTGTTGTTGCAGATGCTAATGTAAGGATCTCCTGTAGCGGTCTGTATTAAAGTGAATCTGAAGAAGCCTCTGACTGAAGACACTCTGTTGCTGTATGAGAGCCTCAAACAAAGAGGATGCTCAGGGTTGTCTGTAATATTTTTCATTTTATGAAGAATCCTTCTTTGCACAATAATCTCCAGAGATTCCACAGTAGTCCCCAGAACAGAACCAGCCTTCTTTATCAGGTTGTTGAGCCTTTTTAAGGCTCTGATGATGCTACTCCAACAGAGGACGGCAGAAGATTGTGTACTCTTCACAAAAGATTTATAGATCTCTAGCGTCTCGCTACAAACACTAAAGGACCTAAGCTTTCCCAAGAAGTTCTCCCACCTGAGCTGTGGATCTCTGCTGCTCACCCAGACCTACCATGGGCCTCTTGACTGCTTCTGATTAAGTTTCCCTTTGTCCGGTCTGTCAGTTTAGTTGTTAGACCATTTCTTGGTAGCTTCACAGTTGTGCCGTGCTCTTTTTACTTTTGGCAGGCTGAATAAAAAGGCACACCATGCATTTCAGGTTTCCATTTGTAAGAGGTTTTGGAAACTATGAATAACTTTCTTCCTACTTACCCCAAATATCTGCCATTTTGTGTTGGTCTATAACATAAAATCTCACAAAAATACATTGAAAATTATCTCTGTAACATGACAAAATGTAGAAAAGATCAAGGACGGTAATCTGATATCTAAAAGTAACACAGAAGGATTTTCTTTATGGAAGGGGTGTTCCGTTTTCCTTTATCAAGACTTCAACTCGCCATCTGGTCTAATTCATAATAGGAGACATGTGGCTTATCTGGTCACCTGTCATTTCATTTTTATTTTTTACGTGCTTGCCCTTTAACAAACAGCCTTAAGGGATGGCTTCCAACATGGTTTTTTGCAACAGAACATCTGGTGTAACTGGGCCAAATGCTGCAATTACTATGATGGATTCTTGTTTAGCTTTTACAGACTAAAGATGCTATATTTCATCCACTTTGAGCTCCTCAGGCTAGAAGATATTGGTTTACAGCAGAAACCTCCCAAATTAAAATTTTACTTGGAATAAGCTCCAAAGGCATACATCTCAGTGTTTCAAAAAATTAGTTAGCACTCATTTCAAAATACATAATCGCACATTAATGAAGATTCTGTTTCTATTTCCAGCAACAATCCAAAAATAACAGATAAATAAATAAATTTGGACCATGGTTGACAGTTTCAGAGCTGAATTATCTTTCAACACATTAACAGTGGATGACAGCTGAAAATGGTCTGAGAATATTCATTTCACAGGAAACAGTGGGAGGTAGGAGGGTTTAATTCAGCCTCCACATCTCCAGAGATTCTCCTCCACTGAGCAAAGACGCATCCCCCAGTTGTCTGGCTCAGCTGTTGGGAATCATTTGTGTCTCTGAAAAGGCCTTGTCGCCACTACCTGGCTGATCTTAGCGATGCTCTGTGTTGATTGGTACTGACAGAGTGCACTCATGTGGCATCACACATACTGTAACCTCTCAGATAAAAAAATAAAAAAAGTAGGACAAACGGCAAGCCGAAAAAAGACTGAAATTGCTGGGAGGATGAAACTGAAGTAATAATGCAATCCACTGGAGAGACTGTGTTGGATAGTCTGAGTTATCAAGCGAGACAACTCTGAGCAGCCTGCAAGTACCCTCATAGGTGTACGAGCGCACGCTCGGGGTCCTAAATCTTTCTGTAATTCTGCACTCAGATGTATGAGCGATCATGGTGTGTCAGCTCTTACCTCCAGTCAATCTTCTCCACCAGGTACGCACATATCAGAAAGCCTGTCCGATTGAAGCCATGCGTGCAGTGTACTCCTTCAGGAGACAGAACATTTTTTTTTAAAAAGCATCAAATTAAATGCTGTGTAGATGCAACCTTCTGTGAAACAAAGAAATGAACCTTGCAAAGCATGATCATTATTAATCATTATCTATCTTTAGAGCCTTGACAAAATTCAGTAAAGCAACAGAGTACGTTATCTCCATTTGGACAGCAATGCAGTCTGTTCGTGTCAACTTCTCTGAGGTGAGTCCATGTTTTGAGAACTGGCATGAATCGCCTCAAAGGGGGGTTCTGACTTTAAACCCTACCTACATCAAGAATCTGCCTAAATCCAGCTGCTGGACAAACACAGGAGGCTCAAAGATGGGTGCAACATTTAGGGGAATATGAAGCATGAACGGAAAAGGATAAAAAAAGAAAAAAAACAAAAAACAAAAGCAGAGACATTTCTTCCCCCCACATGCACAAAATTTAGGAAACTGGTTATTTTTCCTAAACATGAAAATCTTCAGCAGGTGCACAAAAACTTGGAAATGAAACAAAATGAAAATCGTCTGGACAAGCAGTTGTCCGGGTTAGGAGGTTTGAGCGGCATTTTTCGACCCAGCTGTTTCAGTTGGACATGTGTTCTGCAGAGAAAGCCAACCCTGATTACCAGCTGGCTAAAGACAGGATGTTGTTGAGATGACGATCAGACATTCTGTTTTAGCGCTCAGGTTACTCAATTTACAAGGCAAGGCTGCACTTAGCGGGTAAAAAGCCAATGAAGAGAAAGTTGAGGTGTAAGAGAGCCCCCTGCTGCCAATAGTGTGAAACTGCAATCTTGGTCTTCACAGACAGATAGGACTTGGCAAGAAGTAATCCAAAGCAAAACAATTCCTTTTATTATTAATTATTGATTAAGAATATAACCATTTAAACTAAAATGAAAAGGAATTAAGCAAAAATGAGTAAATAGTTATTAAAAATTAAAGGATCTATGAAAGCACGGCGTAAAACAAAAGTCAGAAAACAATACAATAGCCTACACACTGACATTTTTAGTTGAAAAGAAAAATAATTTAGACACCAACTGATGCTCCTTCACCCACAATCACCTACACAATGTTCACCAGGAGAGCTGTTTCTGTTTCTAATGATAACACCTACACTTTTACAAAGGAATATAATATTGACTTTCACAGACAACAAGCTGTTTTGGAAGGGTGTACAAATTCACCCACTCTCTTTGCCACTAACAATGAAAAACTTTGCTGGGTGGTTTATTCTTTGTGGTTCTAAAAACTGAACACACCCTACTGGGAGCCTAGTTGATGTGTGTGAACACATATGGAAATAAAACATATATTAAAGACATTTAGATAAAACATCCAACCACACCTTGCTATAAGGGGATCATATTCTGAAGTAATGCTGCCCTCTGCTGTGAACAAATGGTAGCGCTACAAAAAAACCCCAAAACAAAACAAAAAAAGAAAACGCCTGTTTAGCACATAGAAAGAATTTTTGTAATTCTAACTAACCTGAAACAAGAGATGCTTGGTCTGATTTAAGTTCAGACAGTGAGAAACAAGTTAACCCTGATGCCGAGCTGTTACAAAAATCTGAGTGAATCATGTATTATGCAGTGCAAACTTATCTAAAACAGCTGCTTTTGATTAATCCCTCGTTTCCACTGAAGTACAGCATGGCACGGGTCGCTGTGATTCATCACGCTATTTTGGCTGTTTCCACTGTAAAAACGCCCCAAATAACCAACTGTTACTGCACCATTCCTAGGCCCAATACAGTTGTAGGTCCATAGAACAACGGTACGGTAAGGGCAGAGCTACTGGCGTCACACGACACAGTCCATTGATTGGGGGACAGAAAAACGTCACTGCTTGTTATTTATGTAAAAAGTCATATATTTTTCCCTTTTAGATGCTAATACAAAGGGGTTACATGAGCAGGAGTGACTACCACCACAGTCAGCAGATTTCCAGTATTCCCCCAGTTTAATAATAATTTGTAAAAATAATCAAGTGAATTAATAACCAAAGTTGACTCACCGATCAGTTCTGTGGGATTCTTCTCTTTGAAGTCCCCACAAAGTCTGATGAACAATTGAGTCGTATCCTTAGAAGGGCATTCGCCATGGCTTTTAACATACAGATTAACAATCTTCAGGACATTACCCACTGACAGAACTCCAACACTGTACTTCTGGCTCAATTGTTTACATTTACACAGTTAAATCTGCTCATACCCTTTACAATGGAGCTTCACATATTTAATTCCTTCTTTTTCAATATCGTTGCGGTCATAAAAGCGACTAGTGTTCGTCAAATCTAGAAGCAAACCCATTTTCACCTGAGGAAAAGAAAGAGACACAGTGAAGCAATTATTTTCTTCTCACATCAGTGTTTTTATCTTTAGTAATTCACTTACCTTGAGACTTTTTAAATAGTTGGACAACATGCTCGGATGAAACCTGTTCTCCTCTGCAACTTGATCATCATACCTAGGACCCAACATTGTTTTCATTGGCAGGAATATACCTAGGGAAAAAGAGTCATTAACCCTTTGTCAAGAGATGTTAAATCAGCAAAGTTACTTTCTTTACAAAGATTTTTAATTAAGAAGTTAACTCACTGGCATTTAAAGACAATCTCAGCACTTCAATGTTTTTTCTACCTCAAATCTCAATTGCCTTTGGTGTGATCTGTGTTGCAATAACTTTTTTGTTTTGTTGACTGCATACAGTTAACCATCTGGTTCTGGTTGTTTTTCTGCTTTGGTGTTTCATCACCTTGCGAAAGTATTCTTCTTCTTTACCAGTCTGTTAAATCAGATCTTAAATAGTTGTTTGTTTGTTTTTTTGTTCTGGGTTCCTAGGCATTATTCTTGTCAAAACTCTAAATTTTCTCTGCCCTCTTTAACACAATGTAATTCTGAATACAAATCATCCCTAGAAAGAAACAAAGAAAGAAAGATTTTTGATTTAAAAAAAAAAAAACCTCATTTATTCACTCAGTAGTGATCCAAATAAACATTCAACTCAAATCAACACATTCATAAATATAAGTTCCGCATTATTTAAAATAAACAGAATACCTTCACAATCCCAAAGATTTTGAAAAACATCCAGATCATCCATTTTGAGATACTATTTAAATTCTAACAACACTCTTGCTCTAACCATACTCTTGAAAGGCTTTACACAATTAATGTTCTGCTCATTATCAATCTTATATTTCCTGCTCCTGGAGGGAGAAATAGAACATTTAGGCAATTTTTATTATATATATATATATATATATATATATATATATATATATATATATATATATATATATATATATATATATATATATATATTTATTTATTTATTTATTTTATTTTTTTTTTTTGTCATAATTATCTTCTTTCTCAGGTTACAAAGAAATGTAAGAGTTTTCTTTTCTTTTTTCTTTGCTTACTTCCCCCCAAAGAGAAAACGCGAAGAAAAAGAAAAGGGATTAATGGTTTTCCCAGGGTACTCTGGTTTCCTCTCACAGTCCAAAAAACATGTCTGTTAGGTTGATTAGGCACTCTAAATTGCCTTATAGGATTGCTTGGAAGATGGCGTGGAGGAGTAGATGGATGTTCAACCAAAAATATTCCAGTAATGACTGCCATATCATCATATGGACAACAGCTCACTGATGCTTAATTTGGATTTACTGCAATCCATTGCTTCTCACCCCAAAAGCCAGATAACTCTGCACGTAGGGTGAACTGGAGACTTTGCAAGACATTAGATCAAACCCTTCTGGAGTAATGTTACTCAAAATCCCCAGGGTTTCCCACCTGAGATGAATAGCAGAAACTGAAACTCCAAAGTTGTGTAGTCAAACGTTTCAGGGAAATGCATTCATATGCACCTGTGTATTAAAAGTGAACAGAAGTTGTGTGGTAATTGTTGCAATCCTGTGCAGAGAAGGGTCAGGTACTTCCAACAAGAACCGCTCTCTCCATCGAGTACCATGCATAGCTCCAGTTTGTTTTGACACGTGATACTAGGAAGCTCCCAGACACAAACAAAATGTTTCATGCAACTTGTTCTCAATTGAAAAATGCAGCTTCTGAAGACTACTGTGGTTTTAAAGCACCACTGAAAGACACTACATGCGTGTTTAACCTGTCCGCTTGTAAAGAAGGCGCGACGAGATAAGCGCCACGCCAGACTTCATTGAAAAAATCCGGCAAATTAAGTCGGCATACAACAAAACCCAACAAAATCTAAATGCAAATTAAAAAAATTTCAGGTTTAGGTTATTTTGTGAGTAATTTATTTAACTCGGCGGTAAAAGTTACACATATCACTGTTTTATTTACTAAGTATAGTCCTTTCACTTAGATAGCCCTGCTCACTCACATTCATGTAAGCTTTCTAACATAAACAACAAACTGAGAGCTATGTTTTCAAAATTAGATCAACTTCATTTTTAGAGAACGCAGCAAATCAAGCACTATTCACCTGTTATTGAGGAAACGAGTTGATTCCCTTTATATATCTTGCAAAAGACAACATTTAAAAATAAATGAGCCCATATATGCGTGATATACAATTATTTACCTTCCACGGGCTGTCCTCTCCTGGGACAGTTACGCCATCGAGGAGGGGGTCCAGTGTGCGACATGCTGGGAAAAAAACCGGTAAAAATAAGCAAAACCTTTTATAACTATCCGTCGGTCACAGACCTCAGATCCTGGATTAACACTCCACTCGAGCACCGCGGCTTCAAGGCCCTGTCGCTGCTAATTCAAAGGGATCATCCAACAAGTTTAAGCCCGGGCAGCATTCCGACGGGCGGGAAGGAATTTAAACAAAGCATCGGCTGTGAAGAGTCAATGCAGTCAACCACCCGAAAATTACTTCTCTCTTTCTAAGTTGTTTTCTTTCTTTTTAAATCCACATGGTATAAAAAAAGGTAAGCTTGTGCTAAATCAGAGAGCCAGGCTCCTTCTTCTTAGTAATATCTGTGATTCAAGACAGTTTACTTGTTATGCTGCCACCTATTGATATCTTTCAGAATGGCATGAAGCTAAAGGATTTTTTTTCAGGCATGCACCTCATATGCCAAAGTGTGAGGCGTGTTGTGGAAAAACCGTCAGAGGTATCAACATACCGTCTTAACTTCTGAACACAGAACGGACGTATCTACAAACTGAGTGTTGAATGGCGTTTGTAGGCGAAACCATGATGACACAGTAAATCCTCCAAAATAGTGTTTTTTTTAAGGATGTCTTCAGGACCTCGCTTCATTGACTTCGTATGGGGTAGTTTTTCGCTAATTACGTCGCCATGGTAACTCGAAACGAAAAGTTGAGTAATAGCACACATCTCGAGAACGAGCCGCAATTTTTGATACATATATTGTGGGGGTGCACACTACGGTTCGGGCCGCATTAACGGAGAAAGCAATTAAGAGGTGGAGAGTAATAGGTGCCTCCATGCATTGCTATGGCAGGCCCCAATCATATCATAATGTATTGAGACACAGAAAAGGTGAAATTATATAAATATCTTTTTGCAGGCTGCACAGGGGAACATAGCACTGTTGCCTTGCAGCAAGCAAGTCCTGGGTTCGAATTCCAGCCTGGGGTTGCATGGTCTCCCTGTGCATGCCTGGGTTCTCTCTGTGTACTCCAGCTTCCTCCCACATTTGAAAACATGACTTTTAAGTTAACTGGTCTCTTTAAATCATCCTTCGATGTGAGTGTGTGCATGCATGGTCGTTTGTCCTGTGTGTCTCTGTGTTGCCCTACGACGGACCTGTCCAGGGTTTACCTGCTGTAGACAGACACCAGCCCCTCTGTGACCCTGCAAGGATAAGCAGGTATGGAAGGTGGATGGATATGTTTAACTATGTACTTAGAGAAATTCATTTGTTATGGTTATTTATTTATCTAAATTTTATTTGGACATTGTAATAATGTCACGAACCAAAGTCATGCCAGTGGACTTAAGATCAAGGCAGTTCCGTTAAGAATACATTATTGGAGAATGTCTGTCTAAGTTCTGAAGGTGTTAAAACAAGGAGCAAAAATTTTAAATGTTAAAACTTTGAAATTGAAATGTTTAACTCAAAATATTTTCTTGAATTTCTTAATTTAGAATTAATTTGCCTCTTCAGAGTTTTCTGTTACAGTGTGTTTTATAAAGACTATGACCATTATTTCTTAGATGTGCAATTTTAAAAACAGAAGTAAATACTCATGCATTTTTTCATGTCTTTAAGTTGTAATAAGACATATTTTTAAAAACACTGAGTCCTCCAAGAGAATTAATAAAAAAACTGATTACATGAAAATCTGATTTAAAGAATTAAAAAAAAAAAAAAAACAAGCAAATAAATATAAACAGAGTGGGAACAGATAAATGCCGATTTATTGTTTGCGTTTGTTTTGAAGTTTATGACGATAGACACCTAGCAACACATACCACAGTGGCAAACGGACAACTGCTTCCATCCCGCTTATTACCAGTCATGCCTGCTGGTTGTTTTGGAATAGACTGCAGGAAATTATTGTTGGATTCTTCCTCTGTTCATAACGGATTAATTAAAACAAAAAGAGAACCAAAATGTTTCCATAAAAATATCTGCACATGTAAGTTTGCTTTTTAAAATGTCAAGAAGCGCCATTAAAAAACATTTACAAAGGTAGCAAAAACACATCTAGAACACTAGTTTTTTTTTTCTAATTTTAGTATCTCATTCATGATTATCATTGTTTTTACATCTTCTTTATTGTTTATGCTTTATGTACAGATTAAAACCACTTTGACATTCACATGCTCTATTACACAATGATAAAAGAAATATACCTGTACAAGCTTATATCTGTGCAAACAATTAGGAAACAACACAAAGTGTACAAAACCCATGTCATAATCTCAGGTTTCTGTAAAAAAATATGACTTAAACAAATCATTCCAAAACTTTTTTCACACATAATATCCTGTATAGTTTCTTTTTTTTCAGTTTGTCATAAAAAAATGCTGCTATTACCTGGTTACATAACTGTTTTCACTCTTTAACTAATGCATTGTTAAACCACTTTTGTATATCATTATAGCATTCACTCTTCTTGAAATCACATCTGTCACTAATTATGGTGAGTCTGATTAACCTGAAATAAATATCACATTACAATATACACAATATAATGATTACAATATGATAAAGTTTAGTTGAAATGAAGGTCGTCACAAAGGATGTGAGAGAAATAGGGCACAACAGTGGAATTATTAAACTTGGACATTTCTCCAGAATTGATAAAATGATAAAACAGAAACTGGTCAGGGAGGGTGCACAGCAGCACTGAAGAAGCTGTAGGAATTTCCAACAAGGACCAGTTGTGTCCTACATGTAACAACAATCTTGTGTCTATATGTCTGAGCTAAGGAGTATGGCTACAAGACAGAAGTCCTTTCTTCTAGAAAACACAGTGAAGTTGTATTTTTCAGTGTTACAGTGAGTCGAAGTGCACATCCAGATTAACACTCAAGAAAAGATGGTCTTCATGAAAATCTGTGAGGTCGCCTAAAAAAGGCCGCGGATGAGAGATGTCCTTACAATCTTATAGATTTGGGCATCCTTTGCCAGGTAGAATGGGCAAATATTATCAAATAATGATGTGGATGGTGACTGACTCCCATTAAAAGAGGACTGGGTGTGCACACTTTTGTAACCAGATTATAACAGCAACAGTTTTTCAGCTGAATTGTACAGAATACATTTACTTGAAATGTTTTTTTTTTTCAATGACAAACCTGGCATTTTAAAAGCGGTATTTTCATTTTATTTTAGGAATATCGTGCTATCAACATGCTGTGTGTTCTTCAGTAATATGGTCTATGACACATAGTTTGACGGTACAGTATACATCCTAAGAAACATGTTCTGAGAACTTCCTTTTACAAACACAATCTTGCTATAGATTTTCTTTAAGACCAAAAAGCAGTGGCAAAATTGATCTAATGAAGAGGTCTTGATATTAGACCTTAAAAAAAAGACAGATTGCTATGCTATAAATATTCCCATGGAAAAGCAGAGCATACATTTTCAACTCATGCTGATTTACTCTAGGTCAACAATCTTTCTTCATCTTGTCACTGAAGGCATCTGTGCTGAATGACTCATCTTGACTGCGACTTGTGTTTTGTTGCACAACACTCACCTAACATCACTTTGTTCAAACATGTTCAAGCTTACATATAAAGTCTTCTGTGTTGTCTTTTCTTGTTTTTTGCCCAACTGACTCTTGGATGGCTTTTCCACTCTTGGCAACAGAGGTACCACAGAGGTCTGACTACGATATGGGCTGCTCTGTGAGGAAGAAAACACCATTGATCCTTCAGGAGAAGATAGGAGTCTTGTCTCTGAGGTTTCGGAGAACCTCTCATCTGGTTCATTCTCTGGTATAGGACTAAACGATGGGTCAGAGATTGTCAGTTTTTGATTGCAGGTTTCGTTACCATTACAGACTGGAGTGACTGGCGCCCCTCTCTCTCTCTGAGTTTCATCTTTGACAACTTCGTTTTCAATTTGATCTGTAACTGGCTGGAAGAACCCTTCCATCTGAAAAAGACATAAAAAGCATTGGGGAAAATAACATCAGGTGTTGTCCATGGGATTAAACTTGACTAATGTTCAGACTTAAACTTTGCACCAACTCTCAGAAAATACATATTTACCATCCCAAAATTTATTCTGGTAGTCTCATAAGTAGTCAGTGATAATGAGATGGTGTCTGGTTTGTTGTTTTCTCAACTTTAGTTTTTCTGACTTTTCATGCAAGTCAGAAAAACTGTGTTGCAAACCTCCAAAAATCAGAGTCCTGACTCAACCAATCTGCTTTGTTGCAGATTCTGACTAAAGTTATTCATAACAATGTTGGGAATTTTGCTTGTGGAAAACTCTGACTAACAATACCTGTTGATGGAAAATAGATGTCTTTGGCAATTAACATTCAACTAAGGTAGAGTTTGAAAGGTTTTGCCAAGAAGAGAAACTCAAGTTTATGTCTTTGAGTTCATTTCCAGTTTGCTTTTTTGTTGTTGTTGTTGTTGTTGAAATAACTGCAGAAGCAAACAGCCCACACAATGGTGTTCCTGAATTACAAAGATCTAAATGGCAGAGCTTTCAACAATACTCAAATAATTACAAATGGGCGTTAGATCTAATTCTGAAAAGTTATCAACTTTAGTAAGCTTTCAGTGTTATAGCAAAACTGAAAAGGAGTTTTGAATTTTTCAGTGATTCCCAAAGCTGGGGATTCACTTCAGGTTCCAAATCCACAGGTGTGATTTCTTGAGGTCCTCTTTTAGAAATTAAAGTAAGTAACAAAGATGAAATATTTATGCTCTAACTTTGCCAGAGAAAATAAAACAGTATACACAAAAGACAAAAACAATATGCTGGCAGCTGATACTGTTGTAAATATACCCCCCATTTAATTCCCTTACTTGCAATGCTGGTATACTGGACCCATAATCAAGGTTTTAAGTCTGTTCAACTAATATTTTTCAGGGCTGGAACCTGAAAGTGTTGGTAGCCACTGTGTTAGAGTATTACATTACAGAATAGCTGAGTTTTTGTATTGAAAAACTTGCAGTCTGAAGTGTAGCCTATATCACAAAGTCTGGATATTAATTCAAACATGAACTGCATAACAAGGCAAGTTAGAACAATCAAAATCTGCATAAAATGCTCACAGTTGAAACCAGATATTTACATCCACTGGATATTTATTCTCACTGACATCAAATCTGGCCAACATTTCTAGTTTTCCATCAGAAAGGATTACTAAAATGATTTATATTTGTTCAAATCTGACATAATGAGAAATAACATTTGTTCAGAGAAATGTAATGTTTAACATGGAAACTGAGTCCTGAATAAGTTTAGATTTCAGCCCAAAATTGCTCAAATCTGATAATTTTCTAAAATAATTTTAAATAGAAAATTAAGGTTGACAAATAATTCTACTGTTTGTAGCTGTAAATCATACCTTGTTATCCTGAAAAAAGTATTTAAAAATACAACAAAAATACAACAAAAAATAAAATACTATACCTACCTTAACTGAACTACGAAATTAAATCTTTTGTAGGTTTACTTCCCTTTCAGGACCTGCAGCTTCTGACTGAGTTATCACCTGTCAGTTTGAGGTTTAAAAATGAGGTTGAGAATTGCAAGCACCTATTTGTTTTTCATCAGCAACCTTGTCTGCACAGACAACAGAAATTTTTCAGGCAGATTTTTTTTTGGCAGGATGACAAATTTAAAACCACAAACTCTTTAATCAGTTATGACATTTACAGGCTTGAAATTTTAATGACTGTAGTTTGAGGTCTGATATTTGCTACAAGCCTGGAAATATTAGTAAATGTTTGCAATGTTGTTCAGTTAGCGATACATTTTTTTGATGTGGGATGAAGGATAATATCTTATTTGGGAATGGCCTTACAAAACGTTGCAAATCCAACTGTAAAGATTTAATTGGCATCCTATCCAGTATGAGAGGTCACATTTATGTAGCCACTCATACTGGGTAGAATGCCATATGTGTCACTGCACCATAAACACAAATAAAGTAACTCAACACAGGACCACAAAAAAGTTAGCAGAGGATGTTTTAAGAGTTCATCAATGCTAATGTGCATGTATGCCATCCCACTTTATCATCATTTATATTAAATGTACCTTTTGATGACTCTGTGTCAGCCACTTAGCCACAGAACTGAGACGAGGATTCGGCACAGGTATCTCATTAAATTTCTTCCACCTAAAAATCAAATGAACAATCATTAAGTTTTGTATTTTTTGGATTTCCAGATGATACATTATTTCACTGAAGATATATAACTGACTTTGGTCAAGTTACATGAAATAATCAGAAACAGTTAAGGAGTAAAACTTACTGAATGGCACAGGTCAACCCAAGAAACAGCACAAGAAAGACAAGAAAGCCTCCACAGGCACTTAAAGTTTTAATAAGGCTGGAATCTGTAAATTATAGCAGACATGTATTATGTTAATGTTTGTCATGGCTGCAAGAAAAAGAAATAATTGTTACAGGAAATGATAGCCATATTTGGTAAAGGTGTGACATCACATCAAATCCACTGAGAGAAGCTCATTTATCCCATTTAAACAGAATTCTCTTACAGCATATTATGCCACTGAAAACTAACTCTTCTGCCCAAGCACTAATAAACAATAACAGTTAGAGAATGTTTAAAAAGTTTTCAAAATCACCCAAAAATCTACTTTCCTCATACCTACTTTAACTAAAAAACAAAATTAACAGTCAGCTTTCTTCAAATTATTATTATTATTTATTTCTATCCATGGTCTGTATAAAATAAAATAAGGTTTTGAAATATTTATAAATGTGTATTTTTTTTTTTTCAATTTGAGCACATTCAGTTAACAGTATCTGGATTATTTAATTGATGCAGACTGTGTTGGGTTGCTTTGTGCCTCATCCATGAATCTAACTGGTTTGGAGTTCTGCTTAATGTTAAGGGTCCCTCAATCCAAACAGAGTGAGAGTCGAATCAAAAGGCACAAGAAAAGATTTAAAGCTACACTGCAAAAACACAAAACCTTCTAAGTATTTGTGTTCTAGTTTCTCGTGCAAATATCTTGAATATACTTGAAATAAGAAAACTAATTTACAAGTAACTTTTCAGCACAATATAGGAGCTTGTTTTATTGTTTTAAGTCAATAATTCCTTAATATTGATGAAAAAGTACTAGTTATAAATGAAATAATATGCCAGTGGAACAAAACATTTTAACTTATAATATTTTAACTTCTAATTTTACTCTCACTAATTTTATTATTGAAAGTATAAAACTGTATAAAAAATAAGGCCATAGAGCATTGAGCAGTTTGAAATGGATGAAATATAAACAAGATGTTACAAGAATTTTAGGAGTGGTTTCTTCTGATGAAAGAACTATTAGAAAAGACAAAGGAAATTATAATTACTAAATTTTTAGATAGAAAAATCATCAACCACACTTCATAAAATTTAAAACATCAAGTTAAATGAGTGAATTTACAGAATAACAGTGAACTGTAGCAAGAATTGCAGGCATCTTAGCCACCTTGACAAGCAAAAACAGGTAAATGCTTTCTCTTCCAGGCTTTCAAGAAGGAATTTAGGTGGTGAAGCCAAGAAGAACACAAGGTGCCAAAATGTTTCCAGTGTCATCTTGAGGGGAAAATAACACACACCTTCAGGTGCTTAATCTTATAATGCCCTGTCAAGCTTTTCCAACTCTCAAATACAAACTTAGTCATTTAGAGTCCCTTTTTATGATTATATTATGGGTTACAGAGCTGAGGGTGTTGATGTTCAAGCTATTTCTTCTGTTGTTTGTTGTGATTCTTCACATGTGAGGGGTTAGAAATGAATTCTGCTCCTCTTCCAATAACTGCTTTTATTAAATTTCATTAAATTTCGCATTTCTACATACATGAGCTTATAACCTGTTACTTGTCATTCTGTTGCTAGAAAGCAATGCAAGTAAGAATTTTTTTTAGGAAATTAATAATTGTTTTCTTTCTCTTGAATAGCCTCTCAAATAATACTCACCAAATTTATTTGTTGTGAAATACATTGTCTTGCCCATGTTAGTCCTATTATAACCTGTGGCCTCAACCTTGACTTTGTACTGGGTGTTTGGGTTCAGGTCCTTTAACCAGACTCCATCTTCATTACCATCCACAGTAATATCTAATAGAAAGCCATCCTGTTATTATTATGAATGTGATCTTAAAGAAAATGTTCAAACTTTAAGCAAAGATGGGGGGAACTTACTGTGCTGGAGTCCCTGTGCTTCATAAAAGATTATGTAGTTAACAACATCACTGCATATATACTGTGACTTTGTGTCCCACTTCACAAAGACACTTTTATCTTGAACTTCTTCAATTGTGACATCAATGTGCTCTGGAACTATAGGAATCACATTTTCAAAACTGTTAATAACCACAAAAACAATGTGATTTCTCTGGAACTTGCAAAGATTTTAGTGGTGGTGTATGCAAACATTTGAGCACAGATGTATAATTTAGACTATTAAGAAAGTCTACAATAAATTACTTTTTTAGTCACTGGAGTTTCATTTTGAGTAATTATTGCATCTTGAATTTCTCAATGAAGGGCCAAATTAATGACATTCATTCTCATCATGAGTGTATGTAAACTTCTCAGTGGTACTGATCACATATGTATGTTTTGTGTGTGTGTGTGTGTGTGTGTGTGTGTGTGTGTGTGTGTGTGTGTGTGTGTGTTATTGAGAAAGGTTTTCAATGTTTACCTCCCATACTGGAGCAGATCTGATTGGCGTCGATCCTGTGGCCTGTGCTGTCATTGAAGAGAGGCGTTACTGTGATATTGTATGGCCTTCTATCCAAGAGGCCTGCAAAAACAGAAAAAATAATATGTAAACACTGAAGTGACAAGTAAATGTTGCAATATCTTTAAGATATTTTAAATGACCATGTAAATCCTGCAGATTCCACATTAAAGCAGCAAAACAACAAAACTGAGCTAAAACCAAAGTCAAACATAAAGTAGAGCCAAAGCAAATTAAAACAAAACAAAATAGATACTTGCAGCTTATCAATGTACTGAAAACAAATGACTTGTAATATGAGCCATATAGAGATTAGATGTTCTTGTAAGAACACCATTGCATGTGAACATCGGAAGTCATTCTTCTCGAAAAACCTTGAAATCTTCCATGGAAATCCATTATGTAACAGCTTTTAATATGATATTCTGCTAATGGTTACATTATTTTCTTCACTCAGTCAATAATAGATAAGGCATTTATTGATGTGCAGATAAATGGGAGGATGGCTCACTCACCCATTTTCCCTATAACACACACTCTCTAACCTACCAAACAGAGTTGCATTAGTGAATGTAGTCTCCTTCCAGTAGTACTCATTTCCATCGTAGGTCCAGTCAATTATGTAACTACTGATGGGTTTTTTAGACACATTCCAGCTGACCTGAATAACACCTTCATGGTTTGTTGTTTGGATGCAGCAAACTTCAGGAAGGCCTGCTGATGAGGTGAAGAGAGAATCAACAAACAAGTCAGAAGACAGGACAAGAATGTTACTGATTTAAAATGTCTCTATGTAGCAGTGAAACTAACTCTCTCCAGCAGCTGGAACATAAACAAATTTTTCATCAAGCAGTGTATTATTATCGGAAACTGTGAGATATAATCTGTGTGTATGTTGGTCCACATCAACATCACAAGATGAGTTGCCACATGAAGTCAAGGTGAAATTTCCTGTGGTTGTGTTGTCTTTGTAGGGAACTTGTTTGACTGTGTAGTTCAACACCTCTTCACATGTTGAAGGAATACCCTGGGTTAGAGGGAAGCATGAAAGATTAAACAGCAATCCAACAATTATGCATTTAGACATAAAGAACAAGAATTGTCAAAACATGCTAGCTCTTGCGCTTTTCTGTACCTTCCACATGAGGTGAACTTTTCT
Organism: Anableps anableps; assembly: GCA_014839685.1. Taxonomy (NCBI): domain Eukaryota; kingdom Metazoa; phylum Chordata; class Actinopteri; order Cyprinodontiformes; family Anablepidae; genus Anableps; species Anableps anableps. The sequence continues at coordinate 22,431,988 of CM026086.1, read as the reverse complement.
CTTTCCATTTTTTCTCTGTTTAGCCACCTTTCTCCAAAGCCGCAGCCTGATGTGGCTCTCTAAAAAGGGTTAAAATATGTTTGAAATTAATCACACTGCAAAAGACAGGCAAATACACAATTTATGCTGGCTTTAGTTTAATCTAAAACCAAGAAAAATAGATAGCACACCTTGAATTAAATCCAAAACCACTTTGATCTCATACCAGCAGCTGTAAAGAAACTGATAATCATCCAATGAATCATTGCATGGCTCTGGCTTTCCAAGAGCTGATGCAGAATGCCACAGTGGAATGCAAACACCTCCTTAAAAATGTTTAACCCCTACATTTACGGGAAAACTATGTGCGTAGAAGCAATCTGTTAACTGTCAACAGGTTTATGGCTTCTTCAACATTGCGTCCCACCTATAAAAATAAGTTTCAGATTTGCAAGAGTTGAATCACTTGTAACAAATTTCTGCAGTCAAGTCTCATCCTGTGACTTGACGCTGACAAACTACAAAGTGCACCTTTAAAGAGGGTTTGGAAAACAAAAAGATAAATGATTTATATTCAGTGCCCTGCAGAAGTATATGCATACCCTTTTTTTTTTTTTTAGATATATCACGCAACAGGTTAATTATGAACAAGTTATGCATAATTATGAAATGAAAGAAAAAGTATACTTTATACACATCCTTGTGCTGCAGTTACAGCTGCAAGTCTTTTGGGGTATATCTCTTTCAACTTGCACTTCTAGAGACTGAGTCGAGAATTCACAAAGCGGTGCAGTCTTCTCCTTTTTGCTTTCATTTTGTGATTTACTTCTGTTTTGGATTCACAAAGTAGATTGCACTAAATACATGCAATAATCTGCATGTATTTATATCAGGCACAACTAACTGGGTGAGTGATTTCTACCTTGTGTGACATCCCAGACCTGTTTTTGTAAAGGCAGTAGTGTAACAGATCACTTTTTTTCTCTTTTTATTCTACTTTTATAAGAACTTTTACCAGACCATATTTTCTCTGCACAGTCTACAGTATACAAACAGTTTATGTTTTTGACAATGAACAGTTATTTGCCCCAGTTGTAATTTACATAAATGAAGACATAATGCCTCAATGCAATGTGGGCAAGGAGAAAGTGCAGAGACACTGTTTGCTCAATGAAGTTATTTTGCAAATAGATCAGCTTTTGCATCCAGTTTCAAAATTGGAATCATGAACATCAACTCAGGTTTGCATTTGTTGCTAAATTTTTTGTGTGTTTTTCTTTGCAAAACAGCTCAAGTTCAGTCCGATTGGATGGAGAGTATCTTGAAATGGCAATTTTCAAGACTTGCCACAAACTCCTAACTAGATTGGTTGACCTCGAAGATGAAGGCCATGTGGAACAGCAGACTAATGTCAACAAATTCTCCCGTTTGGCCTGTGAATCTTCGTATCTTATCCAGAGTTATCATGGGCCTCATGGTTGCTTCTCTGATTAATGCTTTCCTTTTTTGACCTGCCAGTTTAATTGGACGGCAATGTTTTAGTGGGTTTGCAGACATGCTACGCTCTTTTCATTTCCACATATTGGACTGAATGATGCTCTTGTGGTGTCCAAGGACTGGGATATTGTTTTACAACCTCAACCTGCTTTAAAGATTCAACCACAACTTTACCCCTGACCTTTCTGGTCTGTTCCTTGGTGTACATAATCCTGTTTCTTCACTGAGGTGAATTATGAGGGCAGTTTGTTGCACTGCATTTTATTTAGAGGTAACAGAGTAAAAGAAGCTGAACACTAATGCTTAGCACATTTTTCAGATTTAAACTGTGACAAAAGAAGAACACTATGTATTGTTTCTTTCCAATTTACAATTATGTAGTACGCTCTTTCTTTATGTAAATCTTATGAAATACACAGAGATTTGTGATTGTAATGTGACAAAATGTGAAAAAAGTTCAGAGTGTATGCATAATTTTGCAAGGCAATGTAGTTACATTTGTTATAACCAACATTTATTCTGCAAAGTCATTCTTAAAGCTCTAGAGACTGATATTATTTTATTTAATATGATTGCTGTTGGTTGGTTGTGGTTGGAAATATTCTTAAATGTACCTTTTTCTCATCATTTTTTAGTGTTCCTAAAGCTAACCTATACAATCCCTGCCTACATCTAGTAACTTATTATAATAACTCTATAACATAAACATAGTTATTTCATAGAGCAGATATGACATGTTTCTGAAGACATGGCTGCATTATTTAAATGGACACAGATTCATCAACTTTCAACATCTATAGCAACTTCCACTGTCATTGACTTGCCTGGTTAAGATGTGAAAAAAAAAACCCACTTAAAAACAGTTGTTATTTAGACTTGGTCACCCCCTTTGCTGCACTTCTCTACCCATGAGCTTTGGCTATGTTTTTCACCTCCCTCATCATTCAGCTCTTTATGGGTGATGGCAAGATAAACGTTTGTCCTTATCTAGCCACATTTTTAGATGTTTTTTTTAAATATTTCAATTATTGCTCGGATTGTAGTTTTTTGTCAAGTTAAGCAAGAAGCTATGTAAATAGCCATTTGCTTTACTTAACAACATTTTCTCATCCCAGATTGAAAAGTGGCTAAAAGATATTGAGCTCTGTGTCATGTCATATTTACACCACAGAAAAACAGGAAGTCATTGATGAGTAATTAAACATTCCTTGACGCATAACAATCTTACACAGACAAGTATAAATTAGAAAAAAGGTTACGTTACATTTTGTTTTCGGGGTCCAAAAAAGTGTGGCTCCAGAGGTTTTGTTAATGACAACCGATTCTTAATGTATTTTTTATTTTCTCATTGTCAATAAATATGCTCAAATTAAAGGTTGGATTTTTCCACTTTTTTTCACTGGGATGGAACTGCAGCAAAAACTGAATTTATTTTAAAGCATTTTACATATCTTTACCAGGGGTCATCATAAGTCTGAAGGGTGCGGTGCTTAGATGTAATTATAAAAGCAATCTAACAGTTTTATTTGCTAACCATTATCATATTAACTAATCTACTATGATAATCTGATGTTTTTAAAGACGTTAACGAGCTTTATTTTATATCGCTCTTACCGTTAAGTTTGGTGAGAACAGTTTCCTTCTGGTTCCAGTTGCTCCAAAGGCCCTCACCAGAGGCACATCGTACTGAAATGCTATAGTTAATGCAGGAGTCCATATCCTTAATAGTGGCACTGAACTGTGACTGAGATGTGTTCAAATACTACAACAGAAAAAAAAGATATAATTTGGTGAGAAAAACTGGTAAAAAAAAAAAAAGAATTGTTAAATCTTACACGCTCAAAGCTTTAAACAATGTTACAATATATTAATCAACACTTTAGTCATTTGATTTACTCATAATCCATGCATTTAACTTTATATTTCTTATGAGCATTTTTTAGGAAATACACACCATTGCTAAGGAAGCATTTATCATGTTAAAAGTTATTATTGTCACTTTGCAACCTGGAAGTAGTAGCATACAATGCTGTGATAAAGAATTTGCAAAATTTGCTTTTTGTTACACTTAAAAGTTTTGACTCAAACAAATTTAAGTGTGGAACAGAGACAACCTGAGTAAATACAAAGCAGTTCTCAAATGATGACTTTATTTGTTAAGGATAAAAAGTGTACAGGACTTTTTTTCAAAAAAAGGAAATTGCTCCCTTAACCTAATAACTGGTTGTGCCACCCTTGGTAGCGCCAACTGCTTTTAAGTATTTGCGATTCGTGACAATGAATCTTTTACATCACATTGGAGGGATTTTGGCCTCCTTTTCTTTACAGAAATGTTTTATTTAGCCACACTGAAGGGGTTTTAAGCATAAACAGTCTGTTTAAGGTCATTCTTATGATTTTAGGACTTTGCTAGGTCACTCCAACCTTTTTGAGCCAGACAGAGGTGGACTTGGTGGTAGTCTTCAAACCATTCTCTGTTGCATTACCAAACTGATCTTTAGCTTCAGATAACAAACTGATGGCTGGGTACTTTACTTCATCCCCAAACCATTATGCTACCAACAGAATATTTGACTGTTTGTATAGTGTTTTTTTTTTTTTTTTTTTAATGCTGCAAGTTTTATGTCATATTTAACAGGACACACATCTTCCAAAAAAAAAAAAAAAAAAAAAAAAAAAAAAAAAAAAAAAAAAAAATCGCCTTTATTTTATTAGTCAACAAAACATTTTTCACAAATTCTTGAAGATCATCAAGATGTTTATTTAAATGGTGATGACTTCTTAAATTTCGGAAGATGATGTGTTGCTTTCTGAAATATTTGGCCTCCTTCATGTTGTGAGACAGGTTCTATTTAAGTGATTTCTTCATTCTGTGGGTCTGGCAGTAATCGGGCCTTGGTGTAAGTCTTAAAATTAAACTCAATCTTCTAAAATTGTGTTTTATCACAGCTAATTCATGATTTAACAAAAGGTGGAATTACTTTGGATAGCCCTATTCCTTAAAAAAAATATTGGGCTTTTTATGTTTTCTAAGGTTATATTTCTTTGATTTCAAAATTTGTTTGATGACATGAGTATGGTATGACAAAAAAAAAAACAAAAAAAAAACAGGAAAAATCCGTAAGTGGTATATACAGTACTTTTTGTTTTACTGTGCTGTGCATACAATTAACTGAAACATTTCTGTTTAGCAATTAGTCATGAATTCTCACAGATCTCTTAAAAAGACTGTTCCTTACCTTTGGGGCTTTGTCATTAGACTCTGAAGTCTGAAACAAACAAGACAGAAATTCTCTGAATTAGAAAAAAAAAGTACTTTTACAAAACATTTTCAAAATTAAACACAGCTATGAGTTTCCAAAACTTAAATTTCTAAAGTTAATGATAAATACAGGCAACCCTGTTGTACAAGCTTCTGCTTGTTACTAGAGAGCAGCAGGGCCAGCATATAGCTTCTCGCTTTTAACTAGGAAAAAGTAGTTATAGTTGACCAAATTAGACTGTAGTTCAACAAAGTTTCAATAAATCTTTGTGTTGGTTCAAATCTAATGATTCAAAACATTTATTATCAGCACAAACACAAATGAATTGTATCAACACATCTTCAACTTCTTTCACATTTCTCAACACTTTGTCCCCATGTTGAGGAAACATCCGCATATTACCAACACCAGCTGGGCTAATTCTTTTAACCTCACTATAACCACAATGTTGTCAGATTTGTAAAGCAGAAATGTACAAACATCAATAATGTAATATTTTTGATTTGCTTAGTTCGGCATGCAAGATGCTATTCTATGGTCAGATTACTTTTTGAAGACATTTCTTAAATTATTTGACCTCAGATATCAAAACTAAGACAATGGGCATTACTGAATTCATCCTTTCAGTTAATAAATCAACAAGAGACAGCACCTAATTCTAAATACCACTTCATAATACTGATCACCAAGTAGAATTTACTTTTTAGTGACACAAATCCTTTCTTCATCAGTCTTTCTGATAAAGCAGTGTTGTGACATCTAACTATGCTTTTCACATCACCAGTTTGAAACTTTCATGTTTGCTTTCCTGCACACAGACAATCATATTCTTCCTACCTTGTAGTATTTGACTTGACATTGACAGTTGTCCGTACTACAATGTGCATTCCACTTAACCAGTAAATGATCTGAGGAGGGAGATCTCTCTTCCCATATTGGAGGATTAATTTTCACTGAGGAAACATGTAATAATCATCACAACATCAACAAAACACACACAAAAAAAAAAAAAAAAAAAAAAAAAAAAAAAAAAAAAAAAAAATCACAAGGATATGCAGATGTATATTTGTGAAACTTTTAATTTATGTTACTTACAGATGTGCAATGTCTTAAATATATATGTGTCAGACTCCACCTCCCAGGCTGCAGTTTTTGCTCTGACAATAATTCTGGTGAGAAACTCAAAGAACATCTTAGAAACTGCAGCATCATCTGTGGATGTGCAGTTCGTTACTTGTGACTTGCAGATTTCAATTTCGGAATTATCACTGAAAGAAAAGTATGTATTAAAAATAATAATTTAACAGCATTTAATTGGCTAAAATAAAGATAGTACCTAAAACGATGAAGTATAGTGTAGTTTATTGCTTGTGAAGAATGCACATGATGCTTCCAAGTACACGTGAAGAGGTCAGGCACACCATTTGACTCTTCTTTATAATGCAAGACACATGTAATATTTTCAGGCTTTGCTGCAAGGAAAAAAAGGTAAAGAGTGTGATCTCACTGCAAGAATGATAAGCAATACTAATCATTGAAATATAAAGAATTTATCTTACAATATGTGCTTATAGTGACGCCTCCTATGATCTGATCCATGTAAGAGCTATGACACACCACAGCTGCACTTGATTGAGTGAAGTTTCTCAGTGACAAGACTGTATGTGTTGCGTTAATAGTTTTTGACAGGCTTTCACTGATATTTTTACTGTTCAGAGTCCAGAAGATTTTTCCATTATTTAAACATGACGTTTGACACACCAACTCAACACTGGAACCCACTTCTATGTTAAGATCTTTAGGGAAAACGTCGCATAACTTCTCATGCTGGCCTGCATGAAATAAAATGGCACAATGGGTGTGTGAGGTTGGACCTCGGTGGCAAGTGAAGTGAAAATTTTAATGAAAAACTAATAAAACTTTTAATGAACAATGGAGAACACAGGAGCAAAAGAAGGAACAAACGGGGATCAGGTAGATAAAAAGAAGCAAAGAATAACGGGATATAGTGGGAGGAACCAGCAAGGAGTTAGAGGAGAAGGAGAGTTTAAATACAGGGAGCGTGACTGGTAAAACAATAGATCAGGGCTGATTATCTAACAGGCTACAGGTGTGAGAAGAAAGAGCAGAAGATAGACAGAGGAGAGAGAGAGAGAGAATGGCACCAGGGCGCAAGCGAGAGTAAACAACAACTGAACTAAGAAAACGAATCTGTTACAAAGAATAACTAGACACAAGGAATAAATAAACATGATCGAACTAGAATAACTAAGAAAGGACTGAACTAAAGTAAAACAGAAACAAGGCTGATCTAATCAAAAAATAAGAGACTAAGGAAGACAGACCAACAAATAATAAAATCACAAACCCAGAAAAACCCAAAACAACCCAGGACCTGACATTAAAAGGTTAGGAAAGGTTTAGTCATTGTAATGGTTCCCATGAACGCTTTAGTTGTTTACACTATGTGTCGCCACCAGAATCCCAGCCTCATGTCCTTGTGTGTTTTTGTAGGAAGGTTTTGAATAATTTGTTGCCGTTCCTCTGTTTACTTTGGCTATTATATTTTTAAGCCCCACTGGATATCTGACCCTGGTTTTAATTTCTCCCTGTCTCCTTTGCTGTATAAATTATTGGCCAAATAAAATACATTTATAACATGAAAAAATGCATACAAGTTCAAGTGATGTGAAGACTTTTGCAAAGCATGGTGTTACATCACATCATATGAAATATTGATTATACAAGCTTGAATTGTATTCAGCAGTCATCATGGTCACACCAATTCCTAACTCTGGATCAGCAACAGCAACAAAACTGACCTTGTCAAATGCATCATCTGCAATAACTGCAGAAATTAACAATGGAAAATATCTAATATTTCTCTAAACTGTGAAACTAAGTTCATAATTTCCTTTACACAACTATATTTGTTTGTACACTTTGTACTTCAGCATCTGAAACTCAGATTCATGCAAAGCAGTGACAAATTATTTAAAATATGACTCCGTCTTTTGCTTTCATTTTAGTTCTTAAGACAACTCTTTGTTCCTGGCGTCTGGAAAGCATTACAGACTAACCCAAAGTTACACAGTGATAGATTTCTATCAAGATAGTGAAAAATGAGCTCCAGTCCACAATCTCCTTGTGTTTTGTTTCTTTTTCTAGTTTTCTGACCTTTTCTCGAGTCCTGCTCAACTGCCAATAGCAATGGAAAAAAAGCAGCTTAATTATATTTCTTTCAAAAAAAAGACCCTGTGTGGATGGTTTCCAATTCAAGTGACTCAACTTGGTCTGTTGCAACTCCATGAACAAACTCCCTGCAGTACATGCAGGACCTTGTAAAACTATTCAAGTGCCATAAACTTTTAAAAATGTCACATTATAATCAGACTTCATTGTATCTTTTTGGGATTTCATGAGATAAAGAACACAAAGCAGTGGATCCTTGTGAAATGGAGAGGAAAATATACGAAGAAATAAACAAAAACCTAAAAATATAGTGTGGATGTATCCCCTTTTAATCTGATGCCCCTGATTAAAATGAAGTGCAAATAATTGTCATTAGAAGTCACCTGATTAGTAAATAGAGTCCATCAAGGCCTCAGAGCAGGGTTAGCTTATAAAACAGTATGTTAAAGTTTGAAACTCTCATAGAGCGCTGTTCAATTCATCCAAAAAATGGAAACCAACATGGGCGTCCACCTTAACCGACTGGCCGGGCAAATCTACAGATCTACAGGTCAGTTGGAAGAAGCTGTTTTCAGGACAACTACAGGCCAAATCAATAAATTAGAATATTATTAAACATTTCATTTATTTTTTTTTTTTTACTCACCAAGTAAAACACATTATATAAATAAATTAGACACAGACTGGTGTTTTTAAGCCTTTATTTCTGTTATTTGTGATTTTCTGCTTACAGCAAATGACAACATTAGAACAGTGCATCAGACCAATACAAATATTTTTAATAGAGAAATGTGGGAAAATGAATAGTATGTTTAATACCTGCTTGAGGGCTATTCTTTTAAAAATGGACTTTTAACCTGACACACAAGCCTCATTAAGACACACATTCTAATTTATTGAATATGACTATATACTAGTGTCATGATCTGTTTCTTTTGGACTTTTGCTTCTGTTATTTCTCTGCATTGATTTCTTATTTTCCCACATCCTAGTTTATTTCTTGTTTGTCCAGTCCTTAGTTGAGTATTCAGTTACTTTTAGATTATGTTTGTTATTCCTTGTTGTTTTGTTATTTAAGTCTTTTCTTAGTTATTCTAGTTATTTCCTTATGTCTAAGGAAATAGACATATGTTTAGATTATTTTCCTTGCTTCCCTGTTGCCATTCTCTCGCTCCTCAGCTCCCCTCTTATTAATTCCCCACACCTGCAAACGTTTAAATCAGCCCCAGCCATTGTTCCAGCGGTCACCTCCCCAGTATTTATGCCCCTCCCTTTCCTCACATTACGCCTGCTGTTAGCTACCCATTTTGCTCCCTGGATTCCTGCGTCCTCTTGTGTTTTTGTGCTCTTTAATTAAATCTTCAACCACTACTCGCTGGCTCTGCCTCTGCATTTTAGTCCAACACAACCAACCACACATCATGACAACTAGGAGCATAGATGGAGCTAAATACAGAGTAATCCTAGACAAAACCTAGAATGAGCAAAAGACTTGAGACGAGAAAATCATAACCGGTTCAGCAGAACAATTATAAACATACACCCAGAACGACAATCTCTAGATCAAAGCATAAGCCTGTCTTAAAAGTCCCTGAATCTGACTGAAAATGTGTCTCAAGACTTAAAATTTGCTGTTCACAGTTTTTTTTCCATCCAGTCTGACTGAGTGAGCATGAGCTGTTTTGGAAAGCCAGAAGGGTAAAAATTTCACATTGGCGACAAGCAAATCTTGGACAGACATACCCCAATACGTTTCGCAGCGAAATGAAGTTATGCAAAGTATTAAGTCAGTGGGACTGAATATACATTATCCTTTTCAGATTTTTCTTTATAAAAATATTTCTAAGCTACACATGATCTTCCTTCCACTTCACAATTATGCACTGCTTTATACTAATCTACAGCATACCGAGTCTATAAAATCACAAAACGTGAAGGGACATGAATACTTTTGGAAGATACTGGAGGCGGCTTTGAATAAAATGCAGCTTCGACAATGCTTTGCAGAAACACCAACAAAAAAGACATTTCCAACAGTTTAAACAGCACAGGGGGCTCAATAGGAAACTGATATATGAGCATAAAGACAGGAAGACAGAAAGATAGATAGATAGATAGATTAGTACTGACGGGTGAAAAAAATCTCCTCGGTTATCAGAAACATGAAGTGAACACGAAACCAAAAAACGCGTATTTCCCCCAGTCTTTCAAAAGACTGGTCAACACATTCTTTTCTTTTTATTATTATTTTTAAAAAAATAGTTTTAAAAAGGTTTCCCTACCTTTGCAACTAGAAAGAGCCGCAACCACCAAAACCGAAGCCAGAAAGATATACATAATTTCTCCTTAAATCCAGTTCTCACGGAAATCGCCGTTTAGGAAACCGTAGGAATAAAGCAGATAAAAGCAGCTCAGTCACATGTACTGAGGCTGTTACAACAGGTTGCAACCGTCCAACGCCTTTACTCCACCGACTCTAAACGTCAGTCGTCAACTAACAGGAACTGAAGCAAACCTTGAAATAAACGGGAGGCATTACCCAACTGGAACCGCTGCCTCGTAAAAAAAAAAAAAAAAAAAAAAGGGGGAAGTGAAGCAACTTGTGGGCAGCTTCCAAACACTTAAGACAAGACCTTACTCACTCTATTTTTAGTTATATGAATCACATCTATCATTTTCTGTGATTAAATATTGATAATAAATCTTGATTGCTCATGCAGCTGTATTTGGATGCAAATAAATGCGGAGGAAACTTTGCGAAATCAGTGCACATAATTGATTTGAGACTATTTTAACGTTCTTTATTGGACAAAAGAGAAAGCAAATTGGTCATTTTAAGCACTCCAGCAAAGGTTTATTCACTGTTTATTAACTTTACTGAACTTCTGCATACATTCCTACAGGAACAGTAATGACCAAATTAAACTGACGTTTGACGTTCAGGCATAAGAGCTTAACTGAATTATTTTTCTTTCGATTAAGTTCTTGTTCGAGTTAAAACATGTTAGGCATGTTAATACGTTGAGGAAACTCTATCTTTAGATGTGATCAAATTCTCTATCTTTAGTTATTATTATCAAGTTCTCCTCATGTTTTATAGAACAACCACTGTGGTCTGAGGTCCGGGAGTCCAATCCCATTCTAATGCCAAGACCAAGGCTGAAGGTTTAACTGGTTCCAGAAAACAAAACAGACAACAAAAAGCATTTACTGTATGCCCTTATAACTGATCTGTCTGGGTACTAGCAGGATGAGTCAGTGATTCCTGTATCTTCACACCGACTCATTACTCAGAGTCATTACTGTTATTTAATTATTTCAAGCTTTTGGAAATAATTAAATAAAACCACTTATGTTGTATGTTTTTGTTGCAACATGAGCTGCTTTTGAACGTCAGATATGTTCATGTCTGTGTCAGCTTTCAAGTTCTTAACTTGCAGAAACTTCTTCAGTTGTTTTGTACCGGCGTTTGTGAATTTCTAAAATGTAGCAACAAATGTTTGTTTGTTTAAACTAGCTTTACTTTTTCCAAATGTTTTTGAAATTGGTCTAAAAAACCATATTGCGGTGTTTTTAAGATAACGTGTATTCATTTTCAGCGCTATCTAGTGCTCATTGTTTGTAATTAAAGAAGACGAGGACAGATGATTTCGAAACCAAAAAGAAAAGCGGATTATTATTATTATTATTATTATTATTATTATTATTATTATTATTATTATTATTATTTAAATTCCATTTAAACAAAAAACTGTTTTGAACAATAGCTCCGCACCATCCACGAGACAGCGAGGCAAACTGCGCGCCATGTGGGCGGAGTTTGCTCTCGATTTTAAGCCCACAGTAGCGATTCAATGGAGAGTGGAGGTCTGATGTCATACTTATACAGTATGCACAAAAAATGTCGCCCTGTCTACTTTGTTCCTCTTCATTTTAAGGAATGGCATGGGCAGCTCTTTAAAGTCCTGAGAACATTGTCAAAATACAAAACAACAAAAACCCATCAAAATTAACAAACAAACGTATGGATGGAAAATATTATGAATCTAAGTTATAAGATTATGACCCACTAATTAATCTTGAATCTGTCTCTTTTTGTTTTTTGCTTCCAACCGATTCTGATTGACAAGCCATGTTTGGCCTGAAGATCTTGTAGGACTTGGTTAGAGTGGTGTTGTCTTATTCGGAAAAACATCAAATCCTATTAATTTTCGAGTTCTTTGAGATATAATAGCACTTTATAATTGGAGTTTGGCTCCTGACTAAACTACTTCTGACTTACTCGTCCAATTCCAACAGAACATCATCTGCAGAAAGCAAAGATGAGACCTGAGGATCCAGACAGCCTCCTCTCTATGACTATACTTTGAGATCCTGTCCATGAATAGTACAAACAGATGACATGTAGCAGTCCTGGCACAGACAAACCAACACCAAGAAAAAGCTTGACTTTATAGGACGGAGCTCCTTTTGTTGCACAAGGGACGAATAAGCCATCTGTTCAAAGGAAAACTCCTCCCCCGCTTTTCATTATCGTTCTACTCGGATCTTGCGCCGGCTGACTGTTAAGGAACATGTTCAGAGCAGCAGTGGTTGTGACCCGGAAGACTTACCAAGAAGTACTCAGATTTTCATTTTATTGTATGCAGACTTCAATTCATAATATATAGTTGTGAAAAATTAATTGTTAATTAAGTCATTCTTTTCAGTATCATAATACTTAGTATAAAAATACAATACTTCAATTTGCACTTGCCATAGTTAGCGTAATGTCAGCCACTATCATATCCGGGGTAAATTTGTAACTTGTGTACATAACACACCGTGCCGTCCTTATCAACCTGTAGCCGGCCCATATATGTCCACGGCCGTGTTAATAGCCGCTGTTGTTGGCGGCGGGGTTCTGCTCCTAATTCGCCGTCTCTTTCCCCGACGGAAAGCAGTAAAGCTGCTCCAGTATCCGACCGACACCATGCGTGGAAAGACTGTGATTGTGACCGGGGCTAACAGCGGGATAGGGAAGGCCTTAGCCGGGGAGCTGCTGAAGCTCCGCGCCCGGGTCATCATGGCTTGCCGGGACCTGCGGACCGCCGAGGACGCAGCCCAGGATCTCAAGAGCAGAGCGGGGCCAGAGCAGGGGGAGCTGGTCATCAAACAGCTGGACCTTGCTTCCCTCCGATCAGTCCGGAACTTCTGTGAGGAAATCAACAAGGTAACAATATGGGTGGATGGTTGTTGGTTTATTTACAAGGGGACTTCCAGTACAGTCAACCAATTGTTGCGTTTTCTTAGTAATGTGTTATCCAGAAAAGGAGGTGTGTTGTCCAGAAAAGGTCCGTGATGCTGAACAAAAGGTCAGCAGAGATCTGCTTATGTACTTACACAGAAGAAGAGTTTTATTTACATAGACCAGTACCACAATCACACAATCTTGGTCAAAATGTAAAAAAAATAAAAATAAAAAAAATAAAATAAAATAAAAAAAAAAAAGTGAAATATTTCTTGAATGTATGCAACTGATCTTGTGACAATTAAATAAAGGCATGTCACAAGGGATAAAAGATCACAAATCAATATATACAGATCAGACATTGGTCTAAGAGCCACACAGTGTTTGTAAAAAATACAAGAAAATACAAGGAGTCCATTTGGAATGAGATAGTGGATCACAATCTTATGACAGACAGATATGAGGTGTGTTTTTTTTTTTTTTTTAGAAATATTACTAAACACTTTAGGTCAGATTTTCATATGCAGTCCTCATAAATCTGAGATTGTTTTTTTTTTAATGATTAGCTGTAATTTGAAGTTTTGCCTTCCAACTTTTTCAGTGATTATAAAACTACAACTTTAGTGATTTTTCTTTTTGCTAAAAAACCCCCAACACATTTCACATTAATTTACTGTGGTTTTCCTCCAATCCACACAGGATCAAAGTTATAGACACAGGCCTAAATATATACATACACTCTACTAAAATTCGGTTAAATGTCTTTTAGATGGCTACATCTTGTGTAGCCACATTTTATGTAGCTTGCTAAGGGGCGTTTATAGATATATTAAGGATGTATGTATCTATTTGACCCTGTTTGTATAATTGTGATCCTGTGTGGAATAAAGAAAATCCACTATAATTTCAAACTTGTGACCCTGCTTGTTGTTTTAAATGTTCTTGAAGCTTTTTGAAAAATAGGTTAAATAAATAATTAAAAAGCTGCCAAATATTTACATTCATGCCAGTGATGAGCATATGTAAGTTTCTCATTAACACTGTACATTGGTCTTTCTGTTTCATTCACCCATCAGGCACATTATCATGATTAAACACCTAATTCTGAACAAGTTCCTCTGTTGCCACCTGACCAACTCCAACAGTCCGACCAATGACTAGTCAGAACATCTGGTCAGGTGGGACTGGTTGGTACTATAAGATGACAAACTTTGGACCCTGCAAGTTCTAGGGTTCCATTAGATCCAGTTACATTGATCCCTGTTTTAGACTGTGCCTGTTTCTATGAGAGGAATTCCTTGGCACAATCAGCAATAGGACTTTAATCGGATTCTGTTGCTGCTCTGTTGGGTTGCGGCTGCTACTTTAGGGAAGTACTGTTGCCATGTGGTGGTACACCATATAAAGTAGTTTGAGTTATTTTCTTTATATGAAATTATGGATTAATTTAAATTTAAACTGAATCTTATTTAGAAAATAGAATGTCATATAAAACGTAAGCTATTTTGCTCAGGCTTTATTACTTTTAATAGCAGAAACCCGCCTTGTGGTATAATGGTTCGAACTGTCCGATGATTTTATTCTCCAACTGCTTTATTGTGAAATTTTTTGCACTTTCAATTTGTGCTGTGAGAAAGTGTTTGCATCCTCACAGGGCTCTCCTGTCTGCGCTTGTCTTGCTGGCATTTAAATGTTCCAGATCATTAAATAAATTTCAATATCAGACAAAGTTAATCCGAGTAATCACAAAAGTCAGTTTCCAAATAGCAATTTTATTTACTGTGGGGGAAAATGCTCTCCAAACTAACATGGCATCATGTGGAAAAGTGATTGCCCCCTAAACCTAATCACAGGTTTTGCCACAACTTGACACAACTGTAGTTGAGCTTTTGAGACAACTGACAGTGAGTCTCTATGGAGGATTTGTAGCCTACTCTGCTCTGCAGAATTGTTTTAATTCAACCACATTATAGGCTTTTCAAGCACCAAAAGTCTGTTTAAGATCTTGTCAGCATCCCAAATGGATTCAAGTTCAAACTTTGACTATGCCAACCCAAGGCTTTCATTTAGAGCCATTCAGAAGTTGACTTGCTGGTTTGCTTTGGGTGAGAGTCCTGCTGCATAAACCAAATATGAGATAGTCTTTGTCTTTTTTTTTTTTGGTCAACAGTGGTTTTCATCTTGGAACCTTAAACGGGTGCCGTTTTTGCCCAGTGTCTTTGTCAATTTAAAACATTTAAATGTGGGGGAAAAAAAGGGTAAACCAGAAGAAAGCTGTACGGTGGGCAAATACTTTTCTTTTCAGCCACTGTATTTAAAAATAATACTCTGGTGCACGTTACATCACTTTTCTGTCACTTGACAGTTACCTCTTGTAATCACTAGATGTCATCAAATCTCAATTCCCCCTATAAGGTGTAATATTGTATTTCAGAAAGTAGTATTTCTTTATAGTATTTATAATTTGGGCAAATTTGTTCTTAAAGTTTGCAAAACCCACCCTGATACCTATTAAATTGAAATGAATTTTTATTTTATATATATATATATATATATATATATATATATATATATATATATATATATATATATATATATATATATAATGAATTTCTTACAAACTTGTTAAGCTCTTATTTGTCTAAAATTGTAAAATCTAAAATTTTTATGTGTTTATGTTGTCAGGAGGAACCTAAGATTGATGTGCTGGTCAACAACGCTGGGATCTATCAGTGTCCCTACACGAAGACAGAAGATGGTTTTGAGATGCAGCTTGGAGTGAATCACCTGGGCCATTTCCTCCTTACTCACCTGCTGCTGGATCTCCTGAAGGCTTCATCTCCCAGTCGCATTGTTGTCGTTTCCTCCAAACTCTACAAATATGGCCACATCAACTTTGATGACTTGAACAGCGAAAAGAACTACAACAAAGCTTTCTGCTACAGTCAGAGCAAGCTGGCTAACCTGCTGTTTACACTGGAGCTGGCTCATCAGCTTGAGGGCACGGAGGTCACGGTCAACGCCCTCACACCGGGCATGGTGAGGACCAGACTGGGCCGGCACGTCCAAATGCCTCTGCTGGCTAGGCCTCTGTTCCACCTCGCCTCGTTGGTCTTCTTGAAGAGTCCGTTGGAGGGAGCCCAGACGCCGCTCTATCTGGCCTGCTCCCTAGAGGTGGATGGCGTGTCGGGGAAGTGCTTCGCTAACTGTGAGGAAGAGGAGTTGATGGCCAAAGCTACAGACAAACAGGCAGCCAAGAAACTGTGGGACATAAGCAGGAGAATGGTTGGACTTGCAGAGTGACCATGAGGCCAGTTCTGTGGATGGGATTGTTGGGGAATTAAGTGTTCTTGGACTACTTTGTTAATCCACTTCTGCTTGCAGACATCATTGTGTGAGAGATGAGTTGTGAAAAATGTTCTTTCCTCCCTGGGGATGAAAACTTTAATGGAATGACATGTGCTGCTGAAGTGGGATAATTAGGAGACTGTGTGCTACATTACAGAACTGATTAGATCTCATATTAGGATTTGAATTTTAAGAGGTGCCTGTTCAAGTGAAGTTTTGAAAGAAGCAGCATTGTAATTATTTTTCCATCCAGGTAGCTCATCCCTTTATTCCCTTCACACATCCCACCTACTCATCCTTTAGAAAGTCCTATGCACTATTCATACGGTGCCTTGCCAAAGTATTCATACCCCTTGATCTTTTTCACATTACAGACAAAAACACTGCATGCATCAACCATGCATCATATTATGTTCCACTGTGGTATTCTGTGACATATAATCCGTATGAAATACATTAAATCGTGTGGCTATAATTTGACAAAATGTAGAAAAGTTCAAGGGATATGAATACTGTAAGGTACTGTAGTCAACGTTTCAGTGCAAACAGATCTGAAGATTCAGTCAATTTAACTATACATTTCTGAGGATATATTTTGTTCCTATATAACATGACCTCATCAAAGTTCAGATGCAGACATCAGGATCAAAGGAGCTGGACTCAGTGCATTCATGAAAGGCGAGCTGAGCTGTCACATTTACCTCAACAGTGAGGTCTCATTACTGCTTATGCTCTTCAGATCCTCAGTTGAGCCTTTGTCGGTGCTGAAGTTGTGCATATTTTCACATCGGTTTTGCACTGCAAAGCAAGAACAAGGTGAAGGTAGCTGTTTGAACTGGTTCCCCTTTAATGCATTTTTAAGCTTAAATGGTTTCTGCTGCATCTGTCGAAGGTCTGCATGCACATCAGTGAGCTGATTCTGCACTGTGGCTCCCTCTTGTGGATGGAGTCAAACCTTACGTGTAAATAACTTTTTTCCTTTAGCAGGAAGGCTGCCTGAAAGGACATCTATCAGCAAGAACAATGAAACTGCTGAACTACAGAAGCGATTAATTTACAAGGCTGTTACTTTAATGAGTTCTTACCTAAAACAAATCAGCTCATCAGTTGCTATGACACAAGTCATTTTAAAACTGTTTGTTCCTTTATGCATAAAATGTAAAATTCAGCTCAGTAACTATAAATTCCAGGACATTTCAGAATGTCTAACTGAACAGAATGACTGTTTCCTTTAAGTGCTAAATAAAATCCACTGGCTCCAACTAAACATATCTGCAGTATCTATTTTTCATTTATGCATTTTTGTTTAGATCATTATTTGAGGAGAAATTTGTTTTTGATTCAAACAGCATTTCAGAATTTCATATACATTTAGTTTATATTTGTGTGTGTATATATAGAACATAAAACACACCGATTGGAGCTAAAAAGTTGTGCATGCTCATCTTTTTGCTCCATTTTTAGCTGTTTACATTATAAATGATTTATTCTGTCTAGTTTTACTAGCAATAAATCTTACTGCAATATACCACCTTACAGAATGTTGGCTGGTGCCCAGGCGCTGCTTAGTGAGAAATGGCCTCATAAGCTTTTCATTTTTATATCAGAAATGCACATCTGGTACAAAACATAAGTAAATCATTGTGGCTTGAAAAACAAATCATAGACTGCTACTTCCTTGTTCTCCAGAAGAATTGACAAATGTAGAAAACTTTCAAGTGCTGGAATTTAAAATGTGTTCATGCCCGTTTAAAAGGCATTCTGTCTAATAATTGTAATGCCAATGCTGGTAACAGCACTGGAAAACTAAAGTTTCTATTTGGTTTTATTTTCTTATATATGCACATGTACAGTGCATATAATGTAAAGTAGAAGGAAAGTGATGCATAGTCTTACTTTTTTTTTTTTTTTTTTTTTTTTTTTTTTTTTACAAATGAAAGATCGCAAAGAGTGGTGTGCATTTGTATTGATCTATTATATTTTGATATCATGACGGTGTTGACAATTCCTAAAAAAATAAATAAATAAAATTGCTATTTGTGGTTGTAACATGTCCAAATATGAATAAGTTAAAGGTATATTAATATATTTGCAAGGCACTGTATGAACCTGACATGAATATAAATTACCAGAATGTCCATGAATAACACAAAAATAACTTTTCTCCTTGTGTCGAGTTTGCTGATCTTGGCAAAAATCCATCCCTGCAACCCTATTTTTAAATTTACTACAATGATAAAGCTGGGCTTCATGGTGACTCAGCATGGATGCTCCACACTACTGCAGGAATCGGAGTCTGAATGATAAAAATAATCTATAGGTTTGGACACCCTCACCCCTGGATCAGCAGACAAACAACAACTGAAAAATAAAAATAGAACTGCTGTTAAAATGCCACTGAAAATAGAGTGATGTTAATGTCTATTTCAGGCATCCACACTTGAAGTTATACATATAATTTGTGCTTTATTGAGAGAACAAAACAACAAAGTATATGACCATGCATCATTGTCTAAGAAACAAACTTACAGAGGCTTAGGTGGGTGTGGGCATCCAAATCTGAGGTAGAACGGGGGCAGGAAAACCTCTCAAAGAGACAACAGAAGTGCAAAAAATGTAATAAAGAAATACAGACCGCTAAGACAGATGTTTACATCTCAAAATGTTCCATCAATAACAAGAAATCACACCCATCAATACTGCAAAAATCAATTAATGGAAGAGAAATGTTTGTCATTTAAGGAATTAATTCGTAATTGATTTCTTCATTAAACAACTCCTCACAAGGCCAAGATTGTTTCAACTGATTAAAAATAATGACTGAAACAAATCTATGTGCATCTTATCTCGATTCAAATCTGAGCTTTCAAACATGGCACTGGCAGTTTTTAATTTATGTACAATTTACAGGATTATCAGTAAGAACTGCACTTTTGAATAAATTTGTTGTCAACAACTACTTATAAAATATATCACTCAATTTTTAGTTATGTTTTTTATACATTTGTAACGTAAATACATACACATTCCTATACATTTTGAAAGTGCCATGAACTCTTCTCTGCCTGTTTCTGCCTTAACTGTAGCTAACTTCCCCAAAATATTTGCAATCCTCAACCGTGTAATCATCACTCCTAAATGATCTTCTGTAGTTTCATCTTCATGAACAATTGGGCCCCTTGTTGCTTTTCAAACCATTTTCAGCTAAATGGTAGCAGCAACATTATTTGAGTGCACCAAGGCCTTATGTATGTTTAGTCATATCAAAGGTTAAACTTAATTTGAAAGCCTCTCAGTTCAGAAGTGTTCCATAAAGCTGGGCCTTTGTAAGACTGTCCTTCCTTGAAAGTCCCAAAGAGCCAAATTTTTGGTTGTAAGGAGGAGGAGGTGGAGGAGTTGGTGGTGGCTGCTGGCTCACCTGCGCGGGCATGCTGTGCATCTCAACTTGATAGTGCTGCAGCTCTGCGGCCATCTCCAGGGACCTCTGGTTGAGAGACTCGGTGGAGCTATTGGGACTGGGGTCAATGTACTCTGTGCTCTGGCCTCCAGCTGCAACGTTACCCTCTCTGTCTTTGGAGCTCCCTGAGTGATAGAGGCTGTGCTCTGACCCCTGGCTATCTTCACTTCGGTACAGATGGGCTTGGCTGTGTGCTTGCCGCAGTCCGGGGCTGCATTCAGGGCTGGCGGCCACCCACACTGGGTCCATGGCATCTGCGGCATGATGGTAATAGTCGGCCCCCTCCTGGAAGCTGCTGTAGAGAGGCCCAAGGCGAATTTTGGCAGGGCGGACGGAAAAGTGCTGCTCTGAGAAGCTGTAAGGTGAGGCTCTGCCTGGACTGCGGTATGAGTGTGCACTTAAATCTTCAACACTAAGCTGTCTCCATCGACCAATCAGCTCCTCCTCCTCAGGCGCTAAAGTGCTGCCTCGGCGACTGTCTCCGTAAGCGACACTTGGAGAGGAAGATGGAGGCAGCGGCTCGTATGGCTCACTGAAACAGGAGGACATGGTGCGGCTGTAGACTGGTGAGCTACCATTCTGGTGGTGGCTCAACTCGGTCTGTTGGAAAGGATGAGCATTCCCAAAGCTCCTTGGACTGTCTCTTTCCCAGGATGAGTCACTCTTTCTCTCATAGTCCCCAGCATCTCTCCATTCCATGTAGAGGGACTGATGCCGTGGTGAGGAAGCAGCACTACTTGGTGGGTCATTGCCTTTGTCCTCAGAACCACCTCCACTGAAGCTGGAGTAAGAGCTGGAGCCTCCAGCCAGTGCTGCAGGGAACTTGGAAAAATGCTCCTGGGAGAAACCGGCTTGCAGTCCCACAGAACCCTCCTCTGGAGTGCTGTCTGTGGAGTTCTGTGGCCCATACAGGAATGTCCTGTGGCCATGCACGTCCATGCTGGGCCTCCTCTCACGGTGACGGTCGTCAGGACAGTACAGAGCCGTGTCACTGCTGTACAGGTCGGATTTGTAGGCTGCTCGGAGACCCAGGCGCTCTCCAGGCCCAAGTCTCTCCAGAATGAAAGTATGGTTTTGAGTTTGGGGGCTGGGGGAGCGAGACGCCTGGCTGCTGCTGCAGGCCTCATCTGGCTTTTCAAGCACGTTGGCAATGAGGGAAGTAGAGTCAGGATAGTCATGGCAGAGAGGAGAGTCTTCCAAATGCATGGTCAGGCGCTCCTGAAAATCAGCAGGAAGCTGGAAAAATTCAAAGAAAAAGTGACATTCAGAAGAATATATGGGATAAATGTCTTGAGCACTCATATATTGAGATGTTTCTGAATTATCAAGCCAGAAAACCTGGTCCTTTGGAACATAAAACATATTTGGTCTCCATACACCCACTAGAATTGTTATAATTAAAAAGTCTATCATGCTGAGTATATTAACAACTCCTTCAGGTTTACTGGAGGTCGCACTGAGTAATAGGCATGGAGTTATTGCTATCAGGCTTTCAGGATCACATTGTCGGGTCTGTAATGTTCTGCATCATTTTGGTGTGCGTATTTTTCCAAGGTGAGCTCAATTCGATGTTGCTAATAAATCATATTTCTACCAGTTTTTTTTTTTTTTTTTTTTTTTTTTTTTTTTTTTTTTTTTTTTTTTTTTTTTTTTTTTTTTTTTACCTCTTTTAGTACTTGAAAGTGCTTTCCCCATAGAGCACCTTCTAAAAGAGCTACCCATTAATATCGACAGAACACCTTTTGGTCCAAACAAAATCAATATTTACATTTTTCCTTCTGTTATGAATTTCCTTCCATGGAGGAGTCAGATCATTCAAACACCCCCAGTGCATAATGTATGTCTTTTATCAAAGTGGCAGTAGCTTAAAAGCAAATTTCTAAAAGGTTTAGCCATCCGTGCATGCACTAGTATCTTTCATAGATCTTATCCAAATAGACTTGCTGTTAGAATCAATGTAAGAGAATTTAGCATTGAACTTTCTAACTCTGGCAGTATGCTGTCCTTTGTCACCAATGATTCAAATCAACAGTTGGTGTATCAGAACATGAGCCAGACCCTCTGGGTGGGCCTGATGACCAAATATTCCCCTACATTTCTCTCACAGTTGTCAGAATTATTTCAATTTACCCATCTAACCAGTCCTAAAAATGAGTTGTCCCAAAAACTGCCTATTCATGTCCTTTTACGGGTATGGTCAGAGCTTTACGTGCACTCATAATTAGTCTGGCATTAATGTCATATTAATTTGGGACTTTTCATCATTTATTTGAATTGTTTATTTTCCAGTTTGGAATGACTGTACCATACACAACTCCAATGATTCTTGAATATAAGAAATAGGAGCAGAATTTTGAATTTATCAGTGTGTTTTGCTTTCCAAAAAGGTCTTAATTACACATACAGGTTCAAAATTATACATACAACCCCACTAACACTTGGTTAAGTGTGTCTTTGCAAATTACACCTCCACTTCACATCTCTTGTAGCCATCAAGACGCATCTGGTATTCTGGTTGGATATCCGACCAATCAGAATTGGTAGAGTTCATTAAAATTATTTGGTATGATTGTTAAACAGTTGGATCCAGACAAAGTTCACACATTTTTACCATAATTACGGTCAGGGCTATTCCAAAAGCCTAATGTTAGCCTGCGTAGTCTTTTCCAAAGCCAGCTTTTATGTGAGTACGGAATTTAGAGAAGATCTGCACTTTAAAGCTCAACATTTGCATCTGCTAACAGAAAAACCAGATCCCTTTTGGAGAAATGCATATGGGGAAAAAAGTTTGTTTGAAAAAACTGTTCCCTCACAGAGCTGCAAAGATGAACCCTCCTCTAATCTGCCTCTGATCATTCATAAGTCACCAGTCAAGCCAATAATAACCTGCCCTGATACATAGCTAAGCCAAAAATTATTTATATCCCTAGGAGATTTAGTGTGTAGGAATCTTTTAGCTTTATCAACATCTTTCTTCTGACTGAAGTGATATTAATGTTCTGGAGTAGCCCAGCCAGAGTCTTGACTTGAATTTGATGGAGAATCTTTGGAAGGAGCTAAAGATCAGGGTGATGGCAAGGCGATCATCCAACCCTAAACACAGAGTTCATCACCAAAGATACATTTTTAAAAATACCAGTGGAAACATGCAAAAACCTGGACACAATCATAATTGCTGGAATGTCAGCTGAAAGATTTTTTTTCTGTTTATTACTGTGAACTATATGTGTCACTTGTAAAATGAAACAGACCAATTATTTTACTGCTCCTGAGAGATGCCGGTTTCATTTCCTATCAGAAACAAACTTTTTGGTTGGATAAAAATTGTTTTTAATCCTGAATCTGCCAGGGGTACAGTTACTTTAGGCTCAACTGTATGTTTTCAAATATTAAGAAGACATCAAGGAACTGAAAGAGTCATGGAGTGGAACTCAGTATGGTCGATAGGCACTGTTACACATACAATGAATGTTGGAGATCTCCTATTCTAAATAGGTAGGTATATATATATATATATATATATATATATATATATATATATATATATATATATATATATATATATATATATATATATATATATATATATATATCCCAGTGTAGACTAGGAGAAAAAAACATAACAATAAACAATAATTTAAAGAATATCCCACTTATACTTTGTAGAAAGTACTATAATCAGTCTATGTAAAACTGTATGGTGTTGTCCTTTCCTGCTTTAATCCAGGATTAGTTGTCTCTGTTTATGCAGGAAGTGAGTGTCAGTTTGTCTCTTTTATAACTTAAGCATTTACTCAGCTATTGTTTGCAACAACTGTGTTTATGAATAGAAAAAGTCATCTTCTCTAACCTCCCAAGAAGATGAGAATATACTGTACATGAAAGACAAATAGTCACATTTCTCAGAGGAGAAAGCCATTGTTCTAATCTTAGCATTTCTCAGAATGAAAGCTTCCATCATCTATCTGTAGCTCACCATAGCAACAAGTAATAAGTTAACTGCAGCATATCATCGCCAGCAATCTAGTCAGTTGTTCCTAAATGGCTAAAAGACAAAAGCTAATTATAACTTTCTCTTTATAAAAAAAAGATAGGCAATTTAGCAAAACATGAGGACAGTTTATCATAACAGTTTGATTGCAACCAAGCAAAATGCAGATTAATAACTGTTCACACTTTTTTTTTTTCCTGTTGGTGTTTTTTTTTTAAAGAAGATGCCTTAAAGCTTTTTATGTAGCCAGCCTTTCACACCCTCTCTGTGCTTGTTTTCACAGCCAAACAAACAGCTAAAGCACTTCAGTGGGCGCTGAAGAGCCACAGCACTTCTCAAAAATGCAGCTCCAGCATTCATCAATATTCTTTCAATTAGCTTCCACCCACAGGACCAGCAGACCAGTGGATGTCCAGAGAAAGCATGCATGGCCTCTGACCCCCTTATTGTTTGGCTGAGAGCTACTGTAGCTTAACTGTTTCTCACTTTATGATAAGCCTTTGCCTGAGTGCTTGCTTCATTGCACGGTTTACTGAAAATGTACAGTAATGTATTGGTATTTTATGAGTCTTGCGCAACCAGAATGGATTTTGCATTGATATTTTTATGCAGCCGCATCACCACATACTTTAACCTTGTGGACCACTGCCAGCTTTTGCTGTGACATATAGGGAAAGGCACGAGGCCCATGGCTGATGCAGCAGAAAGCCAAGCCAAGCTGGTTCAGTGTTTAAAGCGCTCATCAATACTCACATGCACCCTTTTCACAAGCAACAGCAGGATTGTATGATGAGGCTGCAGTGTGCTCCCTAGCTGCATTTTGCAGCACACAGTAGTTTTCACCTCATCTGTCCTTCACACACTGTGTGCCTTGAAGTAGTTCCCCTGCTGATGAGCACCTAACAAACCTTGCATAGTTTGATTAATGTATAACCATAATGCACATTACATAACAGGGTGGGTAATTAAAATCACTTGGGTTTAATTTTTGAAACATAATTGTGATTTCTTTAATGAATAAACTCCAGCTACAGAAGTAAAAATGCAGAAATGTAGCGATGCACACTTAATACGTATTGTCACTTCTAGAAAATAAGAGTAAAAAGTCTTGTAATAAATTCATCTCTAAATTAATCTATCTCCAATAAAAGATAGTTGCCTCCAACAAAATCACCAGAGCCAAAATGATTGATGAACAATGTCAACAAAACAAATGGAAATAAAGCATTTCTTGATTTATTCATTCACTTTTTTAAAGTTCAGAGTGTCTGAGATATTTTAGTTAGTAGTCAATGGGTATCTGTTATCCTGGATGAGTTTTCACCTGAGACAGGGGCCAGTTTCTTGTAACTGCTGACCACTAGACTGGATGGCAACACTTAGGTATTTTGCTTCCACACCAAATGAGATGATTTTATGTGAAGAAAAAGGAATCTCCAAAACTCACTGACAACTGTGGCAAAGAATAGCATCTTAGAGTCAGGTGTGATGTTAAGAGGCATTACGTGTTTTACTATATGGAAAATGTATTCTGTTGAACCAGAAATGGATGTTATTTTTTCTTCTTTTGAATTCTGCACAGAAAAACTGTTTACTGGAGCTCAAGAACAGATTAAGAGTGGAAAAACAACCAGATTAACATTGTGTTACCACAACCATTAGATTTTGTCTAGTAATGATAACGGCCCTGTTTAGGAGGTATTCCTGCAAAAAGACTTCTCTGTCCTACCATCAAAATTGCAAACATTTGGAATTTGCTAAACTCTACAGGGACTTTAACTGGAGCCATATGCTTTTGTCAGATTAGACTAAAGCCTGTTTACAAAACATTGCTGTAGTCAACCTGCTGCCTCTGGCCATGCCTAAATGTGGAGATAATGATATCCTGCACAGCTGTAAGGTTTTAGAAGCGAAGCCAGCAGAGATGACAGGAGGTGTGGTACAGCACTGAAGTCAGCAGTACCAAATCAGTGACAAAATCCCTATATCATTATTGTCAAAACAATAACGTCAGACAAACCTAATGTTGTATCCTGGCCCTGCAAACGCATCAAAAATGAATTATCTACATCACCTTCTAACTCTTGATGTTGGCAAGGATTTCTAAGTCTTCTTTATGATAGGAAGACCTGCAGCTCGCTGGTCAAACAAACATTACTACATTACTCCCCTGATCTGTGCAGCCGGCATGTCCTTACACAGGTCTAATTCAGGGGTGTGACTGCTGCACTCGGGCAATTCAAGGACGTAACAGAGGCAGACTGGCGTCAATCCCCTTGGTCCTTTTACAAAACACGTGGGGATGGGAAAAAGAAGCTTTAATCCCACCTTCGAGTGTGTTTGTGAAAAGGACCGTAAGAGTAAGCTTTTTTGGCAAAAAACACTCCTAGTGGGTCTGGTGTGAATTTAACTATAAATGTGTGGAAAGGATCCTCATGCCAACAGTTAAGTATCGTGAAAGTTCTGTGATGCTGTGGGCCTGTTCTTTAATAAAAGACAACATGAACCTCATTACAGTGAATGGCATCATGAACTATCTGAAACACCAGGAGATTTTAAATACAAATCAGGTGGTTTCTACGAGAAAACTAAAATTTGGTTGCCACTGGATCTTTCAACAGGATAATAATCCAGACGTGGTCAAATTTACAGTAAATGGTTCACCAGGCACAAAGGCAACCTTTAGGAGTCAATCGCTACCTCTTTTTTCCTTTAGAAGATAGATCCCTGCAACCTTGTTGGATGTTGTAGGAAAAAACTAAGCGCCATCCTATTAGTAAAGGAGGGCTGTACAAAGTATTACCAGCATAGGGGCTAGTGAGTACTTACAAGTAAATAAATGTTCTTGCCTTAAACATTTTATTTCTTTCGATTTTTCAGTACAGAAATAAACTGCTGCAGAAAAAGATTGCTACATTTTTGTACATTTACTGTTGCTTTGATAATTTAATACTGTGAACCTTCCAGCAAGTATGTTATAAATATTCTTTATAGTTAGTTAAATGGAAAGCATTTTCTCCAAATCACCCCCCCCACCCACACCCCCAACTACATGGGGTGATTATATTCAGTCATATCAGGAGAGAACCAGCAACAATTAAGTGATGATGGAGCTATGAAGTGCATAGGAAATCAATTTTTTGTAGGCGTTACAGCATTTATCTCAATTGCCACAGATATTGAAAATGCTGCATGATTACACTTGCATGATTTTTTTCCCCTTTTTAGTCAAAACATTATTTAATTTCAATTTCAGGGCCTGTATTTTGTGAGATTTCAAACAGGAACAATAACTTCATGGACTTTCTGGTAACTATTCTTTAATTACGTACTGTATGTTTACCTGCTACAAGTGTGCAACTGCATGGCTACGGTCTGATTTTCAATGTTGAATAATGTTTCTTACAGCTAAACAAATCTAGCAAGGAATGAGCTAATCTCTGCACCTTTTCTATGCCTCCGAGCTGTTTAATATTTTTAAACCTTGCCTCTTTCATCTCTCAGAGGTGAAGGTTATTCAGGCAAATAACCTACAGCTTTAATTCTCCTACAGTGCCTCAGTCGCTGCTGCAACAACTTCCTGTTCATGTCCTTCTGCCAACTCTCTTATCTTTTCTGGCTCTCACAGAGCAAGACGACCTTCTCATTACAGCCAAGACAGCAATTTCTTTTTTGCCTAAATTTCAGCCCGGCAGTACTCTTAAAACCACTCACTCATTCAGTGCTGCTTAAACGAAAAATGTTTTTTTTCTCCTTCTATATGCACTCATCTGCTTGATGTCAAATGTCAGCACCAAAAGCTTTTATAGTTTTTTTCGTGTGTATAAAAGGGACAAAGGTGTTAAACTATATTTAAAAGAGAAAAAAAAAACAGTGGAGCTGTTAAAAATAGGTTTTAAGAGAGGGTAAAGGGCAGGTGGTTCAAGGAAAGCTTCAGGTTTGAAGCCTGTGAGAGTGGGCGGAGGTCTCACCTCAGAGAGCTGGGCTCTGTACAGAGACTTGTTGCACTGCAGCAGCTGAACAGCCAAGTTACAGTCTTTTCTGTACAGCTCCTGTGGAGGCAGAACATGGACAAAGATAATAAAAATGAATTTATTTCATTTGTTACTTTTTTCTATTTTATGTACATCTCTAACGAGAAGGATACCACTTTATTAATATAGACCTCTGTATGATTATGTTTTGTAGGCATTTCTATCATGTACAGAATCTTAAATATATCCTAAGACCAGACGTAAGGTATGATGATTTGGGCACATCTTGCACTCCATGCTACAAATTCACTTGTGTCTGGCTAAATAGAGACAAAAAAATCCCATGTTGTATATCACAAGCTAAAAAATAAAAATGAAGAGGGGTTGTTTGTACATTTAAAATCCTGAAAATCCATAATCAGAAATCTTAAGATTAATCTTAATCTTTGTTCATTGGGTTTTTCTGTCCTTCAGCTAAAACCCACCCAATATCATTCAAGATCTCTGAAATTCCTAGTAGTATTTGCAAGTTTTAGATTTTCCTTTAAAGGTTGATGATTCCAACTTGTTTTGCAGATTGTTGCTTTCAGGTTATCAGAATTAATTTCCCTCCTATTTACACATTTTTTTGGTAAAACCTGGTGCAAGTTTGACTTCTTTAATAATGTCCTCTCCTCAGTTTGCTTACACCTAGGGAAAAAAATACCACATCTTTAGATCTGAAAGGAAATCCATTTGCCATCTAATATTGCAATCTATGTATATTCCAGGGATACAGGAAGGCATGGATTAAATTTCATCGGCACACAGAAGCAGTTTTACTGAACATACAGTAAAAATACTTAATTTAAATTTACAAAACAAGTATTTCTTTTTCCTTGCTGAACAAGTGTACTCAAATTAAATCTTTTTTTAAAGTGTGTAATTATGCAAGTG
Source organism: Anableps anableps (assembly GCA_014839685.1). Lineage (NCBI taxonomy): Eukaryota > Metazoa > Chordata > Actinopteri > Cyprinodontiformes > Anablepidae > Anableps > Anableps anableps. The sequence continues at coordinate 22,403,121 of CM026086.1, read as the reverse complement.
CATTAAAATATGTATTTATTTTAAATGCTTTTATGCATCTTTACTACAGGTGCAAAGACAGCACATGTGGACAGAGCTGTAAGTATTTTTAACTAAGTTTAAGCACAATTATGCATGCTTTTATGTCTATAGTGTTTCAGTCTACCCTCACCATTTGACACTTTCACATATGAATGCTTTCTTTGGCCACTTAAGACTCGTAGACTGATACTGACCCCTATAGTAAATTCTGACTAACCAGCTTTTTACAGGCTTTTTTTCACTGCCAAATCCAGAGCACACCTAATGCAATTTAAAATGTTATTGTGTTTTAGTAGATAGAAAATTTGAACAGTATACATGTCAAAGTGTAGGAAAAATTATCCAAATGAGCCAAAATTATATATATTTAAAAGCAATATCTAGTCCTTAAATGAAAGCAGCTTGGTGTAAAAACTGTATGGTGTAAAAACTGTATAAGAAGGCACTGTTTTGTTTTCACAGAAGGTAAATGAGAACTAACTAAAATAGAGTTGGTTCTGCAAAGAACTAAAACTTACATTGTCCTCTTGTAGCTTCTCAATGGTGAGCTTTGCCTCCATCAGATGGTTGTTGAGAACGATGATTTCTCTGCTCAGAGCTCGTTTTTCATCTTCGTGGTGCTGCGACTTGACAATATAGATTCATAAATAACATGTAACAAGCTTTCAAATGTTATAAGATCAAATACAGTGAGAATGAGTAGCTCCTAAGATGGCCACATGTTTGATGTTAATTTTTTGTGGCTAAGCGCTTGTTATTGTGTACATTTAGAGAAAAAAAATGAACCTACACACTGAATCTAGAGTTTCTTTACTTCATAGTGCCTTTAATACAGAAACAGGGACAGAGAGTGAATTTTGTTTTCTAACGAGGACATATGTGACAACATGCATGTGCCTCGGGCAAAAGTGCTACAGCAAGCAAGCCACGAACATGCTGACAGGATAACACTTTTTAAGACACCCATTATTTGGACAGACAGCGTGGAAGAAAAAGGTACTTTCAGAGTCAAACAAGAAATAATCACCACAGTGCTTAATTCCAGCACATTTTCTTCCAGAAAAGAAAAAAAAAGCACACAAAACAAAATAAAATAATAATAATAAAAAATATTTCATGGACCAACACAGATAAGGAGAGCATTTCAAAATGTGTTTTCATGCTGCAATTTTGAATGATGACTCATTTATCTATGTAAAATAATCTACAAGTGCTCTAAATAAAAACACAAAGCGGATTTAAAAAAGGAAAGCGCTTTGCAACTAAAATGGCAGCAAGAAATGTTTAAGCACTTTTGGCCATTAGTCTGGAGGTTATTCATGGACCAAGATGTCAGTGAACTTTCTTCTCTCTGAGGAAATTATCTTTTAAATTTTGCATTTCGTAACCCTCTCAGGCCATTAACTGAAAGAAGCTCTCCTGATGCCACTTGTCCTTGCCACTAATACAAATGGCTTGCAAAAGTGTTCAAGTCCCTTAAAACGTTCCCCATTTAGTCACTATAGAACCACAAATGTCAATGTACTTTATTGGGGTTTAATCTGATAAACCAACACGAAGTTGTGCATGATTCTGAAGAGGAACAAGGACAATACATGGCTTAACAAATGTTTTACAAACTGTGGGCTGAATTTGTATTCAGCCCACTTTACTCTGTTACCGCTGAATAAAATTTGGTGCAAATAATTTCCTTGCATTAATAAATAGAGATTGCCTAGGTGTAAGTTAGGCTCACTATAAATACAGCTGTTCTGTGAAGGCCCCAGAGGTTTATTTGAGAACATTAGTAAACAAATAGCAGCATGAAGACCAAGGAACACAGCAGACATCTCAGAGATAAAGTAACTCTGAGAGAGCTGCAGAGATCCGCAGCTCAGGTGGGATAATCTGCTGATAGGACAACTACTCGTTGTCCACTCCACAACTGACTTAAGAAAGCTAGAAGAAGTACCAATGGCAAGCTGAACATGCCATGGGAACTCAGTAAACATGTGGTAGAAGGTTCTCTGAATGGGTGAGATCAGAAATGAACTTTCTGGACACTGAATTATTTTTTACAGATATTATTATTTATACTGACTCATCTTTTTTATTTAAAATCTTTCAGATGGAGGCTTTACATAGGTTCTTTGAGCTTTCTGCCTCTGTTGTAACATTTAACAGATTTCCTTCCAGGAATGTACAGTATTTAGCTCCACCAGCCCTATCAACTCTAAACCACCACTGGGTTTTACTGTGGAGATGGTATTTTACTGTGGAGATGGTATTTTCAAAATCATAAGGATGAGTTATTCGACACACAGCATTTTGCTTGTCGTTCAGTTATTTTGGCTTAGTTTTAATACGTAGCACAATAAAATACATATAGACACACAAACAATTGGCACATTGCTGGTGGTGAGACAGAAAGCTCAATGAACGTATGTAAAGCCTCCATCTGAAAGATTTTAAATAAAAAGAGTCACATGTGGAGTACCCCAAGGTTAAATCCTAGGTCCCCTCCTATTTAATATCTACATGCTCCTAGCTCAGATTATAACAAGTAATAAGATTAGTTACCACAACTATGCAGATGATACCAAGCTCTACATTATGATGTCACCAGGTGACTTTGAACCTATCCAAGCACTGAACAGATGCTTAGAACAAATCAGTGCGTGAAAGTGCCAAACTTTCTCCAGCTGAATAGAAACAAAACTGAAGTTATTATCTTTGGACCGAGAGAAGAATGATCTAGAGTCAGCGAGCAGCTTCAGGTATTACAACTACAAACTGGTGATCAGACCCAAAATCTGGGTATCATGATGGACTCACACCTTAACCTCCAGAAACACATAAAGACAGTTACAAAGTCAGCCTTCTATCATCTGAAGAACATTTCCAGGATTAAAAGACTAATGTCTCAACAAGATCTTGAAAAACTCATCCATGTGTTTATCTTTAGTCACATTGATTACTGCAACAGTGTCTTCACAGGTCTGCCAAAAAAAAAAAAAAAAAAAAAGAAAAAAATCAGACAGCTGCAGTTGATCCAGAACACTGCTGCTCATATTCTCATTAAGACCAGGAAAGTAGAGCACATCACCCCAGTTCTAAAGTTCTTACACTGGCTCCCTGTAGCTCAGAGAATAGACTTTAAAATACTTCTGTTAGTTTATAAATCACTGAATGGCTTAGCACCAAAATACATTAAAGGCCTGTTTTTGCTGTATCAACCTTCCAGACCACTCAGGTCTTCTGGTTCTAGTCTACTCTGCATCCCCAGAACCAGAACCAAACATGGAGAAGCAACATTCAGTGTTTATGCTCCACTAATCTAGCACAAACTTCCAGAAAACTGCAAAACAGATCTTTATGGTTTTGATGCTTTTATATTTAGTAAGTGATTCTGATGTATAATGATTTTGATAAATTTGCTGTATACTTGCTCGATGATTTTGATGCATACTTGTGTATGTTGATGTTTTTACGATGTAAAGCACTTTGAAATGCCTTGCTGCTGAAATGTGCTATACAAATAAACTTAACTTGACTTAACAGACTTGAGACTAGGCTGAAGGTTTACCTTCCAGCAGGGTGACTACCCTAAAAATATAGTCTGATCCACAAAGGAATGGGTTTGGGTCAGCAACCTCTGCAACCTGAAGAGCCATTTCTGCCCTTCTTTCTCTTTGAGCTACAAACTCATATAACCCTTAGAATAAAGCTTTCTTATCCTATCATATAAAATGTATTTGCTTGATGGTTTATTTAAAAACACACACACACACACACACACACACACACACACACACACACACACACACACACACACAATTGTTATAAAATAAGAAATTGAATATGTTAAGCTTTCATATAAAAAAGAAACATTCCATGTTGCAATTCAGTGAAGCTGTTATTTAAAAAGAAGTTTCATTGACTAAGATACAGGCACTTATACCATTTACTGATGTCAAATCTTAGTTTACTACTAACTTTAATCAAATATTAGTTGAGATAATGAGAATATTTTGAAACAAATTTGCTACCCTGAAAAACGATGATTCCATGTAGCATCACTGCAGTTCTGTTGTTGCAACTATATGCACAAATGGGAAAAACAAACCCCAGAAAAGTTGCAAGGACTATCCTTTTTTATTTTATTTTATCTAGGAACACCAGTTAGTTCTTTTTTTACTTTTGCCCAAAGTTATGAGAAGTCCTTGTAGAGGACCTTAAGGGCCACTTGAGGCTCTAGAACTACAGATTGAAGAACCCTGGGTTAGTCAAGTCAAACCTACATTCAACTAAAGATGTGGCAAGACTTGAAAATTGACTCAGATGCTCTCCATCCTATTCTACAGCTCTTGAGCTGTTTTGTAAAGAAGAATGGGTAAAAAAAAAAAAAAAAAAAAATAGAGAAAAAAGCCCTAAAGGTCCTGCAGCTGTAATCTGCAATAAAATGAAAGGTGGGTTTATGTAGGTAGGCTGAATACAAATGCATGGATTGTCTAGGTAAAAAATGTCCAAAACCACATATATTTTTTGTCCACTTCACAATCATGTGCTGCTTTGTGTTGGTGTTTACACATAAAATCTCAGCAGTATGAATTATTTTGTAAAGCACTGTGTGCATCTTGGACAAATTTATTTGAATAGCAAGCATTTGTGAACTGAGGCAGTTTTTACCTGTTTGGAAAACTAAGAGAGGAAAAGAGCCTTGACACTCATGCTTATCTGTCTTGTAATTACATTCTCTGTAGTTGTGCGGGGCCCAGGGGTCAGATGGGTTTGTGGCACCTCTAGAGTAAACAAGTTTTACGATTGCAGAGAGACTTACTCAGCACCTCTCTCTAACCCTGAAGGAGTATATATACGTGGGATGAATCTGGAACAGCCCATGAGAAAACTTCTCTTGGTGAAAAACCATAAAGAAAAGCTGTTTGCCTTTATTTTTGAAATGAGAATTTTAGGGTAACCTTCAGCTGTGTATGTGTGTGTATGTACCTGGAGATCTCACATTGTCAACTGTAATGACTATTATCTTGTGGCATAACAAACCAATTTGATAAGCGTTTTCAGCTGTCTATTCACCAGCTCCGACACCTGATGGTTACAGTCTTCTGGGGCAGACTTGTTAATTCTATCTTTCCATGGGCAAAAGCAGCATCTGACAAATGAAGTGAGGTGCTCTCCTCTGAGGAACAATGGGTTTGCTATCCCTCTGCCAGTGGAAGGAGGACAGCCAATTGTAATAAGCCATAATTAATGTCAGTGGCACAAACAGCAGGGGGATTCATTTTCAATCTGTGGCTCAAAGTGTTCTCCATGCCATGTGACTTGCTTCTCTCCAACTCCTTCCTCTTTGACAAGTACGAGAATTTGCATAACAGCCTCAAACCAACACATACACATGCAACTTCAGACACTTACATCTCTGTGGATCTTTTCCTCTAGATCTTGGTTGATCCTCTGCAGTGCTGAGTAGCTGCTTTGTATTCTAAACAAAATAAAAAAATAATGAAAACATTGCTCACTGGTAGGTAATAGCTTATGTACATGCATGCTGAATCTACACTGTAGAAGCCAGCAAGCTTTACAAAAAGGCTTATCTCCAGGCTAAACACTGTGCAAGTCAAATCTAAATCACTTGACTCCATTTTGACTTATCCTACTTGCAACAGCTCACTGAACTCTGCATAGTAATGTGAAAAGATGAATGTTTATCACTAAAAAAACAGTTGCTTTAGGATCCTAGACTTAAAGACGTGGACAGATTTGTTTGCATCCCTGGTAAAGATGTGTAAAATAGCAGTATCACAATTTAATTTGAATATATTTATTTAGTAGGAAGAACATACCACATTGAGACATAATTGTTTATAAAAAAAAAAAAAAAAAAAAAAAGTAATAGTGGTACAACTGCTAGTAGCATCCTTTTGCAAATTGGCTAAAACCCCATGTTTGACAGCTGGTAGTGTTCTTATGGGTTTGAAAGCCTAAATAGACTCCTCTAAACATGCTTTTAATTGTGGAAAGCAGTTCAGTTTTTGTTTGGTTTTCATATAAAATCAGAAGAAATTTGTCTTTAAAATGGAGGCAGCTGGATAATTCAGTCAAGTTTTCTTGTTTGCCAGCCCTTGAGTCCATGTTGCCAGACAGTTTCAGTGTTTTTATTACACTTTTTTCCAAGGCCCATGACAGAAGATAATTAGAGTGTTAAGCTACTCTGAAAGGAACTCCACACCAAACTAATGCAATGGATGGTAATACTGAGGTGCATGAGGTTGAAGACCGACTCACTTATTTTTAGTCTGCCATGTGTAGTGGAAATGAATATTTTTGGGAAGGCTACTTGTTTTATAGCAATATGCTTATGGCAAACTTTTTGTACTTTTATTCTATATCTGCAAAGTCGGACATCATTTTCACCTGTGAGTTTGTGGCTTGCCATAAACACTTTGTGTGCCACTTAATGTTGCATGAAGTTATTGAATATTAATTGACTGATTTTTATTTTGAAATTTTATTATATTTATTTAAAAATTAGAAGCATACAAATCTTTGCTTAGAGTTTCCTAACTGGATGGTTTATTTGCTTATTCCTGTGTTGCTAAGGAATATGTTTTTCTTTAAGAGAGGTAAAGAGGAACCAAGCATTTAATATTTGCATTTGTTTAATTTTTGCTGTTGTGTCATATCTATACCAAAATGTGATTCCTGATTAAAGTGAAGTGTTAGAACACCAAGAAATACCAAAAACTAAAACTTTTTCCAGTTTATTTTTACATTATTCAAACAAATTAAATGGACATAGATATTGGGAACGCTTCAAAAACTGACAAGAAAATTTGATTGATCTGCCAAGGGACATTTTTTCCCTTCCAGTACCCAAAGTAATATTAGTGTGAAACATGTTGTGATTCATGGTGGGTGAGGCCACCTGCGAAGCTTATCTGTGAACTTGTCCAGCTCCTCCTGTGCTCGGCGCAGCTCTGTCTCCAGGTACTGCCTCGTGGAGTCAAACTCGCTCTGCAGCAGCTCCAGCTTGTGTGTTGTGTAGGAAAGCCTCTTCCGCAAGTCCTCCTTCTGCTCCAGCAATGAGCTACACACACAGCAGATGAGTTTAGAGCATATGGTGAAGGAAACAAGCTTGCAACATGGGTCTTTGCTTCACTAAATTGATGTATAAGGGTCCACATTTACTTTTAATGGCCATGCAGCATTGATTGGGACATTATGGGGATGTGACAACATGACCCCAGAATTCAGTCAGTAAGTATGGATGCCATGCTTTGTAATTCATTAGACGACAGAGCATAACCTAGTACATCACAGAGAAGCAATCACTGGTGAGAATGATGACATGGAAATAACAGAGGCATAATGTGTAATGAGAAATGAATCAATGAGTTCTAACAGATTATTTGAATAGACCCTGAAGGCTCAGATTTACAAAACAGTAATATCCTCAACATGTAATTTAGCAAGACAGCACAATGATGACTAGTTTTGGAGCATATGCATTACCTGAGTTTCAATCTAATAAAAGGGCAAGTGTGAGCGGGAAAAGAGGAAATGTCTGTTGCCGTGATGGATCTGAGTGCTCACTGCTCAGCTTAATGGACCTTGTATTGACGGACAGATGGAGGAAGAAAGGTAATGACTCTATCTGCAGCCAGATAACATAGCTGGAAATGAATGGAGATGTGGTCACTTTGCTCTTTTCACTTTCTCCGTTTTCCTCCATTTCTCTCTTTTAACAAGATCGTAGATACAAAGGGTGGGCGATGAGCTAGACAGTTACAAAAAAGGAAAAAGAAAATAAAACTGAGACGGGTTTGTTCATTTATTATTTTCAGGTCAGAGGAGACATCACCCTGTTTCCATCTCATTAGCAAGCAGCATAATGTTTCTGCAATCAATTGGATGAAGAGTAGACAGGGTGAATCTAGACTTTATCCAGAACTTCATTTGCTTTATTTGAAAATATCAGTTTCTCTATAACTGCATACATTGCTATTACAATCTAAAGCTTTGCAAACCAATTTATAAGTTTCTACACTCAGAAAACGTTGCAGGACTGAATTATGCAGAGCTTGTTTTCGCATAATAATTACCATACAGTAAGTTACTGACCAGTATTGTGAGTAAAGTGGTGGATTTCGAAGGGATAATAAAAAAATAATTGAGAAATTTTGAAGTGGAGTTTAACTTTAACCATGTTAAAACAACTTCTCTTTCAAAAACAACATATGGTGATTATTAACATTGGAAACAGATGTAGAGCTCCTTGAGAAACAGTAAGACTGGACAATATAAAGCATTACCAGTCAAAGCAACCGTAATTAAATCACTATACTAAGCTGCTACTAAAAGTTTGAAAAGTAACACAGAGTAAAGAATCAAATAATATCATTTTGGCCTTTTCCACCTAAGATTTCAGTATGTCAAATATCAGACCCTTTGATGTTTTCAAGTCCCTTATGGTCTAAACCTAAGATCTACATGAATTATGCAAGATAGTTTAGGGAAAACAGTATCATTATTTCTCTAAAACAAACAAATCTCGCCTTAGGAGCAGCCTTCTTCTAAAGGGGTCATGACAGCAAATTTAATTTTTCTGTGGTTCTGGGGGTATAACATGACATGTTGTGCACTGATGAGCCCATGTGAATGTCAAGAGTTGATATCAAAAGCTCTGCTCATAGGCGGTCAGCTTTGTTTCTTTGCTCAAAAACGGACGAATCAGAGAACAGTTTATCGTTCTACATAGGTTTTCTGCGTAATTCATATTCTCCAGTTAGAGCACACCATCAAGCAAACAGCCCTACCCCTCCCCTTCCCTCCTCCCCCCCAGCTGATACACCGGCTAATGTAAGGGCTAAGTCGCGCTAGTATGTCTGGCAACTCCACTTGAGAAGACGATGGCTACTAAAAAGTGGAGCTGTTATGTCCGAGGGAGTTCAAAAACGGATGGAAGTTTCCACTTTACTCCAGAAGGATGAAAGAATCAGAGAAGAGTGGCTGAAGTTCATTTATGGAGAAGCACCACACAATTATAACCTCAATTTAAGACTATGTTCAGCACATTTTACTGAGGAGCTTCCCAAATATGGTTGTAGCCAATCAGAGTGAAGTCAGCTAGGTAGAGCCACATATCATTACCGTACCCAACCCTTTTGAAGGAGGGAAATCTGGCCTGCCAAAACAACCCCCTACAAAAAGGTAATTTTATTTTTTTGTAATGAAATTTTTTGGAGAATTTACATATATAGCAATATAAAACACATGAAATAGTTTATTAAGTGATGTCACCATACCTGTAAGGGTTTGTAGGAAAAGGCAATAGTCAGGTTATAGTGGTTTTGCCTCAGGTTAAAACTACACCTAAATTCTAGAGTTCGTACACTAAAACAAAACCTAAGAAATGTACGCTACTACTGTATTTCTTAATAAATTACATACATTATGGAAAATCCAGTATAATTAAGTTTTTTAAGGCCTAAAATAATGACTCATAAATTAATGGCTTCTGTTGGGCTACTTGTTAGCTTCAGTGTCTGGGACCATTTAATCCTCATGTATCTACCGCAGATAGGAACCTCACTTCAAAAATTCTGAACTATCCCTTTAAATACTGTCTTTACTGTGGTAAGGGTTGAGTTTGGCAATTACAAAGACATAAATGTTGGCAAATTTTGCTGCCAATTCCATTAATTTATAATTCCTACCAATCAAACAGCTGCCTTATTGCTTGGAGTAAGTTGAAAATAATGTACTGAGTTACTCTGTGGACCAAAGTTTTTTTTAAAGATCTATTTTTTATGCTTTGACCATCATATTGTACTTGCTGCACTGACAAATTAATTGTAAAATTTCAAGACACTATAGATAATAACTGCAAATGTAAACATTTTGTGCTATCTTGCGTTCACCAACTAGCCTGTGATACCGGAAATTACTCAAGAAATTTGATGCTGATTCAACTTCTGCCCAGATCTACCTCACAACAGTTTCAGTTTCTTTTTAGTTCTGTGAAAATGAATTGTTAAAAATATGATATCTGCTGTATTAAGAGTGAAAGCATCAACATAACTTCAGCTTTAATAAGAATAGTGTGTGTTTCACTGAAAGCCGCAGTCTTTGCAGCTTTAGCAGTGAGTGAAAACGATCTGCATGCTGAATGATTCAGAGAAAGTCTCAGTAGACTGGATGACATTTAAGAGCTGCATTAGCTGGCAGTGCCCACCACCTCACCTCCTGCTTGGATCTGATCGGTAGGCTTTAGCTGGGGAATACAGGTGTTTGATGTTAGGTACAGGGTGACTTTACGTGAAGTAGCTCCAGAGACGAAAAAAAAAAAAAAAAAATCCCTCCATTAGTGACCTCCTCTGAGTCACACATAATGAGTGTTTTCATTCTGGTGAGATGAGATGACGAGGCAGCATGACTCCTGGGCCTGGAAAGGTGGGATGAGGCTGCTTTAACACTACTGAACGACCAGAGGAGACACCTCGTGGGCGGATGAGCGGACAAACACATAAAAACAAGTACGGATGGAGAGATGGCGTAGCAGATTTACTCTTACCTCTTTTTTGGGTGTTTGCCACCATTTCGGGGGACTTTTAAGGCAGTTTTGCCAATGTATATCTTTTTCATGGTTTGTCTCTGTTCCTTCCCTCTCATGTGTTTATAGGGCCTGGCCACAGGAAGTTGGCATGCATGTGAGTTATCCAAGAGATCTCAGCTAAGTGTGGCTTGCAGAATTACTGTTTGTTATACCTGTGTTGATCCTGCCAACAAAAGCAAACAGAGAGGTTGCCAGTTGTTAGTAATAACCAATAAGCTGGGATCCAGTTTGAAAAGACAAACTGTTGCATTGATGCTGCCAACATTTTGCAGCCACAGTCATCTTCACAGTATTTAAATCACAAAAAACTGACCAAGTAGTGGAAAAAGTGTGAACATTTTTTTTACATGAAACAAAATGGTAATGTTGCTAATGTATATTTGACAACCATTTACAGTTGAAGAAAATACAAGAAAACTGCTGCCACAAAGCAATTTTAAGTGTTGGTGAATACAATATATTCTAGTTTCCCTTGATAAAGATATATAAAAGTGCTTAAATGCATATTGTATAGCATAAGAATAATATCACACAAAGTTTTGTTGGTTTTTTTTTTTTTTTTTTAATTCCAACCTTTGAATTGAGGAATATCTGTGTTTTACCAAGAGTTTTAACCTAACACAACAGAGGGCATTTTCCACATATTTATCTGTTTTACACCAGAACCACCTGGATTGTTTGGCACTGAAAAGGTCCATTTAAAGGTCAGGTCTTGTCTGAAATATGAGTATAATCTTCTATCAAACAACTCACTGACTGCATTAAAGTCCCAAAAGCAAAGTACAACCAGATTATAGTTCTGATGAGAAAACAGAAAATGTCATAATTGTAGTTTGAAGGACCTAAATGCAGGCAGGTGTAATAATTGCAAGAAGGTGTATTAAATTAGGGCAACTGCTGTAGCTACCAGCGAGTTTCCTATGGGCAAATCCTGACTTATTAAGATGAATTAAGCTGTCTGACATCAATAGTATGTTCTTTTATTTTGTCAATTTTAAAGAGTGGCTAAAAGAAATTGACAACTATATCACGTCATCTTTTTATCCTATGGAAGCAGGAGCCCATGGATTACAAAATGATTCTATAATAAATTCTAGACACAATACCTAGACTGTATTACGGCAATAATAGATATGCTTAACATAATTATCTTATATACTATATATTTACCATAACAGTTCTTCGGCTCAAAATCCTGTTTCAATACAATATTTCTCTGTGATTTGAAAAAACAGTATCAGAAAACAACCTTGTTCCCTTATCTGTAAAAGGGGAAAAGAATGGAGTATGTATTTTGTTTTCTAAGGCCACAAGTAACTCAGAAATGACTAAAAAAAAAGGTTCCCAGACTCACTGTATGTGACAGTTTCTAAGATAATCACCAAAATGTGCCAGGCAGGTCTGCAGACACCAGTTTCTCTCAGGCTTTTCTCCCAAATGGAAATATCCAGCATCCAAATATTGATTTTGACCAAGTTTAAACCTCAAATCATGCTGCAAATCTTCTGCAAATAAGTACATTTTTATCATCGTCCATTTATCACTTAAAATAAAATGATTAACCTTACAATTCTCGAACCTGCACCAAGTTTACAGTTTTATGTCCTTACCATGGGCCTCTTGGTTGTTTTTCTGATTAATACTCTCTTTGCCCAGCCTGTCTGTTCAGGTGGAATACCATGTCTTGGTGGGTTTGCAATTGTGCTTCACTCTTTCTATTTTCAGATGATGGAATATAACCTAACTCTACTTTAAACAGGAAAGTTCAAGGGCAATGAGTACTTTTGCAAGGCACTGTACGTTAAACCAAAAGGACACAACGTGAGAGACTGCAGACCTCGACAAGGCCAAAAGATATGAACTTCCTGTATAAATATTTCCTCTGGCCTTTCGACCATCTGCGGTCACAGCACAGGTGCAGCTCTTTATCGCACAGACAAATGGAATAGGTTATTAGATGAGACTGCTGTCAAAGCCTGATCAAAGCTCCTCTGATCTGAGCACTGGACTGACCACTCAGCAGGGAAACAATGACAGACTGTGTGGGATGTGACTACAGCAGGTTACAGTTCACAAATGCATCTTGTTTGAGGGCTGTTCGATTTTCGGAAACCAGGTGACGTATAGATACATGTTGATTCGCCGACACCCAGTTGTTGAGAGGTGATTTATGGTGCAGGCTGAGTAGAGACATGTACTTTTCCAGATGGTGACAGCTCACCACTGCTGCTGGTGGAGCCTTCAATCCAGCTGCTCCCTTCTGAGTCATACCACAGTGGTTCTCATTATGTGTGGAAGAGAGATTTGGCAGGTGTGAGATGCCTGAGAAATGTAAAAATGCATACTTATTTACCTCTGGGTATACATTTGTAGATGCAGATGTGTAGGTAGATACTGTATGTATTGCGCATATTTGCATGCATATTTGTTAAAAACCACCAGTATCTGTCACAGAATCAAAAGAAGGCATCGGTTCATGACATGTCTCTGACCAGGCCAGGTGTCCGCTTACAAATCCCAACGCAACCCTCTTTCACTCGCTTTTCTTCTCTTTCATTTTAGCTGATCCCTCACTGCAGCAAAAACCTTAGAAGGGGCTTGTTGCCACCCACTCATGCCATGCTGACATTTGAGAGGAACTCAGAGCACTGAAGAGGAGGAAGAGGGAGGTAGAAGCGGAGGAGGAAGAGGACATAAAGTTATGGAATGAGGCAGAAGGGAGAGCAGGAAGCTTCTGGGGGGAATGAAAGCTGGAGTATTTACAGTTTAGTCAAAGACAGTAGGGAGGAAGCGAGCGCTGCCAAATTAGAAAGTAAAATCAAGGGAGTGGGTGTGTACTCATCACTTAAATTGTAAATTTTTCCCTCCTTTCTCAGATTTCAATCTGTTCCGGGCTTCCTGATCGCATCAGCCTTGCAGATATATTGCCTCTTAGGAAAAGCCCTTTTTTAAAAAAACAAAACAAAAAACAAACAAACAAACAAACAAAAAAAAAAACAGCCAAACTTCAGCACTGGAGAGGGAGAACCCAACTGGCTGAGTCATCCAGCAGCAGGAGATGTAGGTGAAAAAAGATGCTCTTTCCTCCCTGCATGCCTTTAGATTTACAAGGTACCAAAGCCATGCATGGTATGACTCAACCACCTCATAGAAGAAAGTCTCAAATTAGAGTGCGTGTGTGTGGGTTTATATATTTGTCATTTCCCTTTTCCAGGATTGATTAACTCAGAAGCAGGCACCTAAGTAGTTATACACCAGCTACCAACACCATTAGCTGCAGCAGGGTCTAATGACCTGCTGAAGATATTTGATGTGCCACTGATGGCACTGAGCACAGAGAAATGTTCAATCACGACATCTCGGGAGGAATTATAGGATATGCTTAAAACATGATCCTATTCTAAACATGAGCTAAATATAAGGTGACTTGCAAAAATTTTCACAATCACTGAACTTTTCCACATTTTTCATGTTTAAACCTTCAAATTAAACTGATTTCATTTGATGTAAGGTGGAGGTGAAGTGTGGCATGAACTTGTTTTCAGCCAACCAGAGTCAATACTTTGTAGAACCACCTTCATCTGTGATTACAGCTGCAAGTCTGTTGAAGAATGTCTCTATCAGCTATGCACATCCAGAGCCTGAACTTTTTACCATTTTCTATGCAAAATAAGTCAAATTCAGTAATACTAGATGGAGAGCATCTGTGTACTCTATCATTGAACATATTTGGAGTAAACATTTCCGCTGCTGCTCTGGCAGATGCTGAAGGTGAATGACCCAGCCAGTTTTTGGCCTCATCCATCTACTCATCAGCTCTGACTAGCTTCCTTAAAACTCATAAGGAAATTCATCCCCACAGTATGATCCTGTCACCACCATGTTTCACGGTGGAGATGGTATGCTCAGGATGATGTGTAGTGTTAGTTTTCCACCATAACGAACGTTTTGAGTGAAGGCCAAGAAAGTTCCGTTTTGATCTCATTTGATCAGAGTGGCTTTTCCCACAATTTTTGCAATCTCTCCTACATGGCTTTTGGAAAACTTTAAAGGCTACTTTCTGATTGCTTTCTCTCAACAATTACCTTTTTTTTTGCCACTCTTCCATAATCACAGAGTTTGTGGAGTGCTTAACTAATAGATGTAGTTAATAAAGACTTTTCCACCTGACCTGCAGATTTCTGCAGTTCCTCCAGAGTTAATAAGGGGCTTCTTGGTTGCTTCTCTGATTGATGCTCTCCTTGCCCAGCCTGTCAGTTTAGACAGACAGCAATGTCTTGGTAGGTTTGCAGTTGACCCATATGCTTCCAGAGCTCTGTAAGAGGTTTAAAACTTGGGATATTATTTTAAAAGCAAACCCTGCTTTATACTTCTCCACCATGTGACCTGACCTTCCAGCCGTGTCCCTTGGTCCTCATGAGACTGTTTGTTCTCTAATACTCTCTAACAAACCTCTGAGGCCTTCACAGAGTAGGTGTATTTATACTAGAATTAAATTACACACTGTCCTTATTAGGTGGGGGATTTTGAGGATAATAGAGCAAGGGGAGCAGAATGCCCACACATGCCACACTTGCATTGACATTTAGCCATTTTTGTTTTCTTTGCACTTCACAAATATGCACTGTACCGTGTTGTTCTGTCAAATAAAATTAAAATACTTCAAATGTCATGGCAAAATGTGAAAAAGTTCAAGGTGAATCTACATTTTTCTCTACACATATATGCATTTTCTACACATTTCATAATTTCAAAACTTATTTAATAAAAATACATGAGAACAACAAGCTCAACACAAGCTCTACAGGCCATTTTACTAAAAACTACCACTCTGAATGTGTTTTTGACTTATCAGGCACACAGCCGTGGAGGCAA
Organism: Anableps anableps; assembly: GCA_014839685.1. Classification (NCBI taxonomy): domain Eukaryota; kingdom Metazoa; phylum Chordata; class Actinopteri; order Cyprinodontiformes; family Anablepidae; genus Anableps; species Anableps anableps. Next base: position 22,387,613 of record CM026086.1, on the reverse strand, counting down.
GAGAGGCCTCTAGCTACTATGCACAGCCATCAGAAACACACAAGCACATGCTGTTCCACAAAAAAAAAAAAAAAAAAAAAAAAAAAAAAAACTTCTTCTGCCTGAAGACAAAAAAGTTCATGCTATAGTGCCAATGAATCCTACATAGAGTTGTCCTTGCAAGCCACTGAGATCTGTTCTTCCACCAACTCAGAATCCCCAAATTCAGTGTCAAAGTATTAAAACATGGATTACTTTGGAATCAAAGCTTCCAAAACTTTTTGCATTGCTATTTTCAATTAAGTCAAACACACACACACACACACACACACACACACACACACACACACACACACACACACACACACACACACACACACACCATACTCAGTACAATAGATTTGGACTAACAAAATCTAATTTGGTTCCAACCCCACAAAAATATGAACAGTGTTTGGCATCTTTCCAGCCACCACCTAAGAGAGATGGGATGGAGAGCCACAAGCAGCTTTCAAAAAGGTTCAGCTCATTAAAAATGGAAAAGACCCAAACATAAATGCATGCATTCAGAAAGAAACATATATGCAGTATGCTGCCTCGTTCCAACCACACAGCATATTGTGTATGAGTGGAGCTCAATGGACAGGTGGTGATTAGACACAACAAAGAAAAACATCTCTGCAAATCAGTTAGATTGCAATGCACTGCTCTATTCTCCAGTGTGTGTGTGTCTTTGTGTGTGTATAAAGCATTTGCCCCATGCACCTATAAATAACCCTGTAGCGCAGGCATTACAGATGTACTTAGTGATCTGTCCATCACTCCCAAGAGGCCAACTAAAAGCTTGAACTCTGTGGGAGAGGTGATTGTAACTTTTCAAAAAAAAATAACAAAAAAACAACCCAATATAGCAGTTATCCTCCCAAGTTTCATTACTGTAGCACTTACAGAATATATATAAAATCTATAAAATCCAATTTTAGAACATCCCAGGTCAACGATGTTCTTGATTTTTAGATGAAAATCACATTTTTTTGTCCAAAGGCAAAGAAAACATTTTAATCATCTTTATCATTTTACAAGACTATACTCTTTGAAAGTCTATGTTTTCTAGCAATATTAATAATATGTTAATATTTCATATCAATTTGAAGGATACAGAGCAATTTAAGTTATACAAATAAACAATAAAAACTTAAAGACCTTTTAAAATTCAGGCACAAGTCAGAAAGGACTTGATTAGAATATTGTTACTCAGCATTTTGAAGGAGGTTTACCCTATAAAAACCTCAGACATTTAGCTTGATGTGCTCCTGAGTGTTGCAGTGAGAGTGAACACCAGTTCTAGATCAAAACAGCTGGTTAGGACCTTCAGAAAGACGACTGATAAGGAAAAGAGGTCTCAAACTTATTTGAAATCAGCCATTCAGCTGTATGGAAAATAATCTACAAGTTGAAGACATCGAAAACAGCTGCCAACATGCTAGCCATCCAAGCAAGTTTACCCTAAAAGCAGGCTGCAAAATGCTAAAAGAAGTCCCCCCAAAAACCCTAAAATGTCATCAGTGGACTTACAGTTGGCTCTTGGTACTGTTGATATGAACGTGCATGCCTCTACAATCTGAAAGAGAGGTGTTGAAGTACAAAGGTTTGGCAGAGAGAATGAAGACACTAGGAGCTATCTGGAATATTGTTTTTATAGACTCTTAAATTATCTAGACACAGGAATGGATGACATGTTTGGTATAAACCATAAACAGAACAAATATTGTACCAGCTGTGATTCATAGAGCAATTAGTGTCAGGGTTTGGGGATTCCATCATAGTTTCGACCATGAATGTATCAGTGGGTACTCGAGGAAAATATGAGCCCATCTGTAACATGATGAAAACTGTAGCAGAACTGGACTTTGCAACATGACAATGACCCAAAACATACCAGTAAACCTTACAAGGACTGGCTGAAAGTTAAGAAATTCAGATTTGAGTTAAAGCCCAGTTCTTGATCTCATTGCAATAGTGTGGGGTGACTTGAAATAAGGTGGTCCAAAAAGATCTCACAGCTGAAAGTGAGGAGTGGAGTAAATTTTCCCATTCCAGATGTCAGAGACTGGCAGATGGCTAAGAAATGAATCATTAAGGTTATTTCAATTAAAGGGGATAAGAATATCTATTGTGGGGTAGGGTGTCCTAAATTTTTCTTTTGCTAGAAAATCCATGTTTGTTACTATCATTTGTTTGAGTAAAACATGGTTAATTTCTGTTTAAGGCTGTTAAATCCCTTTCGTTACAATGAAAAGAAAAATAGATAAGCTATGATGTGCATGTTTCTTAGTAAAGAACTGAATGTTTAATAAGTTGTCCTAATTTCTTCTTGAATTGTTTACTAACTTCATATTTAACACGTAGACCCATTAATAGAGTAGCCAACTCTCACTCTTCTCAAGTGAGACTCGAGCTGATTTTCTGGTTCCCTCTGTATCAATACACCTACATAAATCTCATACCAAATAAAGAAAGTCCCTGCATCCAAAGCAAAATACTGTTTTCCACACTACTGCATGTGGTTCTAGTGGGAATTCTAACTTATTTCTTCTTTGATAAGTAGCTAGAGTGTACTGCTTTTAAAGCACCAAAGTGCAAGGTTTGCATTGTGTACAACTTTAGATGCAGAATGATCCCTGAAATTATTCATACCCCTGGTAGATTTAAATTTAATATTATTTGCATTCAGCCAAGAAGAGGCTGATAGGGAATTAAACAGACATCTCTCAAAAGATAATATAATAAGAAGGACCCAATTTGAAAAAAAAAAAAAAAAAAAAAAAAAAAAAAAAAAAAAATACAAAAATAATTTTACCCTTCTAATTAATTGATAGAAAAATCCTTATTGGGATTGCAGCAGTCAGACCCTTTGCATATTTCCACTGATATTTTGACAATTTGTCAAGTCTTTCATGCTGGAAGGCCTCTTTGTCTCCTTCATTTTCAGCTCTTTCCACAGATACGCCACCATATTCAAGTCGGGACTCCAGTGGGGCCACAAAAGAAACATGTTGGTAAAATTAAAAGTCAACTTTGAACATGTATATGTCAGAGGTATAAATAATCTGGAGCATAACTGTATGCAATGTCATTTTGGGGGATTTTCCTTGTACAATTATTTCATTGCAACATGAAAAATGGATAAAATCACAAGATGTTATTTTCTATTACATTTTTAAAATCAATGAGTTCCATTTTTTGTTCTCCTGCATCAAACACAAGATTCCCATTTTGTTTACCATTTTGTTTAGCATAAACCAGTGTGAAAGTCTTTAGCTTTGCAGAACCTTGGTTCTTTTGAGATCTCTTCATTTTCACCTCCCTTCCTTTTAAATATATTTTCAGGTCAACCACTCTTGTATAGCATAACAACAGCCTTACATGACCTCAGACCCTTAACAGTTTCTCTTAGTTTCAATGTTGTCTAAACATATTAGCCTTCTCTTTCCATCTCTTCAAACAACAATAACTCTGTTTTTATGGAATCTAGATTTTTAATATTAGATGTATTTTCCAAAGTGCCACAATAAAAAATGTACAGTTTAAGATAAATTATAACAATGAGATAAAGCAGCTGTCATATGCAGCAAAACTATTTAGGCAGCTTTATCGCCATGAGGGATTGGTCTGACCTGGGCCATCTTATTTCTGGTGCTGAAGAGGACAAAGGGGAGGACAGATAATGGGGTTGGGATGATAGTTAATGACCCCCAGAGGAGCTGTCAGTGCTTCAGGAGGGAGAGACCCACAGACCAAATGGGAGGGAGAGGCTGAGTGTTCCGACCACACAGGGCAGAAAAGAGCTTAAATCTGAAAGAGAAACACTGACCACAAGAGCAGGGCTCAATTATTTTTTTCTCTCCTCAGTCCAGCCTCTTCTAAATGGCACTTTCTAATGCAAGCCCTCAATTTCACTAAAAAGCATTTTCATCAATAGCAAGCCAAAGGGTAATGCCTATGCAGCCAAAATATCCAATAAAAACACATAACATCAAGATGCAGATGATCCACGAGTTGTCTTAGGTCTGGGTTTATTTTCTGTATTATGTTGCATGTTTGTGATTTGTCCATTCATTTCCAACCTTTCCGGCCTTCAGCTTTATTGTACATAGCCCAGGTAGTTTAAGAAATCTTTCACTTTACTCAGTTAACCATGACATAATGGCCAAAATCAAATTTTCATTTAAATTTGAAAGATTGGTTAACCTTTTCTATCTGTCAAGTTTTGTTTGTGTTAGTGCTAAATGATATTAAAGAGTCATTTGCCTCATTTGTAGATGGTTAAAATTCATCAGCAAGTTATACCTTTCAAAACCTATAAAATATATTAAAATAAAAAATAATTAATAAATTAAATTCATGATTTTAGATCATTGCAATGTGGACATAGAGTAGAATGGATCTCCTGTCTGCTCTGATTGCAGGCGATTTGCTGCAGGACTGTGTGAGACTGACTACAGTGCTTAGGAAGCAGGAGGGGCTCACGGCAGCACTCGCTGCTTGCTTAGGACAGTTACTGCAGAGTAATTGATGCATCATGTGAGCTCCCCAAAGTCTCCAGAAAAAAAGTCGCTAAACAAAGTCATTAGGGTGGTAACAGTGCTTTCCCTCATCCTGACCAGAGCCCTGCTTAACCTGTTCTGCTCATCCCCATATTTGGCCATGCCTCTAATTGTCTCTTGGCACCACTCACTTTGTCTGGGGGCGAGGTTATGCTTTCACAAGGGGGTTTAGTTATACTTTAGTTACAATAAGCATATTTTTTTTCTAATTTACAGCACAGTTCAACACAAAATGTTCCTCAAGTCTTGACCCTCACTCTGTGAGTCGTGAAGATGCTACGATTGAGCTGCTAGTAGATTAGGTGAGGGGCCAAGCTTCAGGGTTGTGGACACTAGTAACCAATGGCAGTTTTGTGTGATTTAAGCACTGAGAAAATTGATGACATACACATTGAGGAAGACATAGCATATCAAAGGTCCTGAGATCACTTGCTTACCAACCTGTGTAGTTTGCATTGTTGCAGTGTATGACATTAGCCAGAAAAGTGTCATCATTTCAGGGTTCAAACATGCATTGAAAGAAAGTAAAACATTACAAATATTCACGTTATTTCCTGAGACAAGCTGTTTGATCTGTATAAGTGATTTCTTTTAAGTTTTTACATAGGTAAGATTAACAAGAAGACGTAAATTATCTTGCTTAACAGAAAAATTGTGAATTTGCTTCCTTAATACCAGTTGAAAAATTGAACATTTCTTTCACATTTTACCTAACTGTCATTTTGAAAATGTTCAGAGATGTCAGAGGTATATATTGTATTTCTCTCACCAAAGATATCACAGTGTTGTTCCTTAGTTTATAAGACACAACTTAAGCAGGTGGTATGTTAAACTCCAAATATTTGGTCTGACTGATTTGAGCTGAACACTTAAGCGAGATCCAGCATTGTTTATATTTCATATGTGAAGACTGTTACATGCATAACGACAAACATAATGACCAGGAAAGACAAGGGAGAGACTGCAGCAGACTTCTTGAACCATCTCATGCCTCCTACACACTCAAGCCAGCCTTTTGCATCACCGACACTGAGCCGAGTATTCCCTGTAGTGGGAATGCATCCGACAAGAACAATTTCCTGTTGTGTGCCCAAAAGTGTGAGAGGGCACTTCCTTACATTTTCTACACCTGGTTCTTCAGACATTGTGAAAAATGGAAAGTGAAAGTAAAGAAAGTGACTTTACCAGTCTTTTTAAGAGAAAACAATGTAAACTTAATAAAAAGCATGGCACAAGAAGAGAGGCACACGGAAAAGCTTAATGAGTGTGAAAATGACAAACCCCTCGCTGTGGCCTTTTCAGTCACCAGATCACAGAATTATCTGTTTTTAGTGTCTTTGCAAATAAGAATTTACACTGTTTGTCTTTATCGAACTTTACGTTGTCAATCCAATGGAATTGTCTAAAAACCTGTACAGTGCTTTGCAAAAGTATTAACTTAGACTTATTCACAGAGTGTTGTATCACAGCCACACACTTTAACCCAGGCTGGTGCCTGTCTCCAGGGATCATTGAACAAGAGGGGGGTACACTCTGGACAGGTCACCAGTCAATCACAGGGCAGTAAACAGATGTGTGTGATTTAATCTCAACATAAATTCAGCTGCTCCGAGAGGCCCAGAAGGGTTTTGTGAGAGAACATTATTGAACAAATAGCATCATGAAGTCCAAGCAACACACCAGGTCATTAATTAGTTGTTGACAACTTTAATGCAGGGTTCGGTTCTAGAACAATTTGTCAAGCCTTGTGTTTCTCATGGAGCCCTGCTCAATACATCGTTTGCAATCTGAAAATAGAGAAAGAATGGCCCACCTGCAAAACTCCCTGGCCATGACCATCTAAACTAACAGGGAGGCCAGGGAGAGTACCAATCACGCCCAAGAGATTTGCAGGCATATTTTTTAGCAAGGTAGCTTTACAAAGTATGGATTCAGTAAGCTGAATGCAAATGCAGGTCACACTTTTCAGATGCTTATTTGTAAAAACGTGAAAATCAGTACAAATAGTAGTTTGTGCCTTTTTTTAAGATGATGGACACGTATTGCCAAAGCTTTGAAACAACCACAAACCTCAGATTTATTTGAAAGAGCTTTTAAGTCAAGTTTAAAAGAAAGAAAGGGGATTAGATTAAAAAAAAAAAAAAAAGAGTTTACACATTTTTGAGAAAAAAATTTAATTTCATCAGTCAAAACTCTAATATTTTGCCCATAAGCATCACTTTTCTTAACTGTCCGCTAATCACTCTCAAGTTGTCAGTCTTTTCAGAGCCATTTTTCTTTAAAAACACTTCATGTTCTTTGTCATCCTGTCAGAATTTTAAAGTTTTTCAAACTTTAAATCTGTTTAAACAGCCACAAAGCCTCCTGTGCACCAAGGCTCCAAGGCTCAAGTGCATCGCCATTTAAAATTTACATCTCTATCTCTGCCACGGGCCTCCGAACACAGGAGCCAGGCCAAGGGAGGGACAGAAATTATGAAAGAGGCAGAGAGCAAGGCACTGGGAAAGATTTCAGAACATTTCATCATTTAGGCTGGAAGCCGTCTTAGAGATTAGTTCATCTGAGGAGAGAGGGGGTTGAGGTGAGATAAAAAGGTGGGGGTCAGACTCTGAGGTAGGTCCATCTTCCTCATTAACCTTAACTCGCCTTCTTCCTGGGCTACAGGTGAAAATATGCAGGACACTTATCTCTGTAGAGCAGCTATAATTCAATTAAAACTGTGACACAGAGGTGAGGACAATTGATGCCACACATTAGGGAACCCGCCCCCCTTCTCCCTTTCCCCTTCCCGTCAAGATTAATTACCCCTCATTGGCTGCTTAAACGGCTTTTAAATTATAATCTGCCTGAAATCGCAATAACACCACCAGTAATCGTACAAGAATGGAAAAGCTCAGGATCTATTTCCATCTGTGGCGGATTAATAATGGTTCATTAGTAATTGTATTAATTAAAACTTGTCTCTAATAGAAAGGTGAATGAGAAAAAACACCCCGACAAGTATTAAAAGCTGCTGGATGTTATATTCTTTTTCTTTTTTAAATGTCAAATTCATCAGAAAAATGACACTTAATTTTATAAAGAGTTCATTAGAATCTGTTTAAACTGTCATATCAGCTCTCACTCAGGATAAAGGTGATATTTAGATATACATTTAGATATATTGCTTTTTTGTCATGCAGGGTCATTAATCAGTGTATTCCGACAGGTGAGTTTGCAAAAGCATGCAGCAGCACACATCAGAGTGACATATTTACAACCCTCATAAATACAAGATTAACTAAAAAGCCTTGGGATTGATCAGTTGGAGATATTGTGGTAGCATCATATTACAAATGGTGAATTCCTACCAGAATCTATTAAAAACACATTTTATCTTCTACAAACTATCAGAAGAGATGCATTATTCAGATCAGCAATGCATTGAGTGCAGCCACGCAACACAAAAATAAGCATATAAATAAAGATATTTGAAAACCAAAAGAGCTTTCTAACCTAAATCAAAGATGCGAAAGACAAAGCGGTACCTTCTGCTCACACACAGCCTCATCCTGGAGACAGGGAGATAAAAATCCTGCCGGCTCCAAGTCTCGCCGGGGATGGAGGAAGCCCCCCCACTTCTGTGTGCTTTCTGGACTGGCTTACCCAGCTCTCCCTTAAAGCTCAGAGAAAACCCCAACACATGCACAGCTGCCGCCAACACCACGCCACGCCACTCCACTCCAGCAGCAGCAGCAGCTATATGCCAAAAGGGAAAGGCAGAGGAGGGAGAGAGACTGTGCAGGAGTGGAAAGACAGAAAGGAAGAGTGGGAGGGAAGAGGCTTAAAGGAAGAAGACAGGGAGAACGCGGGGGCGTGATGATGGAGCGCTGAAAAGATATGAGCAGAACAGAGGGAGGGAGAGAGAAAGAGCGTGATGGAGAGAGAAGAACCTTACCTGATAGGGTCTATGTTGTTCATCTCCTCGTCAGGCAGCTAAAGGAAATGACAGCATGTTAGTGGAGGAGACCCATCAGAACTGGTCCAACATCTGCCAAGTAGGGCACCTCTGCAGCTCACGCACTCATCCAAAAGACAAACCAAACATACAAATTCAGTAGGCACGTTCCCTTAGTTTCCCCCTCTGTTTTTGTTTATGGACACCCCCCCCTTTCCCCTTCAGTCTCATGCTGTTCTTTCCCTGTCTTAAATGATCCCTCCCCACTTCCCCTTCCACTCCTGCTCGTCAGAAAACTCATCAGACTGCACCCGGATGTCTACATCTGCGCACACTTGAAGTGAGAAGCGAACAATCACATCATAACCAAGAGTGTGAAAATGAGAGGAAGGAAAAGAAGAATGGGGAGGGAGAGTGGGACCCTCATTGCAGCCAGACTGCAGATACATGGCAACCCCCACCCCCTCACCCCCACAACACTCACCACCACCCCTTCAGTGTACTTCTGGCAGTAACTCGGTATCCCTGTCAGAGTGGGAGCAGGGACAGACAGAAAGAGAGGAGAGGAGAAGAGGACGTGTAGAGAGAAAAAGAGGAGAAGGGAGATGGAGCGAACAGGTGGTTCAATCTGTTGAATTTTACATCTCCAGCTTCAGGCTGTTGGGAAATGCATTTTATTATAGTCTCCTACAGGTGATTCTTCTATAGGGGACATGTTAAGTTGAATATTCTCTACAACCTTTGATTTAAAGAAGTCTGAGTAACAGCTTTTAAAGCTACTACCCAGACCAGTGGCTAGCCATTAAACTGGAGCACAAGATCTGAATGTAAAGTCCTGAGCCAAATTTAAATTTTTTACATTTTAAATTTTAGCCCAGTGATCTGGCTTTGTTATCAGTCTCCCCCATACACCTAAAAAACTAGATGGCACATGAAAATGGTGAAAAACAACTTGCTTTCTGATCTTTTTGTCACTATGAGACAACTATTTTCATGTTTTGAGGTAAAGTACACATTTTGGCCGACTTACAACTTCTGAGTTTTGACATGTGTATGCAAGATTTTTGAAATGATCTGACATTTTCTAAGTAATATATCAAAAACGACCAGCTTCACAACACAATCTCATCTACACAAACAGCACTGTGCTTGATTCTTTGAGCCTCTGGAGTTCTTGTAATCTTTCACAGAGAATCTTTAGGCACTTTGTATATTAAAGACTGCAACTTTTGGGACTCAAAAGGCATACCTTTGGGTAGGGATCCTCAAATCCCAGCCTTCAAGGGCCAGTATCCTACAACTTTTAGATGTGTATCTGGTCCAACACACCTGAATCAAAGGACTGTTTCACATCCTCAGTGTGCAGTCAAGTTCTCCAGAGTCCTGGTAATGACCTCCTTATTTGACTCAGGTGTGTTGGACCAGAGACATCTAAAAGTTGCAGGACTTCAGACGTGGATTTGAAGACCCCTGCCTTATGGTATGGGTGTCTAATTCCAGCTCTTAAGGGTCAGTGTCCTGCCAGTTTTAGATCCAACACAGCTTATTCAAATGATTGAACTACCTCCTCAGCATGCCAAAGTTCTGCAGAGACCAGCTAATGCACCATTGTTTGATTCAGATGTGATGAACCAGGGAAAGAACTAAAGAACTAAAATATGCAAAATACTGGCCCTTGAGGAGTGACTTTGCCCACCACTGCCCTAGAGCACGCACTCTAGTCCTGTGAGCCAGACATTTATGTAAAATTAAATAAATTCACCTTAGATATAATTTGTCACATATAGAACAACATGTCATGGTCAGGTTTTTCTATTTGTTTTGCTATTTTGCTGTAAGTCCTTAATTTATAAAGATACAATCTAATCTCCTGAAGACAAACTTTCAAGAACACATGCCTCTGATGACATCACAAAAGGCAGCGGGCAATACATTTTTTGATTGCGTCTGTTTGCATTTTTCTTGTTTTTGCCTATTTAAGTGCATACTTCTAATTAAATTCCTCCTTCAAGAATGTCTGTTACCAGGTGCCACAAAATGTCTAAGTCGCATGTAGGAACACTGGATGGAATTTGTGAAAAATTGGCAACGATAAAACAAGACAGAGATATGTGAAAAGGACCAGAACAGACCAGAGTGGAAAGAGTTTGCTGTCAAAGCTCTTCAGTGATCATTTCTAGCAAAGTTGTTATTAAAGGGAGGTTGATTATGTAAATTTGACTTTTTTGAGTTTTACATCATGTTATACTGTAATTCCCTCATTAAAAACATACCTGAAGTGTTGCTTTGATTCTTTCATGCATGTTTGAGAAATCCTTGCAGCCTAAATGTTTGCTCTCATAAAGCGCCGCCTATTTCCACGAAGCTCCTCCTTGGAGTCCCCAACTGACCTTTTGCCTCACAGAGCACCCCTCCCCCAAATTTCTTTTAAGTTATGTTTGGTATATACAGCATTTTAAAGGTAACATAGTTACATGATTGTGCTATAAAATGGTACTATGTGCCTGGAACATAGATCATACACCCCCTTTAAAAACAATGTAGTCCCATTGAGTGGCAGTTCTTACATAAACGGTGCCCTCGGCGAACCCCAATTTTTGCCCCAACTCCCAACAGTGTTTCCTGCTGAACTGGTCCATCATCAGCCCAATGCTCACAGTTAGCCCCCTGCAATACAACCTATGGCATCCAGGAAAGAAGTAAAAAAAAAAAAAAACAGACAACAGCGTTACCACCTGCTCCACCATGCAGCCCACCGCTTTGTGAAATTTTGCAGCGAAATCCATACTTCATTAAGCATCTCTGGCATCAGACATCTACGCTGTTATGCATTGGAGCAGCAGCTTCACAGGTGAGAAGAAGCTGCTCATTAGGAAGCCCAGCTCCATCGTAGGATGCCCCCTCAACCCAGGGCAGGTGGTGGGAGACATAAAACTCTAGCTAAATTAACACCACTGTTGGACAATGTTCCCCACCCCATGCATGAAGCTGTTGCTGAACTGGAGAGGTCCTTCAGTGACAGACTGAGACATCCTAGGTACACAAAGGAGTGTTATCGTAGATACTTTCTCACAGCAGCTGTAAGACTTAATAATCATCATTGCGACCAACAAACTCAAACTCTATAAGTGTTTACATTCCTGCTGTTATTTGCAGTCTTTTTTAAATTTCTTGTGAATAGTTTGTTGCTGTTTACTATGCACAAATATACACATCTTGCAATCAGTTGCAGATTTCTATGGGTATGAGTGTGTTATGTTTATTAATTGTACAGTATTGTGTTTTGAATGTAAATATGTCCTTAATGTATAATCTCTTACTTTTCTTTTTTTTACATATTTTACACAAGTTTGATGATGCATGCTTCCATTTACTTAACTGGCTGCTGGTGCACCTAAACTTCCCCACTGTAGGAGTATAAAGGATATTTCTATTCCATTCTTTTCTCATTGTCAGAGTACATTTGTTAGTGAAAAAAGTCACCACTGAATTGTATATTTTAAACAGAGATTGTCTCACATTCACAGAAGCAACAGTTGCAAATAGATTATTTGTTCTTCACCAAGAAAACTCGTCGGAAACACAGAGTGAGTGCACAACAGAAGGTCAGACGCCTGCGGAAAACATTTCATTAACACGTTTGCACAAGTACAAGGACTTCTGCGAGGAGATGAAAGTTCGCAGAGACACAGATACTTACACACTAGACTGAGACGAGCACCAACAGGCTTGCAAGCCTGCCTCACAGCCCCCACACCACCCACCTTTTTTCCCAAGCAGTTGCTAAGGTGACGGCAAAGGCTGAATTTTAATCAGACAATAAATTAAGGCAATGCGATCTTCTTCCTTTATTATTAAATGGGAAGAGAGCCGATTCGGATGATCCTGTCAGGTGTGTTTAGGGTTAAAGCGGAAACATTGGCAAAGCAGCACATCAGGTAAGGTGATGTTTTACCTCGTCCAGGGAGCGATATCTGAGTGGAACAGCACACTTCTGTGCTTACTAGTGAGTGAAGCAATTTGCATTCTGAAGCAAGGAAGCTGAAGCCAAATGGATTATCATTTACCACTGGGGTGAATGTCACACTGAGACTTCAAATACACTCACTTTTATTGCGGTAACTGCTGATAGAGCCTTCAGGCCTGTCCCTGTGTAAACAGCTCTAAGACTGGAGAAGCACTGGTTGCTTTTGAAGGAAACCTCTCTGCTGTCATGGCCCTTTAACAAGGTTACATCTTTAGCTGAATAGATGATGGATGTCACAAAATAAACATGAGTGAGTGGGCTGAGTTGGTGGAGGAGTGCATTGTTCAGTTCGGATTGTTTTGTGTGGAGGAGTTGTTGATGGGGAGAATTCCAATGAGCTCCCCCATACAAAGATAGTTAAATGGTCAGCACCGAGCAGTTCTTCTGTCTCAAACTCACATCCACATTCTCTACCTCACCTGGTTGACCAACTGAGCTGCAGGGGGAGCTTGATTTCTAATAACATCAACTGTACCTTTTTATTAATATTTGAGCGAAATTTAAATCAGACTATTTTGCTGCAGAAAGATACAAACGCAACACTGACATACAGATGGGTTTAAACACTTTTAAGCTGTCTGTTTTTGTACCTATGCAGGAATCTTTGAGTTATTTAGACACTGTATTAAATACAGAACTCTAGTCTTGTGTAATGTTTCTTCAAGCTTTCTGAAAATATAAAATTTTTCTTTGGACTTTTTCACAGATTTTATGTCCAATGTGACCATTTTCAAAAGAATGCTTTTAGCTAGTTTATTGTTGTTGGTTAAGCTCTTTACCCCTAGACAGAGCTGATGTTATAAGAACATATGCAATACTTTAACAGTTTACTACTACCAAAAATAACAGTATACTATCCTGTCATACATTGGTTTGGATTGTTTTACCTTTCAACTTAGGAAGTTAACCAATTTGTTCTCCTACTGAATGAAAAGTAAACATATAGTAATTATATAAGCTGTTAATCCAATAAAAAGCCTAAAGGGCCTGATCTATGAAGATCGGCACTCATCTGCCTTACTTTGAGAGCAAGTTCACTGGTCTTTTTCATTTTGAAGAGTGGCAATAAGAAATAGGTATCTGTGTTTTGCTACATTTATATTGCAAGGATTGTTCATGTCAATAATTGGGGCAATAAACAGTTTCTGCTAAATAAATCTACTCAAGGGTCAGATTTTTTATTTCAGTGAGATCATGCTACTTCAACAGAAATATTAATTTAACGCTTCTCAACACACCCTTTAGCTAGTGTATGCTGACGTGTTAATAGATCATAACATTTATTTAGATTTAACTTCTGTAAAGTAGTTTAGTCACCCACATATGAATGCATAACTACTGCAGTAAATAAAATATTCTTCAGCCTCACAAGTACATTAAATTGTACTGAGAACCCACTCCCCCACAAAAAAACCCCAGAACAAAGCGATATATCCAGTCTTTTTCCAGGCGATCAGAACAACAACTAAGTAGCTCCAGGGTAAAAAAACAAAAAAACAAAAAAACAAACAAAAAACCCCCCAACTCTTTAAGAAGTATTAAAGCACAGGTTCCTAAAGTCCACCCTGTGGACCATTCAAATTATTTGGAGCCATATTACTCTTTTTAGACCCCGACAGAAATTCAAGTATGGTAAGAATTTGGCTTGCTAGCACAGTCAGCTCATGCAGATGGAAACTTCTAAAGGGTGAGGTTTTAAGACAATTAAAAAGTTTCTTAAAATGGAAAAGGCACAACATAAACTCTTTTTCTTTTATTTTTGCTGACTTTATATTTCCTAAACATCCAGCGACTTTTACTCAAAAGTAGAACTGGGTTAATACAGGAAATGTTTACAAAGAAAGAGTAAACCAAATTATGTTGTTGTTGTTGAGAAAGGAGTAAAAAATATTTTAAGGCCAAGAACATATAAAACAATCGACCCCCCACAAAACAAAAGTTGGAATTTGTATAACTTTCTTTTAATGACACAAATGTCTGAGACCCTTCTTATATTTCAGATTTAAAATGATTTACAGATCCATTTTCGACAAAAGTCTGATTACTTTGTGGTTTTCTTAGAACATTCCATTTTAGCTTATTGTTAAGCAGCTAGATAGTAAAAAATAAATTCACAATGATATTATGCTGTTTGACTTAAGAAACTCTGACACACTAAGGCAAAAACCGAGTCAACACCTTAAGCAACACTTTTTGTCTTTCTAAGTAGTTTTAAAAGAGAGCATTTTCCTGGTGACTTTTTATAGTCTATTTTTTTATGAAACAATGTCGACAGAATAAGCTTAGCTGCACATACATTAAAACTAATGTCTCATATTTCTAAAGAGAGTATTGCATCATAATGCTGTAATTAAATGCATTTGTCATTTTAAGTATTCATTTTCAGAAATGTATCAAAAATTAATGTACATAAAACCTGACAAGAACAGTTTAAGGTCCTCTTAGATCCACGAAAATTTTAAGATTTCTTTTCTTTCTCTTTCTTTTTTTTTTTAACTCTCACACTTACTCGGGCCATTTTCATTTTCTCTAGGATTCTGCTATTGGCAAGAAAAAGCAATAATGAAAGCTTAAAAAACAAACTGTATAAAGTGCCAAACAGCCTAACAGAGAAGCACTATTAGCAGCTGCATAGAACTATTAATTAAAAGATATGTTGAAAGTTGAAAACCAGAGCTCAAATCAAAACAAATCAAAGACTAATGCTTATTTGTGGGGAAGCAAAATAAAATATGTAAACGGTGTTTGTGTGTTGATGACAGCTTATTTCTGCATCCTTCAAGTGGTGTAATGTAAAACTTGTTAATGCCCTTTTAAAAATGCTGCTGTTTAATAATAACTTCAGGCCACAGCAGCAAATAGAGCTGCAAAGCTATGATTTAATAATTAAAAAATATATATATAGACACACTAACAGTGCCTTGAAACATATTAGATTCCTTCTGAGATGGTTCAGTTTTTTTCAAATTATATTCAAGCTTCAAAGTATTTTATTGAAATTTCATGTGATAAACCCCAATGTGAAGCAGAACTATTCTTTTCCAAATTTTATAAAAATATAACTCTAAAAAGGGTGGTGTGCATGTGTGCTCATTCTCCTTTACTTTGAAACTTCAGAATAAAATTCAGTGAAAACACATGCCTTCTACAGCTGAGGAGTAGTTGACTAGAACACCATTAGTCATGCAATGTTTGAATGTTTTAGATCAAGAATATTCATGTGTTAGAATGGCCTAGTTAAAGTACAGACCTAAATCAAATCAAGACTTGGAAAAATTGTTTTTTGACACACTGATTGAGCTTAAAGTCTACTCTTCTTTCCCTTCACAATTATAATGTACTTTTTTTTTCTGGTCTGATGCAGAAAATCCAATTAACTACACTGATGTTTGAAGCTCAAAACTGACAACATGGGAAAACATTTGAGGTTTATGACTATATGTGTAAGATACTGTGAAGCAAAAGTAACAATGTGCCTATATGCAAACTTTACCTAGCAGCAGAAATAATTTTCACCATTATATTTTTACATCTATTTTGCTTTACTAATTTATTGTTTAATTTATTTGCCCCTGCACTGTTGCAGGCTATGTTATGTGCTCTGTGCATTTTTAATATTTGGCTTTTCCAAGCCAAATATTAGAGCAGAGAAGCCTATAAAAATGAAAAACAGCTACTTCAGATCATTTAAAGTGTTAATTAATTCAGACATCACTTTAAACTTCATGAGAAACAATTTCCTCTGCTAATAAGATGTTCAGAGCCCTTCCCTTCATTAAAGACTAGGATGAGTTTCATCACTCACCATGTTGATGCCCCTGGGCAGAGAGACAGATCTGTAGGGGTATCTCGGGAAATCGTGACGAAGCTCCAGAACAGGAATCCTCATTTCATATCCTTGACAAAACTCTGGAGGAGGTGGAATCAAAGTTTTATCATCTATCACCAGCAGAGGTAATGACTCTGCTTTCATCTCCAGGTTCTGTGGGTCATCATCCCTCCTGACAGAGTCAATGTCCGTCTCCAGATACATTTTCTGTGATGAGTCGAGGGAAGTCTCATCTTCTGGAGTTTTCTGCTCAGTTAAAGAGTTTTGCTCCTGGGCCATTGATCGGGGCAGCCTGGGGCTCACCACTTGCTTCCAGTCTTTGGGCAGATTTTGGAATGTGGGGATGAGTCCAGATGGAGGCACTATTTTTCCAAAGGCCTGCAAGCTGTTTCGGTTCAGCACGTTGGACGTTACCTCATCCAGGAACTGTGAAAACTTCTGCTTGGCTTTGATCTTCTCCTTTAGCACTGTCTCTGCTTTTACAATCTTACTTGAATCAGTTTGTGTGCACCCCCTCCCAAGGTGTAGTTCTTTATGGCAGCAGTCCTCTCCCTCTTCAGCCTGTGGATGATCTGTTCCACTGGATGGAGTTACAGTAAACTCTCTCCACCCTCTCTCCCCTCTGAGACGATTTTGAAAAGCTTCCTGGCTCTGCTTCTTGATAGAGCTGTGCAGCAAGCAGGTAACTCCTGAGCTCCAGCTGTATAGACTGGATGTGTCCTCATTACTGCTGCTGCAGACTGGGATGCTGCTGGTGCCATTGGGGCTTGACGACTGGCTGGTAGAGGACTGGTTAGATGACTGGCCAATCATGCCCTCGACAAAAACCCGATCATCACTGAACATTGTGCTAGAAGAGGCCCAGGATTTCAGGGACTCCTGGTCCTGTTGTGCCATGGCTTTCTGAATGAGAAAGTAGTCTGTGACTGGCTCCATGCATTAGCTCCAATGTGATCTTAATGGATGCATCTTCTATTTAAACGTTGTAACAAGCAGATGACACACGGTTCAGTGGATTGCTCGAATTTTAGAGTTCTACCCTAATCTGGTTTCACTATTGTGCAAGCCTGACCTAAAAGTGGCCCAATACATTTCACTCTAGGCTGAACAGATGGCATCCTTTAGTGCCAGGCCAGCCCCCTGCTATCTCAGGCAAGGACATTCATATTTTTAAGCCCTAACTAAAAAAAAAAGAAAACAACAGAAGTTTAGATGAAGTTTCAGGCTTCCTTTTCTTAAGCATCCATACAATTTTTTTTTCCAAGTGAGCAGTGTTACTTTTAATTAGACTGTCTATTGATAGCTGAACAAACCCTTTTCAGCTTTTTCCAGGTCAGTGAACCTAGACAAGCATTGATCCTACAGAGCACATGGCATCAGACACGCATATATGCACACAGACTAATGGAAAGGCTCATTGAGTCATAGAGTATGGTGCCCTCGTCAATATCTCTCGTTAATCAAAAAACTTTCCCGGGAATAATTTTTTTTTAATCTGCATTATGTTTCAAATAGAGTTTTACAGTTGTGGCTTGGATGCAAGTCCTATTTATATCATATTTACACACACACACACAGGTCAATAAATATAACCAGTTTGGACCAAGACAGGCCTTTCAAATATATATTTTCATTTATTAGCATATATCAAAGCTGTGTTTTTTTTATCAATTTACTTGTTTGTTAAAAAGTTTTGTGAAAAAATGCTAATATACACTTTTCTTCGAAAGACACGGTGTTCCCTATAGTGTGCTATTTTCAAGGCACTTGATAACTGCAACAGCAGCATATTCAAAATATTTTGGATTAGAAGCAAAAAAACAAGACAATTTAAAGTCTTGAAACACAGAGTAAGTATCTGTATGGGTTATAGAGTAATGCATATCTGCCCTTCTCCCATGAGACGCTGCACTCTGCCAGTCAGCTGACTGAAAGAAGCCTGATACACAAGTCTCTTGTTTACAAAAAAGACAGATTCTGCTGCATAAACATTTCTGATAGTAAAACAAAAGGGACTTCATGGTGTGGGAACTATAGGATAGTCAACCATCACTCTTAACGGAGGTAATACCGTTAGTTAAAACTACAGATGTCAAGCTATAGCAACATGTCTGTGAAACAGGAGACTGCAGACTTGCTACCTGAGCAGATAGCCCAACTAATTAACCAGCTAACACCAGGCACAACAGAAAAAATGTATAATATTCTGTGCAATAAGCACAATAAAATACTCAAACTTTGTTCAATTCTATACTTTTGCTTAACTTTATATATCATAAATACCAAATTAACCTTACTAAATTACAGCAGTAATAATTGAAATGCAGTGGGGATAAAAGAAAAACACTTAGATCATACCATGGTTTGCAGGTTGTCGAAGGACCCAAGTGCAGAGACAGACAGAGGGTAAACAGAGTTAATAAAATAATTATCTAGACTAAAGTAAAAGAAATGCTGAACATTTACTAACATTATACTTTTCTGCCCAGCACCCCCATTTTGTCCTCCCCCTGTCATAATTGTTTTTGTGAAAGACCCAGTTGCAGAAAGGAGGCAGGAGGCAGTCAACTGAAGTCTTTACTGGCAATGAAGAAGCTCCCACCCCACCTCAAATGAGATCTCAGGTTGAACACAAGGAAAATTACAGAAACAAGCAGCAGCTTGATGGAAGGATCTGAAAAATAGCTGAAAGGAGTAGGGAGTATGTATAAAAAGAGGAGTGATTGCAGAATAGGAACCAGCAGCTGCAAGAAGCAGGAATCTAAGTGCTGAGGGAAACTGAAGGAACAACACATAATAACTACAGAGGGAAGTGTGTGATTGCTGTAATCCCAATAAAATTTTTTTTTATTGATATAAACAGAATAAATACTTTTCAACATCCATCAATCCATTGTCTCTACCTGCTTATCAATGCAGGGTCATTGGGTGAGAGGCGGGGTACATATATGACTGATAATCAGATAACAACATGAGACAAATAGATCAAACAACTATTCACACACATTCTTACTCCTATATAATTTAGCCAATTAACCTGACAGTTAATTTGACAGTGGGCGGAAGCAGAGGAGTATCCGGAGAGATCCCATGCATGCACAGTGGAGAAATCCAGGTGTACCAACAGCAAGTTAAAGTTCATTTGAGAAATAAGAAATCTCAGCTGATAAACTATTTCAACATACCATTTCTATTAAAAAGTTAATTATTTTTTAATGGGTACTCTCTTTACATTGTTTTAATCTCTTTTGAGATTCCTAGAAGAAACAAATTTCTTGAGTAAATACAAAAAACTTCCAATCTAAATCTGCCAGGAGTATGAATAATTTTGAACTTAGCTGTACTTGAACTCACTGTGATGCTGAAAAATTAAATCCCTCTTCATGTTCAGCTTTCTAGAAGACACATGGTGATGTGATAGGTATTGAAATTAATATATAACTTCATCTATCTTGCTCAAAACCTAGTCTGACAAAAAGAAACCCAAGAGCATGATGCTGCCACCACCATTTATCATAATGTTCTTTCAGTGGGGTTCAGTGCATACTGTGCCAAACACAGTTAATGGAACTATAGGTAAAGGTTTAGGTTTTATTTGATAAAATTGTGACACATTTTCCAACAGAGAGATTTTAGCCAGGCCTGGATGTTTTCTTTGAACGAAGTAAATTTGAACTTGCAACCTTTCTTTTTAATGTGGAAAAATGAAGACTACAGGAAATTATTGTCACATAATAGCTTCTTCAGAGTAATTCTCAGCATCTCAGATGTGTCTCTATCAATCTCTGTTGATGTCTGTGTTTCATTCTCACCTTTTGATCAGTATTGAAGCTATGTCTAGTATTAGTAACATCACTGTAGCCCCCTATTTTCTCCCAGCATTGGTGACTACCTTGTCTATGCCATGGTATATGCTGTATACAATGCTATGGAAATTATTTTCCTCTTCTCCTGACTGATATCTTTGAACAATACTGTCATGTTTTGACACTTTGCAGCCTCCCAGCAAACTATTTCTTTAGCTAAAGGATTCAAATGAGCAAATTAATGAGACATTTGAGGAAAGTCCTGCATGGACGGCAGAATTTTAAATCAGGTCAGTCAAATTTGCTATAACTGATTGGAGGTGTGAACTCAAGAAGACTGATTCTTGAAACTGAATCAAAAAGTGCTTCAATAAAGTGTTAGATTACATTTATGCAACAGAGGTTAATGGAGATTTTTATTTTTTTTCTAATAAATTTGTTTATTTTAATTTTACGGGATAGATATCACGTTATATGTGGGAAATTATTTATTAAAGTCTATATTTTTTACATCTTAAGAGACTTGAAACTTGAAATATTTTAACAGGGATTTGTATACCTATGAGAGCCACAATACATCTGGTCTTTTAGCTTACTGTAGCTTATTACAGTAAGTGAGGCTTCAAATGAAATACGTTTAACTTCACAGGTAATATTTTAATCAGTATAATCACTCTTATCAAATTAGTGGTGAAAATGTTAGTTTCAACTGATATGTTTAGTGGTTATCTTCTTTTCCTACTGATACTGCACACTGTAAATTAATGTACTGACACAGTGAATAAAAAATGTATATTGACTGAGCTTGGAAAGCATGACTGCTGTTACATTTGCTCTGTATAACATTAGATCATATTACCAATTCTTCCACACAACTCCAAATTCAATCATTTTCCGATTCCTGTGTATCACTCCATACTATGAAAACAGCTTTCCTGTGATGAAGCCTGTATTCATATGGGCATAGTGTCGCTTTAGTGTTCATCAATATTCAGGTGGTTGCATAACTGCATCAATAACACCTCTCTTAGTCTGCCTGCCTGGAAGGAGAGGAGTGCAAGATCGGGATTGGCAAGTGAGCTGTGGCGATATGACAGAAATAAAATACCACACATTGAGAGGGGTCTGGGGAGTCTCTCAAATTGAGCCCACAACTTTCCACCCCACAATGTAGTGGGGTGGAAATTTGATAAGTTGAGCACAAGGGAAAAGCAACTCAGTTCAACTACATTTCAACTTTTTGGTCTTCTTTAATCTGTTGATTTTCCAGATGATTATTATAAAATGTGATGTCTTAGTATTAAATAGAGCATGCCTTCAGATTGTGCTGCTTGCATAGAGACTTTTCCCGAGAGAACGACTTGGATTAGATAGGGACAATGTACTGTACAGCACATCTTGCCATGTAGGAGTTGGACTCTTTCGGTCTCCAGGGGTATCATTAGCTCTGCATCCAATATGTGGGGGTTTAAACCATGTCTGAGGGACCTGTTGTGCGCATGCGCTTCCTTAGATTGGGCCCCACACCCTGCCTACTGTACCAGTCCATCTGACTCACCCCTGGGACCTCCCTATCTGGCACCATGGAGAAGTGCCAAGCCTTCTGCTCATTCATGTCTCTATATCCTTTCCCCTCATTTCCGTCCCTGTTTTTCCTCCTTCTCCCAGCACGCTGGGTTATGCTCCCATTTTTCACCATTTTCCCACTTTCCAGACAGGCTTGGGATTCTTTTATGATGAATGTCTTTAATAATCTCTTTTCAATCTCAGGAGGAGGAGAGGGGTGGGAGCCAATTTAGAGGTATCACCCTGACGGGAGAGACTGTCAGCCCATGGCTGCCCAGAGGTAATGGTGCTGAAATGGATTCCTGCTACAAGCGAAGAGGTAGAGATAATTGGTGATGCTCCCCTGCTTGGTGGCTGCACTTTGCTTTTCCCTCAGTGACCAGTGTTGTGGCTCCATGGGCAGGTCTGAACCTAAGCGTGGGCCACGTTCTGCACCCCTAGCTAAAGCTGCAGAGCACACTAAATGCCAAATCAGATCAGCTCTAACTATAAAGTAGTATGACTGTGTGCTGCTCAGCTGTCAGCTGTTACTATGGCAGAATGTGTCGTCTCTGCTCCCCGGTCTCTCCGCACAGCCTCCTGCTACAACATGCTGAATGGACAAGAAGGCACACATTATTCTTCTTAGAAGTGAGAAGTCTAACTGCAAAAACATTTAGTCCGTACATCAGTTACTGGGCCTTGCAAACATTTTCACTTAAACTTTTTTACATTTGGTCGTGTTACAACCACAGATCTCAATATTATTTTACTAAGATTTTGCATATTAGACTCACAATAACAAAGTAGTGTATACGTGTGAAGTCCAAAGAAAATGATCTGTGGTTTTTAACAATTTTTGCAAATAAAACTGTAATGTGTGCATTTGTTTTCAGCCTGAGTAAATGCACAGAAAATTAAGTGCAGTTGCAAGTCTGTAAATCTTTTTGGTTCTCTGCCAGCTTTGCACATCTCTCAATTGCTGCCAATTCTTCTTATACAAAAGATCAATCCTTGAATTAAAAACATCCATGAACAGCAGTTTTCAAGGCTTGCCTGATTCTCAGTTGTTTGGACTTTGACTGCCATCTTACTCATAAATGTCCTTTGACCTAAACCATTTCATTGTAGCTCCAGCTGTATGTTTAAGGTCGTTGTCCTGCTGGAAGGCCCAGTCTTAAGTCTTTTGCAGCCTCTATCAGATTTTTGTCCAGGATTTCCCTGAATTTAGCTCCATCCATCCTCCTTTCAACTGTGACCCCGGCTGAAGAAAATCATTCCCTCAACACAATGCAGCCACAATTATGTTTCGTATTGTGGATGGGGTTTTAGGGTGATGTGTCATGTCATTTTTCTGTCACATCTGATCAGATGACATTTATTCCACCTTTGCTGTGTTCCCTACAGGTCTTGCGGAAAACTGTGTACAAGACTTCTTATGGCTTTATTTTAAATAGTGGATTTCTTCTTGCCACTGCTCCATAAAAGCCAGATTTGTGGAGTGCACAACTAATAGTTATCCTTTGGATAGATTCTCCCATCTGATTGCTGCTGCTCATCTACAGTAACCACGGGATTTTATTTTTCTCTGATTAATAATTTCTTCACCAGACCTCCAAATTTAGGTGAACAGTCATGTCTTGATATGTTTTCGCTTGTGTCTTACTCTTTTAATCTTCAGATAATGGATGTCCTCTGTAAGATCTTTAATTCTTCGGATATTGTTTTTGAATCTAGTCCTACTTTAAACTACACAACTTTATCTCTGATCTGTACAGTGTGTGTTTTTGGTCTTCATGATGCTTTTTGTTAATTGATGTTCTCTAACAAACCTCGAAGGTCTTCACAGAAAAGATGTATTTATTTTGAGATTAAATCACATACAGTGGATCCCCCAGTATCTGCAGGGGCTAGGGACCACAACTACGCAAAAATAGCTGAAATCCGTGAATATCTGAGACCACCTCTAAAAATGCATATAACTGCCTATTTTAATTGTTCAAACACCAAATATACTTTATTATGGATTAATACGCACAGTGGAAACTGTCTTAGCACTAACTTGAAGCTGACATCCACGTTGTGTAAACTAGCATTGCAACTAGGTATTTCAGCTTCCCAAGCTGCAGTTTTCTTCAAATATTGTAGATCTGGTCGACTTTAAAAAATGTCATGAATAGGCAATTTTTCTGTAAATAATATGGAATTACATTCCATAGAAGAAAAACATGAAGACTGAATTGCGTTTATTGGGCTCCACTGTACATGTGACCTATGAAGGACAGTTGGTTGGAGTAGATTTTATTTATGGGTATCAGAATAAAGAAAGCTGAATGCAAATGCATGAAACATTTTTCTGAATTTTATGAGTAAAAAAAGCCAGTGTATGATTATCCTTCCACTTCATAAATTTGCGCTACTTTATGTTGGTCTGTCACATAAAATTTCTATAAAAAAATTGAGGAAGGTTGTAATGTGACAAAATTGGGAAAAGTCTGACAGAGACAAAAGGCAGGCCAAGGCAAGCCAAATAATTTTTTAGAACAGGAGCACAAATGAATCTTTTATTTCCTTTCAGCACTGTTTAATGTTTTTTCAATACAAGCTGACATGTTATGTCAGTGAATTAATAGCTCAGTAGGGAACATTGGGAAGCCCAATCAGCCTTCTTTGGGAACACGAACAGCATTATTGATTTCAGATTGCTAGAAGCCTGTCCTGAGAGTCACTTAACCTGTTCTCATTTTCACGTCTGGATGCTGGATGTTCAAGTTTTGGGGGGCTTATGCACCAAATGGGCCTTGTTTCTGAACCAGTTCTATCAATAATAGTTAACAGGTGTACTGGTGAAAGACCGAGATAACAACAGAGTGTCGACATGGCATCACTTATCCATCTCGTGCAGAGACCTCTTATGAATGCCTCCGGACCTGTCGTTTGGCTTTCAGACAGTCTCGCTGTGCAAATCAAATGAGAATTGGCCAAATTGAATAAGAGCAAGCGTTCTGTGGGAATGTGCGTATAAGTTTCCATGGATAGCCACAGAAAATACTTTTAGATGTGAAATAATATTAGTGAGACAGCAATTACAGAACCACATAATGCAAACTACAGAAGTGAGGAGCATCTGTAACTACAGACTGTGTGATCACAGCGAGAAATCATTGTATGGTTTAATCTTGACAAGTTCCATATCTGACAAGAGATGACAGAAATGTAAACTTGTTCTTATTTTGCAGTGTCTCAATCAGCTACAAAGCAGATGAGCTTGAAGTGTATGCACAGATAATGTGTCTATAGGATACTGAGGAGGGGAACAGCTGACCTCAATACATGTCATTATCATAGCACAGTATTCAGTCAACAGAGCCTGTCACATCACTGCAAGCGCTCCAACAAGTCAGTTGCACAACAAATGGTGGGTGCAGCATCGTGCAGCGGATTAACTGAGATGTTACAGTGAGCGTTAACCGTCTTCACAGTTCAGGAGTTGAGGAAATGAACGATCTGCAACAGAAAACTTAACTCCAGTAACACGAAGCAGAAAAGTAAAACGTTTTGATTTTAGTTTTTTAAAGCAAAGTTTAAGACCTTGGATTTCACAAACTTCTCCTCTACTTCACAAATGCTGCACTCTTTACCCTGTTAGCTGTCTTAAGTTAAAAATGCCTAGCAGCATGAGCAAATGAAGCAGAATTAATCAGTTGATTAATTAAATTTTTATATTCCTGGAAATGTGCTAGTGAGTCATTTTAAAAGAGAGGTTTAACCATTTCACAGTTACTGCATCTGCTTTTACTTTTGACAGCCTAAGGCTTTGTATTAATTTGAGTTATGTACAATTTCTTGTTTTGGTTTGATATGTAACTAATCCATTGTAGCTCTGGCTGTATGTTTAGCGGCATCCTGCTGGAAGGTGAACCTCCATTTTAGCCTCAAGGTTTGTACACTCTGTTTCACTAGGACCCTGTATTTCAGACCACACATAGTCATCTACATATAGGCCTCATCTGACCAGAGTACCTTCTTCCACGTGTCTACTCTGACACTTACATATATTGAAGCAAACTCTACACTAGTCTTCTAAAATCTTTCTTCTTGCCACTGCTCAATAAACGCAAAATTTGAGGTGTGGCTGACTGATGGTTCTCCTGTCAACATATTCTCCCACCACAGATGTGAATCTCTGCAGTTCCTCCAGAGTTACCATGAGCTTCATTTCTACTTTCATGATTAATGTTCTCCAAGATTTGCACAACTCAACACTGACTTTTTTGACATTCTTCTTTGCAAAGAATCAAAAGCTAAGTCAGACTGAGTTGAAAGGATATATGTGAACATAAATATTGAAGTCTTGCCACTGATTCTTCATTGAACATGTTTGAATCTGAAGCATAGCAATATATTTCTATTGAAGGCTATATTTAGCTACCCATTTTGCCAGCTTTCACCAGCTGCGATATTCCTGCCAAAGAATGAATCCTCACAGCATGATGCTGCCACCACCATGTTTCACTGTGGATATGTCAAGTCAAGTCAAGTTTACTTGTACCACATATTTCAGCAGCAAGGTAGTTCAAAATACTTCACATCATAAAAATATCAGTCGGGAATACAGCAAAATCATCAAAATCATCAAGCAAATATCAATGCAACAAAATCATGAGGATCATCAAGCAAATATCATCAAGCAAGTATAACTCGAAAATATTGATCAATGTTCCTCTTGCTACGAATCAAAGGCAGCTTTAAACAGGAGGGTTTTTAGCCTTGATTTAAAGGAACTCGGTGTGTCGGCTGCTTTGCAGTTTTCTGGAAGTTTGTTCCAGATTTGTGGAGCATAAAAACTGAAATCTGCTTCTCCATGTTTGGTTTTTGTTCTGGGGATGCAGAGTAGGCTTGAACCGGAAGACCTAAGTGGTCTGGAAGGTTGATACAGTGACAACAGGTCTTTAATGTATTTTGGTGCTAAGCTGTTCAGTGATTTAGAAACTAACAAAAGTATTTTAAAGTCTATTCTCTGGACTACAGGGAGCCAGTGTAAAGACTTTAGAACTGGGGTGATGTGCTCTACTTTCCTGGTCTCAATGAGAACACGAGCAGCAGCGTTCTGGATCAGCTGCAGCTGTCTGATTGATTTTTTTGGCAGACCTGTGAAGACACTGTTGTAGTAATCAGAGTGACTCAAGATAAACGCATGTATGAGTTTCTCTAGATCTTGTTGAGACATTAGTCTTTTAATCCTGGAAATGTTCTTCGAGTGATAGAAGGCTGACTTTGTAACTGTCTTTATGTGTTTCTGGAGGTTCAGGTGTGAGTCCATCACTACACCCAGATTTCGGGCCTGATCACTAGCTTCTAGATGGAATAATTGAAGCTGTGTGCTGACTCTAGATTGTTCCTCTTTGGGTCCAAAAATAATAACTTCAGTTTTGTTTCTATTCAGCTGAAAGTTTTGGCACCTCCACACATTGATTTGTTCTAAGCATCTGTTCAGTGCTTGTATGGTGTGTGATGTGAAGTGTTTAGTTTTCTGTTACACTCAGTGTTTTTCATGATATAGCAGCATGTTGAGCTGTGGTTTCATTCAACCAGAGCACTTTTGCTGTGTGCCCTATATGAACCATGTAGCAAATTCCAGTAAAGACTTTTGTTTGGCTGTCTTTCAGTAATATTTTTCTTCTTGGACAGATTTGTGGCATACAAAACTAAAAATTGTGTCACGAATAGATCCACCCTAAGTCATTGAAATTTAATTACACACTGGTGGGCCCTGTTAACTAATAATGTGCCTTGTGATTGCAACTGGCTGCACTGGATTGTATTAAGGGATGTCAGAACAATGGTGCATGTCACTTATTTTTAGAAAATTATTTGCAAAAAAACTTTGAAAACCATGTAAGAATAAACTTTTGCTTCACAGATTTCTTAAGAAAATACCAGCAAAGTATATGGCTGTTGCGAGACAAGATGTATAAAGTTCAAGATGCATAAAAGACTTTTGCAAGTCAAGCCATTTAGCATTTGCACTCCTAAAAGGAAGGATGTTTGCATGTACTTTCTGAACAAACAAGCTTTAAAATAAACCACAGTGTTCCCAAACACATATCACGCACATCATCAATCTTTAAAAAAAAGCATTTCATTTGCACCTTTAAATGTCTTCTTATTTTCTTTCTTTTTTAGCAAGTACTGCAAGTATGTAATCTGTTAATGTGTACTGCTTGTCACTCTATGTCATCTAATTTAGGAAAATACAGCAAAGAAACTTTATGTTTTATGTTTCCTTTTGTTTTACACAAATGCATCTTAAATTGTGTGTACTTCATTTAAGCCACAAATAAGTATATCTTAGCATTAGCTATACAGCTACTTAATTATGCTAAATAACTGTCCCTCATATATTCAGTTTGGGCATTAAAGCACCGACATGTTTCTGATAGTCCAAATAAATTACTTTCAGAAAACATTCTGAAACACCAACCAAGAAAACATATTTAGAGCAAATTGCTTGTCAAGAAGATAAATGCATCAGAGAGTTAGTGCACGGTTATTTTCCTCTAACTTTTCCTGTGGCATTCACACACAGACACATTCCCACACAAACACACACACAGAAAGGGTGCCAATTATAGTAACCATATGATGAGGTTTCTTATACTGAGCCCCATGCTACCTTTGCCTCTAATCCTTTGTTATTAATTATATCTTCAACGAGCCTACACAGTTCTGGTGGTGTCAGCAGCAAGTATCCATGGGAACAGGAGGCTGGTCGCAGCGTGGAGCAGTGCATGTGCTCTGCAGCCTGACAGGCTTGATGCAGAGATGCTCCATTGACAAGATGAGTAACTCAGTAGCAGAAACTGAGAGCGAAAAAACATGATGGGAAACAGGAAACATGCCAAAATCTAATGCCCTCATTTAATAGAGGCAGTTACTTTAAAAAGTCAGATCTGACAAATATCAGACAAATGGATGAAGTATGATAAATCACCTGAGTCCATAATGATGTTAAATGATGCACCCAGTCTTAACGTTTCTTACTACAGATTTATTGTTGTTAAATGTTACACCTTTTCCACATTGTTGCACATTCTGTTAATAAAACTTGCTAAACAGCCTGTTCTTTGTCTCATAAATTCCTTGAGGTAATATCACACATTTACAAAAATAAGTTGATGAATAAATAATATTTTAAAAGAAAATTCTGCACAATTATTTATTTACAAAGTTTTAACAGGGAAGATGCAAACAATATGTTTATTTTTAAACACAAAATAAAACATGCTGCATGCATAAAAGTGAGTACAGTATGTCAACGCACAATTTTAAGATGATAAAAAAAAAAAAACCCCGATGCATGTATATCTCAAGGAGATGTTAACTTGTTTTTTTCCCCCTATTCATTTACCTGGGAATAATAATCTCCTGTATGTCAATGTTTTACTCTTAAATTGCAAAAATGAAATACTCCTTAACTGATCTTTATAAACAATCATATTTCTAGCTATAAATAACTCACATCAAACATTGAGCCTAGAGCTAATCTCCAGATTCTCTTTCAGCAACCGAAGGACAGCTCATTAACTTCCAATTAGACCTTAATGTTCAGTGAGAAGAAGTTATTTGTGTTGTATTGCCCTTGCTGCACTTGGCAGGGATATTAATGAGGCTGCAAAATGAGCCTAGAAGGAGTTAGATTAAAACTGAAAAAATATTCCTCAAAGCATGCAAAAACTGTTAGAAGTGATATTTGTGTTAATAGTTCCCCTTGTGTTTTTGCTGTAGTTCATAAAATGCAAATATTCCTTGTGGATTTTTTTTTTTCTCTGTGTGATGCCTGTTAATTAAGCAGGAACACCTCTTTGTGGCTACTATAATCATATACATACAACATGACAGTCTTCTGCAGCACAAGCTGAACAGAAATAAATAAATAAAATACAGATAAGATCAACTCCTAAAATACATTGCAGAATGCTGAATTGGATTATTTGAAGTAAATTTATCAAACAAATGACATTCTACCTAAGTGGAGGATGTGGGGGGAATAAGGAAAGGCAGTAAACAAAAATGGGAGCAATTGCTGCTACCCAGTGCCATCTACTGATGAGCTGAGATAAAACAACCAGAAGTTGAAACTGTTTTTAAATGTCGAATCTGTGATCAAAGGTTTCTTTCTACTGTGTTAAATCAGTATAGCTCTTTATATTTCCGTCCCTATGAAAGAAAATCCTCCCCTCCACAGCATCAGAATAAGATCAGTTACGTTAAAAAAAGAACAATATTCTCCGAAGCATCCAAAAACTGTGTGATGTTTTTCATTATTGGTTTTCTCTGTGTACCTTATAGTTAGCTTTGCATATTGTTGAATGTGTGTGAGTAAAACAAGATGGAGCAAAGATTAAAGTAGTCATACTGCGCTACCTAAAGGTACAATGACAGATAACAACCAGTTATCGAAATGTATATATATATATATATATATATATATATATATATATATATATATATATATATATATATATATATATATATATATATATATATATATATATATATATATATATACATTATATATATATATATACTTGCGATATATATATATATATATATATATATATATATATATATATATATATCGCAAAGTAAGATGCACACTATCATTGGTAGGTTCATTGCAGATTGTTCAGATGGATTTAACTGGACTGTAATTTAATGAAGAAAGGGGTGTTGCACCAAACCTGAGGATGTGGGGAGATCAGTAGGAGTAAAACTGGAGGGAATTACAGCTACATACTGCCACCTACTGGTGGGTCAAAATACATATAAAACCAATAGTGATACGAATTTGGCTTTAAAGAGATAAAGTCCAGATACATGGCTCTTAATGATTTCTCAATGTGATTATGCACATTGAGAAATCATGAAGAGCCCATTTTTTAATATAAATGGAAACAAAGTAGGTTTCAACAATTTACATGCACATTTTTTTTTTTTTTGTTTAAAGCAACCTAACCTAAAAAATTCTCCAAGAGATAACATAGCAGAACTTTTGGTTGAAAAATGAGGTTTCCAGAATATAAGCTATATCTTAGATTAAAAGTAACCTATAAAGTTGGCACAAAAGAACTATATTTCTCACTTTTTAATAGGATTATGAAGTAAATATAGTTGTGTTGTCTTTCCTGCCTTTGAACTTATCAATGTCCTATCATCCTAAGATAGGATATTGAGAAGTCTCCCCCCTACCGTCTACCTCCTGCAACGAATATTATTTTAGATTTTTATGTTTATATTTCATTTAGCATAAAACCAACACAAAGGAATCAAAATTAAACCTCCTCATACAGCAGAGTTCAAAATGGTTTACCCCCTTACAGATTCCTTCTGTTTTTGGTTATTTGTCACACTTAAAGGTCAGAACATCCAACCTATTTTAGTATCAGACAAAGACAACCTCAAATGACTATTTTATTTAGTAAGGGCAAAAGAACCTACCCAAATGAACCAAGCCCTGTGTAAAATCATAACTGTTGCTCTTCTTAAATCATGATTAATTGTTATCAGCACATTCGTTTTGGTTCAGTTTCATAAACCACACTTGATGCTGCCTGACTTGTAGAATCAAGAAAGCACATAAATGGAACCAGTGTGACGACATGAAATAAGCTAAAAAAAAATCTTAAAATCCAACATGCCATGCCTGTTTTAAAGAATTGAACACATCTAACACTCTGGAATGGGTTACAAAACGTAAAGATTTGTGCAGAAACTTTTATAAAGGGTGTATGTCTCCTCAGACATAAAACTAACAAAGCATTTCAGCAAAAGAAGATCATACTCGTAGTCAAACGTAACATTATGGAGCTTCTTTGCTTCAAGACATGGACAACATGCCAATATTAATGTACCCATGAATTCTGATCTCTACTAAAAAAATCCTAAAAGGGAGAGTTCGGTCATGAGTTTGTGGCCTTAAGCTCAAGCTCACGTCGATTATGCAGCAAGAAAAGAATTTGAGTTCAGAAATCCTCTAGTAACAATTTTGCTTTAAATGTATTAAATTCACATATAAGTGCAACAAAACTGTAAAGTGTTAACATTTTCATGGCACTGTATTTATTAAAGTAGCAGCACAAAAAGGCACAATTGATGCTTTTAGAACCGAAGAGATTTTTATTCTTATAAAAACATGTATTTTTTTACACTCTTATTCTTATTTCAATATGTAAAAAGAATACAATATAAACTGAAAATACATTTTATCAAGACAACTGGGGTGACGTACATATAAAAAGCAGCATTAGTGCTTAAAAATACTTGCTAATTTAGTGCAGCACTAACAAACACCATTACATCTACATTACTTTATTTACTCAACTACATACTCAGAGCTCAATACAATCTGACAATCCAAAAACACAAGCTGAAAAGCATGTGTGACAATAGCTGCAGATGAACGTTCAAAGGCACAAAAGTGGTTACAAATACAGATATTTCCACCATTTAAAAAATCTGTGCAGCTCCACTTTTTAGTTATACTGACGTGTTCATAATTCTGCAGCATTAAATATGTTGTCTGCAAACTAGCACAAGTAGTTTTGTCCTATGTTACATATGCAACTTGAAAATGACATAATGAATAAAAAAAGCTGCTGAGAATAGAATTTTTATGTTGTTTAACATCTACAGCAAGAAGAAAAACACAAAAAGGCAGCATTTCTTCCCTGGTAGTAAACCGTTTTAAAATATGTATGTGTTCTATAAAGGTGCAAGAACATTGTCTGAAAATGATGGAACGGGTCATTTTTACCAAATAGCAGAGAGCAGACCATTATGTGTTCAAGGCCAAAGAAAAATACAACTAAGGAACAAAACGGAGTAAACAACAGTGATGCAAACTTTCTTATAAAAGGTATTTATTCCTGACTGAGCCTTTAAAAAGGAAGCAGATGCAACTAAAAAGTAATAATAGCATCTTCTATTTAGTATTAAAAGGAAAAAATGTGTGGTACATGATGTAACTGTGTGCTGTGAAAATACATTTTGGCAAAAATTATATTTTCACCTTACATGTTGCATAATCTAATAAACTAAATTCTAACTTTATCTTTAGTGGGGCATTTTGAATACATGATCAATGTGGAGCAAATCTCTTCCTGTGCAGATAAACTACATTGTAGTGCTTATGTCACTTGCAGGTTACTCTTTTTTTCCAGGCTGCTCGATGAGCTTCCCCTTGTTTTACTTCTGTCCAATTCCATAAGGCACATGCGCAGATATGGTTCCCAGCTCCTTAGCGTCCTCAATGTGGAACATCTGGTCGTCAAAGTAGATGTGAGGTCTGATTTTCTGCAACAGAGGCCCCTTGGGAGCCCCGGCCAGGAAGAGGGCCTCATCAATCTCCAGGCCCCAGCTGCGGAGGGTCTTCAGGACGCGAGCGCCGGAGCTGGCTGCGCTGCGGGCCGTGACCAGGAAGGTTCTGATGGGACAATCCATACGTTCATTCTTGGCATAAAATTTTCTCTGGAGCTTACCGAGAGCCTCCAGGAAACACTTTAATGGACCCTGTATGAAGCACAGAATCAGGTTAATGGAAGTTAAAATGAGGACTGTGACATCAGATATGAAAAAAAGCTAAAAAATTTATGCCAGTGGAAGTGGAAAGGAAAGGATAAAGGCTTTTAAAAGTTTTATGAACAAAAGTCTGAAAATTGTTGCATGGAACTGTATTTATCCCTGAGTCAATACTACAGCTACAAATCCTGTGGGTTGCATCAATACCAGCTTTCCACCACGAGAGAAATTTTTGGACACTCTTCTTTGCACATCAGCTCAGGCTCAGTCAGATTGGCTGGAGAGTGTTTATGAACAGTGATTTTCAAGTATTGCCAAAGATTTTCAATTAGATCCAGGTTGGTCCTTTGACTGGGCCATTCTAACACATGAATATGGCCGAATGTCTTTCAATGCTGTCATGTATTTTGCATCATCAATCCAACCACCCAATCCCTGCTGAAGTAAAAGATAAAAGCTACTGTTCTCATTACCTCATTATTTCTTTAATCAGTGAATTTAAATGGGTCTGTATTATTTGATTGAGTTGACCGTATATAAACTGGATCCATTTTTTTTGGAAAGTGCCTTGAGACGACATTTGTGGTGAATTTGCGCCACATGAATAAACTGAGTTGAATTGAACTGGTTTTATTTAAGGGTATAAAGAGTAAAAATGGACTGAATACATATGCACGCAACCCTTTCGACATTTTATTTGCAAAACCTCTGACAACCAATCTACCCCTTCTTAATTATGTGCTACATTTTCTTAGTCTATCCTATAAAATCTCAATATAATACATTAAGGCTTGTGGTTGTAACCTGACACAATGTGAAAAAGTAAAGGGGTATGTATACTTATGACCCTATACAGCAGGCAAGACAAGTCATAAATGCCCCAGGAGTTAAGAGGTCGACAAACGTGTATCTACACATTCAGGTTAGTTATAGGGACAAGAATATACATCTATATGCAAGCTTAGACATTCATCACACTCTACCGGTGAAAAGAGAAAATATGACTTATGCTGAGTTCAGTAAATGACCAAGAGAATAAAAAAACAAGCAGCAACAAGAGTCATTTTAATACTCTGTAAAAGAAGATAAACACCGGGCTAATATGTTGCGTAAAGACGTGCCATTTGTGTTATTTTAAGATGTGTGATCTCCTTTTTGTCAGAGATGTTGCATGTAGATGATAGGGCCTTTTTACCTGAGCCAAGGGTTTGTTCTCAAACTTTCGCTCGTGCTCAAAGAAAGTGTCGAGGCCGTGCTTCTTCACAATGATTTCTGACTCGTCTGAGAAGAGGACGGCGTCACCATCAAACGCCACTCTCAACTGAGTGTCGCTCAGATCGCTCTCCTTTTCTGGCATAAACATGGTAGCTGCAGCAATCCCTTCGTGGAGGAGAGAAACGGTTTAAAAAAACCCAAAAAAAACTGCTGATATGTGAACGTTCTGTTCTTGGAATTCTGCTGCAGGCTAATATCAACCCTATATTTCATCATAAGATGTTTGAACTGATGCTGACTTCAGGTTTGAGCAACCACCTGGGTGGATTTCACCAAAAAATAAAGTAACTCGCAAAAGTTTTCCAACCTCTTAAATGTTTCCACATTTTGTAACGCTATAGTCACATTCAGTGTACCTCATTAAGTTTTTATGTGACAGATTGACATAAAGTAGTGAATAATTGTGAAGAGAAAGGAAAAGTACACAGGTCTTTCAAAACATTTTAAAAATAAAAATCTAAAAAGTTTGCTTTTTTCATTCCCTGGTTGTTCATGGTTGTGCATCATTTCAACTAAAAACAGCAAATCCTCACAAGTTGAAAATAGTACATATACACTACATTTTGATTTTAAAAAAGAGATATTTTTATGAAGACTTTGCAAATCAGATTTTTAGATTGTCTGTTTATGAAACTGGAGGAGACATAAATCTCACCCTTTCAGCTCGCAGCTCACCCCCCAATAGGGGCTTTTTAATGGTCAACACATATCTTATTCAACCTCATGTTCTCTTATCTTTCCCATTTTGAAGAATGGCTGAGATAAATTTGCTTCGGTATCATGCCGTAATTATGTCCAAGAGAAACAGGAAGTCATGGATTACTAATAACAAGCTTTGAGACACTCTGATAAAGTTAAAAAAGTATGATTATAAATAATTCAGTTCCATTTGTTAAAAAGGAATCTTTAGAGATGAAATTAACTATTGCACTGATAAAAAAAAATATTTCATAATGCATTTTTTTTTTTACCCACTTAATAAATATATTGAAATTAAATGGTACATTTTTCAAAAGTTTTCAGTGTGAGATTTATGCAGCTGTAAGAAAAGATCTATTTATACATCTTAGTCAGAGGTGCCAATAACTATGAAGGGAATAGTATTAAATAAATAATGTTGCAGTATGTAACTTTTATAAAAAAATATATATTTTTCTACATATTTGTTGAAACTATCACTATGTCGTTACAGCATGGTATGAGACAGATAATCTGTGAAAAGAATCGAGTTCCTCTGCCTTCTTCCAGTGCTCCCAGTGCTATCTAGAAACAACCTATCAGACCTGCCAGGAGGCGGGTCTTAGCGCTATCAATCACCATGCCTGTGGCACTGCTCATCCCTCTTGCTCTCTGCTACGCTGCAGCTCGCTGAGGCTAGGCTAGTTAGCATGGCCACAGGTGATGATGGATAAACGGTTTTCCTGGAACAGAAACTTGTTTCTCTGCCATCAGCACATTCAGCAGTGAGTAAATGAGGTTGAGTGACAGCGCTAAGACACTCCTCCTGGCTCTGATTGGTTGTTTCAGGTCTGGAGCAGTGCATTTCTTCCAACTGCAAAAAGGCTCAGGGAGGAGGTGAAGGAGCTAGAGCTTTTCACAGATTATCTGTCTCATAACATACTGCCACAGCATGGTGACAGTTTTAACAAATACGTAAAAAACATATTTTTGTAACAGTTACATACTGCAGCTTTAAAGTGAAAGCTTGTGTGTTAAATGTTCTGGCTGTAATAAAAGGATATCTCCTCTTACCTTCCTCTATGGCATCTGTAACTTTCTCTGAATCTTTTGAGAGATAAAGGTTTGTCATGTAGGCCTTCAGGTAACCTATAGGACTTTTCCCTCCAGTCATACAGAATCTCTCTATGGTCAAACCTGAAAGAACATCAAATACATTAGATATGCATGAAGGATGAAACCCCAGTTCTAATGAGTTATCCTCTTGATCATGTCTACTGATGTAGTGAGGCGGTGAGATGTTGCAGAGCTGAACGATTAGCAATGTTTGGTTAAGGAACAAAGCGTACCGTAGTGATTAATGCTGTTAATGAGGCGAACACCAACTTGAGCGTGGTTGTTAGTCATCAAGACGATGTCAAACAGCTCTTCGCTGTCGGGGTAAAGCTCCCTCAGTCGAGTGTTGACATTCATGAGAGCCTGTAACACAGATCACACCCTCTTAACAATCAAAGCAAAGCAGGGATATTGAGACATTGTGTTACACGTGAGGTTACAGCAGTATTACAAAAGGTTTGCCATACTTTCCCCTTTATTTAAATTACACAATATATACTCTGACTGCGAAGACAAAGGTTCTTAGTGGGTTTGGAATCACGTATTTCATGTGCTGTTCCATTGTCTATATTAGAAAGCTAGATGATATTGAGTACTGTACATGGACCTGTGCTGGTCAACACAATTAAGAAGCGGACAGACGGATGGATGGATGGATAGATGGATGGATTCAACTCCTTGTCACAATCACCAGACTTCATTCTTTAGCCCATGCTCCACTTCTGGTAACAAAATTAGGTTAGACTTTTTTCATAACGTCACTGCCAAATCAATAAGTGACACCAGCCACAATGCTGTACCTGCCTTAAAACAGGAACTACAATTCAACTGACAAAAAAAAAAAAAAAAAAAAAAAAAAAAAAAGATGTATCCATGCTTCACATGATAACCTTTAATTGTGGACATTTTTTATTCCAAGGGAACAATTGCACAATAATTAACACACTAAAGAGCCACATGATAAAAACAAGACCAATATGAAAATTCACCATAAAGGAATAACCAACTTTTTAAGGAAGTCACAGATTGAAAAGCAGATATCTGTTAGGTCTAATTGGCAATTATTTCACAAAATACTCTCATAAGTGTTTTGTTAGACTCTGTAGTTGTGTCTTTGTAATGTTATGATTCACATAAGTTACTGATTCCCTGTAACCATAAATCTCAGAGGTTTTAAAAAACACTCGCTATGCGACAAATAACGAGTTATCATTAAAGTGTAACTAACCCCAAAATCAACTCTTTTTTGCAGATAAACTGTCTAAATTGGTTCTTATGGGTGGTATATTTATGTTTCTGTGCAAATTTTGACATTTTTGTTTAAATTTGTTCAATTCTGCAATATTTTGCCAAAAGCTGTCTCAGTGCTGGCCTCCTTGAGTTGAATGGTGGTTAAATTTTCTTATTGATTGTAATGGTACATTGGTAAATCTTTACAAAAAAACCCTAATAATTTGAAGGAATTTGTGTAGATGTCCAACATGCTACTATTTTTTAAAAATATTGCTTTGCACTAAATCTAACCAAATTTAACCAACGGCTCAAGTACATCAGACTCCTTCTTGCTGGTGTATTTGAATGATTGCATTACATCAACAGATGTGGCAAAGTTATTATCATGATTTGGGTCAGCTTATGGATGGATGAAGATATGTTGTGTTTATTAGGATTTTTTAAAAAAAGAAAAAATATAAAACCAATTTTAGCAATGTTGTATTTTTATGTACAAAATGAATCAAAAAGCTTTAACGAATCTGTGTTAAACTTTTACCCTTTTGTCACCAAAAGGGGAAGGGGCACCAAAACTGTCTCCAGCCCAGGGTCCAACGTCCTCTGAAATGCGCCCCTACTGGTGGACACGAGATCCTTGTTTGGGCAGCAGTT
Organism: Anableps anableps; assembly: GCA_014839685.1. Taxonomy (NCBI): domain Eukaryota; kingdom Metazoa; phylum Chordata; class Actinopteri; order Cyprinodontiformes; family Anablepidae; genus Anableps; species Anableps anableps. The sequence continues at coordinate 22,349,350 of CM026086.1, read as the reverse complement.
GTTGCCAGAATCAACAGCAGGCTACAACTGTGATACATTAAAAGGAGCCGCGCCGGAAGTAACAGATAGTCCGCTACTCCCTACACATCATGCCTACCTTAACAAAGGGGAAGGCAGGTCCCGGCTTCAGCGGATCGTTTTCATGCTCCACCTGAAAAGCGACATACTTTTCCACTCCTTCATCCTCGTAGAGCTTCCTCTCTGCCACCATGTTGAAAAGGGTGCGAGAGGAGACGGCGATGGTTACAGCATTCCGGGGTTTGGGCTGACACAGATAGAGGAAGACAAAAAAGAAAAACATAACTGACACTTTAGACACGTTCAAAAGCCATAATGTTGAAGATAAGTAATAAACAGTTTAGTGATAAACTTACCGGCCTCGGTTTTTTTGTTTTCAGACTGTCAAAAAAAGCTTTAGCTGCTTCCCAGGCTTGGTCCTCTGCGTTATCTTCAGCTGCTGTTTTTTCTTCTGGTTTAATGTCACTCATTTTTAAAATAAATAAAACTTAGGTGAGTCCAAATAAAACCTAAAAGAAAGTTGAATACGTACAATGCGTTACAGTAACTCTGCAGCAACTATTAAACTATTACACGGAAGTGGAACGTGAGAAAACCCGGTGGGCGTTCGTATCAGTAGTGACGTAGATTGTCGTGGCAACACTTCACTTCAACACTTCATGACGTGGTTATTGACTACCCTTACAGTCGTTTACACATTGTGCAATTACCATTGACGGCTGTGTACAACTAACGTTAATCCCAGCAGTAGTCCTCGAAATAAACTAGCTTTTAATATCGATTAATGGAATAGCCTAGCAATGAATTGCTGTTGCCTTTGTAGAAGAACTGTGACAGACTGCATTAAAATGGAGAATAATTCATTTACAAACTGATAGAAACCTTGACTTAAACTCTAATAAATGTTAATGTGATCATTTACAGAGATGTAAAATACTTTAAAAAAAAAAAAAAGACGTACGTTGCATTTGCACAATACCATGAACAAATTAGAATTAGAAAGAGCATATGTAGTAAAAATGTGAAGCATACATATTCAGTGTCTTGTATGCATTTACTTCACTAAATACAGTAATCCATAACTCAGTTGTAACATATGGCTGTGCAACTAGTTTGCAGTGCTGTCTGTAACATTTTTAGGTTGTTTCACCATTGACTTTTTGCATTGGACAACACTTAGGGTTAGATCAAACCCTAAATAAAAATAAATACAATAAAAATAAATAAAACCTCATCATGCGAGAAGAAGTGGAAGTGGTTGAGAAATACAAATACCTTGGTGTTTTTCTGGACAACAGACTGGAGACTCAACAGGGGAGCCATCTACAAGAAGGGACAGAGGAAGCTATACTTCTTGAGGAAGCTCCTTCAAGGTTTGCAGCAGGATGCTGCATATCTTCTATAAGTCTGTTGTTGAGAGTGCCATCTCTTCTGCTGTCTTCTGCTGTTGAGGCAGCAGCATCAGAACTAGGGACTTAAAAAGGCTCAACAACCTGATAAAGAAAGCTGTTTCTGTTCTGGGGACTACTGTAGAACCACTGTAGATGATGGTGCAAAAAAAGGATTTTACTTAAAATCAAATCAATTATAGACAACCCTTAACATCCTCTTTATGAGAATGTTAACAGAGTTGGAGGCTTCTTCAAATTTGCTATAATACAGACAACTACAGGAGATCCTTCCTGCCCACAGAATCCCCATCTACAATAGATAGATAGATAGATAGATAGATAGATAGATAGATAGATAGATAGATAGATAGATAGATAGATAGATAGATAGGCAGCATCATACCGTGGGTACGATGGAGGTAATTACAAGACAACCCTATATTTATATATACATTTTTCAAATGTATAAATTAAACCTTAGTGCAGAAATAGAAAACTGGAAAGAAGCATGGCATATTTTTAGGCAAGCAATATTTTTTTTGAGTGTGAGAGCAGTATAACATCTAAAATTTTAACACAAAAATGTGCAAAGCTTTTAAGAGACAGTGCGACATGCGCCTGAAATTACAGTAATTTTAATTTGTAAAAAAGAAAAAAAAAAAGTCCCCTCCACTTTACAATAATGGGTAATTTGTGTTAGTTTATTGCTTAAAATCCTAGTCAGACATTACGAAGTCTGTGGTGTAAATTGACAAAACTCAAAAAGTTATGCATATGCGAGCAACTGTACATGCTATTTCAATATTCTAGTTTAAATATTTAAGATGAACCTCTCGGAGCGCTGCACTTGCTAAATCTTTTATTGCTTACACAACTGTGACTCACACACAAACACATGAATGACCTCCCTCCTCAGTTGCACCCCCTCCACCCAGCAGTTGGTTGGTAGAGTCCGGGACGGAGCATCATGGCGATTGACGGTAAGTCTGCCTCTCAGGTACCAGCCGCATGTTAAACTTTACTCTGAAACAAAATTAGAATTCTGCTTTGGAGATGATCGAGTTCAATTATCTCTGTGGCCGGTCTCCTTCTTGATCCACGCGGCGAGGCACCGCAGAGCCGGGGCGCGCGGGCGGCTGTAGCAGCAGGACGAAATGATGCTGAGAGATGCGGATACTTTGGTGATGCAGGACGGTTGTGATCCGTTTGTGGGATGCTCACGTGAAGTGATGCGACATGTAAACAGAGAAGAAGACAGTTCCGTGGGGGCTCTACAATGTCACATTAAAGATAGAATAGAAAAACATTAATTCGAGACACAACCACAAACAGAATAATTTAAATATATAATGTTAAGCTGCTGTTAAACAACGAGAACGCTCTGCGGATGAATGAGATAGGATCTCGTTCACCAAAAACCAACGCTATTAGTTTAAAAATCTTTCTATTTCATAACTGTATGTGCTGTTTAGGTCCTTTAACTTAGTGTTTATAGTGAGTAGGACAACCAGCGTGGCGCTTTTTTTCTCTGAAATTTAACGGCTGAACAGTAAAGTCACGTGTAGCTATGCGTGCATGTTGGATCAGTTTAATGAGGACCTGCCAGCAGTGTGACACCCATAGAAAGACAACTTGCTCTTCAATAATCTATTCATTGCACTTTAAGCTTTGAGTACTCATTTAAGTCCGAATAGATGTTCACAGAGGTGGTTCTTGCATGATTGGCGACCTGGGTGAACCGGTGCCCCCCAGTGGCCTGGGAAACTTTCCAAATCAGGGGGGATGGGGGGGGTTGTGAATTGAGTTGACTGGTAAAGGATTGACCCACATTCCTTTCATCATTCCTTTCATCAGTCTATCCCCCCATAGACTGAGTATGTCTCTAAAAATATATGGTTAAGTTGTTAAATATCTTTTAGATCTCACACGGTACCTAAAGAAATGTAGGATTAATAAATTGCACGGTGTAAGTAAGCACATTTTTATGTATAACTGAATAATGTTAGACTACAACATTCAAGTATTTATTTTATCGTGTTCATATCATGTTGCGATACAGGCACACACCACGAGTTAATTTTTGTTCTCAATGATATATGCGCTCACATCAGTCTCACAGTGCACACAGATTGGTGGCACAAATATAACAGCATAATTATCAGCAGTACAATATGGAGGGATCACAATGGAAGTGTAGTTTTTGAGCAAAACTGCAGAAAAAGGAGGGTGTTTAACCATTTCTCAGGACAGTGTGGGTGTTAAAACACCCACATTTCCCGCTTGCACTTCTCTCCAAGTAGGCTTAGTGTGCCAGACCACAAAATACTGATCTCCCCATTCTCAGCAAGAAAGGTGCACTTACTCAATATAAGAGGGTGCCAACTCTTCTTTATCTGTTCATGAGTAAAAACAATATAAAACTTGCTAAGGATGCAAATAAAAGATAAATGAGTTGGAAGGTTTTTAAATGCATGGTTGTCATGTGTTTCCTTGCTAATGCCACCCTTGGCAACTGCCCATGTGGCAAATATGAAAAACCACTACTGCATGTGAATAATTTAAATAACAGCAATAACACTGCCTATGATATCTGAGATTTTATAGATGCATTGTAAAGTAAAATGTATTCATTAGCAGATATAAATATCTAAACAAATATTGACCAATGTTATTCCAAAGGAAGGCTAATGCCAAATAAAAAGAAACTAAAAAAGAATTTTAGTAAGGTTAAAATAAACAAATTTAATATTTGTAAAAACCTTATAACTCAGTTTGGTTGAAATGTCAAAAAATAACAACAAGTTCTTGCTGTTCATTGAATATGTCAAGTGTCAGTGAGGTTCAAGGCTGCAAAGTGTATATGCACCTGTACAGTACTTTAAGGTGCTTGTTGGTTTATCTAATCTCAGTGGCCTTTGTGTAAAGGAAAAAAACTACAGAAATGATTTAAAAACAAATAATAATCGTAACATTAAATAGAATAAAGTGCAAATAAGACCAAACTGTTCAGTTGAAGTCTCATATATGTTTGGTTTGGGAAAAAAAGGTGTGGACTATTCTTTCAAATTCAGCAAATGAGAGAGAGAGAGCCTTAACTGTGACCTAAGATGTAATCACAGCTGGCAAGAATTAATTCTGACTGGGATGAGTATAAATCAGGAGGTCTGTTTACTAAAACTAGCATTTCTTTTTGTGAATTGTCTAAATTTGCAAAAATAAACTTTCACTGGATGTCAGACAAAGGTAGTACAGCAACAGAAATAAACAAAACAACAAACAATTTAAAATTCTTAACACTAATCAAATAAGAGAAATCCCAAGTTAAACTGACTAAAGTATTGTTTATTAAAATCAATTACAACATGCTATGTAATCAGTTTGAACTTTGTAGTTAAAGAAGTATTAGCTGATAAAAGAACAAGCAATAATTTGTGGTGTTTATCAATTAAAATTATTGACATTGCTGGATATATCCACAAGGGGTCAGTACTGGGGCCTAAACCCCTTTATTCACTTAAGATATTAACTTGTGTTTTGAACATACATCTTCAGGTAGAACCGTTTGACAACTCCCTACAGATTTATAGAAAACTACCCTGCATGAAGAAGAGAATAATTAATAACAAATGTTGGAAGAAAAAACAGTTCCTGTATTCCTGTATGTCTCACTTTAAATGAGCCAGATTAAAGCAGTCGAGATAACAGTTGATTAAATTTGTTTTGTGATAAGGTGCATAATTTCACAGATGTGTGTGATTCATTTCTGGGACATGAAGGTGCAATATTGTTGAAAGGTGTGGACACCTTTTATCTATTCTTTCTTTTTTCAAATTATATGATATTGTAGGTGTGTTTGGAAATTATAAGATCTATGACATATTTTAGTTTTACTCCCTTGACTACAACGAAATACAGTGTAATTTATTTAAGTAATAATAACTGAAGGGTTAATTGCTGAGTTCAGGATGAATGATTCAATCAAAGTAATTTTACTGTTAGAGAAATTTGAATGTGAACATTTCATAACCGTTGTCTCACTATTTCTTACCATCCCATGTATATTGGTGTATCTAAAGACACTTTTTTGGGGAATCCAAATGTGACCAAATGAACTGCATTTTGTGAAACATAATCAACACTCTGTATCCAGCATCCTATATACTCTTTTTCCTATATATTTGGATCCTATGTATTAGGATGATGGGTGTAAAATGCACAGTGTGCCACTCCCTGACAATACCGTGTTGTTTTGTTCTCAATACTTAAGGATCACCTGACCATCTTGGATTTACACAGTCAATAAGTGTCCACAGGCGATTGAACAGTTACAAGCTGAATTAATCAGGAAATATGACCAACTCCCCTGACATATCAGCCACTTTATGCATTCAGCTGGACAGGGTGAATAAATCTTTTGTCAGTGCAGCCAGAGCATCTGCATGGTATAGGACGATGTTAAGGTGACTTTATTATTGGATCATTGCAATGACATTTGTGTAGCATTTTATGTAAAGTGGCTCTTATGTATGCTATGTAACAGGTGTGAGTTGTGTGGTCTATATCACAGAATGTTTTGACACATCTGAAACAGAATCCGTGGCGGACTGGTTTAGCTGGAGATCAAATTACATATACCACAGGGTCAAATTCAAAAGATGATGTTTCAGCTTTATTTACTTTGAACCGCATATCGTCAAATGCTATAAAAACGGAAGGCGGAAGGTGGTTCCTACTGAAACACAGTGGATAATGATATCCTAGTTGCATCTCTGGACCTCTTTTTTATTTTAAATAAAACTACTTTCAACTTGCTGAAACATATTTTATGCACGTAAAGTAAGTACATTTTTTTAGACGTTTTGATGTCAAAGTTGTAACTATAAGGAGATTGTTTTAAGTGCAGTACTTTGAACATAAAGCTTTAAATATTATTCTGGATTATTTTTTAAACCTTATTTAGCTAGAGAATAAAGTAAAAGTTTTGACAGTTCATTTAATAATCCTGTTTCTTTACCTTTTTTTTCTTTGTGTCTTCCAGGAGCGGGGAGAAACTGCGGTGCCCATGAGCTCATCTGTGCTAGACGAGGTAAGACCATGTCTTCAAAAACCATTAAAACCATCTCCAAGCTTTTTAACATCCTTGTTTTCTGACACATTTTACTGTAAATAAATGTAGATTTTTATTTTTTTTATTATTTTTTTTTTTTACAGTCCTCGGAATACAGTTTTTTCTGTGAATTATGTATGCTGTATCAAGTTTTGGTTCACCTCAGCGAAAGAAGGCAGCTGTGTGTGCATGATTTATTCAGCTTGTCGGTTTTGTTTCGTTCCAGGTGTCTATGTGTAAGCAATGCTTCCATATTCTAAGCAACCATGCTCTTTAAGCTGCATCATCCTCTGCTCCAAAAGCTTAAACCTATGTGTATTTTTACTTTAACTGTACAGAAACCTGACAGATTAATTACACTCCCTTGTTTTCATTTTCGCTGAGACAAGCTCACATTTCTCTGAGGGCATTATTCATTTCAGAACGCTTCAGTGGCTGCGTTTTCACGTTTGTTAGACAGCTTGCAGGAGTCATTAGCTGGAAAAGCAAGCTGATTGAATCCTGAGGCTGAGCTCAGAGTCCTGAGTTCAACCTCAGTTCACAGATTAATTTAGCTAGGTTTTCCTGGTTTACTTTGTTGTGTCAAAAAAACTGAACATGGACACTTATGAAAGAAGGAGGGGCATCAGCTCTGCTGGTAAAAGAGATCTTGGGGATCATGTACACTCCTCTGCTTTCAAGTGTACATTGATGAAAGCATCAGGTTACCCCAGGCCTCTGAATAATTCAGCTGTTGTTAAAATTTACAGAGCAGAGTGATGTATGAAGCGTCATCACATCCCTTTAGTGCAGTGCCATAAGCTGGAAGTTTTTAACAGACGGTTGATGTGCCCACCGCTGCAGAGGTTATCTTGGCTCAATCAGCAGTGAGAGTTGACACGTGAACCTTAAAACCACTGGATCTGATTAAGTGAGAGGGATTTATTGCATGTGTGGTTACCTCAGAGCTGGATAACTTTGTGTTTTCAGTTACAATCTATATCTGGATTATAACACGATTGTGGTTATACAGAAGGTAAGACTGCGTTGCTTTATTATCTATCTCGTGTTTTGCCATTCTTTAGGATTGAGCATTTTTGGCAGAGTGCAGCAGGCATGCTGTACTTCTGGATAAAGCTGAAACAGTGTCTTTCTTGTTGCTATGGTGAGAAAAGTCTGTCCATGCCAAGTTTAGTTCACTTTCACAGAATATAAGAAAGATCACTACAGATCTAACTTGTGCACACATGGAATATCTATGATGACCAAGATTAGTAAATTATTTTAATCAGCAACACTGAGGACCTTACACAACATTTTAAAGGCTTTAATACTCTATTTAAATATTTTTGGGGGGTTGATTGGAAAGTAATATTTATCTCTAAAATATTTTTATTTTTATTATTTGCTATATTTTCAACAAAATCTGGTAAAATGCTGTCTTATGTGATTTAAATGCATGCACCCAAGGCACAAAACTTGTGCAGAGGGGTCAGAGCAATTTAGAATGAAGCGTTCAATTAAACACTTATACCATTCTGACAGAAATCATGTGATTAGTGACAATCAAAATTTCAGTTTCAGAATACATATGCAAAGTTTGTAAATACGTTCAGCGAGAAAATCGTGCAAGGATAACAAACATTTTGGAAAAGTGTGGGAATGGATTATGAAGTATTTTAGCAGTTTGGGTAAACAGTATATAGATAGAGTAAATCTTTATTTAATTCCAGTTTAATTATTTTATTTATTCCATTGAACAAACATAGTACTTTAAATTAATGTTAGTTCAGTATGAATTTCAACATCTTTTGGGTTCTAAGTTCAGTTTGTAGAAATCTCATATTTGTACCTTTTCATCTTTCTGTAAAGCCTCAGCTATTTTTCTCTACTTTTCAGCATTCCACCTTTCTCAACCATCGTTCTTCCAAGAAAAAAATTACAGCTCCGTATTGTCTTTGTGTCAGTTTGACCCTTCACTAATTTGTTGGTCCATTTCACACTCACATGTGACAGTTTTGTCCTTCCCTTTTTCCTTTGTAGAAGTAAATATCATTTTTTCATGCTCAATCTTTAAACCATTGCTCATCAGTTTATTTCTGTAGTAAATTTTATGAAATATAGAGATCATAAAATGTCCCCAAGGCTGAACTGATGTGTTGCTGGTATAAAACGTCTTATGACAGATAGCTTCTTATTGTATCTGGCAAATATTGAGAATTAAATACTCAAAATAGAATGAGAGGGGAAAATGACCAGTATTTTAGAGAAATAAAATCAGTTTCCTGAGAAAGAAACTGAATTATAAACATGCAACAGCAGATATAAGTGAACTACTGACTGAAACCTCAACAGCAGAAACACTGCCATCGTCTAGGCTAAAGAATTAAGGAATAAAGCATTTTCAGCAATACAAATGGTAAAAATACACTAATACAAATGACTCCAAGGTCTTTGTCCATTAGTCCTACAATATAGTCCCATAATGTACCTGAAGAGTTTAACTCAAGAAGTCTGATGCCCTGAGATAATTCCTCTGCTTCATTATTAAAATGTGCCCAGTAGTTGTGAGTTTAAGCTTTACCAAAGCTACATAAAATATCTCAAAAACTTAAAATAGAACCTATTATTATACATTTTGCCTAAAAAGTATTTTTCGTACTAGCTTCTTTTTCTGTTTAATGATTAAAAGAGCTGCTCAGCCTTCAGCTAATCTGTTTGGCAGTCTCCTAAATGATGGTTCAATCAGATTTTTCAGGCTTAACTGAATCTACTTTTCTGTTAGATACTGCTCCTTTGAGGCTCTAGTAAAAATAGCACAGGGCTGCCTGCTTGGTTACATGAAGTGTGGATGGCCTACATACACAGCCACAGCTTATATCTCCCTATGAAGTAAGAGGAATGATGTTTGTCTTAACTCACAGCAGCTAATGCTCACCCTTTTGACTGAAAAGTTGATATTTATTTTAATGTGAGCTATCTATTTTTGACATAAACTATAATTGATAAATTATTTTTCTTACAGCAACTCAGGTTCAGCTTGCATCTATATTTGTGTGTTATTATTGTTCAGCTCTAACAGCGTTTTCCACTTAAAAATGTTTTGGTTTCCAATTTTTACTGCGGTGTTGGATTTTTCTAATTTTTGGTTTTCTTGTTGTCTTTCTCTTTCTCTTTTTCTTTTCTGTTCTCCTCCTCTTTTTCTGCCTGCTCTTCCTCTCCCCAGTTTCTCCTGAACTTCTGGGTGTTTTGTCTTCCATTGCAGCCTTCGTGGCGTTGATGGCTCTGTTTTTTCTTTACCTCAGCAACAAACTGTCTGTGCAGAGTCCTGACAATCTGTCACATCTCAACGGACAAAAGAACCCCCACCCAGGTACTCAACACATTAGACTCACCATATGTGCTGAAATGTTGTCAGTGTAACATAATTATTGGCTACAAAAATTTTCACCATATGGGATATTTAAAATGGCAAAGACAGTCAGCTATACCTGGAAAAACACTGCAAAAGCTAGACATTTCTCCAAAATTAATTAAAGTACTCGATATAAACTGGTCAGGGAGGCTACCAGAGCTGCAGAAATTTCGACGTGACGCAATAATCTCTTGTATTCTTCATAAGTCTCGGGTTGCAAGACAGCAGCCTTTTCTTTCAAAGAAATACATAAACCAAAATCAATGAAAGAGTGGCCTCACTTGAAGAAAATTAGACGTTTTCACCCAGATTTCAAAATCAAATGTGCTAGAAAATCTGTGGGGTCACCTTAAAGAGGGCTGTGGACAAGAAATGTCCTCAAGTCTCATAGATTTGGAGAACAACAGCTGCGTCCACAAAGTATTAGTTTAAGGGTTACACATCTAAACCACAAGGCTGTAGCAGTTTTTTTAAATTTTAACTTTAATTACGCTCATAGATTTGTTTGTTCCTCCCATAAAAGGTGAAAACTTTTTGAAATTATTTATCATGAACCTCATTTTTTCATATCATGAAAACCTGGCATGCATTGAGGGCTGAAAGCAGACCATAAAATAGATCCCAATTTGTAATCAGGAGAACTTAAAGCTGCAGTATGTAACTATTTATGAAAAATGTTTTTTGTTTGTTTTTGTTTTTGTTTTTGTTTTTTTTACATATTTGTTAAATTTATCATTATGTTGTGACAATATAATATAAGACAGATAATCAATGAAAAAAATCAAGCTCCTCTGCATTCTCCCAGTACTGCCAGTAGCAACTGCAGAAATATACCACTCATTCAGAAACTACCAATTAGAGCCAGGAGGAGGGTCTTAGCGCTGTCAATCACCCTCATGTGTGCTGGCTCTGAGTGGTTATTTTAGATCGGGAACGGTGCATTTCTTTAGATAGCAATAGTAGCTCAGGGAGGACGTGGAGGAACTCTATTCACAGATTATCTGTCTCATACTAAACTGTCACCAACATGCTGACAGTTTTAACAAATATGCAAAAACCAAATTTTTCAAAAGTTAAATACTGCATCTTTAAATACAGTGAATTTTCTTAAGATTCAGTTTTACAACTGAGGAGCAGACATTTACCCAGTATAACCTAACATCTATTATCAACAAGCTGGTGCATGCATGTACATACTGTGATGATGGCATCACACCCTGCTAACCACCACATGTCTGTGTCAGTGCTTCTGATGAGGTAATCTAGTGGTCAGCGTGTAATAGAATCCCCCCGACTGAGAGATGGCCTTCTTCAAAAGCTTCCAGCCGACCCTGCCGTCTGTCAACATTTCTTCCATCCTGGACTCAGTCACCAGTCGTGTGGATGATCTGGCCAATGCAGTCAGCGATGCCACATATGCTGTCAGCGACCAGCTCACAGAGCAGGTTACTACTATTATCAACAAGGTGCAGGAGGAAGAGGAGGGGGAAAACAACAGGAGTCAGGATGCTGGTCAGGCCTCCGGCTCACAAGAAGGAAGGGCCAGTAATAAAAGCATGTGGCAAATGCAGAAAAACTCAGATGCTGGCCAGACAGGTGATGCAATGGAGGGACAGAACTCTCAGAGTCAGCTGGAGTGGGAATGGAGGGATGGATGCTGGCGAGTTAAAAAGACAGAAGCTGAGTTGGCAGATGAAGAGATGAGGAAGAAGGAGGAAAGAGAGACACAGGAAAGGAGAGAGCAGAGAAGAAAAGAGAGGAGAGAGAGGCAGCTGGAGAAAGAAGCAGAAGGCAAAAGAAACAGAGAGGAATCCAGCGAAGGAAGGAAGGAAGAGGAAGATGAAACTTCTGAGAAGATAGACAATGGAAATGGACAAGAAAGGAAGATAAATGAGAATGATGATCAAATATCTGCTCAGAAAAAAAGTGATGACTGTGATAGAACTTCATATTTAGCTGACAATGAAAGGGAAATAACGATCTCAAAACAGGAGGAGAACAAAGATGGAGAAGCTGTGGGAGAAGATGGGCAGGAGAGAGAAGCAGACAATGAGGAAGAGGGTGAGCCATCTAGATCATCTTCTAAAGTAAAAAAGAAGAGGTCAGATAAGAAAAATGTCAAAGAGAGTTCAAAGAAATCTGAGGAAGATTTACCTGTGGAGAAAAAGAAAGACAGAGGGAAGAAAAGCAAGAAGAAAAAGAAAGGAAACCAAGGTTAGCGTGAGCTGACTCTGTGTGAATACTGATCTCTGGATCTCTTTTCAAGTTTCCATTCTTACTTTTTCGGAGTGTTGTGTCCCAGTGTCCGCTTCTGCATCTTCTTCTTGCCTTTTTAAGTATTACACTCACTACTACTTATGAGATAAATGTAACACTTGAACTAAAGTGTCCATATGTCCTGCACAGATAGAGTTGTATCAAACAGCGAAGAAGAAAAAAGCCCCGAGGGTATGACCCAGCAGAACATAACATCTGCATGGAGCAAAGGCAAGCAGTCCAGTGAGCAGGGAGGATACAGCAGTGAGGCCTCCAGTGAACAGGGTGAGAGTGCACATATGGTCTTTTCTCTTGTTGTATAAAATTTGATTTAACCAGTACATTAAAGGGGTGTTGACATCACTGTATAAAGTATTTTGTATAGTTGATATTGCTGTGTATGTCAATTCTCCAAAGAATTTAATTTAAAAAAATGTCACCTTTTTGTAGGGGGTTGTTTTGGCAGACCAGATTTCCCTCCTCTTTAAAAGGGTTGGGTACGGTAATGATATGTGGATCTACCTAGTTGACTTCACTCTGATTGGCTACAACCATATTTGGGAAACTCTCCAGTAAAATGGGCTGAACATCGTCTCAAATCCTTTGGGAGTAAATGGAAACTTCCATCCATTTTTGAGCACCCTCGGACATAACAGCTCGTCTTTTTAGTAGCCATCCTCTTCTCAAGTGGAGTAGTCAGACATGCCAGCTCGACTTACACCCTTAAGTTAGCCAGTGTATCAGTTGGGGAAGGGGGGAAGGAAGGAAAGGGAAGGGGAGGGTCTGTCTGCTTGATGGTGTGCTCTAATTGGAGAAGATGAATTGCATAGAAAGATAACCTCCGTAGAACAATAAATTGTTCTCTGATTTGTCCATTTTTGAGCAAAGAAACAAAGCTGACCACCTATGAACAGGGCTTTTGATACCAGCTCTTGACATTCACATGGCCTTATCAGTGCACAACAGATTATATTATAAACCCCCAAAACTACAAAAAAATATTAAATTTGTTGTTGTGAACCCTGTAAGAGAAAAATGTATTTAAATTATAAAGGTGGCATATGGCCCATTTAGAATAATGTAGACATGATGAAGAGTTTTCTAAGAAACGTAAAACATAAAAGGATCAAAACATAGAAAATACAAACAGTAATTATAGCTTATCATAGTCATTACTGTTGTACCATAGTATAATTTCTGGTATCAGAAAATTTTACATTTACTCAAAATAAATGTCTCTATTCTGTTTTTGTGGGAAAGTGGATTTAGAGATATTTTGCAGCCAACATCAAGCCACTGTCTTAATTTTTTAAGGTATTTTGTTGTAAATCTGTGCTCTTAACTAGTTAATTTAAGATACATATTCGAATTAAAAATAAATCTGCCAACATACCACATATATTGCAGGTTAAGCTTTGGTCTGCAGTCCTGAAGAAATTTTTCTTTTCCTTGACGGGAACAATAACGGAAAACAATGAGATACTGCTCCTTTATTTGCTAGCTCTGGGTTAAACACTTCCATAGAAATCTGTACCTAAATCTCATTTAAAAATAATTTGAAAACAACAATGAATTATTTTTCAGTCAAAATAAGTCTGTGAGCACATAGTATTTGCTGTTATTTTTATTAGTTTCATGCTGAGCTAAACATCCTGGTGGCTGGTTTTAGTTTCTTTTTAAGATACAAAAATGCCCACTGTTGAAAAAATCATTATCCAGAGATGTTGGTTAATGTTTTAACTTTAAAATTGTTAGTTCAAAGAGCTGAAATTATTTTTTCAACGTCAAAATCAAGATGTAAGCACATTGCGACCTATTTTTCTTAGTTTTTGATAACATAAGTTATATGAAGCTAAGATAACTGGCTGCTAGCTTTATCTTCATATTTAGGAAATGAAAAGAATTTATTGTTAGCACATGAAAAGCTTACTAACTTTATTCATTGCAGAGTACATATATTAGAAAAATATAAAACATATTTGTCAATTTTATGTAAAACAATTTAGTTTCTTTTGGATGCAGTTAGCTTGCTTAACAAAGTGACTGGGTGCTGTTAGCATTATATTTAGCATGCAAAGTTTAGGTCTTTGGCAATCCCCGCTCTACTTAAAACTCAATAACCATATTTGGTTTGGTCATTACAAAACAGTTAACCCCTTAATACCTTAGTTTATATCTAATTATACAAAAAATAAGTTACTACTGGTGTTTTTGCTGACAATCAGATGTTAAACTAATTTGAGATTATTAATTTGAAAATTGCACCCACCACTATTACTGCAAATTTAATATGGTGCTAAATGGATCTACTTGGCACTTGAGGAATAAAACAGACTTTCCAGTCCCAGTATGTTGAGTATTTTATTGATGCTGCTATTGTGCAAACAAGACTTTGAAATTGAGTCAAAATAATTTTTTGAACAACCATTGCTTTTCCACCATTAGTGTTTTAAATACAGCTAAATACTACAAAAATGTCTTTGCTGCACAGTTTAATGAGCTCCTAGCCCCCTTTTTGCAATATGAATTCAGTATTACAACTTGAAATTCAACATATATTGGCTTTCATACTGTAATGTTTCAGATTCAGCTAAATACTGAAAAATCTCTTTTGTTGTAGGCTGCTGTCCTAGAAGCTTTTATCTTCTGCTTCAGGATAAAAAATGTTGTATTAGGTTATATACTTATACAGTTAATTATTTATTCTTCATTATTTACTCATTATTTTTCTAAATTAAATTCCATTGATTTAAAGTTGCACAATCAAAATGCATGCACAGAACATACAATTCCTACAGTTAAAGCTCACCTAAATTTTACATATTGCTTAATAATACTGGTATTACTCATTTTCATTCCTCAGTTGCCTAGTATCACTAAAAACATCAAACCTGAAATCAGAAATAACTTAGAATTTTGGTCTCTTTTTGTCTATTATGATATACCAGTTGCAGAAGGCATTAGGAAGCCTGTATTTTATTTTGGAATCTAGCTAAGGGTTAAGATTATTTACTGAGTTTATTCACCAAATTCCATGTGGTGATGATACACAACAAAAATGGCATGAAACAAATTAGCATCACTAGTCCATAAGGTGTTTATTTCTTAGCTAAAAGGTGGTTGTGAACACATATTTTACTATTTTATTATTTCAATGCTAAGCTAAGCTAACTGTCACCCAGATGGCAGTTTTGCATATGAAAGTATGTAATTATCAGCGAGTAATGATTACAGAAAACTGGTAGGAAACTATTTTACAGAGTAAACTACATATGTTTTCTATCCAAAATCTAAAATCTCAAACTTTACAAATGTAGTTTTTCTTAATGTGCACATTGTATCATCTAGGAGGTGGTATTATCATTGTGATAGACTTTCAGTTCAAAAGATGGGCCTAAAAATAGATCATTCAACAATCAAATAAACAAAATTGTACAAATTATTTGCGTCTCGGGGTGATGGTAAATCTGCTGAGTAAACTGAGAAAAAGCATAAGCTTGAGTGAATTAAGACAGCTGGCAACAAAACAGACAGTAACTCTGTGGGCAAAAATTTTTGAATTTAATTTTGATTCTGGCAGCTATACAACCATGGAGTCCAAAGGATACCTAATGAAAGTCTCTTCATTGCACAGTAAGTCTCAAATAACAGTGATTCCATCTCATATTATTTCTTCTGTGTCCTTCTTTGTCTCTGTTGTGACTTCAGCTGCCAGTATTCAGAGGATAAAGAAAGATTCTTCCTTGACTGAGCTCCAGCCTCCCCCGTACCAACATGTGAGCTCGGGGACACGCAAGTCCTCACGCTCAGAACGAAGAGTCAGAAGGCCATCGTCCCCACAGCATTCCGACAGCCCTCGCTGCTCCAGTGAGGCCAGCGTGGACCAGGACACAGAGAGTTACCTCAATAAAGGCTGTGAGGAGGACATTCCCAGTGACAGCACTGCTGTTCTGAGCCCAGAAGTTGGTTCAAATTTGTACTTCAGCTAATGAATCAATAAACTTTTAGAATAGTTTAACATCAAATTGTTTGTGAAAAGCACCAGAACGAAGATTGCAAACAGATGTACACCACCAAATTATTTCAGTAATTAACAATGCCTTGCAGAACTATTCATACTCCTTAAAACTTTAATGTGATACAGTACTGGTATGTGATATAACAGCACAAAGTAGTTCACCATTGTTAAATAGAAGAGAAATGGCACAAAGTTGTAATTTCTTTTCATGAACAAAACTCGGAAAAGTATTGTGTGCATTTGAATAAAATGCTCCAACTTTTAAGAACTACCTTTTACTACATTTGCTGCAACAAGTTACTATTAGCTTTGAACATTGAGAGACTGCGATTTTTGTTCATTTGTCTTTGCAAAATAACTAGGTCAGACTGGATGGGGAGTGTCTTTGAACGTCAGTTTTACAGTCTTGGAGTTAGATCTAGATTTTGACAGGGCTATTCTAGCTAATGAAAAAGCTTTAATATAAGCCATTTAGATGTGGCTCTGGTTGTATATTTAGTGTTATCCTGCTGGAACGTGAACCTTCACCCAGCCTCTAACAAGTTTTTTTTTCCATGATTGCTCGGCATTCTTCTTCCCATCAACTCTGACCGGCTGAAGAATAGTACCCCTACAGGATGATGCTGCCACCACCATGCTTCACTATAGGGGTGGTGTGTGGATATGGTGTTTTGCATGTAAGCCAAAAGGTTCAATACAGATCTTATTGGACCAAAGTGCCTTCTTCCATGTTTGCTGTATTGTGAATTACACACTGGACTTCTCATAATGTTCTTTCAACAACAGCTCTT
Organism: Anableps anableps; assembly: GCA_014839685.1. Classification (NCBI taxonomy): domain Eukaryota; kingdom Metazoa; phylum Chordata; class Actinopteri; order Cyprinodontiformes; family Anablepidae; genus Anableps; species Anableps anableps. The sequence continues at coordinate 22,332,375 of CM026086.1, read as the reverse complement.
TCTTCTTCCATGATGGTCAGATTTGTGGAGAGCAGAACTAATAGATCTCCTTTTGATAGATTCTCCTACCTGAGTTATAAATCTCTGCAGCTCCTCCAGAGTTACCATGGGTTACTTGGCTGCTTCTGGGATTAATGTTGTCTTTCCCCAGTCAGTTTAGAATTTGTTGGTGTACAGTTTTTAGTAGATGCCGTACTATTTCAATTTTCAGACAATGTTTTGAACTGTGCTCCATAACATGTTCAGAGCTTGGGATATTGTTTTATAAACTAATAAGTTGCACACAAATAGACTATAGGTAGCTGACTGCACTGAATTTTATTTAGGGGTATAAAAGTAAATAGGATGATTGTGATTATGCCAAATGCACATCACACTTTTCAGATTTTTATTCAAAAAAAAGTTAATTATAAAAGTTTTATTATTTTTCATTCCACCTCCCAATTATGTGCTACTTTGTGTTAGTGTAAAATACATAGAAAAAGAAGAAAAATAATACCTCGGGATTTATTCACTATTGCATAAATGTAGTATTTAAAGTAAAATATTGCTCTTTTTCCATTAAAATAGTATTAATTGGCACAGAGTTCATGTTTGCTTTACCAATCAGTACTGGAATGCAAACATAACAATTCTATACTTGATGTCTGTAGGATGGATCTGGTCTTCAGCTTCCTTCAGCCTATGAGCCAGAGCCCATGGCACAATACGGCACGCTGGACGTCGCCTTCGAATACGACTCGACTGAACAGTGGTTGGCCGTCACGGTGACGGCTGCCACCGACATCCCTGCTCTGAAACAGACAGGCAACATCGCCTGGCAGGTCCACCTGGTCCTGCTCCCCACCAAGAAGCAGCGGGCCAAAACGGGTGTGCAAAAGGGTCCGTGTCCCGTTTTCACAGAAACATTCAAGTTTTCCAGGGTGGAACAGGAGGCCCTGGGGGACTATGCCGTTCGCTTCCGCCTGTACAGCATCAGACGGATGAAAAAGGAGAAGGTCCTGGGAGAGAAGGTGTTCTACCTGACTAAGCTGAACTTACAGGGGAAGATTGCTCTACCTGTCACCTTGGAGCCTGGCTCTGAACTTACAGTGAGAACATCTTGTGAATTTTACTCTCCTCTATGCTGACTTCACGAAGCTGCAGCACTTATAATTCTCGTTTTTTCTTTTTTTTTTTTTCTCATGCCAGGGTTGTGGCTCTCTTGTAAGTGTGTCTCGTAGTGCAGGTGCTTTGTCCTACCGCTCTACCGAAGATTCATCGCTGCCAGAGATCCTCCTGGGTCTCATTTATAACTCTGCCACAGGACAGCTTTCTGCTGAGGTTATACAGGGAAGCCACTTCAAAACTACAGCTTCTGATAAACCTGTCAGTAAGTACTAAGGGTATGATGGGGAAGCCCTTATCTCTTGGAGTTAGTTCCAGCTTGCTGTGAATTTTCTATTATTGCAATTTCCTTTTTCTTTTGCTACAGTATATGTCTTTCAAATTAGCTGCTGATTGCTACAAGGAGAAAAAGGACACATTAAACCGAAAATGTAGAATACAACAGCACATAATTTAAAACTACAAACTTATGTTGACTTTTCATTCTAATTCTGCAGAATTGTTGATTGAAAATGCTGTCTAGCAAACAAGTTTCATATTCCAGCTGGAAAAGGATAACTGCTTTTCATATTTAAAGCACCCATACATTTAATGTTAACCCCCTAACCCCTTTAGAATGTGCCAGAGAAGAATTTGTGTAGAAGTCTAACTTGCCCACCAAGATCGCTCTTGGTGGGAAATGAATCCAACTCTGGATGGAAATAAATTTTGGGACATTGCAGAAGCTTATTGAAACAATGTTACAGCAAATGCTAAAGGCAGTCGAAGGAAATATGAGTGTATGTGACTTCTTTTAATGTTACAGGCTATTTGTTTAACTCCCAGAAAGATTCATCTTTGACAAATTTTACTTCTCAATGCAAAAGTCAAAAACACTAAACAATCAGTTTGACGTGCGAGTTGCAATCGAGGCCTACTTTCTGGTGAACATCACTTTCATTAAGCTTACCATCTTTCTTCTTTCCCATCTTCTGTGTGCCGTGGGGTGCGTCCTCTTTCAGATGGTCTGTTTTGTTGTGTGAAACACTTCGTAGGGGGACAGCTGTATATCATGAGAGGTAAGGCAACAGTTACATTTTTACAACTAAGAAATGTCGCATGCATGATTCTAGCAGCTCATCTTTGGCTCCAGGTCAATATGCATTCTTCAAACAGAAATAATGATTCTGACAAAAAAAATGTTCATGACATTTTTGGTTTCCTGTCGTTAGTCATTTGCTTTGACTTGATTTAAAGAAGCTTACTACCCCTAATCATTCCTTCAATGGTAGTAATATAATGCAATTCAGTTGATTTTATTTGTCACAGCCAACAGTAATAACATATTAAAATTTAATCAAAAATTATTAAAAAGGGCAGTGGTAAATATGATTAAGAAAAACAAAGATGTAAAATTCTATATTTATTTATCAGGAGTATGTGGAAACTAAAAAACCCATTTGGATATTTATTTTTGTACAGTTTTATGAAAAAGCATCCCCCTCCCCAACCCCCCAGAAATATGTCTTCTTAGTTTTATCCGGCTTAAATGTTTCAGGAGATTAAACAAATTTTGATGTCAGAGAAAGATAACCTACAGGTAAATACAAAGGGCATCAAAAGATGATTTAATTTAACACAGAGCAGGTTAATACCAACATATAAATGATGGAAAATGTTTTGGGGTTTGTTTTTTTTTTTTGACAAAATTTGAAATCTGAGGAAAAAAAAGGTAGAGTTTTTAGGCTAATTCTTTAAATGCTGGAACTAGTTACAGTGCCTATAAAAACTTTTCACCCCCTTGGATGTTTTATGCTCTCAGTTGATCTCCATATCTCTCATTATGAGACTGGCTGGGCCTCTGTTGAATTAGGACAGTCACTTTAAAGGGGGTGAATATTTGCACAATTTTTATTTGCCATTAGTTTCTAAAAAGCAGTTTTCGTTTTGACATTAAAGTGGGTTTTTGTATATTTTTTGGTCAAAAAAGAAATTTTGTTGATTATGACTGATTTGCAGAAGCAATGAAATGTCTGTTGGAGTGCTTATTTTTAACCACTTGGTGGCACTCCATCACTGATCTCCTGCACGTCTCTGCTTTCAGACACCTATGTTAAGCTGACCATGCTGGACTCCAAGGGCAAAGAGATGTCCAAGCGCAAGACGGCTGTGTGCCGCGGCCAGCCCAACCCCACCTACAAGGAGACGTTTGTCTTCCAGGTGGCGCTCTTCCAGCTGTCCGAGGTGTCGCTGGTGGTGTCTGTGTTCTGCAGGAGGAGCAGCATGAGGCCCAGGGAGAGGCTGGGTTGGGTCTCCTTGGGCCACAGCAGCACCACCGAGGAGCAGCAAGCCCACTGGACAGAGATGAGAGAGGCAGAGGGGCAGCAGGTCTGCCACTGGCACACTCTGACTGACACTTAGGAGGTGGTTTATGAGGATTGGAGCAATAGTAAAGAGCATTTAAAGCTCTGGAAGAGCAGGAAACATCTTCTGTGATGAGTGTCCTTGTGTGTGGTGCATTCAGGCATGAGGGTGAGTGCTGCTTCCTGGTCGTCACTGCCAGACTGCATGGGTACCCTTTAACCTGCCACTTTTGTCTGATGCAGCCAGGCTGACTTCACGAGTAAGGATTTATACCTCCAACTCTAGCCTTTTAAATGACACACTGTTAAAGACTGACACTGTAACAACTGCAAGTTCAGAAGTAAAAACGGTTCATTTTATATTAAGAGATTATTTTCACAGGAAAATTTGCATGCATACCAACTGTTTACAGGACCAACATGAAAACACTTCCAGACAGCTTCAGCCTTTGAATTTCGGACCAAAGAGTTTGGTCCAGGAATGGCAGACTCCTAATTTTTTCTGGGCTTCAGCTATCACCAGCATACCAGACATTTCTCCAGCGCTGACAAAAGAGGATGCAATGAGTGGACTGTTATAAGAGTCCTGCAACATGCTGCAACTATGCTTACGAGCTGTTCTTTTTACAATATGTTTACATGCACACAACATTATGCAAGATAAATTGGTTGGTTTGTTCTTTTTTATGATTTTTGGAAAATTATCTTTCATGGTTTTTATAAAAATCATTTTCATTTTGTGGTCTTGCATAACTCTGAACACTATGCATCTGATGCCACTTTAAACGGGAAGGGTGGACTTCTTCCCTGTACTTGCTGAGTCTTTCATAGAATTGGACACATCTCTGCATGCCGTCTGCATCGAAGGACATCTTCCTTTCCTGTGTAACACAGACTGAGCCTGTTTCACCGTTCAGCCTTCTGACAGCTCTGCCATGTTCGTTCATGTAGAAACATGGTGCTTCACGCCGGGCTGAGGAGGAATATGCAAAAGACCGCACAGTCCCAATAAACCAGACTGTCTGTGAGGGCAGCACTGAAGACAACATCAACTGTGCTTGCTGAGCTGGAGTGAGGAAAAAACAAAAGCAAAGAGTTAAAGACAGAAGAATTATATTTTTTTATTTCAGTGTAATTGAAAATGTGATGTTTCATAAAGGTTAAATAAATATGTAAAGAAATACTGTGCAAAACTCTGAGGAATGGTATGAGGTTCTACCTGAAAGTTAAAATGCTGATCTGTGAGAGCAGCTGTGAGTCAGAAAATCTCCCCTGAGGACAAATAAAGACTCCACAGTCACACCCGTGTCTCCATGGCTTGGAGACAACCCCCTAACAGCTGGCTCAGTTTGAGAGGCGTGGGATGCCTGCTCTTTGTTTCGGTTATATAAATTCTGAAGTTTCATCTTGCTGAAGGGTGCTGCAGTCACACCTCATCCTGTGAGTTCTGCCGCCGGGGTAAGAAAACCCTGCAGAATGAAGTCTTATTAATTTCAAATTAATGAAGAATACGTCCAGAATTTCTAACAGATAGTTGATTTTTATTTGTTTTATTAAAAGAGATTGATTGCTTGAGTGTAAATAGAACCAAAACACATTCCACTGGTATTTTTCTTTGGCATCTTAAGTAACTTACATAACATGTTTCAAAATCCATGGCGTATGGTGATGTAAAATCTGGACTGGATCATCCCATATTAAATATAGGCTCTTTTATTCATAGTTTGATATCTTTTGTTGATAAAATTTCCCAAAAAAATAGAAGTGTCAGCGCTTTGTTTGGGATCTAGCTCATGTTAAGACACAACGGACACAAGGGTGTTTCTGAGGGTTCTGTCAGTGACTATTAACAGTTTGGAGAAAAACGTATGTTTTGAAGTTGCTAACATGTTTTCAGTCTCCAGTTACTTCATTCCTTGCTTAACCAGATAGGGAAAATTGCGTAAAACTTTCAGCACTTTCATAGGAACTGAGATTGAGGGAAAATTTGACAGCGTTAGCCAATGCTAATTTTGGTGACTGACCAAAGTCGCTGTTAGTAATCATTATCTTAGAGAAATTCAATTTCTGTTTTATTTGCATGTTTTACAGCTTGTCTTGCGCAAGCCCACGTCCCAATTATCTCTCAATTGATACCCTTTGAATATTTGTAGGTAAAGTTGACACTGGAGCTTTTTTGTAATCTTGAAGAATTGTTTTCAATCAATTTTGCTCATTGATAGTGATATATAGTGTCTTGCAAAAGAATTTGTACCCGTTGAACTTTCAGGAAAGTTTAATGCAGGGCCAATTATAAAACAACACTCCAACCACTGGGCCATCTGACCATGGAAAACTACATCACTGTCCACCTAAACTGACAGCTCAGGAAAGGAAGAGCATCAATGAAACAGCTGTTGCAGCTGACTCAAAACCATCACAAATTAGGGAGTCTGGATACCATGTTAAAGCAAAAATAACTCAACTTTTATTCCAACTTAAAGTACAGCCCAATAAACATGAAGTATCCTTATCAGTAAGTTAGTAATGTTTGGAAAAATGCATGCGGGAATCAATGATGGATGAAAATGTAGCATTTAGACGTCTCTCTCTAAGAGGAGTGACTTCACTAAAGAGTGAACCATAGAACCTTATATTCTGGGAGTTCCAGGTGATCCCAATAAACCAGCCATGCTCACTAAGAATCTGCAACTGGAAGTAAAAACATCATGGAAGAGGACTGGGGTTGACACACAGCCCAGAAGCCAATGTCAGATTGGGAGGAGCTATAGGGGTCCACAGCTCAAGTGGGAAAATCTGCTGACACAACTAGTAGTCATGCACTCCACAAATCAGGCCTTTATGGAAGAGAGACAAGATGAAAACCATAAAAAGTCATATTGGTAGTTTGCCCAGGGTGAAGGACGGTGGTGGCAGCTCATGATGTGGGAGTACTGTTCTTCCAGAGCAACAGGAAAGCTGAGCAAGAACTGATGTGAAAGTAGATGGAGCCAAATACAGAGCAATTGTGGAAAAAAAAAAACTGTTAGTGGAGGCAAAGACTTGGGATCGAAGCGAGGATTCTCCTTCCAGCAGGACAACAACCCTGGACAGATGGCCAAAGTTACAACTGAATGAACATGCTGTGACCAAAGCAAACGTACTGACCTAAATCTAATTGACAATCTGTGGGCAACCTTGAAAATAGCCCAGCAAAAAGGTTATACAAAGTTTTCATTCAGAGGGGGCTGAATAAATACGGATGACAAAGCTTTCTGATTTTGTTTCTTGTAAAAATGTTGAAAACCAAGAATTATTTTTCACTCACTTGAATGCTGCTTTGTGTGTGAAGAAAAACACTGAAGTTTGTGGTTGCGAGGTGTCAAAATTCAAAAGGTAGGAATCTCTGGAAAGGCATTTTAACTTCAAGAATGAGGACATGAGTCAAGATTTTTTTTATTAGACAAGTTTTTATTCCCATTCATCTGGCCTTGAATGGCATGTCTGACGCTGTCATCAGTCTGACAGCACAAGCAGCGTTGCAGGTGGCTGGAGTCTCACCTACAGATGAGAGACAGACCAAGGAGCGCATATTTTCATCAATATTTACACCTTGCAGGGCGACTGCAGCCTTTTTGATTGATTCTGCTTCAAGCCACAGAAAACTAGTTGTGCCACTGATGCTTCAGGGGGGAAAATACACGGAGGGAGAATAGCTGATCCAAATTGAGTCCTTAGGACTTGGTCATAGTCGAAAAGTAATTACAAAACTCCTGAAACAAGGGCCAGGCTGTTTTTTTGAATTTCAGGTTTGTAATAGCAGAGGAATAAAGGCAATGTACATTTGTTTTGGTCATGTCTCGACACACCTAATAACAACAACAAAAAAACAGGCCTGATTCCATATATTATGTGTTACAGGAGCAGCCATTTAGAGAAGGTGGAAAATTTGGCCTCATTCCCTTGAGTCAGAGGCACCACAAAGCTTTCATTGGCAACAAAGTTAATGGCATGTCTCTCTTAGGTTGGGATCTGAGTGATTAGGAACAAGGAACCACAACATTATGGTTTTATTGCGAGTCTTACCAAGTTTAAAAACATCCTTTTTAATAACATCATTAATAAATATACACAATGTTGTGAAAGTTCCATAAAAGCATCCTCACAGAATACAAATGCTGGGAAAGAACACCAATTTGAGCAATCCCCCGCCCCCTCCCTCAAAGTTTTATATTAAGATTACAGAAATTAACTGACAATCAAATAACAAGAGACTTTGGATTTATAATACATGATGGGTTAGGCTCCAGTGGTTTGATGTCGGTCGTACCATTCTGCATCTTTAGTGAGCACCTTGCAAATTTATGTTGTATAGCTGCAGACATCGTACCCATTTGACAAAAAAGAAAAACATAAAAAAAATAATAATAAAAAAAAAAAAAAAACATTCATCAAGTGAAGGTAAAAGAACAGATGTGGCAACACTGAAAAGTTAAATGTCTACATGGGATGTGCTGCAGATCTGTGTTGCAAAGGCAGAACTTGCTGTACGGTGATGAGATTTGACATTCAAGTGGAAAAATGCTAACTTGCGTTCTGAATTCTGGGAACATGCCTCATTTTTTTTCAGACACACAAATGGTAGCAACGGAATGGGAGCACATTAAGTATCTTTAGAGGCCAAATCAACGAGTTGTTGTTTTGGACCATTTCCTCTCTCAGATCATTACCCTTCCTCCTCTATGAGACAAAACAAAATTAATTAGTGAGATGTGAATGTGCTAGCAGGAGGTAAATTTGTCACATTTTGACAGAGGAAGAAAAACTGTTGCCTGTAGTTTCAGATTTAATGACCCAAGTGCATGTTCTAGTCAGAAGTTTACATACACTCCGCATGGATATGAAGATCATTAATTTTCAGGCTTTTAATGATACATTTGAATAGTTATGTTTTGAGGAGGTGGAATGATGATACACCATACAACTTCAATGATAAAAAAAAAAAAAAAAAAAAAAAAAAAAAAAAAAAAAAAAAAAAAAAAATCGGTGCAGAAGTTTGGCTCAAAGATCTATATTTACACCCCCAAAGATTCTGACATGATCCTGGCTGAATATTTGACCTCTGTTCTTAGCAGAATCATCAGAGCTGGTTTGTCACTGTACCAGCTTTAAGCACTAAACACACATTATTAATAGACAGGGTTCCTACACAGTTTCCAGACTTCTTCGCCCTTCAAATGGAAAACATTCCCTATGAATTTATGGCTGATGTGTGCAAATACTTGGCTTTTAAAAAATAATGGTAACAGCAAAAAGCAAAAATTGGGAGGACAAAAGGGAATAAATGGTAGAAGGAATGGATGATTGGAAACAAGGAAGGAAGGACAAGAGGAGAATAGAAACAAAAAAGGAATAGAAGCGCGACACAAGGAAGGCTGGAAGGGAAGGCAAATGGAAGGAATGAAGGACAAGGAAATAAAAGTATTCTTCCATATTCATAAATACCTGAAAAACACCAAAATAAAACCCAAGACTGCCTAGGAACCCTAAATAGGTTAGAGGACAGGAAAAATAATGTCAGTCTTCCACAGCCAGTTCTGATGTGCTTTGGGATAATTGTACTGTTGAAACACTTAAAGCTGCAGTATGTAACTTTTATTAAAAAAAAATATTTTTCTGCATATTTGTTGAAACTGTCACTATGTCAAGACAGAATGGTATGAGACAGATAATCTGTGAAAAGAATCGAGTTCCTCTGCCTTCTCCCAGTGCCATCTAGAAGCAACCAATCAGAGCCAGGAGGCGGGTCTTAGCGCTGTCAATCATCATGCCTGTGGCTGCAAGTTGTTTCTCTGCCATCAGCATATTTAGCATTGAGTAAATGAGGTTGAGTAACAACGCTAAGACACTCCTCCTCGCTCTGATTGGTTGGTTTAGGTCGGGAGCGGTGCATTTCTTCAGACGGCAAAAGAGGCTGAGGGAGGAGGCGGAGGAAATCGATCTTTTCACATATTATCTGTCTCAGCATGGTGACCGTTTTAAGAAATATGGAAAAAACATTTTTGTAAAAGTTACATACTGGAGCTTTAACTGTGTCCATGATTTCACTTTGTGGGTCAGAACTCAATCTCTCAGAAGAAAGAAAACTGGTAAGGATGTTCAAGAACAACCCAAGAACCATCAAACCTCAATCACACACTAAAAGACGCTGGAACGTCAGAGTCACCGTCTATAGCGAAGTCAGTTCAACTTCAACACAGACTGAGAGGGTTCTGAAAAATTAACAAAACAAACAAAACATTGCATGCTCCAAAATCAGCACCTTCAAATTAGACTGAAATTTGCAGCTGCCCACATGGACAAGCCCAATTCCTTCTCGAGAAGTTTTATCGTCAGTGGTGACAAAGATTGTCACAATAACAGGAAGTTTATTTGGAGAAGTCAGAAAAGTGTCCAGACCTTAAACCTATTGAAAACTTATAAGCTGCACTTAAAATTCAGGTTTGTTTCAGAAAACAAACCAATTTATACGAACGTTAGCAAACATCTAACCTAGATTATGTCCGGACCATTCTGACGGCTAGAAAAGGACGGTGGTTGAGGTATAAACTTCATCAGGGATCCCCCAAAATGAGTGGGGGTGTATGTATTTATTAGTGTGTATGCATAATGTATGAACAAAGAAAAATCCAAAATAAATTGAAACTTATTCAATAAATTCTTGGACCTTAAAAAAAAACAAAAAACAAACAAAAAAAACATATTTATATTTTTATCCATTAATATGGGATTTATGCTGATAGAGTGTATATAACTTCCTGACTAGACTCGTTTAGACCTCTAACTGCATCCATAATACAGTCAACTGAAACTCTGTTGATTTTTGTTATATTTATCATTTTCAGCCATTTAGTTAATATCACTCCATTTAAAAATGACTCGAGCCCGACAACATGATGGTTGGTTTTATTGACAGATTTGAGGCATTATGGTGACTGCTAAAGTGAACTCCCTCTGGAGGACTTGACACTGCTAAGACATGATTGGACCGAGCGGTTGTCATTTTGATTTCCCAAAGGCAGGGAGGTTTTGAAAAGCTTCCACTAGATGTAAATTTACACATTTAAACATTATCATTTAAAAAAAACAAACAAAGAAAAAAAAAAAGCAGTCCGATAAAATACATCTGACCATCAGTGCTTGAGTTTGAAGAACAGTTTTCAACTGAATTGCTCTCAGCTGAAGTCATTATTCTGTCTGTTACTACTGCAGCTGTACCATCAGGAGGAATGATGAGTTTCTGTACACTGTAAGACTGCCTCCTGTTCCTTGGCAGGCAGGTAAGAGGTGCAAATATCTTCTGTAACTAGTGGTTGATGATTGAACATGATTGAAAAGGCATGTAAAAAAAAAAAAAAAAAAAAAAAAAAGATCTAGTGATGTCCACTGAAAAGGCTTCATTTCTCGGCAGTGGTTTCTTTCAACCTCCACTGTCTGAATTTCCAGCTGGTTAAGGTTAAACGTTCGATCCGCCTCCACAAAATCTGAGTCCAAAAGCTTCCTCCTGCACGTTTATCCTGCAGTCCAGTCTGCATCGCTCCTTGCAGTGGAGGCTTCAGTCTTTCAATCTCCCGTTTCTGGCTGTCTGTAAAGATGCTCAACCCCAGGCTAGATGAATTTGAAGCACTTTGTCTTATCGTGGGGCAAACGAGTCTTAAACAGAACAGAGTCCACCCTAAACTGCGTGTATAGCAGCGGCATGTAACCGTACACCTTGACGAAGAAGTTGATGCATTTGTGGCGCTCGTGGAAGTGCGAGTCGTCATGTGAGAGGGCCTGAGGGCACCCCGGGCAGCGGAAAGTCCACCGGGAGGTTACCTGAAATAAACAGAGGGACTGTAAATTTACAGTTTTTCCACTTTGAAAGGCAATTTAACAGTCTTCGAAACACACCGCTAACTGTTGCTGAAACCTCGCTTGTAGGAAAGAAGTGTGTAGATTTATGACGTCGGCTAGTCGTAAATATGCCGTCTAGTAATAACTGTCCTTCCAAGTGAAATTCTGGAGAAAACTCAGGCGTAAAGCACTGATTCAATCTGGCGTTTTGTAATTTATAATCGTGTGTGCAATATTGAAAATGCCAGTTTGAGTAATGGCGAAGCTAAATGGGCACAAACAAAAATACACAAGGTCTGAAGAGAATGGATGGCTAAAATGCAAATAAGACATGCAGCATAAGGTAAAACAGCATACAGTACCTTGAACAAGTTCTAATAACCCTTCACATTTCTCACACTCTCACCTTACAGCCAAACTTCTATGCATTTTATTTAGCTTTTGTGGATTAAGCAACATAAAGTAGTGCATAACTGAAATAGAAGAAAAAAATATATACTTTCTAAAAAATTTTGATCAGTAAAAAAATCTGAAAACTGAGCCTGAGTCAAAACTTAGAGCCACCCTTCACTGCAACTACAGCTTCAAGTCTCGAGGAATATGTCTCTACGAACTTTGCACATCGAGATGTTGAGGTTAACGTCCATTTTTACTTAAGAGCTCAAGCTCAGCACTTGTGGATATCAGTTTTCAGATTTAGTTGTGGCTATGTTAAGGTGTGGTCCTCTGCAGCCTCCAACAGGTGGCTTTAATTTGGCCTGGATTTAGCTACATCCATCATTATGGATCTCTGCAGCTCCTCCAACGTTACCATGGGCCTCGTTACTTCTATTAACGCTTCTTGCCCGTCCATTTCTTGGTACGGTGGCAGTTGTGCCATACACGTTCGGAAGATGTTCTGAACAGTGAGCTATGAGATCTTCAAAGCTTGGGATAATGTTTCATAACTGAACCGTGCACCTAGACTTTCCCACAACTTCATCCTTGATGAACAAAAGTAGAAAATCACAAATAATTTCCTTCAGCTTCACAGTATGTCCCTACTCTACGCTGATCTTTTACATAAAATCCCCCAAAAACATATTGCTGTGTGTGGTCGTGATGTAATGAAATATGAAAAAGTTCAGGAGGTATGAATATATTTTATCCACACAGTACAAAAGTTTATGAACAACAAATCGAAATGTCTGAATTATTGATAGCAAATGTTAAACAGTTGATAAAAAGCAGAAAATTCAAAATGTCAAGGCTAAATCAATTATTGTTTTTGCATGATTAAACAGAAATAGGAACAAGATGCAAAAACCTAATAAACTTAAAACAAGAAATTCAGTCCAGGATAAATTTTAATGAGGTCGCCAAAATGAACAAGTTTGGGAGGTGAATAGTTTGTTTAGTGATCAATAGGACAAGTCAGAAAAAACTGTTTTAAACCTCTACAAATGCAAACTTCTATTCCTTTACTCCAGCAAAAAGCAGCCTTGTGTTCTTCCAAGTAGTTTCAAAACACTCAATTATAGTAAGTGATGAAGCATGCAAAGCAACACTATACTGGTGGAAGTGGTTTTGAGGTCAGAACATATTTCAAGAACACTGCTTGCTAGAAATATAAGAAAAAACAAGTCAGAGCCTGATCCTAGGTGTTAAAAACAGATTTAAGTGTTGAGTGATAGTGCTTTGCTCTGTCTGCTAGGCTATGGCACAGAGCATATTTTATCACACAAGGAGTAACTTGAAAAAATACAAAAACAAATGAGAAACAGCAAAAAAAAAACAAAAACAAAAACAAAAAAAAACAAAACAAACCCCCCCCCTTAAACCTAAAAAAGGAAAACATCTTAGAAAACTGAACAAGTTCAAGAGGTGACAGCTGGAAGTTTTGACGATCATAGGAGATGGTTAAAAAGGAACAATTGAGCTCGAGAGAATCCGATTAGATTCTTTTAAAAAAAAAAAAAGAAAAAACCGCTACAATTTGTTATATGAATGAAAAATACTTGTAACTTATCAAATCCATTTTGTTCTTTTTCCAGAAGTAAATTTAAAGGTTTACTTAAATTAAATCAGAATCTCCACCAACAATGTCATGTCTAATCTATCTCCTACACAACTTTAGATAGCACACTTTTTCCCTCCACTTAACTTTCTATCAAAATGCATGGATACAGGACTCAGAACAACCAGATTCTTTAGCAATTTGCTTTTGTTGTATACTATATCACTGGAGGAGGCCAGTGCAGTCATCCTCATGATTCCTCAGGCTAAAAATGTGACCATACAACAACATTTCTGAGAAATGATGCGGGAAAACCTCATATTCTAATTTATGGAGTTGCAGATTATCACACTATATCTTCACAAGTGTCTTTTTTAATGGTATGATGTGTGAGAAAGTTTTATCTGGAGCTTAAAGCTGTAATCAATGACAATTTAGTTGCATTTTGTACCTTGTGAAGCAGTGTGTCTAAGTTTATAACAAACTACTGCCCTCACTTTGTTCAGGCCTCAATACTAGATTAATCATTTAAATACAACTTTGTTCTGTTCTTAAAACGATCTAACACTACATATTTTACTTATCAGTGCTATAGACAGCATGCAAAACTCTTGAAATGTTGCTGCAGAGTCAATGCTGCTTAAAGCTTCATTTTGGTGCATCAGTGCTGCTGGTGAAGAAAACTAGGTTTTAGCCTCAGTTGTAAGAACATTACACCAGACGAAGCCATCAAAGGCCCATTTCAAGTCCATTCCATGAGATTCTCCAGAGCCATTGCAAAGTCAGCTTGACACGGCGCTTCTTACAGACAGAAGGAACAAATGTTAGCTAATCAAGCAGCAAGCAGCTGAAATCTTACAATGCACTGAAGCGAAAAACATCAATCTGCAGCTGAGAGAGGGGGGAAAGCCCGTTTCTGTCTACCGCTGCTTGAAAAATAAGGACACGCTGTTTAAAAATGAGTGTGGTAAATCTGCTGCTGTGCAGACATGCTGCCCATTTAAGATTTCAATTAAGAAAGAAAAAAACCTCGCAAAACATCCGAGTTTGAATGTTGCCAATTTCTCACCAGCGGTGCATAAAAAAAAGCAATTTAATTTCCAATCTTATTTGTCCTATTGGGTGTAAAAGAAGGGAAATATATTCCCTCAACCATAAGAACGACAGATTTGCTCCAAATTCAATATTCAAAGGGCTTACTCTTCAGTGAAGTGCTGTCATAAAACACCCTCCACGAAAGACGGCCTTAATTCCCTGCTGAATATCACCAACCCTATAAATCAGGCATAACTTTAAAACCAAAGGTTCCAACAGCTTCCATGGCTTGATTGCTGGAATTATTTGCCCAGGCATAAAAATGCTCTGCAGCGATGAACGTCCTTCCAATAATAATCCAACAGAAAAAGCAGGCATAGCCCACTGGCGTGAGCTTGTTTTTGAGTTCAAATTTTTGTGCGAGGATATTGGATCTGCCAGTTTGAGTAATGGAGAGTCTAAATAGGGGGAAAATAAAAATACATTTTGCCTGGCGGAGAAACAGAAACTTGAAGAGTGAGGACACGGCAAGCCGTTTCTGACCTTGATAGGTGGTTTGCGGGTTATGTGAGACACCAGAAAGTTCATGGCAATGTCCTCGCAGTTTATGTACTCATCCACCATGTCCCTGATGGCCTGGGGCATCACGTAGGAGTACAGGTAGGCGTAGTACTACAAGGACAAAAAACACGCAGGGGAAATCCGTCAGCAACTTGGCTGGATTAAACTCTGCAGGGTATGATTTTTGCAAAGGTTTTGTTTGTTTGTTTTTTTTTTTATCTGACCTTATGGAAGAAAGCAGCTCCTGTCAGGACCATGGAGAGTTCACAAGAGTAGTTGGAGTTGTACAGCCAGGACTGATGGTTGACGTCCCACGCATGATATCTCCCTGGGAATCCGACGATGCGATCTCTGGCCTCACGCCACACTCTGAGAGATACCACCGAACAGAGAAAACAAACATGAGTAATTCAAGACCTTGCTGAAGGAGCTGGAAACTTTACTCAGGTTGTTAAAACTTTATTAGATTTGCCTTTTTTATTGAATGTTATGATGCCTTGCTAATACAAATGAGGAATGTGAGATACCAAAGCATTGTAGTGCCTTTAAAATATTCATAACGCTTCAACTTTTTCAAATTCAGCACATTACAAACTATTGTGATTTTATTTGACAAACACAAAGAAGTGCATAATTGTAAAGTGGAAAGAAAATTATTTTCAACTTTTTACAAATTAGAATCCAAAACATGTGCCATGCATTTGTATTCAGCCAGCCTGAGTCGGTAAAGCGTTAAACCACCTCTCGCTGTATTTACAGCTGTCAAAATGTTCTAATGTCTTCACCAGCTTTGCACATGTAGAAACCGAACTTTACCTACTCTTCTTCACAAAATAGCTCAAGCTCAATCAGAGTGAACAGAGAACACAGGTGAACATTAACTCAAGTTTTGCAAAAAAAAAAAAAAAAAAAAAAAAAAAAAAATCAGATTTACATCTATGCTGTTCTAACTCATGAACTGGGCCACCACATAATATCGCTGGCTACATGTTTAGAGTTGATATTCTGCTGGAAGGTGAACCCCCAACCAAGTCTCAAGTCTTTTTCAACCTCAAAGGGTTTCTTCCACAACTACCTTTGATTCAGCTCCATCCATCTCCACTCCAGCTTTACTTTTCGTGTTAAAGAAAAGCATTCCCACAGCATGATCCTGCCACCACCATGTTTCATCTCCATGATGCTTGCTATGTCCCTTTTATATACACATCATTGGCTAACTTTGAAAGGGACTTCCTACCGCTTTGGTTTTTGTATGAATTTTTTTGTCATGATTGACTAAAAAGACGAATTTATGGCGCGCATTACTAATCATCATCCTGTCAACAGATTCTCCCATCAGAGCTGTGGATCTCTGCAGCTCCTCCAGAATAATCTCTTACTTGGACACTGTGTTCCTTGGTCTTAATTGAAGCAGTTTGTTCAACAACGTTCTCTAACAAACCTATGAAGCTTTTACAGAACAGTTTATGCAAGATCCAAATTTATAAGATTAAAATACACACAAGTGGATTATTTGTCATTTATGTAACATCTGAAGGCAAATGGTTACAGTGGAATTTAAAGGTAATGGATTAAGGATGGCTAAAAGCAAATGAACTCTGTAATTCAACATCTAATACGTTAATATGCAACCACTTTAAAAATCTGAGATGCTCAGCAGCACCAGAACTTCTCCCTCCCTGGAGAGCAGGTCAGGAAACATTCCTCAGTAATCATTGGGGGAGTTTGAGAAAATTCATCACTTATGACCCAGTACACACACCAAACACCGTCAGAGGGCCAGTTTCTGCCTGCCTGGACAAGCTGCCACAACGGTCTTAAACAAGACTGGAACTGGGGCGATGAGGTACGGAAAAAGAACGCTGCAGGATAAAACATCTTTTATTTGTTTAAACATAGACTTGACATTTGAGCTATTCAATCAACATTCGAGTACGTTTGTGTACTTCAGTTTCGTTATATTTACTGCGTCATATTCAGGGGTTTACTTCAACGTGGCGTTTTGCATTTTGGGGATTTTTCTTTTTTCCTCACAGAGATAAAAACCTTTGTGAAAAACTGCAAAGTAGAAATAAGGGCTGCAACAACAACAGATTGAGAGTTAGATTAGTTTCTAAGTAACAAATCTAAGCAGACCTTTTTAACTTCAGTCTTCCCAACAGATATGATTAAACTTGTAAATCTAAAATCATTTAAATTGGGTACAAGCAGACTCCTGTCATACATCGAGTCAAGGATAAAGGACAGTTTTGATAGAGTTAATTACAGTCATAAGTACATCATTTTTCTCTTCACTGGATTCAGAAAAGAAAGGCACCCTAGTGATCCTAATAAAATGCTATAAATTATGTTCAACAGCAGGTGTGACTAGAACAACAGGGGCTTTTTGGCAGTTTGCTGGTCTGAAACATACATATGTGAATCAACACAATGCAAAGGAACATATCAGCAATGATCAAGCAATGGTTTAGACCTGTTAACCTGGAACGCCATTGAGCAGTGGTGTCCAAAGTCAGTTCTCAAGGGCCAGTAACCTGCATGTTTTAGTTCTTTCTCTGAATCAAATGATGGCTTGTTAGCAGGTCTTTGTGTAGCTTTGACACGCTGCGGAGGTAGCTGGACCATCTGAATCAGCTGTTTTGGAGAAGAGACTCATCCAGACGTGGCAGGACACCGACCCTTGACGGCTGGAGCTGGACACCCATGCCTTAGAGGGACATCTCCCAACAATTGCAAGGCAATCATTCCACCACGACAGATTATTCACAAGTGGAAAATGTATAAGACAGTTGTCAATCTTTGGACCGTGTAATGTGCTCAAAGAAACTGCAAAAACCCTAAAAGCCACATCTAAAATTCTCCAAGCTGCACTTAGCATTCTAAATGTGTTGCAAGTTAAGAATTTTATCCCTGATGACAGCCTTTTTTCTCTCTGAAAAACAAGCTGCACAAGTTAGGCTTGGTAGAATGCAACTAAAGAGTGCTAGAGTGATGCCCTTTAGACAGATGGGAACAGAGTACAGATATTTGGCCAAATGCACAGGAACATGTTTGGTAAAAAAAAAACTAGGGGTGTACCAATAAATTGATCCTGATGCAATCAGCCGATACACGTGAAACCGATCTTATCCACCGATCTTATCTTCTTATCTCTGCAAAGGTCTGAAAATCAGCCACTGTCCCCTTATGCTCTGATGTAAGAGAGAACTGACTGATAGACTCATCCACCAGGTCACATCTGCGGCTAACACTAGTCACCCTGTTGCCAACTTAGCAACTTCTCAGGCAAAAAGAAAAAAAAAAACAAAACGGCATAGGCCAAAATCAGAATCAGTAGATCAGGCTTTTTAAAGATCAGTAATTGGCCAGAAAACTGCAATTGGTGCACCAACAGTAAAAACACACCTCAGACCCACTGTCAAGCAGAGTGGTGGAAGAGTGATGATCTGGGCTTGTCTTCCTACCAGAGGACCCAGTCATCTTACAGTTATTGAGTGAACCATGAACTGTTTTCTATCCAAATGTATTTTACAATCAAATGTGACACCGTGTGTCTGAAAGGTGAAAACTGACCCAAACTGGCCCAATAACAAGAAAATCCCAAACACAGGAGCAAAACTACAACAGAAGAATCAAGGTACTGAAATGGTCCAGTCAAAGTCCATATGTGAACCTCATTGTAATGCTGTAGAGGAGGTTTGTGCAGAGACAAATGTTGGAAAACATTAAAGAACTAAAGCTATGGAGTGAAGAAGAGTGGGTCAAATTTCTCTCTAATCGATATGTGAGATTGATATAATCTAACAGAAAACTACTACTTTAAGCTATTGATGCTAAAGGCTTTTTCACATGCTCTTCTTTTAGTGGCTGAAAATTTCCTTTAACCATGACTTAAGCATCTTAAGAAGCACTGATAAAAATGTAAGAAATCCAAGCTTTTTCAGACGGCATTTTGTAGAAGGGATTTGTGAGTATAATATTTTAAATAAAAATATTTAAAATATCAGTCACAGACTGTTTTATACTGAAACTGTGGAAATTTTTTTTAAAGTAGTCTGCAGGCTAATAATTAAATGTTAAAAGAGAAAAACTAAATACTTAACCAAAGGATTTGAAATCTTTCCTGTGTGCACAAAAACAAACAAACAAAAAAAAAAAACGACACTACTAGGAGCTTCACTGACCTGAAGCCAAACATGATCTCGTCATGCCGAAGATGAGCATCGTCATCGATGGAGAGGACGGCCTCCGTTTCCACGACGTCCCAGGGTAGGAAGCGGTTGTTGAGGCTGTTCTTTTCCGTGCGGACAACCTGCAGGCATGAGTTTGGCAAAGAGAACATTTATATAAAGGCAACACTGACAACATTTTACATAACACTACCCAGAACAGTTTGAAAACAGGGCTCCATGTCTTTGAGACCTATAACTCTGTAACTTGTCCTTTTTTTTAAGTTGCTGGCGACTTTCTTTTCTTAAAATTAAAAAAAAAATCCCAAATTGTTATTACTTGGTATTACCCTTAAATACCTTTTTAAAAGCTGACTACGATATTTATAAACTTTAAGCTTCACAGTGATCCAAACTTAACATACTGCATGAGAAATCTGCAGCAATTTTATTCATTTTAATTTTAATTTCAAGGACATTAGCAAGGAAGCAGACAGGCGGTCTATTAATGATGCCAATTCTGCTTTGTATGAATTTGGGTGAATGACATCACATGTGACACAAGAATCAATCTGTATGATGCCCATAGTAAACACAATTGACACCATACAGATTAACACCTTTGAATAAAGCCCCACCATTCAATTGCTGGAATTTTCAAAGGAAATGACAAAAAAAAAAAAAAAAAAAACAACAACAAAAAAAAAAACTCCGTTTAGTTGCCTTACGTGATATCATCAGAGATATGTCTGTGTGTAAGCATGTTTTTAGTTTTTATCTTAATTTAAAAAAACAATATAGAGCAAAAAAATTTAGGAAAAACAAACCATGACAAGTCCTGTCAGTGACAAACTATATCTGAAGTGTCTACTACTGATTTTACAAAGCCGTCCAGCAAGTAGCTTTAATAAATCTTTTGCAGGAAGCAAACAGAATATAAATCTTACCACAATAGGCAGGCCGATGTCTGGCCAGAGGAGGTCATCTGAAGGAGGCTTTGGTGAATTCCACACCACCACTACCTTGTTAAGGTACGGCAGCCCATTCAATCTCTCCAGAGAGTTCATCAGCACCTCCTCCCTTTCATATGTCAGCATGACCACTGTGAACTGCTCTCGAGGGACATTCCCTCCCAGAGCAGCCTGAAATTCTTTCCCAGAGCCCCCTGAGCCCCCAGCAATAGGCCTGAAACCGGTTCCAGAGCCAAGGAATTTGGCTTCGGAGGGCAAAACAGGATCCAGAGGAGTGTGGGGAAACAGATGGAAGGGCCCCGGGGCCTTGTTCCATGCTCTATACGTGTCTGCTGCTGTGTATGTGAAGTTGCGGAGGAAGCGGGGAGAGGCGTATGGAGGCTCCGTCTCTACAGGACCCAGATCCAGATCTCCGTTGTCGGCCAGGTTGGCGTCTGTTCCCGCCAGCTTCCCGGCTTTGTGGGGAATCTCATGCGCGGGCTCGTCCTTGATTGGAGCAGCAGGAACCTGGATGCTGGTTCTTATGCTTGCCAGGATCGTGTTGAGAACATTCTCTGAGGTAGAGAAGTAAGTTTCCCAGAGAAAGCGTCCCTGCCGCCTGATGGCAAGCATGTCGTTGTCCGATATGCTCCGCAGCAGGAAGTGGAGCTCAGTGACGCGGGGCTTGGGTACTATAATGGCGGCTTCAGTCCAGCGGATAAATTGGTGGTAAGGTAGCCTAGAGTGGTCCCCCAACACGACGGGAATGGACCCTACTTCCAAGGCCTCAAACAGCCTCATGCCGCAGCCTGCTGAGGCAACCAGCTGTCCGTCCCCTGGAGCGATCACCAGGGCGAAAGTAGAAGCCTTGAGCACCTCCAGCCTGTCCTCCCTTTCCCCACAAAGAGCCCATTCTGTTGGCAAACTTGGCTTTGGGTTCTTGCAGGTAAACTCCACCAGTACCTGATCCAGGTGGCTGTCCTGGACTGCTTTTAAAGTGCCAATTATCCGATCATCGTAATCAGCGGGCGGATCTCCCTCCAGCTCCTCCTCAAACGACTGAGGGGGTGCTTCCTGCAGGCTGCTCCTTAAAGACTCCACCCTTTCACCCTGGAAAGTGAAAAGGTACTTCCTCTTTACAGGAACCTGTGGTGGAACCTCCAAAAAGTTTGGTTCTGAGAGAGCGTGAACCAGTGGCGACACAACTAGGTCGAAGCCCTCACGGTACTGCTGCTCCAGGAAGGTGGACTGGGCGACCGCTGCCCTTCCTGTGCTCACGTTATATAAGAAGTTCTGAGTCATGGACTTTCTGGAGAAATGCACCAGGACGTGATTGTGTCCATCAGACCTCCAGTAAGGAAGAGCTTTCAGCTGCTTCTCCAGCTCTGAAGGAGATGGCAAAGGGGAGGATTCTAGTATCTCTCCCACCAGAACTAAATATAAACAGGCAATACTCGGGTTATCAGTTACATAAATATTGCTTTTAACAGATGTTGCAAAAGCCTGCTTCACCAGCGGGTCGAGATTATTCCCCCAAGGATAAGAACTTGTGTCGTAGACATAGACAGGAAATCCAGATGTAAGAGGACAGCGTGCGTAGTCGAAGCATGACCGCAGACGACAGGAACGCACAGACTTTGGTGGCGGTAGTCCTGGGTCCTCTTTATCTGGTAGCAGTCTAACCGGCAAAGACAGCTTAGGCTGGTTCTGGGCCATTAGTTCTTTATAGGAATGCTCAGTCTGGCTGATGACATTTTTCAGCTGCAGCAGATCCTGCTTGGCACTGTCGATGCTGCGCTTGCAGGCCTCAATGCGTAGGTTGAGCCTGGCAATCTCCCCGTTGAGTTCCTGCCTCTTGGCCTCCAGCTGCAGCAGCTCCTCGCTGACCGACTCGCGGATGCGGCACAGGTCCTGCACGTGTTTGGCTTCGCACAGCTCCCCGCCGGGCCGCGGCCCGAAGATGCGTTTGTCGGGCCCCCCGGCCTCGTCGATGGTGGTGAGGTAGTAGTGGGCGATGAGAGGGAAGAAGACCAGGATGAAGAAGAGCATGAAACTGAGCCACGTGAGACGCACCCGGCGCAGCACCCAGGTCTGGCCTCCGACACCGACTCCACCACCGTTGCGCTGCATTGTTGACCCCTCAGTCCTTTCCTCGCCCCACTAAGGAACCGTTTCTATAAGGAGCAGCAGCCATGGTCAACCTTGTCAACAAGGTGGTGGGACAGAAACTAAACCACTAAATCTTCTCTAAAGGTCATCTGCTGCCGAGTACCTCCAGAGAAACCTGTAGGCGATGTGGGCAGAGGCTGAGCCTCACCTGTACTCTAAAACATACTCTGTATTGTAGCCCACAAAAGCTGATGCCATTTTCTGTTGAGAGGCTTAACTATTCCTCTGAGTATGTGCCAGTAAACAGTTCAGGATATGCAAAGCAATAGTCCCATGATGGATGAAGCCAGGAGGACATGATGATCATGCGATGGCTCAGACATGCTCATTTTCTGATCCCCTATCAGAAAACCCACAAGGTGTTGATCTTTCTAAATCTCTTTGATCTTCTTAAAACAGGAACCTGAAAGAGGCAGAAGCAGGAAAAAAAACAAAAACAATGAGTGGCAACAATCATCTGAGGCAAGAACGGAATCGTCTGTTAAAGTTAAAGATCTTGTCGTTGTTTTCACTCACATCTCAAAACTCATATCAACTAATACACAGCAAAGCTGGCTTCACACACCAGCAACACATCTCTCATACACTGCTGCTCTGCTGCAGGAGTATTCATCACAATACACTCTTGCTGTGGTGCTACTGCAGCTGTTATCCCTTGCAGTCTTTTCACAAAATGATTCATTTGCTCATGCACACAAGAGGTTTTGGGTGATGTGACTCAAAAAAAGAACAAAGACTAAAGCAGATGTAATTAGTCATCAGCATACACTTTCTTAGTGAAAATTGAATCATTTGAACAAAAATATATAGAAAAAAAACCCATAATTACCTCATAATTGTGAAATGGAATGAAAATTGTCAGTGGTTTTCAAACATTCTATGAAATAAAACACAAAAAAATGTGGTATGCATATGCATTTAGCATCTATTACTTTGATACCCCTAAGTAAAAGCCCAGTGCTACCAACTGTTATTAAAAGTCTACTAATTATTAAATAGGAGTTCACTTGTGTATAACTTAATCTCCAAACCAACCAGGACATGATCATCCACCTAAACTGACAGGTAGGGAAACGAGGGCCTGAAGCAAAGAAGCAAGAGAGGAAATAGCAAACTTGTGGAAGAAGAGACTCTGGACAATAAGCAACAATCACTGTGAGCCAGAAAACTAACAATGCACATCACTATTAACACAACAAATACTGTGGAATCCTGGAGGGAAACGTGTTATGTTCAGCAAAAGACTTGAACTTGGGGAGAGGTGCAGCTTCCAGCAGGACGATGACCCCAAATGTCTAGTTGGAGCTACAATGGAGTAGGTCAGATCAAAATCACTTTTTAGACATTTACTGGAAAACCAGCTTTTCCTTTCACTTCACAGTTATGAACTACTTGTGCTGGTCGATCATATAAAACCCCCAAATTAAAAACATACTGGCTTGTTCGTTTTTATTAGAGGACATGCAGTCTGAACTGCAGTAAAAAGACAAGTTGAGGTGAAAGAGACAATAGTAAGGAAGCAATATGTATGAGATTTACAGTCAAAGCTTTGCAAAGCCAGCCAAAGGCTCAGCTGTTCAGCCTGTGCATGATTTCCTACCACAGAAGACAAATATCAATGTGCTGAACAATACAAGGTATCTTTGGTTTTCAATTAACTTTTCAATTTAATCTTTTTTCATGTCACGCAGAGCCCAAACTCTAGAGAGCCGTCGTTTGTAACCCACACCCAGCCAGCAAATTAACATCAAAAGCACCTTCAGCAAATCTCATTAAAGGCCTCCTCCTGCATCCTGACCTCATCGCAGACTCAAATTATCGAGCACTCTTGATAAGAGTCCATGCGAGAGAGCGATGATTGCCTCAGGACTGGGAAAGGCTCAGGCACATAGAAAGTAAACAGCTGCATCGTCTGATGAAAAGTATTAAACTGATATCTCAGTATTGGGACAAAAAACAACCAATAGCATAAAATAAAAAAAATAAAAAAATGTATATATTCCAAATTTCCTATGAGTTTCTATGAATAGCCAGAGATGTGCTGCTCGAGCGCTAGCTACAAAAGCCTTGTAGATGTCAACTGATAGGCCAAGAGCCAAACACTCCTTATCAAGCACATTACAAACCCAAAACACACCAAGCAGGTTCCATAAAGCAGTTCAGAGCTGCACAAAGACCAGAGGAATGTAAGAGGCGTTTATCCTCGATGACATATCACCTTTTGATAAGCAGAGTGGTCCCTGAGCTACTGCTACATCTGAACCTTTGTAGATCAAGGCAGAGACAGGAATTATCTTAAAAACAGACATTTTTCATTTCAGATATTATTTCTGAGTCAAGTAAAGTCCCAAGTCCTACACCCAAGACTACAACTAATGTATGTTCCTGTTTTCTACTTGGACCTATTTTGGTACATATATGGCTGTACCGACAATCCCAAGTGTCAGATTTTTAAAGATTACGGTCTAAATCATTTGCTTGGTTTACAAAACTACTACTGGTGTTATTTAACAATCCAACGTGTTTTTCACCCTTTACACTGATGTTTATGGTGAAACAGGATCCCATTGATTGTTGAAGCTCCGTCTATCTGTGGCCTTCTCTATATATTGTGCCTAGAAAGCTGTCAGTTCGTGAGACGACTTTTTCTAAAACAATTAACTGGGAACAGCAGAAATATTTTTGGAACCAAAGTATCAATAATTCATATCAAAACAGAGTAAATGTGCTAATGCTACACTTGCACTTTAGAAAACTGCTCACCTATGAGCACCGTCAGCAGGAGTAAGATACAAGTTTGCTGAAGAGTGTTGCTGTAAGAATGAGATATGAAGTTAATTCTAGTAATTAACTTCAAAAAGTGAAAACCATAGATAGATTACACACAAAGTGATATTAAGTTATGTCTTATAACTATTGAAATCTCACTTTCTTTTAAAATTATATTACAGATCCTATAAAAAAAGATTTTTAACGCCGAAGCATTTTAACCATGTTAGCACCTACAGACAGAGAATGCTGACTTGCCAGTTGTCAGTTACAAGGAAAACTCGATGAAACACATTGCTAAAAAAAGCTGGCTGGTCACAGACAGATATCTCCAAGTAAATTGTTAGAAAGCTGAGTGGAAGAAAAAAGATGCATAAACAACAGAGATAACTTTAGCATTGGGAGGAATATGAAGCAACACTCATTCATGAGTTTGGGATACATAGGCTAAAAATGCATTAACCTTTTAACTCAGACTGAAATAAACATGATGCACAATTAATTTTAGGACAACAACCTAAATCTAGGTTAAATAATGATTTATTAATTAGAATATTTACCTCTGCACTTAAAGTTAAGGGCTAATGTTGGATGGTTTGTTGACTGTGATGCTAAACAATAACAGTCTTCTTTCTGCGGCATTAAGGAGGTTGAATATGCAGTACAAATTCACAGAACAGATGACAGTTTGAATGCTGGCCTCCATCCTGCTGCACAGAGACGATCCTGAACTGCAGAGAGACTGACTGGCAGCCACCACAACAGCCTGATTAATTAGTGCATTACTGCCAGAATCAGAGGCCTCATGGCAGACAGATGTTAGCAGATGTGGCCGCTAGGCCTAATCTGGACCCAAAACATGTTGCCTTAAAGCTCTGCCTGTGGCTGCCTTTTGGGAAATGCAGCAACATGCGCAGATAAGCTCGAATCTCAATCTCTTCAGTTGCAGCTCTCTAATCTGCAGAAAGTTGTCCCTCTGTTGCAGATAGCCTAATCTGGCTCCAGTTTGCATGGAGAACACACAGTGAAGCATTGATTGCTCTCAACTTACTTTGTGGGGATCAATGATAATGCCATCATTACCAACCGTCAAGCTGCGAGGCTTTTGGTGCCTTTAAAGGAAGGTGATGGAGCCATTTTACTAAGATTGAAGCAACAATAAACAGAGCTACATAAAAAAGGAGATAAAACATAACATTTCTTTGCTTATGCAGCACAGTCTGTAGGTATAATACCACCGCGCCACTTTCCAATCGTACCTGCATGGGTTGCAGCCAAATTAATAGTTATGTAGTCTTGCTTCTCAGGAGAGAGGGAAGCTGTAGCTGGCCAACTCATCTGACCCAGATAAAAAAAAATAAATAAATAAATAAAAAAAAAGCATTTGCACCACATAAAAAAGCACCAAGCAGGAAAACTGTTGGTTAGTTCCATGAATAAATTAGAATGCATTACTCAAGAAGTGTTAATATGATTTACTGACTCAGTCAACACTGCCTAATTTAATTCTATATAAAATTCACAGCAAGTAGTCAAAATGGCAGCAAGAATGTAGTCGGGTTTGCAGAAACCAAGATATGCATGAAAGATTTTTAAAGATAAATAAATAAATAAATAAATAAATAAATAAATAAATAAATAAATAATCATTATCAAGAGGATAAAATATATTCATGAGTGTGAAAATACTGACAGCAGCAGGTGCTGGACACTGAGTGGGACTCAGAAAGAGGGGGTGCCGTCTCTGATTTCCCAGACATCAGAGGGCTCGCTCTTGTATAAATGTTTAAACAGTGTCTCAGCAAACTGGCAGCGCTTCACCAGGCGCTGCAAAATTATTTTTGTCAGAAACACAGATGAGACCGAGCAGACTTCCAACTGTAGCAACTTTTTTAAAAAGGCGACGATAAATTTGACGTGAGCCAAAACCAAATGAGCAGCAGAGTGCGGTAGTAGCCGAACGTCAGTGAGAGAAATCTGAAGTTTAGGTCTAAAGCTGGGGGTGAAAGTGTTGGTTTTTCCATGAGGAATCTGAGCTTTAGACACAACTGACAAGAGGAGACGGGCCGTTTTAAAAAGGCAGAGAAGCCTGCAGGATGACTCCTGCTTAGCAGAGCCAAAGTTGTTGAATAAATTGCAACTAAAACTAGAATAAAATGATTTCTAATGTGTTTGCTTTCTTCATAATCATCTTGAATGAATTGTGTTTAGCTTCCAAGTGCAAACACTGATTATTTAGAGAGGGCAAACAAACACTCCTGTAGGATGATGCTTGGATACAGAAGTACAGCTCATTAAATGCTTATTAAATCTTAGTCTTTTTTATTCTATTTAGTTTTATTCTCTTTAGTCTATTCTTAATATTCTATATATGCAGCGCTTTTCTCCCTCCATTACAACACAAACCATTGCACACTCCCATAAGTACAATGGTGAATCCATGGCTCAGGGTCCAGCACACAGACATTCATGCAAAGAACAAATATTTATGGCTTGGCTACCAAAGGAGCCGCACCTTTCACCATTTGCCAACAAATGTACGTAACAAGCTATCGTTTTCATGTCTGTTGGGGAAATGATTAGCTGCCAGCATGCTAACTAGTGATGCTAAAAACAAGATGACTAAAATCGCCAACATTCTCTATTCAGGCTCACTTGTGAAATAAAACTTTCTTCTTTTAGAGGTCTCTTAAAGGATGTATGTTCTCCAAAATCCTCCAAACTACTGACCTTCAAGCTGATCTCCAAAGAAGCGGCAGCACATTTCGAATAATCCTCATGCCTTTGGGACCCTGTTATATTACTCTCCTTAAGGGGCTTTGGCTCAGTGTGCTCACAGACTATCCTTCCATTAAATAACTAGAAATTCATAGAGGATATTAAGGTAAAGCATTCCCAATCGAGGTGCCAAAGTGAAGGAAAAAAAAACCCCAAAAAACATTCAGGCAGCTGAAAGAGGACAGTCGCTACACGAAGCAGCAGCAGCTGTTAAAGCTGTGGGTCACCGCTCATCTACAGACAGCTGACGGAGCATCTCGAGGAGTTTTTACACGAGAAAGTTACAGAGGCCACTATAGAGATGCATTTAAGATGTCATTTAAGGGAGCGACGAAGAGAAAAGATTACTTTCATTTTAAATATTAAATTTAAAAAAAAAAAAAAAAAAAAAAAAAAAGTAATAAGTTGAAGACATGAGGTTAAAATTCACAAAAATAACACACCATTACCCTGCTAAATCTGTCCACAGAGAGAAAGTTTGAAGACGTAAATGAAACAAGCCTAATGAGACAGGAGAGGAAGCGCACACAGCAAAAAGGCCAGCAGCCTCTGCCAACTCCCAGCTTATACAAAATGCAAAACATTGCAGCTCAATTTCAACTGCATACCATTAGTATTACTAAAGATCTTACTCTCCAAGAGGAAAATAGCAACACGGTACTAGCATATGCTAACAAAGATTTTAATCAAAAAATGATCAATAGTGGGAGAAAGCCATGACTGACTATTTCAGGGTCGTCACCCACCATCAGTACAGCAGGGTAGGTTATTTCAACTTGGGATCGAAACGGGCCTCAAGAACATGTAATTAAAGCATTTGTTCGCAGAAAAATAATGTAGGTAAAGTCTACATTTACCTGAGAGTAAATAAGCATTTTCATTCTGTGTATACATTTGGAGCACCATTACAACAGCTTTGGTGGGTGAGAGGGGTTTGTGGAGAACAAAATATTTAAAAAAGTAGTTTTTCCACTTGGAACATCCTGTTAATTTACAGGCAAGCCTTTGTTCAAAATAAAGTGGAATTTGCTAACAAGATCAATCATACTTTCAAGCAACTTGTACTGAATACATTATTGTGTTAAAAACCATTGTAAAGGCATTAACGGCCACACCAAGTTTCAAGCGCTCCCTAATCCAAGTATGATTAATAGGTAGCCATTACTTGGGGCCACTGCATGAAGCAGAAAAATTATTTTTGCCATCCTACACTTAATCTTTTACAAAACAATAATCCTGCATCTTATTATCTGCTACACTGTAGTTTGGTCTGATTGTTTGCTACACAGTGAACACTGACCAGAGAATGCAAGGCAAGGCAAGAGCTGTCTGAGGAGACCAGGAAGAAGATTATTCACACCCATGTTTAAAAGGTAAACATAAGTTTGGGTGCTACTTTCATAGTAGAAATGTATAAAAAATAAAATAGAGTAAATCTGCTGGCGATTTTTAGCTTGTTAGCCCGTAACAGGTGATGGGCTGGTCAGTTTCTCAAAAACCCAGTCTTCTTCTGTTCAGTAAATGCAGCGTATGCAGGCGCTCCCGGCATACACCAACAACACTCTTCAGTGTGGACACTGTTACTGAGTGAAGAAGACTCAACTATTTTCGGCATTAGTTTATAATGATGAAGAATTAACAGATTAATAATTGAATAGCAAAAGGTGCTTAAGAGGAGATTTTTAATTTTTTTTTTTTACAGAATTTCAACCAGGTGAAGCTAAAGCTACGCCACTTGAGGAGTTTTGGGTAGAACATATTTACAGATAAAGAAGACTTTTCATCTTAAATGCAAAATGTTATTTTTTTTTATACATTTTGGCATATTTACTCTGAGTGTGTTGTTCTTTCAGCAAACAGGCTTTTTTGACTTTGTACATTCCAGTTAACGATTAATTGATTACTAAATTAGTAAGTTTAATCACGATTAAGCATTTTAGCCCTAGATCAAAGCAGTGTTTTGCAATAGTCGTCTCATTGATACTGAGATGAGCAAAGTGCTTAGATATGTTGTGCAGTTCGAGTTGGCTTTTGGAAGTCTCAGTTTAGGTAAGGATCTATATTCTCTAGAGTATACAACATAGACTGCTTTTTTTAGTATTGGTAACTTCACTAATTGATAATAGCACATGCTAAGGACAGTTTAAAATGTTAACACCTTAATATTTTTGGATTCAACCATTAGTAAAACCCTGTTTTACAGCAACTGCAAAGATTTTGAGAATATCTGCTGGACTGATGAAAGAAATGAGCCCTTTTTGGTCTTTCAAATTTGCTCTGTTTGCAGAATGAAGATTGAGGCTTTTAAAAAAAGGATCACACCTTTGTGGTATTTGCCCTTGGGGCTGCTTTGATGCATCTGGCACAGGGAAATGTGTGTGTTCAGGCCACAATGAAGTCTCAAGACAATCAAGGCGTCTTGGAGGTAGAAATACTGCACAGTGTCAGCAACCCAAGCCTTAGCAACAAGTCGATGGTCCTTCAACAGGATAATGACCCAAACATACAGTAGAAAGCATTGAAAAATGGCTGGCATCATACTCCTGTTGAACACCAATGGAAAACAGAACGAGGCACGCACCAAAATATGGTAAATGTGAAAAGTAACATTGTTGTTGGACATTATCGCGACTCTGCCACATTTTCTTCAATCTCCTCCCTTTTCCGTTGTCACAATGCCCCTTACATTTTCCTTACACTTCGGCATTTTGTTCACAAAATCTCCCTAAGCTGTGAGAAACCAAGAAGCAGTAAGAGTTCAAGAGTATGACTGTCTGGTACCTGAAATATGAATGCCAGAAAAGAATTCTTACAAAAAAATCTTCCTTTGCAATATTACACATTGCATATTTATTTTGTGAAATGATGATTTTGCAGCTTTACCATATTTTTTGTCCAGTCCATTTTTATTCATTTGTCTAAATATATCAAATATTTTCAGTTTCAAGATGTTGTTAAAGATTGTACTTCTTTACAATAAAGAAAAAACAAACAAATTATTCACAACAATGCAAGGGTTGGATAAGATGAGCCTTACTAAACAGATCTGACCAGAGACTAATGAGTGCTGCTTTCCTGTCATTAACTATTCAACACTTATTTTATGACAACAGTCATTAAGACCATTAAAAGACCTGGTGTGATGACCCGAAGCAGGGGCAATTAAGACTAGTCTCCGTAAGGACCTCTCAGCACAAAACATATTGAAGCGCTGACCTTTACAGCTCAGTGAGTGAATTAAAAAATCCAGACTGACATAGACAAGCAGAGAATCTTGTTTGCAAACAAACAGGACACCGGGAAAAATGCATTACTCTGCAAAACACACCTCTTGCAATGACACATACAGAGATGTACATAGATGGAGAAAAGGCCAAGTAGTACAGAGAGGAGAGAGTGAATTAATAATGACAGATGGGTCCGGGTGCGTTCCAACCTCCAGGGCTGCGGCAGTATGACAAAGATTCCACAAGAGAGGAATTCAAGGTGCATATGTCCTCACCAGATTGCCTGAATTGATCTTATAAAAGTCAAATACAAAACACATTGTAAACTATAGCAGTGATAATGTTGACGAGTCTGTGACGATAACACGTTCGCATCCAAAAAAAAAAAAAAAACTGAGCGAGAGATCAACAGAAATGGATCACAGCAGATCCACAAGTGCTAATTTGTCGATGAAGCCTCTGCCGCTATAGTGCTGCAGCACGTGCGGTGCCAGCAGGGGTGAGGTGAGGAGAGTCTCTCGCCGCTGCATTAGTGAGAAGTGAGAATGTGACAGCTAATTAGAGTCAAAGCAGACATTTGGAGAAACAGGATTCCCCCCATCCTCCTCCCCGTTTTTCAGCACTAAACAGCTCATGCAGCCTTCTAATGAGGCGAAGCTAAAACATCTAGAGCGATACTCTGGGGCTTTTTTTTTTTTTTTCCTTATTTGGGCTTTCTTTGCAGGATACATCAAACTGCATCTATGGGTTTCAATAAAAACAGTAATATTTTGTTTTACATGGTTAGCTGAAAGCATAAAGCTGGTTCTGCTTCATTTCCTTCACAGGAAGAAAAAAAGAAAAAAAAAAAAAAAAGTAAAATTATCTTTCTAATTATATTAAAAAATGTTCTAAAAGAGAATATTTACAGTTTGTTTATGCACTGAAGACATAAGAGAGATTCAGGTTAAGCTGTAAATCTGCAAAATTGAAAAACAACGATCTGTGAGGAGGCTTCCTGTGAACATTCCCCAAGCGAGACGTTCAGCTAATTTGCCTTGATGCAATGTGAAAAGCAGCATTTCCTCCTTCTCAAAACACTCTGTTCATGCTTTTAGATTTTATAATTGGGTTTGCGTATGACCTACATTGTTTATGAAACTGCATGCTGCATCCCTGAATTAATGTCCCAGAGTTTCTAAAGGAATCAGAGCTTTTCCATAATGTTTATATGGAGAGCGTTTCCACCAAGAGCTGCTGTAGACCTTAATCTTGAACTGCCTGTGATGTGTGGTGTACTCTACTGAATTGCTTTTCAACAGTTTTCGTTATCGACAAGCAGACAATCTCAGAGAGAGGACACAACCACAGAGAGAAAACTGCATCTGCAGAGATGAAAGAAAAACTGTCATACCATTGAATAATGCAATAAATCATGACAAACATTAGATTTATGTGATATTAGGAGAGCGAGCAGTGAGTTCATGTTTGAGTGCCTGCTTGCTGGACCAATAAAGAACCTAAACAAGCTTTATCCCAGTAGTTCCCTCTTCAATTGCAGAAATAACCAGGAATGTTGGAGCTTTAGCTGCTATCTGAGCTGCAGATACTGCCTGTATCTTGAGAAAAAAAAAATTATTTATATATATATATATATATATATATATATATATATATATATATATATATATATATATATATATATATATATATATATAAAAAAGTTTGAAAAACGATTTATAAAGATGCAGATTTATTAAACTAATTTCAGATTTTGCCGCATGTAAGGGTGCCATTTGTTTCGCCCCTTCCAGCCATCCATTTTAAAGTCAATTTCTACAAACTACTCGTACCCACTATAAAGGAATGTACTTATGTGACTCCAGTACATAGTATCCAGAAGCAGGAAGTAGCCTAGTAATTTTGGTTTGGTCAGGGGTCATATTCTGCAATATTTTATAAGAGTCAACTGACCCAAAGAGATCAGAACCACAGTGAATGGAAATGGGGTATACTATAAAGATAAAACAATACACAATTTACTGAATTATATGAGATTTGAAGAGTTTTGACTATTTATTACCATAATTTGAAAAATACTAAGTTACAGACAAAAATAAACTTATGAAATAAACTGACGTGTGTGAAAAGAATTGTTTGCAGATATGGAAGAAAATATAGTGGGACCTTATGGGAGTATGAATTAGCAAACAGTTGAATTAACCTAAAGTCCTTCTGGAAAGTGTCAGATGAGCAGAACTGTCGGTGAGTTTGATCGATCAGTTAGTACCGGTGAGTCAGCTTGTGTCCTTGTATTTTCAGTATCCCACACTAAAAGTGCTTAGCAGAGATTTTAGAGAAACCAAAGTTCAACCAAACCCTTTTCATCCACAAATATCCCTTTTCTGACAAACGTGAACCATGTGCTCATGCTGAACTGGTGCTCGAGTCAGTTCAGAGCTGGTTCAACATTAGAAAGCTTCATAGAACTGGTTTTGCATTTCCAATTTGACCCAGCCATGCCATTGCATGAGTGTAAATGCCTGTTCCAGCACATCCTTTGAACCTTCCTCTTGTGTATTCTAAAGTTTCTGCAGAGCACTGCAGTGCAGGCAGACCCTTTTACCTTCACACATCACAGCATTTGCTTGATTTTGCCTGCAGCCCCATGTCTCAATACCATCAGTCTGGATTTCTAAAAAGATCTGCCCCACAGCAACTGAGTTTTTGGACACCTACATTATATAAGGTTTACTGGCAAAATTCAAGAGTTCAATTGTTTGTTCATTCATAAAATAAAACAAATATTACAAGTGTTTTCATTATAGTTGCATCAGATGTCCTTGAGAAACCACCCCAAATACCTTTTGATAATAATGTTACATTGCATGATAATTCCACAGCAAGCGAACAGGCCAAAAATTTACAAAGGGAGATAATTGCCTAACACAATCAAGGAAAACAATGCCAAAGGATAGTCCCTAATGATACAGCTGGAAGCACAGTTTACACATTTAAAATTAATGAAACAATAACTATATCATATGGTTGTAAGAGAAAGGAGAAGTTAGATTTCTGAGAAGGCTTGTGGTCAAAACCTCTTGACTGACTGCAAAAGACCTGCAGCAAGATCTGGTGGCAGTAGCGACTGCACAAACTCAACGTCTGAACACCAAGACTGAACAAAAACAAGAAAAGTCAGCTTCATTTTGCTCAACAACCATAAAAAAGCCAAAGAGGTTTAGACATTTTGTTATGTGGACCAGTTAATAAAAACTGGACATCTTCAGGCCTGTAAATGAGTGCCATGTCTGAAAGAGGAAGAGGGACATATATGCCAAAAAGCACACCATATCTATAGTGAGGCATGGCAGTGGCTCAGTCATGCCCTACGGCTTTTTCAGTTCCTCTGGCACTGTAAACCTGCAGCACATGCAGGAAAATGGGGATTCAATCAAATATGTGACGTGCCACAACAAAACCAGGAACAAGTCGCCAGAGCACAAACAGAAAAAAAAACAAACAAACAAAAAAAAAAACCTCAATTTCTAAGAAAATTGTGATTTTCTTTTTCTTCCCAATTCCTTTATTTGCAAAATTCTGCAAAAATATTCTAAGCTTTCTGTGAGGAATCTGAAACTTGGGCATCATTGAATGATCCCAAGCAGGTGTCAAAGTCGACCAGTACTTGGTTTCAGAAGACGACCTTTAAGATATGACCATGGTCACTGAAAACCTTTGATGGGGTTTAGAGAAAAAAATATAGTGGTTTCAGCACCAAACTGTGTATGGCTACAATTCATGTTTGCGGTGGGTCTCAATGGCAAAAGGGTGCTCTACTACTCAATATGTTTGTCATGAAGGAGTTGAATAATTTTGAGACTGTTAAAAGCGCCAATATTAGTTGTCTTGAGCCATTTAAATTGTTCACATTGGATTTACTTGTTGTGAAGCTGCTGGCTTAAATATCTTGCCAATAGGTCTATTTGCAATGAGGCTCATATAAGTTTAGATGAAACATTTGTACTGGACAGTTGCACTCACTGCTTTAAGCAGGATTGACTCAGGTTTGTGATTTAAAGGAAACAGTTTTTAAATGCGCCTGCAAATTCTGTTGGCAATATTTACGAACATTTACCAGCTGCCCATTATTAAATATTTAACAAAAACAGACAAATGAAAGGAGCAATAAACCCATACTCTATATTGCTTTACCTTTAAATCCACAGTAAAGATCAGTTCACGAAAGTTCTCTCTGAGGCAATGTAGGCTTAAAGGAAGATGTTGTCCGACGACTGCATTGGAAAGAACTGGTTCTAAGATAGGCAGAGGCAACAACCCAGCACTGAAAACATCTCTGCACCATCAAACAAGTCTGTTGACTCTATGCGGGTTCCAGCAATCCTGGTTGCAACTCTTCAGAGGAACCTCCTGAGTTTAAAAATGTGTATAAATGGTCTCTGACCTATTCATTATGTAAAATTTAATTACAGATCGTCACATGCTGCTCAGTTAACCATGCGAGTCTTCATAATTATCTTAGAGCTTAAACATGACAGGAGAATGTGAGGCTACAAACAGGCTTTCATACCATGTTTCCTTGGTATGAATCAAGAGAACATTTGCTGTACTCTTAGGCCTGGATACACACAATTCTGAATATTGCTAACTTTAACAATAAAAGGAGGCTATTCTCATATTTTCCATCCTGCTAATAGTCAGTAAAAAACATAAAATAACTTACAATTTTGTTCATGAATCAAGATCTAATGATACTTTCCAATTAAAAAGGAAAACATTCAACTCTAACTGTCCATTTAATCTACAATCACTCTTTGTCTGGGTCATACTGAATCCAGCCATCAGAACTTCAGGTGCTGTGATAGCTCAGTGTAACAAGAAGACAAGAAAAGAGGAGGCACAGAAAAACAGAACGGTCTTTTTGTATTCTACAGCGGACACTCACTGTATAAGAGTCAAGCTCACTGCTGCAGAGGATTTCATACGCATTTCTCTCTCTCTCAATGGCAACAACATTCACCCTCCTCTCTGTATGCAGATAAAGAATATCAGTTTTTATAAACACTTCTATCATCAATCCATCCTTGACACTCATTTATCCTTGCAGAGTCATGGGGGGGGGGGGGTCTGGGGTCTATCTCCAGAGGTAATGTAATTGGGCGAGAGGCAGGTTACACCCCGGGCAGGTCATAAACATATTTCTATCCAAGTAAAATTTTAAGCATAAAACACCATTACATCAGGTAAAAATTAGGAATGTTTATTTCGTTATTTGATTTTAGATTCAATAAAAAAAAAAATTGATCTGGATCTTTCTCAGTATCCCCACACCCAAAATGAGCTGTGCATTTTAGTCTTGAAGGTTAATTACTTTCAAGCCTCATTACTGACATGAAGACTAAATCAAAAGAAAAGCAAACACTGGTATTGACTGATAACATTGCATTAGGCAGTTCTTACGAAGTGACTGGGGTACCTCTGTACCTGTGACGATGGATGACTGGTAACAGCAGACAGATCAGCTGTGCTGTTAGCAAGGTATCCTTTGATGGCAACAGTAGTGAGCACTTCTAATCACACAGTGCAGGCATTCAAAGCCACCAAGTAAATTTTAAACCCTTTCTCAATGTAGACATTGATGGATCAAACATTAAGTGCCCGAGTTGCAATGACCAAACTACAGTACTGTACAGTGATGGCTAGAAATGCACCAATCGGACTCGTCCTGGCCTATAATAATCTCTGGTTTTCTATGAAATCTGACCTGCCAATTCAAATGGGTTTTTTAAAGAAATATATCAGATAACGCAGGAAAAAATGTGCGCTTCAGGTAAGCTTGTCGCAATAAGTAATTAATCAATTAATTGCATGATAAGTTAAAATGAGTTTGATAATTCCCATTCTGAAGATTAATATTTTTTGAAGGGCAATTTTGTTTACAGAGACATCATAATCCATTTTATTTATCGTTTCAATTGTGTGTGTTTTTTTATTTCCATTTTATTTATTATTTTTGGTTGTTGTGTTTTATTTTGGATATTTAAAATGTCTTCCAGTTCCAGTGCAAAGTGTTCTTTACAAAATTATAGTTTATTGGTCTTTGGGAGGGCGAACTTGTATTAGTATCCCAATATTATCATTTATTGCAATAATTACTAGGACAATTTATCGTCCAGCAAAATTTGTTATCGTGCCAGGCCAAGCTGCAGGCTCTTTAAAAGAGATAGTAGTCAAGAGTCCAACAGATAATTAAGGAATTAACACATTATCCACATCAATGAATCCAAATAAATGTTTGGAACCCTTATCTGATATTTAAACTCAAATAAGTGTGTGTTGTTGTTTTTTTTTTTTTTTTTTTTTTTTGTTTTTTTTTTTTTTTGCATTTGTAGCCCAAAAATGGTATGAGGTCTTACTTTAAGAGATTTTGCTAAGTAGAAAAAAAACCTGATTCTTCTGTTTTAGCCTGATGTTTCACAATCAGATGAAGTCATGGGAAAATAAGCCGATTCCTATCTCGGATTGCTTTTCTACAAAGGGTTTTAACAAGTAGTTTTAGTAAAAAGTTGGACTTAAGATCTTTTTAAGACCATTATGATTTAGACTTAAGACCAACAAAACTAAGAATTTAGATTACTTAATAACTTGCATTTCATTTTCTGACACACGTGATGCATTTTGAACATGTTTTGCCGGTTGCATTGGATACAGTCAGTCTCAGAAGCGTTACTGATAACACGTTTTATAAACAACTGTTGTTACAACTTTAATGCCCCGTCCAGAACTATGTCACATGGAATAAGCATTTAAGGGTGATGATCGAAGCAAAACTTAGATGAACACCTGACTTTAAGGTCTTCATAAATGTTTTTAAGACCTGGTGTGGAAAATCTGAACAAATTTATGACTTTCTAAGCTCTAAATTTTGATTAATACATTTTTGACTTTTAATAAAGTTCTTAAAACCCCACGGAAACCCTGTCACTGTTTCAGTTTTATGGTGGCAATTTGCCTAGAATCAGAAGTGAACTAGAGTCAGTTCACCATGGTTACCTTTACGGAAACCCAGGCTGTCATTGTTTTTACATCAAAAGGGCTTCACAGACAAGAGCTCTGCGGCCAGTAAGACTGCACCCAAATCCACCACTTATTCAGTCATAAAGAACTTCAAGGAGAGCCGTTCAACTACTGTGAAGAAAGATTCAAGATAGCAAGTAATGTCCAGTAAGTGGAACCAATGTTGTGTTATACACATAACTTGGCAAAGAACCAATTTTAAAATCTCTTTAGCCACTTTGTGACCGGATGAAAATAAAGGAAAAAAGTAGGCGTATCCCAACCCAATATCGATATCGATCCAATACCAACCAAAAAACGAGTATCGGATTGTATCAGCCTGCATCTAAAATCTCCTTGGACACCTTGCTGAAATATTTCAAAAAAAGAAGGGGCTTTAAATGAAAAGTTGAAGAAATGAAACACCTGCTACTGTTTTGGAACATAAATGTAGGTTTAAATTTAATACTCTAATTTGATTTCAGAACTACACTGACAGAAATCCCAGGAAGTAAATGTTCCTCGGCCCTCTTTCTGCCCCTCAGAAACCTGCGAACAGTCAAGCACTCCATGCAGTCTCCAAATGCAGAAGCACGACTCTCAAATATTTGCCTTGACATGTGAGCTTAATTGTGAGAAATCTGCCAATTGTCTCTGCCAGTCTCAACACCACACCGTGCCAAAACTGCAGCGTTAACTGTTTGGCTAAATCCAGAAATAGGACCACTAAGTCAGCCATGAGAGCTGCTGAGAAATAACCAACATCTAGCTGAGACCTACAAAAGTCAACTAAATCCATTGAGTACGGTCGATAACAGACTGTTTCACATTTTGATTAAGTTAAAGTTGCTCATATTTCTTTCTAGGTTGCCATTAAGATGATAAATGAACAATTTTGATTCGAAAAATCACTTGACAACTATTCAAAACAGTAAATGCAAGGATTCACACAAGACGAAGCAGTGTTTTAACATTTTGTCTCTAAGGGTTGTGGATCACACGGCAGACTTTACATGCATGCAGTAAAATCCTACACCGCTACCTTATAAATCCTCTAGTTATCTTACCATAGCAGCCATACTTGCAGGGTCCTCCCCAGAGCCCTTCCGCTCCCCTCTTCTGCATTAGCTGGCACGGACCACAACAGATTGACTCAGCCCGACAACAGCTGCCAGAACGCCGCGAGCCTCGTCCTCCAGACGCTGACGGATTGTGGAAGGCAGCCAGTGTGATTAGCCCCTGACGTGGGAAAATTATTGCAACGTACCAGCCTAAAAGCAACTGCACCTGAGTGTACCCATCAAGTATTCACACTTGTTTAAAAATAATGTAGTTAGAATTATTAGGGCATGAAATCAAATCCTGCCAAAAAATAAAAAAAAAAAATAAAAAAAAAATCAGCTCATATATTTTTCTTAATTTGAACCTAAAAGAGATGAAGACTTAAAGATTCGTCATCAGAAGAAAACCATAGTAATCTTACTGCTTGATAAGCAGGTAAAGTCACCATCTGCTTAAGAGGCCAAAGATAAAACTATCACTTTTTATTCCCCAGCAGTTTTCCTGTTCTCAAACAAGAACAAGCTGAACTTGACAGAAATTTTAGTCATGCCATTGATTTCTCTCGCTCTCCTGGTGAAAAACTAAACAACCTCCGGTTATTCAATAAACATCCAGAACAAAATGTAGCTTCTCCAGACAGAAACCAAGGGCGGTTAGAGCGCTTCAGTTCGATGATGGATTTAAAACCTTGTCAAAAGCACAGAGCAATTACCTTCCCAGTTTCCATGTTTCAGCCTTGTCGGTCTGTATTTTAGCCAACTAAAACCCTGAATCTGGGTTGCATTACAGCTCCAAAACCTTGAAGAGCTACTAATGAAGCAGACTTTCCGGGGATGCTGCTGCTACTTCAAAGCAACAGACAATCCTGTCAGTGAAGCATTATGAACCTATTTATGTGTCACTCTGTCGTCTTTTCCCTTTTGTACTGTTTTTCCTAAAAGCAGCTTGCCTTTAGGTCTGCGTGAACTCGTTGCTTCTTCGAGGAGGGGCATAAAGAAAAATCTGTTATAGGTGAGCCGTGCTTCTGTTTATTAAGAACAAGCTTTAAAATACCACAAAGGGGGAATAAAAAGACAACAAATCTACAAGATAAAAATGTGATGCTTGAGGGCATTATTTTTCTTCCAGTCACCTGATAGTAGCTCTTAAACTGAACTGTTTTGTGGCCCTTCTTCCTCGAAAGGAAAATTGCTGTGTGTTTTGTCTATAAGTTCAGAAAAAAAAAAACAGCTGTGACGTGATTTCAAATGAAGGACACAGACTGATAAAACTACACGACACTATCTGCATGTCAGTGCAGCTTCAATTATACGCAGGTCTATCCATGCAATATGGCAAATTATCACAGCACGAAATAATCAAACCCCTTCTGTGATTAAACCCCCCCCCCCACTCCCATCTGAAACGTGATAACATTTAATACATTTGCAGTAATGTTTTTTTCCATCACTGATTGGATGATCTGCATAGGATCATAACAAGAAACAAAGCTCAACTCACCTTTTCAGGAAAATATCCAAGCCTTAGCAAGCTTCTATAATATTCTGTTCACCTTGTGCAATGCACCAGTGCCTCTGGTGGGCAACCAGCCCCACATCATGATGCTACCATCACCATGTCTGACAGATGGGATAGTGATCCTAGGTTTGAACGCTTAATCTTGGCTTCTCCAAATGTATTTGTGGTCAAATCGTTCAATATTCGTCTTGTCGGATCAGAAAACCTTTCTCCAGATGGCATTTGGCTCGTCCATGCAGCCAGCCGCTTAAATGTGTCAATTCTGGACAACTGCCTTGTTCCTTGGTTGAGGTCCGTGTCCGGAACCCACATTATTTAAATAAACTCTAATGTTTCCAATCTGCTGCACTGGTAAACAGCCAGCCATGATTATCCAAGTGTGTGATGGAGGAACATCTCTCTAAAGGACATTTGTCAATATGAGCTGGTGTCCCATCTGTATAGCACAGTTCTGACCATGTCTGATTTAAAGAAAAAGCACTACACATTCAAACTTGACAGTTGAATCCTCATTTAAACATCATCATTTAAGCTGTCTGATGCATAAGTATTTCAACCGAAAAAGAGAACGGCTCAAACAGACCATTTAAAACACAAAATGTATGACATCCATTCCCATGAGCGTAAGTCCAGCTTTTCACCAGAACAGCATAAGTATCCAACTAAACTTGTGCATTTTGTCAAATCATAGCCCTACGGATATGAAATACACTGCAGATGGAAGAGACACGGACTTTCATCATCTCACATTTTTATAAACCTTTTTAATGCAAACATTTTAAATGTCTCATGCATCCAAATACAGATGTGACTAATAATATAAATAAAAAAGCTACAGCAATACTCGAGTCTTAGCTAGTTTAAATACAAACTGAACTTTAGACTTCATCAGAAAATGGCTCAATTTCCCCAGCCTGACTGAAGACATTTTGGCTCTTGACAGCAGGAAGGACAAGCACAGGTGTACCTAATAATATTAACGAAGGGTTTCAGCGAGCCACAGCAGTGAGCCAGCACAAATCTGGAAGTGGGAACACCTACACAGAGTTGAATGGTTCTGTCTGCTTAGGAATGGAAGATATAAAGCAGGATAGGAATGATTTAGAAACATCTTCAGTACAAAAAAAAAAAAATTATTATAGGACAGAAACAGTCCAAAACTGTAAATGTTTATCAAGCATATGGTTCTGCCAGCTTATATTTAAATTTTCTGAGCTCAAATGATGGAGATCAATGAGAATGTCTAATTATTGGAATACTATAAATCAAGTACAGTTTCCCGTAATGAAATTTAGAGTTTATTGTTGCTTTGTGTCGTGACAGGCGGTGAATGCTGCTAAACGTGACATCAAGGAAAAAGAAATCATTCAGACAAAGCATAGGAGTCAATCCTCGGAGAAAAAGATCAATATTTCTGTCCACAATGAACTACACGCTGCTCTGTGCGGCACATAAATTCACACCCTGCTCCATTATGTTCTTAAACCAGAGAAAGTTCAAGTTACAAAAATGGCAGCTTGATACACGACACACATAAAAGTATTCATGTTTCATGAAGTTAACCAGATTTCTTTACTTTGATCTAAAAATAAATTACATAGAAACTAAAGACATTTATAACTCGTGTAATTAGAGTTCTAGTTGTGAAAGCCTCAGAGGTTTACTTAGTGAACAATAGAGAACAAAAAGCACCATGAAGACCAAGGAATACAGCAGAAAAACATTGCATCCTCCTCAACGTAAAACGTGCTGGTAGTAGCATCATGCAGTGGGGATACCACTTGGACCAGGAAGGTTGGTCGGAGCGAATCAGAGCTATTCATTAAAGTTTGTGTTTGTGACGTGACAAAATGTCACAGAGCATAAATAATTTTGAAAGGCACTTTAAACTCACACTCTGGTCTACTTTCATAAAATAACTTAAAGTTCATTCTAATTAGTTTACTTATAGCGGCTTAAATAACACACTGCCGTTGCTGTGTCTTTGTTAAAGGAAATCGGTTTCCATAAAGGTTCAAATTCAAAAACCCTTTATCCAAACGGGAAATTAAATAATGCCTATATGTTATACTACACAACATATCTATTATACAGAATTATTTGGGATTCAAACAACCAACCCCTAGCATAGTCTGTACATAGTTGTACCAGCTCAACAGATTCTGAGAGGCTAAAAACATGACCTGTGGTTTAATTTTTGACTTTATTACTGCCATACATATCTATAGATATAGTTCAGTGGTAGAGTGCACTTTGTGTGTGAGAATGTCTCAATAAAAATGTAAAGAAACTTCTACAAAAAACAAACAAACAAAAAAAACAAACAAACTAGTGAGTATTTAGATGTTAACTGGTTTCAGGAAATGGTCCTCCTGCCAGAGATCAACTGACCTTGCAGCGAGCAAACAACTCTGACAAACCAGCGCAGACGAAAATAACCGTGCAACAGATTCGCTCTTTACTGAGACTTTGTTGAAAAATAACACCTGCCCCACCACCTGCTCTATGCTGGATCAAATATGTACATACAGTTTGAGCTGCAACCGTTTATTACCACCATGCAAATGACATGGGGTGAGCGCTGTTAGGTTATATCCAGACATAGGGCTTCTATTCAACTGATGGAGGGGGAAAAAAAAAAAAAAAAAAAAAAGAGTGGTGTTTGGTCTGTAACAAATGGGGACAATTTGCAATAAAAAATAAAATATGAATGTCCATAACAAGATAAGCCATTTACAGAAAACAGTGAATATGCATTTAAAGTGCCTTGAACTGTTGTCACATTACAACCACAGAAGTGCAAACCTCAATCTATTTTAATGGGATTTTAGGTGACTGACACAAAGCGGTTCATAACTGGGAAAGGGACAGAGGAAAGAAAATGGATGGATTTCTAAAAACATTTTACAAACTAACAGCACAAATATGCAAGGACAAGTTTATGGATAATTTAATTTTGTAATTTTAATTACAATATTATAACTGTTGGAAAAATTGCAGGACTGACAGTATTCTATACCCCTCTATTTTTATTTATTATTATTATTTTTTTTTTTTGCAACTGATTTCATCTGTTATATCAGTAAAGCCATCGAGCCTATTTTACTATTATGCATGTCATAACAGGCATACTGGAGCGTTAAGTGGGTAGGTATGGGGGGGACGTGAGGTTATGGCCAAGCATGAATTATTGTAGAAATGATAAATGTTTAAAGCTGCAGCCTTGATAAACATCAGGGAGCAGATTGCATCTCTGTGCAGCAGCAGCAACGCCGGCTGGCTGACGTGCGTTTCAGCTGAAATCAGAACGAAACATTCCTGCAGCTACAACAGAAACCCTCTTAATTCCCCCCCCCCCCCAACTCCCCTCGACTCAAACCAGTAACATAACCAGCACCTCCAATGGAAAGACGACGACACGCCATAATATTACCCGCCTGAAGATTAAAGGAAGTCTTCATACACAAACACCCTCATCTGGCCGAACAGCTAGCCTGTGTTAGCCAGCAGTGGTCACAGCAAAATGTATTTACTCTGGTCCTGCGATACAAGACCAACATTAGCTTCAAAGGCTACTCACCCCCAGCAGAAACTGAGTCCTGGAAATGGAGGCTAATTCTTCCCCCAAGTGGACGGAGAACTAGTGAGAAGTGTGACATTGTTTAATCTGAGCGACTACGATCCCCGGCCAGCCTGGCGGTGCTCCTGCGTTTCCAGCTCCATTAAAAGCTGCATTGTTGGAGCGACGGCTGCACAAACATCACTGACTTGAACGCAGTGAGGCATTATGGGAAACGAGGTTGAGCTGTGCCATTAAAAGCTGCGGCGGAAAGGCGGAGAAACTGCGCCCCCTGGTGCTCAGTCTGGGTGTTGTCCACTTTTATGGCGCATTGTCGACCAGGGTTCTGCAATCTATGACTC
Source organism: Anableps anableps (assembly GCA_014839685.1). NCBI lineage: Eukaryota > Metazoa > Chordata > Actinopteri > Cyprinodontiformes > Anablepidae > Anableps > Anableps anableps. Next base: position 22,287,840 of record CM026086.1, on the reverse strand, counting down.
CAGGGCCACATGTGGCTTTTAAGGGCTTCAACAGTAGCTCCTAATAACTTCGTCTAAACTAATAGCAAACTGTGGAATGTTTTCTTCTGGCCCAGTGGGACAGAAGAAGAACTCTGGCTAAAATAACATCACACTTGGACAATGTTTCCTACAATATGCATGAAGCTGTTGCTGAACTAGAGAGCTCCTTCAGTGACAGACGGTCCCAGGAGCACAAAGGAACATTATAGTAGGCCCTTTCTCCCAGCAGCTATTAGACTCTATAACCTTCACTGCTCCCAACAAACTCAAGCTCAATAAATGTTTACATCCTGACTGTTATTTGCACAGTTTTTCTCATTTCAGAGAACAGTCCTTCTGTTATTTGCACATCCCTGTTGTTTGCACAGTGTGTTTCACTTCTTGAAAATAGTCTGTTGTTGTTTTTCATGCACAAATATGCATGCACATTTGGTACATTTTTTTAAAAAAATTATCCTACTCCGTTGCACATTTCTTTGAATTGGAGTGTGCTAATTTTAATAACTGCACAGTATTTTGTTATGTCATAAATTTGCCCTTCCTGTTCAGTATGTTGTTCTTAGTTCTGATTTTTTTTTTGTTTTTATTTTTGTAAACCTACATGCTTCAGCTTCCCTGTCATTTTGCCGCTGGTACACCTGAATTTCCCCACTGAGTGACAATAAAGGTTATTTTATTCTATTCTATTCTATACGATCCATTCATCCATTATCTAACACACTTATCCCTGCAGGGTTGCGAGGGGTGCTGGTGCCTATCTCCAGCAGTCATCGGGCGAGAGGCGGGGTACACCCTGGACAGGTTGCCAGTCCATCGCAGAGCAACACAGAGACAGACAGGACAAACAACCTTGCATGCACACACCTAAGGAGAATTTAGATAAACCAATTAACCTAACAGTCATGTTTTTGGACAGTGGGAGGAAGCCAGAGTACCTGGAGTGAACCCATGCATGCACAGAGAGAACATGCAAACTCCATGCAGAAAGACCCCAGGCCTGGATTCAAACCGAGGACCTTCTTGCTGCAAGGCAACAGTGCTACCAACTGTGTGTGTTTTTTTTCTATGAATTTAGAAATAAAAAAACCCAAGAAAATTCTTACTTAGTCTTTTCAATCCACAAAATATTCTTCTAAAAGTCTGGGATTATCAAGAGGTTTTGCATTTGTATTTTTATTTTATTGCAAATATGAGATGGGCCTTTGTGTTCGCATTGTTCATCTGTAGTTTTTTTTAGGCCTTGGAACTCTTTCATAGATCCCATTTCTGCAGAATATCTTACTTATTGTTGAATCATTTACGCCTTTACAGAGGCAAGTGATGCCTGAGGTGCATTAGATGTTGTCCTAGGTTCTGGGTGCTCCTGGAGTATTTTGGTAGCTGGCAATTTGTGGGAAGGTTCACCTTTGTTCCATGTTTTCTTCATCTGTTGACAATAACTCTCACTACTGGTTCCAAAACAGTAGAAATGATGTTGTTAACCTATCCAGACTCATAGATGCCAGTGACTTTGTTTCTCATCTTTTCTAGACTTTCTTTAGATCAGGCTGTTGCTTTTTGATATCCCTTTGCCTACTTCCTTCTGTCAGACATGTTCCGATTAACTGACTTTGTGATTCTACAGATCAACCAGATCACATACTTTTTTACAGCACTGTATATCATGTAATTTTATCCAATAAATTGTTGTCTTCTGCTGTAAACATTATAACCTTAATCACTTTTCATCAAAATAATTTCAAGGAAATTGCTGCTTGTTTCATTGGGTCTGAAAGAACAGAAGAACCATCTTCTGAGAATTGTGCTGCAAAATTAGGTTCCTACCAGTGAAGAGCTTGCTCAGCTTTGCCAAGAGGTGGGTGTGAGTGCACCCTCATTCCAAGTGATGCAAATACTTTAGGGTACAACGTATACAGGTTCCAGTCTATCGTAGAGATACACTGGACAAATAACTATGCTCACATGAGGGCACGTTTTGAGTTGCCAACAAACCTAAAATGCATGGGTTTGGATGGTGCCACAGGAAAACCCACAAATGCACAGGAAGAACATATAAACTTCACACAAAAAGGGCCGAGCCAGGACTCAAACCCAGGATCTTCTTGATGTGAGGCAACTATGTCAGGCATGAGTGGACTGCAAAAGTTGAATCTTTGCAATGGTTAGATGAAACTGTTAAGAAAAGCCTTTAAAACTTATTAAATGTTTTTCTATATTTTTCATATTATCTTAAATTTGATGCCATATTAGATTGATGTCAAGAAGAATTATAAGTTTAAAACTCTAAATCAAATTTATTTTCAGTTCTTCCTCACGTAAGGAGAATTTAATTATATTTCCCTGTGCAAAAGTTTATATTTTCACTCATTTTATTTTCTGCTAATTGATTGATAAAATGTTGTGATATCCCTTTTATGCAAATAAATACATAATTACTGTACATTACTATACATAATTACTATACACTGTTACCAAGAAAGAAATAAAAAAAAGGAAATACACTTTTTGCTTACAATGAACTAACTTAATGATATAAATGTTATTATTGTTGACATATGTTTTTGTTATATTGTAATATGGATATTTTGTGGATATAGTGAAAGCTTACGACCATGTCCCACAAGATATTTTCTGAGGGGTGCTGAGGGAGTATAGGGTATCTGGGTGGCTTTTAAGGGCTATGTGATCCTTGTCTGTCCAAAGCAAGAGCTGTGTCCAGATTCTCAGCGCAAAGTTGAGCTTGTTCCCAGTGTGCATTGGACTCCACCATGGTTTGGGAACCTCAGGATATCATCTTTGTTTTTTATTGATGACCTGTTCTGGTGGCTTCTTTAGGTCATGACCTTTTGCATGCACTGGAGTGGTTTTCAGATGAGTGTGAGAGAGTCAGCTCCTCTAAGTCTGAGGCCATGGCTCTTGACTTGAAAAAGGTGGACTGCTCCCTCTGGACAGGGGGCCAGCCTTTGCCTGAGTTTAAATATCTTGGTGTCTTGTTCATTAGTGATGGTTGGAAGAAAAAGTAGATGGACAGACGGATTGGAGCTTTGTCAGCCGTAAAGCAGGCACTGCTCCAAGCTGTTGAGGTGAAGAAAGAGCTGAGCCAAAACGTAAAACACTCAGTTTATGGGTACATCTACATTCCGACCCTCACATATGGTCACAAGATATGGATCATGACTGAAAGAATCCCAGAAACAAGCCGCTGAAATAAACTTCCTCCGTAGGGTGGCGGGACTTAACCTTAGAGGTAAGGAACTCCGTCATATGGAGAGAGCTCAAATCGGAGCCGCTGCTCCTCTGCATCGAAAAGGAATCAGTTGAAGTGGTTCAGACATTAGATCAGGATGCCACCTGGTGCCTCCCTGTAGAGGTTATCTGGGAGATTATAGGAGACCCAGATAACCTCCACGGGGAGGCACCGAGGAGGCATCCTGATCTAATAGACTGCAATGTCTGGGTTTCCATCCTGGACCGGTTACCGCGGCAACCCAGTCTCGGATAAGCAGAAGGCGATGGATGTAACTAACTAACTTATGCTGCATGAAGCGGAACTGGAACAGTTTTCCTCTTTTATTTAAATAAGGAGACATAAAAATGAAGAAAAAAAGAACAATAAAAGAAAGACAATAGGCTTAATAAGAAAATATGTTTTTTTAAATCAATAAATAAACAAAACAAACAAAAAATATATATACTTACGATACACAATTATTAACCCATTAGTTTCTTTTATACTTTTGGCGTAAGATGTTTCAGTCCTCCTTCAACCTTCCGTCCTGTTGGTGGCAGTAGTGAGTTGATTAAAGCTCTAATGTACCAACCCAGCGGTAGTAGAAACAGTCTCAGTGTGGGGAACATGGAGAGCAAACACATGTCTGCTTTTGCGTTGTATCAGACTGTACAGTTAGATCTGCCCCCTCCGGTTAAGAAGCCCTTTCAGCGGGTACAGGTGTGTGTACAGGCCTATTTAATTCCTGACGGGAATGTATACGTGTGGCTTATTTACTCTAGGAACATATAACTCATAGTCATGTTTCTTCACATCGTATGCATCGTCACTGTTTCGCACTTTAAATTAACCTCTTTTATTTAATTAGGTGGAAGTAAAGAAGAAAAAGAAAAAAGTAAACGGGTCTGCAGCTGCTAATGTCAACCAGACCAGGGCCAAGAGGAAAAAGATCCGAAATAAGCTCGTGAAGGCAGCAAATAAAGAGAGTAAGAAGGCTGGATCAGATATTACTGTAAGCATCTGCTAAGGGTTTGACTGGAAGTCAGTGTTACTGAGTGTGTGTACGAGCCAGATTGAGCCTTTGTGTTTGTAAAAGCAGCAGCAGGAGGAGAAGAGTGTAACTGGAGAGTCTTTGGATGCTTTGCTGACTGAGCTGACCAGAGTCAACAACAGCAGAGAGAGAGCCAGCAAGTTATTCCAGTGGCTCATCAAACCCGTTCCTGCCAAGTACTTCTTCAGGTAAAGTTTCTGTGTGTCTCTTCTGACCAGGGGCAAATGTGAAAAAAGCGAAAGTATTCATACCCACACTTTTTCACGTAATAACCACAAGCTTTAGTGCATTTTATGTCATTGTCATAATGATCCATATTAGTGAAATGGAAGGAAAACGAAACATGATTTTTAAGATGCCCTGTATTTAACTGTGGAAAAAAAAGCATCCCCGTAGCATTATGCTGCCACTACCATGTATCATATGCAGCTGGTGCCTCCTGAATGATTTGCTGCATTAGTTTTCTGCCACTCGTTGTGTTTAGAAGTTGATTTTTCTGCACATCCTGGTGATGGTTCATGGCATATAAATCCAACAAGGTTAAACCCTTCATTATTTTATCATGCTCCACTGTCCATTCCTAAACATTTTATGGTACTATTAAATGGTAAAAAAAAAAAAAAAAGGTTACTGTCATCAGGGCAGATGGTTAAACATATATATTTACCTGCAGCAGGTTTGTTGGAGTGTACGTACGAAAGTGCTGTGATATGCAGTGACCTGCTTGCACACTTGTCCCCAGGTTCTTTGTCAGTGCTTGCATCTGTGGAAAGCACAGTGTGTTCTGTGAGGTTTTTGTCATAGTCAGCATTTATATTTTCAGCTGTTTGTCCTACAGTTGCTCCTGTAGGGATCATATCAGATGGACCAGCCTGTGCCCCCCCAAAAAAAAGAAATCCAGTTGAGCCTTGAGGGCTTCAGTGTTATTTAGTTGCAAATTTGTCAAATGCTCTTCTAAGTGACAAACACCTCACAAGAAACTTGGAAAAATACATAATCTTTCCCCTTTCTTGGACTCCAAATCTCATATTTTTTTTTTTTTTTTTTTTTGCTTCATTTGTTTCCCTGATAATGTTTAATTTTACTTTTTTCTATATGTGAAGGGAAACATGGGAAAAGAAGCCTGTTTATGTTCAACGCAAGAATCCAGATTACTACAGAGGATTGTTTTCAACAGCTGAGTTTGATCGTATATTGAGAGAGGTAACGTTCTGAAACGATGCTCAAGTCAGTCGACCAATTTTCCGATGATCACCTCTGACTGGTGATCAGCGAATCCAATCAGGGTTTTTTCAGTTTATTATTGACCTAAAAACTTAAATCTGCCATTTTTTTTTTCAGTCTACATCAACAAACATGTTTTATGAATTGCTTTGTTTGCAGTTTCTTAAAATTCTGAGTAAGGTTAGTCACTTGTGCTGTGACATATAAATGGTAATAATCCTCAGGGATTGTGCACAGTCTGAAAAGAACATTTGTAAAGCTTAAATGATTGATGTAATCTAAGTATTGAATTAGTTTAATGCCTTATAGTCCTTAGAAGGAATGAATTAGCAAGTCGGACTTGCTCTGTATCTGAAAACTTGGAATCCTAAATTGGAATATTGAAGGGGGAAAGCGCTCAGCTGTGGTTACTGCTTCTTATACTTTACATAAAATTGGATGTTTTTTATCCAAACCAATGTTAAGAATAGCCACCAAAAATTTCAATTGACTGCTTTCTATGAAATTGTCAGAAAAGCATTACTTTTCTATTTACTGCACCTCTATTTCTACTACTGATTCTACAGACTAATATCCTTTGTGTATTGCTATTTTAATATTTTTTCTAAAGGAAAATGTTCAGTATGGCGTGAACCTGGATATCACTAGCTACGTTAACGGCAAGAGGGAAACACACAACCCACCTGGGAGAGCTCTGCCGTTCACCGTGTGGGATTTTTATGAGGCAAGAATGAAACAATGCAGGTTTCAGACTTCTTTATGCATTGAGTGCGGTTATTTAAAGTGATTTTTAAGTGTCATTTTAAAGCTGCAAACTCTCTAAGGAAGGCGTTAAGAAATGTCTGTATTTTTAAGACAACATTCAGTAAGGAGTTGGATATATTCATTTACATTTTTAAGTTATTGAACTAAATATTTAAAGGCAACTCTCTGCAGCCTCACTGCAAGTTACTTGATATTTTTCCATCTGTTTTGCCGTAGAGTGGCTGCTCCGTCCGCCTGCTGAATCCTCAGGCTTTCTCCTCCACAGTGTGGAATGTGCTTTCCATCCTCCAGGAGCAGTTTGGTAGCATGGCAGGAGCCAATGTGTACGTTTAAGGGAGAAATTTCGATCGCTTCAAACCCCTTTTATTGTTTGTTTTTTTCCGGTTTCAAATGTATGTTTCCTTTAACCAGATATCTGACGCCTCCTGGAACCCAAGGTTTTGCTCCACATTATGACGACATTGAAGCTTTTGTGGTTCAGCTGGAAGGGAAGAAACATTGGCGAGTGTACAATCCGAGGTAAAATTCACTGAGCGTCAAACTCCTCAAAAAGCATCAAGTTCATCCAGTTAGCTACAGCAATAAAAAGATGAGAAGCAAGCTTGATTCAGTTATTACTCTAATTTTTTTAGAATTTAATGTTATTTTTTAATTTAAAAACGGCTTTATTTAACTCCATCCACTTCATTCAGCTCTGCTCCCCTCTCCCTGCTGAAGAAAATGATCGGCATGATACTGGCACCAGCATGTTTTATGGTGGAGAAAGAGACATTTTAGTCTGATCTGACCCAAGCTCCTCTTTCTACATATTTACTGTCAATAAAGAGGGTTAAATATGTAGACATGCCACACTTTTCCTGATTTTTTTTTTCTCAACTTTACAATTATGCTATTTTGACACATGCAATTCTTGAAACTATGCATTATTTTACAATATCTTGATCAGTTTTTATAATACGTACATAAAGTGGAAGTAATTTAAGGCAAGAACAGTCAACATTTTGGGTTGTTGAGTAAATTTCTGGTACATATGGATCAATTCAAATTATATTTTGGGTAATCATAGTGGGATAAATGTTGGTTTTTTTTTTGTTTTTTTTTTTTCTACATCTTTAGGTCAAAAGATGAAGTCTTGCCTGTGCTTTCAAGCCGTGAGTACCAAAAAAATCTCGATTCTTGCAATGATACAATTGACCTTATTAGAATTGAAAATAAGGCACTTTTCCCCCCCTTTTTTAAAACCGGTTTTATTGCGGAAACAAGCAGATTTTATGACTATAAAAGAAGTGATTAAATTCTTTGGAGCATGCGGCACATTTCACATTGAAGCTGATGAGAATGTGTCAGACATTTCTGTGCTCTCCTTTCCAGCAAACTTTGACCAGGCAGAGATTGGGAAGCCCATTCTGGACGTGGTGCTGGAAGCCGGGGATCTCCTCTTCTTCCCTCGAGGATTCATCCATCAGGGCAACTGCTTACCAGACGCACACTCTCTACACATCACCATCTCCTCGTACCAGAAAAACAGCTGGGGCGACCTGCTGCACAAGGTAAATGCACTTCTGGTCCTGGAGTCTAAACAGCTGGCAGAAGGCCACATTACTGTATTGCAAATAAAAATCACTTTAACTGAATAAATTTTATACTTATTAGGAAATAAAAGAAATGGCAAGATTTGACATGCAGAACAACTTGATGTAGATTCCTTTTACTGTTTTGTGTGTAATTCTTGAATAGAAAATAAAAGCAGTTGAGCTGTTTTGTTTGTCGTAACGCTTTGTGTTTTCTTGTTTAGGTCATTCCTGCTGCACTAGAAGTGGCGATGGAGGAAGACGTGGCGTTTAGACGGGGTTTACCTTTGGACTACTTGACCTACATGGGAGTGCAAAATTCAGAAAAGGTCATCATTACTACATTAACACATTTTGGCCTTTTAATGATATATATGAACCAATTTCCCCAAGGCAAAATATACAAAGGATAACTAAGGATCTTTTTTAGACAAAAATTGGATGCATTGGTTTCAAACTTAGAAATTTTATCTCATCTATCCAAGCTCAAATATAAATAAACCTTTTTTATTATTATTATTATTATTTTCAAATCTACCTCAGCAAGTTGCACCTTGCTACTCTTTTTCTAGACATCAGTATGGTCCTAGAATAACTGGCTGTTCTTATGGGAAATTATAGAGCTTATTGTAATTGGTTGGTTGATGTTCAAAAAGGTTTTGTTAGCTTTGGTCTGTTTTATCTATTCCAAAACCAGTTTTGCTGTGTTTGGACTCATTGTCTTGGTAGAAAAGCCAGCTGTATCTTGTTTTCAACAACCCAGCTGTTGATTCGAGGTGAAGTTGAAAAATTCATTAATCCATCAACTTTGTCCAAAAGACCAGTTCCACTGGCAAGAAAGCAGACACTCAGCATGATGCTTCCACTTCTGTGCTTGACAGTTGGCACAGTGTCCCTAGGTTTGAAAGCCTTTTCTTCCACTTAAGCAGCTGCAGATTGTCGTTGGACTTCTCTTTGGTTGCCCCCACTCTCAGTCCATGAGGATGTGCAACTTCACTGTGGATAGTGACACTGGTGTTCCAGCAGCAGTCTTTGGACTCTTTGTGTCTTTGGTTATTCCTGAACTTTCCAACTAATTCTCTTTCATTTGTGGGTGGCAGTTTGCCACAATTGAGTAATTGAACATTAAGCTTATGGAATGATCTTTAAAAAGCTCAACTTTTATTTATGTTTATGAACTATGCTTCAAAGCTGGGTTGGTAAACTACCAGTTCTGCCTAGAAGAGTAGTCAAATCTGCAGCCAGTTATGTCATGAGGCAGGAGGTTGTTGATGGCAACGAAAGGCTTGTGGTTGAGGTGCAGTTAGCTCCAAGGCATTTAACCAAATATTAGTGGGGGTATAACTTTAACTCCATATGGATTAGGGGAAATCCACTCTATATTCAGACTTGTGAACCAAAGTTTTGTTTTTTAAATCATTGCAGTTGTATGCTGTATAATCATGCCACCTTGTAAAAAGAATGGTTAGAACAAGCTAAAATGGCCCAAATTAATGACATTCATGCCCATAATAAGTTGATAGCAACATTTCACCAAAACTGCAACTCCTAGTGTGTGGAATCGTTTTTGTGCAGGAGGACCCACGGAGGGTAGAGTTCTTGGCCCGGATTGAGAAGCTGATGAAGAGACTGCCGAATTACGCCCCGGTGGACGCTGCTGTCGACCAGAAAGCCAGAGAATTCTTCCATGATTGCCTGCCTCCTGTGCTCACTCCAGGTATGTGCTGTAGAGTCTGGAATTATGCATGAATGGACAGTTTGAGGTTCCAATAATTGATCTCTTCGCTCTCAGATGAACTGGCCACCAGCGTGCAAGGAGCACTGACTAGATGGGAGGATGGCAACGCTAAGGATGTTGGTGTCAACATTACTACCCAGACCTGTATCAAACTACTTCGTGCAGGGTGTGCCAGGTAAAACTGCAAAACTTTGGGGGTTTTGTTCTTTCTAATTTTGTCAAAAATAAATCTGATTCTTTTTTTTTTTTTGAGCCAGACTATGCAGTGATGGAGATGCCGTGCACCTTTGCTACACCACAGATAACTCTAGAGTTTACCACAAAGAGGAGCTCAAGAGCTTTGAAATACAAACAGAGGTATATTTGTTTTGTGTTTCAGGTCTTATGTTGTACATTGTTCTGTGGACATCTGCCTTACTTTTTTTGAAATATTTCTTTCAGCACACAGATGCTGTCGAGTTTCTGATCCATTCTTATCCGAACTTTGTGACGGTTGGAACTTTGCCATGTGATTCTGTTCAGGACAAGGTAGGATTTTAGGTTATTTGCAGTAATATTTACTGGCAGTGAAGATATGATTCGTGTATTAATGGCTAATGCTTTTTTCCCAGATTGCTCTGGCTGAACTTCTTTTTGAGAAGGGAATTATCCACACTTCTGAACCTCTTCAGGCACCACCAACTGTTCAGTCACACTGACCGCATAAAAAAATTGTTTGTTCAAAACAAGATCTTCTGCCTAAAACTCTGTCTGAAGGAGTCTTTTTTTAACCTGTTATTGTCATGAATATGCTCCCCTTCTAGCTTTAACTATGAATTAAAATAAACATACTAACATTTTGAGAACAGACATTTTTTTTTATTTTAGTTGACACAACTCAAAATAAGGTGTACAGGAGTCTCCTTAAATATCACAACTTGAGGACCACTCATCATTCATTCACAATTAAACTGATGGAACTTTCCAAGCGAGAAGCTACTTCCAGGTGACCTCCTCACCAGGTTTCAACTCTCTGCAGAGAACAAAAGGTTCAGCTTTCATAAGATTGCATCAAAATGTGTTATGATAAAATAATTTCAATCAAAACTGACTTGAGGCACAAGTAATTACATTTCTTACCTACTGTACAGCACACTCTTGTTTCGGAATGCCGTCAGCTTCTTGTCCTGTTGTTTGTCAAGGTACCATCCAATCACAAAGCCCATGGGAACCAATATGTGTGCCCAATTCATACTGGTTGGTAATGCAAATCTGACCATGGTTCCTACAATCAAAGGAGGGAAAAAGATGAGGCACTGATCTGAGACATTAATATATAAAAGTAATGGCTTTTGAATTTACATGAACATTTTTTTATTCTTGTGAAGTCACAAAAAAAAAAAAGGCATCTTAAGGCATTTTCATGCTTTTTAATCACATGACTGTTATATTGAAACAGTTTTAATTTAATTCAGCAGAAATTCAATTCAAAAATTTTCAAATTCAGCCCACTTAGTAACAAAGTGTCTAAGGAAGCCAGCAAATTGCACCAAATCTTGCCTTCACTTCATCCCTCATCCTGAGCAGGCAACAAGGCAACAGTGGAGTGAAACATTTCCCTTTTAACAAAAAGAGAATAATTACAGCTAAGCAAAAACAATGTGATATATATGGCAATATTGTGGAGTTTTTGCTGTTTTGATGAGGGTTACAACTATAAAATAGTAATTAAAGGGTCCCTTTGTATTTCTCATTTCAAAATCCCTACTATTGAGAGTTAGAATTTACAGATTTCTGTTTAATTTTCAGGCTCATTAACATAAAAATACAAATGTTTCTACAGTGCCAGGCTTTAAATTTGCATTTTACAAGCATTAAAAAAAAATAATAATAAAGATTTTAAGTTAAAAGTTTTTGGTTAAAAAAAACCCAAAACAAAAAAAAAAAAACTATATTTCTCTTACATTACCCCTACTATACCTGTCTATAATACACCTGCACATGCAAGCATGGTTTTAAGGTTTCCAAAATAATTGGGTCTAAATTATTTAAATCAAGAAGTTGTAAACGTAAAAACAACCCAAATCATGGCAAATATCTAAAATGTGCAAATAAAATTCTGAGAGAGCGTTCTTTATTTTTTTCCCCTAAACTTTTTCCAACACAACCTGAGGTCAAACCTGAGTTATTTGCAGGCTCGTCAACTTACGCTTTCTAAATCCCTCGCTGAAAGGCATACAAATCCATAAAATATTTCACGTTAAGAGCTTTGGTGAAGTTTACAATTAGTCTTGAAAACAAACTAGAATGAAATTAGATTTAATTTAGAGCAGTAATAACTATCTGATGATCCCCTCATGATCTTTAAGTAGCTCATTTATTCCACCTTTACGTTTAAGATTAAGCATATCTGTCAAGTTTTGTTTACATGATTGGAAATGTAACGATACAAAAAAATCTGTCTTGACAAACTGACAAGCTTATTTGTATAGACAATGTTAGACTATCAAGGGTAAAAAAAAGATAAATATCGTATGGTGACATGGTTTTGACAATCACAGGCTAACTTTACTTCAGATGTCGATCTGTTAAAAGCAACTACAAAGCCCATTAAAAAAATAGTATATTACATTATTTTATTTGGTTATTTAGCCATCAACAAAATCCAGCAAAAGGACGTGAAGGTACACTTAGACAAATTCTCCTATTCCTAACATGGCAGCTAACTAGCATTAGCAACTAACGCCGTATTTTAGTAAAATTTTCTTTTAAATATTTTTTGCATGAATACTTACTTTAGCAAGCTGAATACGTAAGACAACTCAAAGGCAAACAACAAAGAGGGAAAATAAATGAACAGTTTTAAAATAATACCTTCTGTTAACGCCAAACAGTAGCCTTCAAATCTTCCTTCTCTAAGCGAAGGACATCGGACTGTACCAACTATCGAGCAAAGACATGCTTATGCTAAACGATAACACAGCTACAAGAAAATTATTTGAAATGTGTTTCAAATAAGATAGAAATTGACCCTATTTTTTCCCCCCACAAAAGTATTACAATATAGTCTGACGATCTCCTATTTACTGTTTCCACACAAATTTGAAATGACTTCATTTGGTGGACTCCTTTAGCCTTTCACCTATGACGTAGTAGCCAACATGGCTGCTTCAAACCCGCTAACAAAAAAGTCTTGACTTTGGAGTAATAATAATATCTTTAAGGTTACTTTATTCTATTCCAGGGAATAATACATTTATTGTATGTTATATTCTGTAGTTTTTTGGATGTTTTCAGCATTCTTTCATCTATCTACCTAGCATGTAGCTAGCATGCTAAATAGACGTTGCCTGGTAATCGGCTAACAATCGTTGTCAGAGCCAAACTGGATTCATTTTTCTTTTTGTTCGTGACATTTACCTGTACTCTCATGCAGCACACGCTGTATTTGATTTTGCGGAGATTTGCTTTAAAAAAAAGCATTTTTGTTTAGCTTCGAATGATTTTTTTTTTATAGGTGCTCTTTATTAAAGAGAATCAACAGTTAAAGTCGGTTATATGAGGACGGATTTGTGCTTTTATCAACAAAAGTAAAGGAAAAATGACTTCCATTATCAAGCTGACAGCCGTGTCGGGGGTCCAGGAGGAATCGGCTCTTTGCTACCTGCTGCAGGTGGATGAATTCCGCTTCCTTCTGGACTGTGGATGGGACGAGAACTTCTCAATGGACATTATTGATGCCATGAAGCGGTGAGAATGATTACTGATTTCAAAGCTTAATTTATGTACTACATTCTGGCTTTAGCAGAACACAGAAAGCTGTTGCATCACTTTATTTTCAGTGGGTTAGATTATTGTACTCGTGCCTGTACAGGTTGACATAAAAGCTCAATCAGGAAGGTGCATCTCATCCTAAATGCTGGTGCCAGAGTCTTGCCCAACACCAGGAAAATCAATCACTGCACTTTCTTACTGTTTGTAAAAGGATAGAGTTCAAAATGTTGTGTATGAACTATAACGCATTGAATGGTCTTGGGCATGAGCGCATTTCAGAGCAGCCGATCAGGTAAAACCCATGTAGATACCACAGCTCATGTCTTCACTCATTGATACCAAAGTCAGGACTTCTTTGCTCCTCAGTTCTGGGACCAAAAGCTCGAAAGCCTGAGATGTGGAGAAAGTGTTGAGCCCATTTAAATGAGGACTGAAAACATTACTGTTTACTGCAGCTTACCAGTAAAGGCCAAAAATTGCTTTATATTTTCTTTCAGGTTTGCTTGAAGTTTGTCATTTCAAGGAGATTTTATTTTATGGTTTAGGTCTTATGTTTTAATGCTTTTGTGTGATGCTTCATTTGACGTATAGATTACCTTATGTTTAAATGGTGCTACACATATAAACTTGCATGAATATCGTTTTAGCATTTCCCAAGTCCTAGTTGGTATGGAAAAAAGAAAATGTACAATGTGAAAAATGTTACTTTCTGTGAGGCATAAATCAGTGTAGATTCAAAACATTAAAAGTGTTTTGCATGTTTGCCCTATTAAAGGAAAAGCACATAATGTTTTGAATTTTTGAATTTCCTGTCAGATATGTTCACCAGGTTGATGCAGTCCTGCTGTCGCACCCTGACCCCATTCACCTGGGAGCCCTGCCCTACGCTGTGGGCAAACTGGGTCTGAACTGCACCATCTATGCCACCATTCCTGTCTACAAAATGGGTCAGATGTTCATGTATGATCTATATCAGGTATTGTAAGTTAAGGTTAAAGGTAAATAGAGCTTTTATTTGCAAGAATAGAACTGGTTTCTTGAATGTTCTTTCCCTGCTCTTAGTCAAGAAACAACAGTGAAGATTTCACGCTCTTCACCCTTGATGATGTGGACAGTGCTTTTGATAAAATCCAGCAGCTGAAATACTCACAGATTGTCAATCTGAAAGGTGAGCCGAAGATTATGTGACATCCCATTTTCTATAACCTATATAAGAATATGACTTTTAAATTATTTTTTTTGCATTACAGGAAAGGGGCATGGTCTGTCGATCACTCCTCTCCCAGCTGGACACATGATCGGAGGCACCATTTGGAAAATTGTCAAGGACGGGGAGGAGGAAATTGTTTATGCAGTGGACTTCAATCATAAGAGAGAAATGTAAACAGAGATAAAAGCATGCCTGTGTAAGCAAGATCTTAAGCTGTATATCTGTTTGTTAATTTGTGCACTCTTCTTCTCTGTCTGTTCCAGCCACCTTAACGGCTGCACACTGGAGAGCATTAGTCGACCATCTTTACTTATTACAGATTCTTTCAATGCTGCTTATGTACAGCCACGCCGCAAACAAAGAGACGAGCAGCTGCTGAGTAAGTACTAAGTACTGTCATTACTTACTTTCCTGTCAAGCACACAGCAGTCTTTACAGTATAAAAACATATTCAAGTCGGTAAAAATGAGACTAAATAGAAAACTGTCTGTGTGATTACTAATGGCTGTATTATTATCTTTCTTTAAACCCACGAAGCAAACGTAATGGAGACCCTGCGTGGTAATGGTAATGTCCTTATTGCCGTGGATACGGCTGGCCGCGTGCTGGAGCTGGCGCAGCTCCTGGATCAGATTTGGAGGACAAAGGATGCTGGACTCGGAGTTTACCCGCTAGCGCTGCTCAACAACGTCAGCTACAACGTGGTGGAGTTCTCTAAGTCCCAGGTATGAATCAATGTCAGCTCTTCATACAATGTAGGGCAACGCAGAGCAGCTTTCAGGATTCAGACCTGGACACCCCTTGTCTAAAACAAACAAACAAACAGACAAAAATAAAATATGTCAAAAGAGGTTATTAATACTTAGTAATGGTAGATATGGTTTAGGTACCTTATCAGGATTCCTCCTGGATGCCTCCCTGTGGAGGTTTTCTGAGCGCGTCCTGCTGGGAGTAGACCCTGGGGAGACCCAGAAGCTGCTGGAGGGACTATATGTCCCTGCTGGCCGGGGAATTCCCTGGAATCCCCCATAATGAGCTATGTGGTGCAGCCAGGAAGAGAGGCGTTTGGGTTTCCCTCCTGCACCTGTTTCTCCCACAACCCAACCTCGAATAAGGAGAAGACAACAAACAGATGGATAGATTTTAATATAGTGTTAAAGACATTAAATCTTTGAGTTGTGGCACAAATATGAGCATGAATATTGTTGCGATCAGTTCTATACCTTAGATCTCCAGCAAGTAGTTAATAAATAAAAAGGACAAATGAGTTAAGAAATAAAACGAAACGTGGCGGTAAAATAAAGCTTAAGCAAAAATCCCTTAACGGCTTAAAGTAAAACATCCCCAATAAAACGATGCATACATAGATTAAATAAAATGATTCAATTAGAAATATTGTTAAACTCAAATTGAAAGCTATACGTTTATTTAAAAAATGCAGAATTACGAATTGTGTCTTTTAAAATCTCAGAAAAATACTACATTGAAAAGATGTGTCTTCAGTTTGCTTTAACCTCAGTTTGTAACTCTCTCTGTCTTCCTCAGTACCTTGGGGAAAGAGGTTCCAGAGCCTTGCCATATGCTTTAGTTCTGACTTTCGGAATATTTAATAAACAGCTACAAAAGTTCTCAGTATTCTGGAGGCCAAAAGCATGGATTAACGCCGTTGTGTTGGTTTAAGAGCAAATTGTTCTTTCTCTGGAAATGTTTACCGAATAAGTAAATCCAGTTCTGGTTAATGATTCAGTGTGTCTTGAAACTGAGGTTTGAATTAAAATGTTGTCATTATTTTCTGGTGTTTTATGCTCTTTATTGTAAAACTTTCTCTCTGGACGTCAGCTTCAAAAGCTGTTTTTCCACACTTGGAAAAGAATTGTTTTATTTTCATCCCATTACCATAGATTATGTTGTCCTTTTACCCGTTCTATATAATAATCAAATCCATCTCTGTAGGTGGAGTGGATGAGTGACAAACTCATGAGGTGTTTTGAGGACAAAAGGAACAATCCCTTCCAGTTCCGACACTTGAACCTTTGCCACAGTCTGGCAGACCTGGCCCGGGTGCCCAGCCCCAAGGTGGTGCTTTGCAGCCAACCGGACCTTGAGTCGGGGTTCTCCAGGGAGCTTTTCACCCAGTGGTGCCAAAATGCTAAAAATTCCATCATCCTTACCTACCGCACCACGCCTGGAACCCTGGCCCGCTATCTCATCGACAATCCTGGAGAAAAGATGCTGGATTTGGAGGTGAGAAAAGTTTCTGAAAAGTCTTTTCATGCGGAATCTTCTCTAAAAAAAAGTGCTGCTTTTTGTGTCTTTTTGCTCCAGAATCCCGATTAACATTTCTCTTCACATCAGGTCAGAAAACGAGTAAAACTCGAAGGGAAGGAGCTGGACGAGTTTCTTGAAAAGGAGAAAATAAAGAAAGAAGCAGCTAAGAAACTGGAACAAGCCAAAGAGTAGGTCTCTGAGTAGTTTCTTTAAAGTACGGTTTCAGTTTTTTTAACTTGGAATATAATTGTTATTTCAAATATTTTTGAAAGTTGTTCATTATTGCATTGGAAGAGGGTCTAATAAAGTCCCACAGTGTATACTTTTTGGTGGAGTAACAATACTGGAAACTCAAATATTTAGTCCTGATTACAAATTAAAACTATGTTGTGTGGCTTGCGAGTTATGAGAGAGAATTTAAAACGGAGGTGTGCTGAATTAAGGTCCATTGCATGGATTTTTCAGAGTGGATGTGGACTCAAGCGATGAGAGCGATATCGAAGACGATCTGGATCAGCCGGCTGCGGTCAAAACCAAGCATCACGATCTGATGATGAAGGGCGAGGGGAGCCGTAAGGGAAGTTTCTTTAAACAGGCCAAAAAGTCATATCCGATGTTCCCGGTGCATGAGGAGAGAATCAAATGGGACGAGTATGGAGAAATCATCAGGTACTGAAGTCTACATGCAAATCGAAAGAAGTAGAGATTCTTTTTTTTTTTTTTTTTTTTTTTTTTTATCTCCAAGTAACCCACTGTGTGTGTATGTGGTTCCTTGTTTTTTTAAAGGATTGAAGACTTTTTGGTTCCTGAACTGCAAGCCACGGAAGAGGAGAAGAGCAAACTGGAATCTGGGCTGACAAATGGAGACGAACCCATGGACCAGGATTTGTCTGTCGTTCCCACAAAATGTGTCTCAAGCATTGAGAGTTTTGAAATACGGTGAGTCATTCCTACCGAAGACAACGATACCAATACAAACTCAATAGCTATAAAACTCGTACAATGACCCGATGTTCTTCCTTTATGTTGCAGAGCAAGGGTGACATATATAGACTACGAGGGTCGCTCTGATGGCGACTCCATAAAGAAGATCATTAATCAGATGAAACCCAGACAGCTCGTGATCGTTCACGGGCCACCAGAAGCAAGTCTGGACCTGGCTGAGTCCTGCAAGGCTTTCAGCAAAGACATCAAAGTCTACACACCGAAGCTGCAGGAAACTGTAGACGCCACCAGCGAGACTCACATCTACCAGGTCGGTCTCGGGAAAATCTGGTTGTAGTGTTACGAAGCCTAAGATGAAATACAACACCGCAAAAGTATTCATACTGCTTGAACATTTTCTCACATTACAAGCTTAAACTGATAGTCTGAGGTCTGATAGTCTGTCAGATAAAATCCACATAAAGTTTGCGATTATAAGGTGACAAAATGTGGGGAAAAAATCAAGTAATGTGAATTAAGAGTTGTGTGTTTCTTCTGCACTGAAATAAATTAATTTAAGTTGTATTTGTCGGGTTATTAATGCTCTCTTTTTTTTTTTTTCTTTTCTTTTTTTTTTTTTTTTGTGTAACTGTGTCATCTTCCCAAACAACGGCGTGTCTTAATCCTCTCCCTTTATCTTAACGTAAAGGTGCGGCTGAAAGACTCCCTGGTGAGCTCTCTGCAGTTCTGCAAGGCCAAAGACACGGAGCTGGCCTGGATCGACGGGGTGCTGGACATGCGCGTCGCGATGGTGGATACCGGCGTGATGCTGGAGGAGGGTGTGAAAGAGGAGGCTGAGGACAGCGAGGTGCCCATGGACACCGCCCCCGAGCTTGGCATCGACCACAACGCCACGGCTGTGGCAGCGCAGCGCGCCATGAAGAACCTGTTCGGAGAGGACGAGAAGGAGATGTCGGAGGAGAGCGACGTGATTCCTACGCTGGAGCCGCTGCCGCTGACTGAGGTGAGCCATAAATGTTTCCTTCTTAATCAAGTATACAATGAAAATCTGAACAAATCTGCTAAACTGATTTTTCAGGGCCATATTTGTTTTTTGTTTAAAAAGCTAAGAGTTTATTTGAATATTTCTGAGCCACTTATCGACAAGAATTCAACCAGTTACATATAAAGAGACACCGAACTTCATCTCCAATTTGCTTGTTCTGTAAGCCTTTAAACTTATCCAGTTTAGTCAAAATGTTCAGAAAGCCTGTTTGGAAAAGCTCCAGCTGAGACACTGAGATCCCTGAGAAGATATTTTCCTGTGATTTTAATTGTATATATTCAGAATGGTCTGTTAGCACCTATGACAGCCCCCCTTTTTTTAGTTTAAGTTCAACCAAATCTAATATTTCTTCATTTCCTCAGATTTCAGGGCATCAGTCTGTGTTCATCAACGAGCCTCGGCTGTCTGACTTCAAGCAGGTCTTGCTGAGAGAAGGCATCCAAGCTGAATTTGTGGGTGGAGTTCTGGTCTGCAACAATGTGGTGGCCGTCCGCAGGGTGAGTGTCCAGCCCCCCCCCATAGGCTCTCTGAATATGTAATCAGTCAGCTTCCTGCTGCCTTCCCTCAAGTACAGAAGACATTCAACACCACAGATTGTTCAGCTTAGTTCGTTTTATGCAGTGACGTCTGAGGAAATAAAGCTGTAGTTGAGATGGTAACATTGTCATTTGACGCAGCCTGTTGAGCTTTTCATTTTGATTATCACTGTTTATTTCATTAAGCACTGAGTCTCAGTGCAATTGGCTACTTTTATGGAATTTAATTGTCCTGTTGATGTTAAACGAGTTTTAGGTGGACAGGAGGAATAATTGTTGTAAAGAAAGAGTTTTTAAGGCTTCCTACAGTCTGTAAAAGTATGCTATTTTCCATTTTTGGATAACTATACAGAGTATAGTATAGTAGGGAAACATATTTGGATTTCCAGTTTATTTTCTATCCCATTGTTTGAAAGTTGCATCGATCCTTGTGTGTGTCATCAATCTATCGATCTGTCCATCAATTATTCATCCACTGTTTTTTTTTTCCCATTTGTCCTTCCATCAAATATACAGTAGTTTAGAAGTTTAAATACACAGAATAAAAAAAGACTCGTTTGCATTTTTCCCCACTCTCTGAAGTTAAGTCAGACCAAAATTCTCTTGTTTTAGGTCAGTTAAAATGACCAAAATTATTTCTATTTTCTAAATGCCACAAAAATGAGAAAAAGAATATGTCTCAGTATGTGTGACTGTCTCAGTTCCACCAGTTCTGTCAGGAGGAATGGGCCAGAACTCCAGCAAGCTATTGTGAGAAGCTTCTGGAAGGAGAAACCTCTGATTTTGAAGACATAAATAAATAAATCTTTGACAGATTCTCTCTATCATTATTGTGACATTTAGCAAGTAGAAATAATTTTGGTCATTCTAACTGACCTAAAACAAGAAAAGGAAGGAATTTAAATATAAAAATTGTGTGGGAAGCCTTTTTTTAAGACTTCATGTTGACACCAGATGGTAGTTATAAGACACTGAAAGCTGAATAGTTTCTTCAGGTCTATATAGTTATAAAGAGTTAACAGAAGAGAGAGAGAAGCAGAATATAAGAATATATGCCGAAGCAGAATATAAACTCCCCAGTGGGAAATGAAAATATCTCACCTTAGGTGAAAGACACAAAAAACATCAATCAGGACTTAACCAGCTGAAGCCAGGAACAAGCTGCATAATTGACAAGTACCTAAAATAGATGGAACCCAGAAAATGAAATCAAAGTGAACTGTGACTAGTAATGAAGAATGTTTGGATGCTATTTAAATGGGAAATCTTGATCTGAATTCACAAGACACTTTAAAAAAAAAAAAAAAAAAAAAAAAAAAAAAAAAATCTGCATGGAAAAATAGGGAACAAACTGTAAAGATATTCTATTCTCCAGCAATCTGCTGCACAAGGTTTGTTTATCTCTGTTGGGAGATGCAACCTCGTTGCTTTAGGGCTGAGATGACCTGTGAATCTTTCTGTCCTTTTTGCTTAGACGGAGCCCGGACGCATTGGCCTCGAAGGCTGCCTGTGTGACGACTACTATAAGATCCGGGAGCTGCTGTATCAGCAGTACGCTGTTGTATAGCAGCAGCAAAAGGCCCCATGGATGCAGAGCACACCATCTTTATACACAGACTTTAGAGGGACTTTAAAACAGTCTACACCCCAAGGATTGTTCCATCATTGTCACTGCAAAATCTCTTGTATATTTTCCCTTTTATACATTAGTTCTAGACATTTTTTTATTGTTTACATTTATAAAGTGAAAGGCAGATCGTTTACTTTTGTGGACGTTTTCATGTCAACACCTGTGAAATTGTCACATTTCTACAAATCTACCCACTGGGAAGCTATTTTCCACTTGTCCTGTCAGTAAATTGTTTTTCCTGTAAACAGATGATGTGGGTTTTTTTTTTTTGTCTCCATTATGTATTTTAGGCTAATTTTATTGTAATAATCTGAACAATATTGGCAGTAAAATTACCTATGCCTAATATACACTTTAAACAGTATATATAATATAATCCATTGGTACCTCTCGTAAAGATATGTTATGTCCTTATTGCAGTAGCTTAATCTCACATGGAAACTTTGTGGGAGGAAAACAATATTTAATTTAAACAGTTTTATTCAGTAAGGAGAAAAAAAACCCTAATATTCTTTAAAAAAAATTTTTTATAAAATCTCCATTGCAGCAAGTATTGGTACCCCTAATGAGCCTTAACAATAAATTGTAAGTGCAGCATTTCTTAGTTTGTTAATTTATTGGTTTCAATCGATAAGAGTATCTAGGGTCTTGTTACTAGTGTTCCATAACCTTCCATTTTTCATGTAACACAGGTGGATTCCTTTTAGCCACTGGCCAAAGAGAAAGAGAAGATTTTTAACTGGTTTTAACTGGTTTTACCAGATATAAGATCAAGCTTTCTTCATATACATTTAAGTCCACAGATGTAAATCCTATTTAAAAAAAAAAAAAAAAACCTGTGAAGTGATCAGAAGAGAGAGCATAAGGGAGGATCCAGGACTCTGGGGAGATGATATAAAGAGCAAAGATCTCTCTCTGCTCAAACCTTGTGAAGTGCTGCAGGAGAAGTTTAAGTGCTGCTCCTGGAGGAGATTGTTTAAAGTATTGGCAGAGGTACCAACAACTGTGCAACCAGTGATGTGGTTTTCAGGTGAGGTTATGCTATCTCAGTAAAGGCTTATTTTGTTTCTGCATGTTTTTACCAAGGCTGCCATCAAATACATCCTTGTCTGTATTTTATAAAGCTGTTTGCTTAGTCTTTACAGTGTGCAAAGAGACAGCTGTACACATAGTGTATTTTAGAGTAAATGACGTTTCCTTTTCAGGAATCGTGAAAGAAATGCTTTATTTATGCTCAACTGCGTTTAGTGTTAATTTGGTGGTTCTAGCCAATGCGGCACCCTAAAAACAGAACATGGTAAAGATTTAGGATTCAGTCCAGTCACCGAAAACAGCAAAAAATCATTCCCTTCAAAAGACTGCTAAAAGGAATTTCCATGGTGTCCTCATTCAACATTCTCAGTAAAGAATCCACCTAAATCTTGACAAAGCTGCACCACCTCAGGGGACTGTTCACTTTGATTCACATCCAGAGATTTCTGATCTGCTTTTAAACTTTTATTGGTTTGGCCAATCTTATTTCCTTTCCCACAGTAGATCACAGTGATGTTCTTCCATTTGGAGACTTGATGGCATTAAAGGTTCTGCGCTCGTGTGGTTCAGATCTTACCTTTCCAATAGAGCGTTTCTTGCACATCTTAGTAAAAATGTCTCCTCTTATGAACCATTTTCATGTTGAATCCCTCAAGGCTCTGTTGTCAGACCCATACTGTTCTCACCACATGCCTATTTGGGGCAGTGTTTTAAGATCTACACAAAATGAAAGTGTTTAAATTCACTTTCTCTTTAGCCACTTTTTAGTTGTCATGTTGAAATGAAATCCTTGAGGACATTTTAGTGAAGACAAAACAGCAATAATCATCTTTGATCCAAATATTACTCACAAAAACACTCAATCCAGAATAGTTTAGTAGGCTTTTGTCATCAGTTCTTATTTTTTAGTGAGCTTGGTGTGATCCATGCTTTTATTTCTTATCACTGATAATTACAGTTGTTCATATGATGGTATTAGCCAGGTCTGCTGTCAAAGCTCCAGTGAGACCACATTTTTGCAGCATATTTTTTTAACATGGACAAGAAAGCAACCCTGTACATGCCTTTCTTTAAAGTCTCCCTGTCTGCTAGGATTAACTTGAAGACCTATCGCTAACCTTCTGTTATGACCATATAATGCATCCCATACCCCTTGATTTTTTTTTTATTTCCTCATGTTACTGCCCAAAACTTGTGAAATGGAAGGGAAATAATTTTATTTTTCAATGTATTCAGCTTTTTTTTTTTTACTCCTTAATAAAAACCACTTCTATCTATTGCCTTCAGAACTCAGCTAATTCGTGAGTGGAGTCTGTCTGTGTGTGACTTAATCTCAGCATAAACACAGCTGTTTAAGAAAGGCCTCAGATGTTTGTTAGAGAACAGTGGTGAAGAAAAAGCAACATGAAGATAGACTGATAGACATTAGATAGGTCAGATATAAAGTCATGGAGAACCTTAAAGTGGGGGTTAGGTTATAAAACAACACTTTTAGACTGGAACAGTTCACAAAGGTCTTTTCAAACCATTATCAAAAATGGGAAGCGTATGACACAAATACAAACCAATCAAGACATGGCCGTCCTCCTAACTTGACAGGCTGGGGAAGGAGAGCATTATTTAGAGATGTAGACAAGAGACTCAGGGTACCTCTGGAGGAGCTGTACAGTTCAGGTGGAAGAGTCTGTATATATTTTACTTCCACTTCACAAATATACACTTTTTATATATCATATTATATATGATATTTTATTAAAATACATTGAAGTTCATGGCTATAAGCTGACAATATGTGAGAAGGTTCAACTGTAATAATAGTCTTGGAAGGCGCTATATGTACTATATGTAAGATCACTAAGGTGAGATGACATCTTGCTCTCAGTTGTTGGAAGGTGTACGTTTGCACAATGAGCTGACCGAGCTTTTGTAGTGGTTGCTTCTAGGTTTTAGAAAGGCTGCAACAAAGAGTCTGGTTTTTTTCCACTCATGCATTATTTAATGTTTTTTTGTCTAAGTTTGAGAGTATATTATATCATTATTAGTTTTGCTGTTATTCCTAATATTTTATTATACACATTTTAAAATATGCATTTCATCTCTCTAATTAACTCATTGTATTTGTATTACGTGCACAAGCTTCTTCTTTGGGGAATCTATGCACAGAAGGTTTACTGTTGGTTAAAAATATGCAATAAACAGAAACTTGATCTGATTTGATTCAAGCTTCATGTCATACCAGGTGAACTAGTTACCGCAGTAACAGCAGATGGAGACATTTTTCAGCTGTATCTAACCAGCTTCTGAATACCCCTATCAAATGTGCCCATGCAGTCAGGCCATCTGTAGTACAGTGATGGGATGGCATTGTCACTAAAGTCATAACCAGGATTGGATTTAATTGAGCCTGCTTTTGAGAGCCAGGATTAACATGTAATTCATAAAATGTTTTAGCAAAGAAAAAAAAAACTTGAATTCCCTGACTGTTAATGAAACGCTTCAGCAGTTTGTGTCTTATCTTCTCAGACACACGAGGAACTAAAAGGCACCTCATCTGAGCCCCTGTGAGGTGTAACAGCTGTATATTAGAAAGTTGATGCGCTCAGAATGGAGGTTGGCTGGCGTGATGTGTCGTCTGCAGCAGCAGCAGCGTTGGTGGTGGTACAGTGACTCGGCTGATTACCTTCGCAGCCTACTGTGAATCCCTGGAGTAGATCCTTACCGTGGGCAGCTGTGGAATACCTCTTTCATGGATATACCAAAACAAACCTCTTCCTTCCCCCTCACCTCAGCCTCTCACATCACACATGCTTGGAACAGGATATGATAGCATATGAAGTAATCAGAGGGATGGGGAGGAGGATACACATACCCACACACACTTGAGTAGTGAAAGGAATTGTATGGGAGTGTGTGTGTGTATGTGTGTGGTTGAATGAGTTAGGCTCAAGCACTGCTGACTAGATGACGTGCAGCCCTGGTTTTATATAGTTGCATAACGCACAGTTTTGCACTTTAGAATCATTAAAATTTAAATGCTCTTTTTTAATCCTCAGCTTGCTCAGAGACATATAACAAAAACTTTCATGTGTAGGAATGCATCCATGATGCTATTGTTTATTTGCCCCCACCCTTCCCCTGAACCTAAGTAACCTGTGACAGACTGAAGCAGGGAGAGAGTGCAGATGAGGAGGAGCTCTTTGTGCCACAGAGCATGCCAGCCTCTGCCCAGTCACCGCTTTTCATTTTGATAATTGACTGCCAACGCCAGAAATGTCCATCAGCTAATCCTCTTAGCTTTCATAATGCTGACTCTGTCACAGAAGCCCCTGTTTTTAATGTAACAAGCAGCTAAGCCCACAGCACAGGGCAGAAACGCCTTGGGGGCACAGAGGCTGCTCTGCCTCCTGGAGGCCATCAAGGGACCCGCTTTCAGCTCCACAAGTGCACTGTCAATCTGTCAGACTGAGTCAAATCATGATTCCATAACCTGGCTCCAGGCTGAACACCACTGTGCCTTTCACACTGTACACGTTGGCACAAAGCTGCACTCAAACAGAAAGCATCTAGTTTCTGAATGCCCATTCATCTGTGACTGTTGAAGAGTGAATGAATGAATGAATGAATGAATGAATGAATGAATGAATGAATGAATTTCATCCCTTTGGAGTTCCAGGTCTCTCTTCTCTAAGCAGACCACTTAATTCCAGTGACATCAGTGTAGAAGTGTAAATAGAGGACAAAACTACACAGCATTCAAACAAAACATAAGGCACAAAAATCCTATGATGTTCTGTTCTAAAAGTGGAGCTGTCACTTTGCCCAAATGGATATCATGAAGATTTTTTAGGGTTTATGACAATAAGCAGCACAAGTCAAAAATTAATAGCAGCCCCTCTATGTCATGAGAATTTAAAAATGTAAAAATGTACCTACAATGGACTTTAAAAAAAAATACAGCTTGGTTCATTTTGGAAGAATCCTGAATTAAACCATTCTGGTAGTGATTCTCTTGAGCAAGTTGTTCTTCACACTTTTCCACAAAGCAGGAACACTCATGAGCACAAATAAACAAAGGCACTTGCTTTTCAGATTATCCACATCCCACAAAATGGCAGTTGCTATGTTGCCTTTTGATGAAACAATGGTCTTTGTTGGATGCATTCATAGCTAGGACTGATCCCGTCTGAGTCCCTTGCTGAGACATGTGGTTGTCTCAGTGATTATGCGTATGTGGCTAGATATTTAGGACAGATCACATGAGACTGTTTTGCTCAGCCTAGGTACAAACAGCACATTCTCTTCCTCTGAGCAAAACAAACCAGTCGGTCGTCCGTAACTTGAGGTGATGCAAGCTATAGGATCAGGAAACACGTTTTTGGATGAGGGCAGTATCAGCCTCTTAGCAAGCTGCACACAGCCTGATGTGTGCTCCCAGCCAGTCAGCAGAATGCAACCTGGTCAGCCTGCTCTTTCCACTCAGCACATCAGAGGGACCCAGCTTTATCTGATGTGACACAGATGACACCACCTTGAGAGCTGCGAGGAAGACCCTGCCGATGATTAATTCCAGCTCAGACACCACAATGGAGATCAGCGTCCTCGTGTTTACCCCCGAAGACGCCTCTGCCAAACTCAGGACTCCAGCCCACCATGGGCTGAGTAAAATCAGGCTGTGAATCATTTGCACCAAGAGATGTGGATACAAAAACAAGCACGTTCTAGAGTGAGGAGTGTGAATCCAGAAAAGTGACTCAACACTGTAACAGTTTATCTGAAAGCAGTTCAGTTTAGATACAACCACAATGGTTGTGAGCAGAACCTGATCAAAGAAAGTTGGAACTTCCCTGTTTTCTTCAACTTGTATAAGTGAAGTTCAGCCATGGCCTTATCATTGGTAATAACACTAAATTTGCTTTAAAATATCATACAGCTTTTTCATCCATCCTTGTTAGGAGTAGCACATGCCTGACTAGTATGTAATTATTGCAAGCCTTGTCCCAGTGAAAATTAATTATTCAAAGATTCTTTGTGTTCCAAAGAATATTTTTCCAGAAGTCCTGGCCTTCGTCTATATTCTCCATGGCAAGCTTCAGTCTGGTCTTGGATGATTTTCTTAGAGAGCAAAAGTTTACTCCTTCCACAAATCTCTTTCTGATATTATAGATATTCAGTTTCAAATCAACAGTAGGAAGAACATTCTGTACATCCATTAATAATATTTTAGGGGTTTTGGAGACTTCTTCAGGCATCTTGTAGGTTGTCATGGTAAACTTACTTGGATAACCAGACCTGACCATGTTCGCATTTGTTTTGAAAGTTCTCCTCTTGTAGACTATTTTCCATACAGTGGTAAGTCTGATTTCAAGTGGAAGAATTGTTTGCCAGGACAACTATTAGTTGTGGACTTTACAAATCTGAAGGAAGAGTGGGAAGAAGAAACTATTACTGAATTTAAGCCATAAAAGACTCATTTGCAGTTGTAACCTTGTAAGGGACATAGCAAATATGTGGAATGAAGTGCTCTGGTCAGATTAGACAAAAATTTGACTTTCTTCGCAGACATACAAAACACCATGTATGTAGGAAAACTAACACTACATTGCCATGAATACATCATCTTCACAATAAAATCATCATCATGCTATGATGGTGCTTTCTTTAGCAAAGACAGGGTGATGTTTAGATCAAGTTAAATACAGGGCAATCTAGAAGAAAAGCTTTTAAAGGCTGAAAAAGACTTTAGTCTTCTAGCAAGACAAAAAACAAAAACACGAAGCCAGGGTTTAGATCATAGCATATTTCGGTGCTAGAATGGCCCAGTCAAAGCCCATACCTAAATCTAACTGGGAACTTGGTGTTTGTAGATGCTCTCCCTTCCAAACTGACTAAACTTGAGCTATTTTGCGAAGAAAACAAATGAATGCCTCACTTTTGTATTTGTCAAAAAATGTTTAAAACCATGTGTCATTTTCCTTATATTTCACAATTATGTACTACTTTGTGTTTGTCTATCACGTAACATCCCAATAACATACATTCTATTGAGGTTTGTAGGTGTTATATAAATACTTCTGGAAGATTTGACTTTAAAACTTGTGATGGTGCCAGAGATCAATGTCAATAGACAACATGTCCTGTTTTGTGAGCTTGCCAACCCTAACTATGACATCTGTTCTAACAACCTGACCCCCTTCTGCTGGTTGTAAAATGATCAGCAGTCAATTTCTTTTTCTCATCACAACATGGAGAACATTGGGAGTACTTTTGAGAGTGCTGTTATGTGTGCTCTCAAAACAACCAGCAACACAAAACTGTGCAATTTAACACACGGTACCCTATGGGTAATATGTATGTCATGATCCAGGCCTAAACTGACTCAGATAAAAATGTCATCATGTGTTCTCCCCAAGCCTGAAAGAAAAATAACTTACATTTGCAACACTATGCGCAGAATTTTAGAGCCGCAGAAGAAATTAAAGATGCATGCAAAGCCTGCACTCACGAGTAGACTGATGAACTCAAAATTCAACTAAAAACTCTTTTTAAAAAGTCACTCTTCATGCCTGCTTATGAATATTTAGACTTTGACATTAACAACTCCTACTCATCGCCCTCCTACACTGCAGCTAAAACTTTTGTGTCCAATATGTAGCTGTGCAGGGTGATGAAAATCACACAGCAGGGAAATCTACTGGCCCTTCTGATTTTATTGCATGCCCCCTCCTACTTCAGCTTCAAGAGATTGCTTTGTAAGGACTTACTTTCACTTGTCCTCTGTTTCAGAGAATAGCTTCCTACATTAATATAGACTTTATGACCTGTCTTTGCAGTTCTGATGCTATCTTTTCAGAATGAATGGCCAGCATGTTTCTGTTCTGGAGTGAGTATGAATGGGGCTCTCCACTCTATGTTTGCAGGGGGAAGAGGTTGCTCTTTGCCCATCTACCCATCCCTTTCTGCCCTGCAGAGAAAAGAATAAAGACGTTATTTATGAGCTGCTCATTACAAAAGGTTAAGTCTCTTCAAAATATAACCAGCATTTTTTGCAGTTCTATACCAGTGTCTTATGAATTGCCAAATAACCAATTTCATGCATCTGTGATATACATTAAACTGAATGAAAGCTTTCTGAAAAGCTGAATTGATGTCAGTTGCTTCCAGAAGAGAATAAGACATTTCAGAAAAGTTTGTTGAAGAGATTAAAAAATGATTCTGCACAATAATTATAGTAAAGATAATCTGTTAAATGCTAAAATAAAGTTCCCTTTTGAGGTATTTGTTAGCTATGTCCTCTAATGTAGTAATGATATATAGATTGTTATATAACAGTAACAATGGAAAAGGGCTCGACAAAGCCAGGGTGAACAGCCAGCAGTCATGCCATTTGATTGTTGAACTCAGTGTAAACCCAGAGTTTTGTGTGGCACATAATAGTCTTATGATGGAGAAGCCTCTAACACAGCCTTCCAAAAACCAAGCCATTTGTGATATCCTTTAACTAATCTGTGAAAAAGAACTCTTAATAAAACTGGCCAAGCAATTTGTAAACCGTGGAAGTTATATGTTCTACTAAATGTGCTTTTTAGGGAAGCTTTACACAAATATTACTAATGGAAAACTATTTCTTAACAGGACAAACCATATGCTAAATGAAAGGCATATCCTAGCAGGACTTTCTAACTAAGCAATGTATTTACTAACCAGGCAAGTTTTTTTTCAAATGCAAACTCAATGCTAGGTAGTGTGGCTCGATATTAGCAAATTATATTGTATGCCCTAGCTAGGAGCTAACTGCAAGGCCATTTAACACTACACGGTAAATGGGCGAGTTACTGGCTAAGTTTTTAAATGCAAACTATGTGGTAACTGTGCCAACTGGAAGTTACTAAGCCTTTTCATCAAAACAAGCTGCATGTTAACTGCTTTAATTGTTAGCCATTTGCAAGTTAGTTGCTGAGTAGGAAAGCTATTTGCTAAATGCAAGCTATATGTTAACTGGTAGGCACTGGTCAGCTGCAAGCTATTTCCGAGCTTGGCAAGTTATTTTATTTAATGTAAGGTATGTGGTTACAGGCCTTGCCATTATATCTTCAACCTAATTGCAAGCTGGGAAAGTTGTTTAATTAAATGCAAGCTTGATGTTAACTGGGCCAGTTATTTGCTAATTTACAAGCTTGTCAAATCATATAGTTTTTGAACTCAAGTTAGACCCAAAGGTTTTTGTTGCACATTATAGTCTTCTTCAGAAGATGAATAGGCCTTCAACTGAGCCTTACACAATCTGATACTGATTTATTTGTAATATGCTCTAAAATATGTTTGGGATTTTATGTATCACCATGTCCCTCTACTGAATTACTTTCACAAAAAAATCTAATGAAAGGTTTTCTTCTGTATTAAAAATAAGTCAGAAGCCACCTACTGCACTCTACTTCAATGCCCATTATGTGTTATGTAACAGATTTTTCAAGAGCTAAAGCAACTCAGCAGGCATGAAAATCACATAAATGATCAATTTGCAGCCTTCCTGTATTGCATACATTAAAAAGCAGTGCATATTGGGGGTTGTCTGGGTTGCCTCATGTCAGCAGTTAGAAGGGTGAGTTTTCATGTTTTGACAGATAAAGAGGGTAATAGAGAGATAACTTTTGCATCCAGAGTACACAGACAGAACTCACTGTTGCTCGATTCTGCCCTGTTTACTCTTCACACCTGAGCAGGCTTACAAATAAACCTGAGGTGGTGCCATGAAATGCTCAACACTCATGATGAATATTTTATTTTTTCTGCAGCCGACTGAGACACTTTTACAGGGAGTAAAAATCGGCATTTTTTTTTTCTTTTTTTGCTAAAGAAAAAAAAAACTCAGCATTTTTTAAATAAGAGAGACTTCTTGTGCAGCCCTACTAGACTTGAACAGCTAGTACCTGCTTTAATCCAAAGTGAGCTTGACAATAGTTGGCAGGTTGAGACACGAAAAGGCTTCTTAAAAAGGAATACGTTTCTCTCCATCTGTCTGGCAGCATGGAATAATTGATGAAATATTCATTTTAATGCCAGGACTGTCTGAACAAGATTTCTTTGATTGACGCTGTGTCATTTCATTGATCCATGATGTTATGTTTACAATGTTTTCAGCAGATGGAGTTAGATTGTAATAGAATGGTAGATGTTTAAGTGCTCAAAGCTAAACAACATAATTCTGACCCCATCAGTATTTGTTCTGCAAAACCCAACATGTGGACTTACTGTTAGTTTTGTAAAGGTCCTTATCTTTATTCTGGTTATAATATCTTGCAGTTTTTTTTGTTTTTTGTTTTTTTTTTGTTTTTGGGGGGGTTTTTTGCACAAAAAGCGAGTAAGTGAACAACAGTTGCATGAATATCACAAACTCATAGTTATGGTAAATGGCCTGTACTTGTATAGAGCTTTAGTTAAGAGAACCCCAAAGTGCTTCACACTACATTCAGTCATTCACCCATTCATGCACAAATTCACATGCTGATATTGGTAAGCTACATTGTAGCCACCGCTGCCCTGGGGCAGACTGACAGAAGTGAGGACAAACAAGATGTTAAATTTGACTCACTTATGTCTGCCACACAGCAATAACTAAACATGCTGTCTCAGAGCACCACTGAAAAAGTACAGTAATACTTGAATATATGCAAATGTTGGTGCTATCCACTGACCCTTAATAATATTGTTGACTATATCAAACAGTATGTTTTTTTTCTTTTATTTAGGGATTTAACTCCATGTTTGAAAGTAAACAAAACCAGTTACTCTTGTTTAAATAGCGTTACTCTTGAAAAGTTTAGAACAGTGGTTCCCAAAGTTGTGGTTGGGAGCCCAGTAAGGGTGGGGTTTTAAGATCCTTTAAAAAAGGAAACTTAAAATAAGGAAAATGATTAAGCTTAAGCAACCTCTCTTAGGAATGTTAGAAAACAAGTAGAACACCACTTATACAAATAGATAAAAAAAACAAAAAAGTTGGAGTATCACTGGCTTAGAGAAAATAAATACTTAATAAAACTGGGGCTCGCAGTGGGGGTGGGGCTGCTTCACCCTGGGATTGCTCTGGCTTGGCTTGTTGGGACTATGTGGACTCTTTCTGGCCCCGTCTTTGATGGGGTTGGGGCCGGCGACAGGGTCCGGGTGGTGCCTGGCCCTTGTCCGGGCTGATGGGCTGCTCTGCTGCTGTGGAGGAGGATTGGGCTGCCAGATTTTCTCCACCTCAGACAGAAGGGAACCATCTCCTGGGTACGGGGACAAGTTGCCCCCGTGGGGGGACGTTACCTGGACCTGGAAATATAGAGTGTGTATGGGGAGTACGAGTGTGTGTATGACATCCATTTTTTTTTTTTTTTTTGTTTTTTTTTTTTTGTTGTGTGTGTATGTTTATGTTGGGCAAATGGGTGTGAATGTCTGTATGGGAGCATGAGGGTGGGAATGTGTGATTGTGTTTCTGTGTGGCTGTTTATCTGTCAGGTTGGGTTTTGGGCTGCCCCCTTCATGTATCATCTTGGGCCCCGAACTACAAATGTGAGGCCTGTCTCCCCCCTGTCACACTCCCCTCTGGTGGCTGGTGTCTGTGCCCAACTGCGTTAGTGGCTCTTAGTGTCTGGGGCTGGGTGCCACGGTATGTGCCAGCTCACCCTGGTGGCTGCTTGCCCAGGTCTGGGTGCCCTGGCTCGGTCGGGCCTCTGCTTGGGGGTGGGGGCTCGGGTCTCTTTGTCCATGGCCGGATCTGCTCCAGCGTAGCGGGTTGCTGGCGGGGCCTGCGCTCGTTGCTGCGGCCCCCTGGGGGTTCTGCATCTTGGCTGCTGGTGGGTCACCCGGGGCTTTCCTCTGCTGTTCTCTGGGGAGAAGGTGGGTCAGGTTGTCCCTGCGGGGGGCTCCCGGGGCTCTGTGCTTGGGTGGTCTTCCTCGTGTCGTCCTCATGTCCTGGGAGGTGGGTCTGTGGGCCCCCACACCCACTAGCAAACATTCTTAGGGAGAAACCTTATAGACACAATCACACACACACACACACACACACACACACACACACACACACACACACACACACACACACACACACACACAGGTGTTTAGGTTCAGGTGTTTATCAGATACATTCTCAGTTGGGCTGCGGTTGCCACTAAATGCATCTTGTATTACCTTGTACTGTGTACTTTCCATTGAAATTATAACTGTTATTATTATATATGCATATGCTGTTTGTTGTTGTGTCCGCAGGTCAAGAGACAGACTTCAAGGGTGATGACTTGCTTCATCTCTATGCTTTTTTCTCTCCTCTACTTCTTTTTCCTTCTTTCCCTTTAAACCTTACCTCCACCTTTTCTCTTTCCTTTCCTCTTTATTTCCGTTTTTTTGTCCATTACATTTGAAATGAACCCAAAGCAATTTCTAATAAAGTTTCATATATATACCAAGGGGAACATCATGGTGAAAGCCGTAATGCTCCGTTTGTGAAAACAAATCTATTGGGCCTTACCTTGACACTCAGACAACAATTCTGAGTGCCACACTGTCAGACAGGACACATTAAAATAAAATAAAATAAAAAACAATGTAGGGAAGCTATTAATAAGGAAATGTTCTCTGCAAGCTATACTAAGCAACCTCTCTACTAACAGCAAGCTCTTTCATTAAATGCTAACTTATTTGATATAGTAACTTAATTGATATAGTAACTTAACTTTGCCAGTTGCTTTAGAGAATCCTTATAAGTAATAATGACTGAGGGCAGGAGGGATCACTTTCCTGTCTTCATCCATTTGGAAAATCTATATCATTAACTGCAAACTCTATGCCAACTGAGCTTTTTGTTACCTATGTCCGATGTTTTTGCTTGCAAGGCAAGTCATGTTAATTGGACAGCTAACTTTGCAAGCTGTTTGCTAGCTGGGTAGCCGATTTGCTAACGGCAAGCCACTTGCTAAAGGAAAAAAAAAAAATCCATAAAAGCAATATCTTTTGGTATGTGGTCAGTGGTGAACCTTGATTTCAAAATAGTCTTGCAAACTGTACACACCATCATTCTTGAACAATAACATCAAACATAATATGATTTTTTTCAAAAGCAGAACCATTCACTAAATGAATATTAAAAACTCACTGCTTTAAAAAAAAGTACATCTTGTGCACTGATTCACAAGCCTTTAATGAATGCCTTATTGTCAAAATATCTCCACAACAGCAAAAACAAACTATATATGCTGCAGTCGCTAATAAAGACTGGAACATAATCAGTGCAAACCAGCGAATAAACAAGATGAATCATCCCAACAAAAATTTTGCTGGAGCTGAAGTGAGCAGTTCTGAGTCAAATGGCAATTGTTGTGTGACTATCATTGTTAAGCACTTCACCTTTAGTCATTAGTCATTTGCACTTCAAGTATATGACACATGTTTGACATTTATATCAAAACAACACATTAACATCACTCCAGCTGTTCTTGGGACATCTCTAAAGATCCTTTTATTATCTTCTCTGGAGATGAGTGGCTATTCTTTTGGACCTGCTGTAGACACAGAAAGATGTGTAAGTTTGACTAAGGCAGGAAGTCTGAAGCAGTGGCTAAATCTCTGTAAGCAGGCTTGGCACTTCTCCCCAACTGCCTTCCCTTCTGTGTGGATGGGGCCTGGAGGGGACTAATCTTTTGGCATTGGCATGAGTCACATATGTTGTATATGTGCGCAAGCAGAAGACCCAGTCTGCTGGATAAAGACAAGTCCTGGCGACAAATTTGGAAAGCTCTGACTAATGACCTGCAATGCCTTCCATGTTCACCCCTCACACAGCCTCTTAGATGCTTCTTGGAAATGATGGTTAAATATTTTGGAGAGCTGCCTCGAACTGTATACTGACAGGGACAGTCCTGATCTTATGTAACCTTGTTCTGCAGAAGATTATAAAGGTTTTAATCTTTTAATTTTTTAAATTTAGTTTTTGCTTAAGTGATCAGCACTGTTCATGATATAAAGTTGACTTTAGCATAACCAGTCCATGCATAGATCAGTATAAGAGATGACTATGCAGAGGTTTTCCTGTATGCTATGCTGGCAAAGCTGGAGGCAGCAAGAGACCTCTGTGATTACATGAAGTTCATGAAGCCTTACAACCCCTTATTTGTGTGTTTTTAGTTGCATGACAGCATCATGCTCAAGTGCGAAAGGAATATTTTGAGATTTACATAATACAGATGATCATTACCCTCATTAGGCTTGTTCTTGCTAAATGAATCTACAGGCAGCAGGTTAGCATAGTTCAGCATGAAGAAAGCCCACTCCTTTCTTTCAGAACTCCCACAAAGAAACTTGTCTTTTGACCTTTACTGGTTTTAATTAAACTTGGAAAATGAGTGAACATGTTAATTAGTGAGCTTAAAAAATGATAGTAGGTAAAGCTTTTTTATTTGTGTTACCTATGAGCAGATTCAGTATTGGTGTTTACCCCTACTGTAGGAA
Source organism: Anableps anableps (assembly GCA_014839685.1). Taxonomy (NCBI): domain Eukaryota; kingdom Metazoa; phylum Chordata; class Actinopteri; order Cyprinodontiformes; family Anablepidae; genus Anableps; species Anableps anableps. The sequence continues at coordinate 22,252,346 of CM026086.1, read as the reverse complement.
TTATAGAAGCTGATGTCTCAGCTAGCTCTCAGCTAAACTGCAAGTAAGCATATTTTCTGCATGGTATATATGCTTCTTGAAGTTATTAACTGCTTCCCTGTGGGAATTGACTCCTTTTTCCAGGAGAGACTGATAATTATGGCAATAATGGACTGCTGAGTTAAATGAATGTATTTATGAAAAAGTTGATTCCAGTTATTTTTAGGGACAGCCTATTGCCAGTCTTAAACCTCTCTTTAAATTCCTTAATACATTACACTGAATGTTGACTACTCAATAGATTCCAAAAAGTAGACATATCTAATTACTTTGTTTAGTTAACCAAACCATACAATTCCAGCTTATGCCATCTAACATCACATAATAGTTCCCCCTCACCATTTGGATTTGGCTCACTGGAATCTGCAGAGTCCACAGCTAGACTGTATTGGTGACACAGTTGAGAGAGTGCCAACTACTAAACAGTAGTACAGTAGTCAGGGGGTGTGTTGATGCCAAGTTGAACTTGAATCTGCTTTAGTTGCTTTTTCACTCAGTTTCTGTCCAGTTTTTGTACCTGACCAGAACAGCAATCTGCAGTATATATGCTGATAGCTTTTTGGGAATCACTGTGACAGCTAAAATAACATCTTATGCATGTGAAATGCTTTTGTTATATAGATATTTTTAACAAATTCAACTGAAGGAATACAAAAGTTGTATTTTTGGGAGAGGGAGTTTGTAGCAAAGTGGTGGAAGATCCAATTAAAACTGAGTTATTTTCAAGATTGTATTTAATGTTTGGGTCCCTTAAGTTTAGGAGTCCCATAATGATAGTAGAATGTTGTGGGAGATGAATAGTTGGATTTGGGCCTTTGCTGTAACATGCGCTCTGGTTTGCTCTGTTGTGGTGAAGAAGTTGAGCCAAAAGGCATGATTTACCTGTATATTCTCTCACCTATAACCATGAAATATGGCTCATGACTGAATGAACAAGTATTAGCAGCTGAAATGAGCCTCCTCTGTAGGGTGGCCAGGCTCAGTCTCAGAGATAGATTGAAGAGCCTCTGCTTCTCTGTATCAAAATGAGTGTGTTGGGACAGTTTTTATAGATGCCTCATGGGTACCTCCCTTGGGAGGTTTTCTGGTTATGTCTCTCTGGTATGAGAAGGTACTATATATCCCATCTGGCCTGGAAACACCTTGAGGTCCCTCAGAATTATCTGAGGAGAGTTGCTGGGAAGAAGGATGTCTGATTTTTCCTCCTGGTTCTTCTACATCTGCAATCAGATTTTGGATAAGTGGAAGACAACAAATACATGTGGGATGATCACTTTAAAAGATTCTTGAAAGCAAAAGAAAAAAAAGGGATTTCTCAAGACTTCTTTGCACAGTACTGGATGTGATAAAATTCATATTAAGCAGTCAATACGCTGATTTACCAAACATTAAAATGTATTATTTTTTTCTTACAGGTAGTATTATTATAATCACTGACTGCAGCAAGTTTTAGACTCTCGCAGTGACTCTGCTTACATAAGGTCTCCATTGCAGTATTATTTTTTTGCATGCTCAGTTCCAATATATGTTTTCATGTAAACCAATTTTCTAAAAAGTAACAAGAATAAGCCATTATATTATAGTAGTTAAAACCTTGAAGCCATGAAAAAATATATATCATGTCCTTTTAGATTTAGGGGGTAATGGAAGCATTGATGCTTCTAAGCTGGAGGATCTATAACCTCAATTATTCAGCTTTATATCAAAATGGGGATTGCAGGTGACTTGCAGGCCAGTTATTAGAAGGGGATATGCTCAGGACCCAGAAAGATATTGGATTTGGTTTCATAATGCAGCAGTAAAGAGATACGGATGATTTTTGTCATTAGAGGCACGACAAAGCTCCAATGGTGTGAAAGATCACCATGTTCTGGGCTGATCAATGTGGAGCAGTCTGGCGTTTTCAGTGCAGACAAGAGCGAGATTAATTTGTAAAAACTTTTTTACACACATGGTGTTTAGGAAAGTGAAAAGAACTCAGTCTGAACACAGCTGATATTACTCTCCAAAGCCCAAGGTTGTATAGGGCCTCTCTGCATTTAAGCTCACAAGAAGTGGCAGTTTTTATATGACTGATGTGGCACACTGCCCCGGACAGCATTCTCTCAGGTGGTTGCACATGCAGTTTGAAAATAACAAATATTATTTTCAGTTGTGGAGTGCATTTGATCATGTCCAGTTTAAAATTTCAAACACCTGAACTAATCAAATCTAAAGTATAGTAAGAGCAAAGATGAATGAAAACAGAAGCACGGACTGATTTTGTTTGAATTACCTATTAATTAAAAGGCATCTGAAACATATTTTCACCTGACTCATAAGGTACCTTTGATCATTTATATGGATATTTCCTTGATTCACTCTGTAAATGTTTTTACTGAAAACCAGAAGCCATGACATTGAGATTCTTCATAACAAAGTTTTGGATTTAAAAATAAAAGAGCACATTTTCAGTGTTTTTGTTTGTTTTTTGTTTTGCATTACAACCAATTTAGGTGGGTTATAAACTGGGGACAGAAGGATGGGCTTGTCTAGGGTGCTATTTATTCAAGAACCAACACTTTTCATCAGTCAGCACAGTGCTACTAATCTCTTTTTTTATATTGTTAATGCTTTATAAATATGGCATTTTGCATTCAACACAATTTGTGTTTCAGTTAACTGGTGATCCACCAATGATCCACCAATTAATTATATTGGCTGTATGACAGAATGTGTTTCGCTTTGCAATGTAGTCACTTGACAGTGTCTTAAATAAACAGAAGTTGGAATTTAAAGCACCTTTTAAAAATGTATTTCAAATTTGTCAAAGACATAAAGCATTAGGCTCTTGAGTTCTTACTGCTGCTGATGCTTCTTCTGTACATTTTTTGGCATCTTTTGCAATTTTTGTGCTATTTAAAAATCTCAGACATTAAAACATTCAATAACACACACACACACACACACACACACACACACACACACACACACACACACATATATATATAAAAAAAAAAAAAAAAAAAAATTCCCTTCTCACCCTCCACGGGTGGTCTTTCTCAACCTCTGAGCTCGGGTCCTCTACCAGAGGCCTGGGAGCTTGAGGGTTCTGCGTAGTATCTTGGCTGTGCCGAGAACTGCGCATTTCTGGACTGAGATGTCTGACGTTGTTCCTGGGATCTGTTTTAGCCACTGCTCCAGCTTGGGGGTGACTGCCCCGAGGGCCCCGATGACCACAGGCACCACTGTGGTCTTCACCTTCCAGGCCTTCTCCAGTTCCTCTCTGAGGCCCTGGTATTTCTCCAGTTTCTCGTGTTCCTTTTTCCTGATGTTGCAATCGCTTGGTATTGCTACATCCACCACAACGGCTTTCCTCTGTTGTTTATCCACCACCACGATGTCCGGTTGGTTCGCCATTACCATTTTGTCTGTCTGGATCTGGAAGTCCCACAGGATCTTAGCTCGGTCATTCTCCACCACCTTTGGGGGTGTGCCCCACTTTGATCTCGGGGCTTCCAGTCCATATCCTGCACAGATGTTTCTGTACACTATGCCCGCCACTTGGTTATGACGTTCCATGTACGCTTTCCCTGCCAGCATCTTGCACCCTGCTGTTATGTGTTGGACTGTCTCAGGGGCCTCCTTGCACAATCTACACCTTGGATCTTGTCTGGTGTGGTAGATCTGAGCCTCTATTGCTCTGGTGTTTAGGGCCTGTTCCTGTGCAGCCAGGATGAGTGCCTCTGTGCTGTCCTTGAGTCCAGCTTTTTCCAGCCATTGGTAGGATTTCCTGATATCAGCCACTTCAGTTATTTGTCGGTGGTACATCCCATGTAGGGGCTTATCCTCCCATGATGGTTCCTCCAGCACCTCATCCTCTGGTCCCCATTGTTTGAGACATTCGCTGAGCACATCGTCGGTTGAGGCTTTGACCTTGATGTATTTATGGATCTTGGATGTTTCATCCTGGACAGTGGCTCTCACACTCGCTAGTCCTCTGCCTCCGTCCTTACGGCTCGCGTATAGTCTCAGGATGCTGGATTTAGGGTGGAACCCTCCATGCATGGTTAGTAGTTTCCGAGTTTTAACATCCATGGTCTTTATCTCTTCCTTTGGCCAGCTTATTATTCCTGCAGGGTATCTGATTACTGGCAAGGCATAGCTGTTTATCGCATATATATATATATATATATATATATATATATATATATATATATATATATATATATATATATATATATATATATATATATATAAAACTGGGATTTATTTTAACATTATTATAAATGTGAAGTTTGTCAAAATTGGTTTATTCTTCAAAATCATTTTGTTCAGTCAAAAAGTTGTTTTTTCATGTTACGCTTGTCAATTGGTGGTTACCATAGCAACCAGTGACAGTCAGCTCTTCCACTTTTTTGTTGCTCTCTGTTACTGTGGTATGTATTAGGATCATCTCGGTGTTTTCCTTACAAATATTATCTTTTAACATATATTTTAGACAAATTTAATTATGTACACTGTTTCATGTTTAATTTTGTCATGTTTTGTATATGTTTTAACCTATTATCATAATTAATGTTGTGCATTTCAGCTGGTGTTTAATGTTGCAACTGTAAACTGTTTGGTCAACTGTTCATTTGAAGCCATTACTCTGTAGTTTGTTTTGGGTTATTTATGGTTATTTATTGTATTTTATTTAACGTATAGGGGCAGAAGCTGCTCAAGCTGCTAACTACCAACTTCTTTTATTGTCTCTTGTTAGGTATGTTTTACTTTTTGATACAAAGTAACAATTCAGTTGCCAATTGTATGTTAGCCTTTGAATGTAAAATATGTATGTGTATTCTCTTTCCTTTACAAATATATATATTCATTGCTATTTATGTTAAATATAAGACTAGTTATATAGACTATTGATGTCAATTTATATTAAAAACCACTATATGATCACAGTCAGCTCCCCCTTTTTCTGTTGCTGTCTGTTGCTGTCTTCTGTGGGGCAGAAGCTGCTGGAGCTGCTAACCACCAACTTGTTTTATTGCCTCTTGTTAGAATAAATACAGAGATAAACAAATGTGTCTGTTGTGAAGTCAACCTACTGGATCGGAAACGAACGAAGAGGGTTTATATATATATATATATATATATATATATATATATATATATATATTTATATATTTATAAATATATTTATTTTTATATTTTTTTATATTTATTTTTTTTTTTTTTTTTTTTCAGCAATGAATAAATGTAAATATAAATGGGGCAAACCTGCAAATCTTCCAAACACCTTGTGCTCTTTAGAGGCTCACTACCTCTTAATTTTATTTACTTTCGGTTCAAAACGCCATTCAAACTTTAAACAGATCAAATCATTTTTCACTGAAATCATCTTACAGTTTTGTTTTAAATCTGAGTGTAAGTATTATTATGTTTTTGATCAAATACTGACTCAAGATGATATCACTCTACTGTTCAGTTAAGCACCTTGAGCTATAATTTTTGCAAACAAATTGTTCTTACTGCCATATCTTTAACATTACATTAATGATTTACTGATTAAAAATCTTAGTCACATATTGTTACATTCAAATAACAGAATCATGAAATTCCCATCCACTTCTTCTTGGACACCAAAGTAAAAATCAGAACTTGATTTTTTTTTAAAAAAGCACCCCATAAGGATTTCTGTTTCAGTTAAGCTTGTTCTGCTGATTTGAACTAATTCATTTTACTTATAGCATTAACTCTTAATTTTTGCTGGAAATTTTTAATTTTATATTAACTCTATAAAGTTTTCCAGAGCTTAGAAGATAACACAATCATTCATCATTAGAAACTGTTGATCTGTGTTGACATTGTACCATTAATGAGAGAATAAGTGCAGACAAATATCTGAAATGCTTAAATTAAAATAGACATTTTTAGCATGTCTTAAAATATTTTACAACATTGCAAATGACTTTTCATATCATTACAAAACCAAAAGCCAATAGCTCATTGATTTACAAGAATATCATATCATAATTAGTTCAGACTCATAACTTTTAAGACATAAAGGTTTTCCTTAATATGCTCTGATGCATTTGTCAGCATATCATTTGAGAGTACAATTTCTCTTGAGGCCTCATAGGAACCAGGGTTTTAAGCCATGGATGTTTTTTCAATCCCTCCAGATCTGCTAATGAGGGAAGAAATTTAAAATAACAAATCAACTGAGAACCTAAATTAAGTCCCTATGATACCATTAGAATTCTAATCCTTTTATTGAACATTTTCTTCCTGATTACTTCTTTTAGTTTATCATTAAACTATCATTAGTGAATTGATAGCCTGGGTTTAAAGATTGCCTTAATTAAATCATTATGTAAAAAAACTGTTCTTGATCAAGACACCCAAATCAGTTATAGTTTGAATTGTTGTATTCAGGTCACTCTATCACCAAAATGGCACTGGTAAAAGCCATATTAATAGTCAGTCTTCCTTACTGAATTAGTTATGGAGTACCACAGGGTTCAGTGCATGGACCAATGCTCTTTACATGGGATACATTTACATTATTTTGCTGATTAAACTTTTTGGGTTATTATATCCTTAAGGTCTATCAGTTAATTAGGCAAAAATGATTTCTTGAAAACATAAACACCTGGATAGGTTTTGATTTACTGCTTTTAATCTCAGACAAGCCAGAGGCTGTAGAGGTTTTTGGAGGAGAGCATCTGACAATACACACACACACACGCACACACAAACACACACACACACACATATATATATATATAGTAAACAAGAAAAAACAAGAAAAAAGTAAAGAAGAAAAAAAGTAATGCATAAATAAATGAATCAATGAAGAAAAAAAATTGTAAAAACTTAAAACAGGACTTTGAGGGTCTCAATTTCAAAAACTAAAGCATGACTCCTTAAGGAAAAAAATTGTAATGAGATTAGAAGTGGTTTAAAGTTTACAAAAAGAAGCATAATAGTAGAAGGTGAGTTGCTCATCAGCAAACACAAGTGATAAAACCTTTGGTGAAGGTTCGTAATTCACATTAATTCAAAAAGTCAGTTGAGAGAGCTGGTACAATATGTTCTGTAATATTCTATGATTAAATTACTTAAAAAATTATGCTGTTATTGTATTAATACACAACTATTTCTGGGCTAGTTCCACAATGTTCGGGAATCCTAACATGCGTTTGTCCTTAGCGGTAGCAAAGTTCGCTTGTACTTAAGGCGTGCACTGGTCGGTCCGCTCTCATCACCCAGCCTCTTATTCTCCACTGAGGAGTTCATACGCGGGGAGGGGTGGGAGCGCACGGCACGACTACAGCCCGATCTGAACAATTATCCCTGATGAGCGCAGATTGGTTTCACTTAACAGGCGCAGGTGCGGAGGATTTGTGAAGCGGCGCAGCTGAGCGTTTTCAGTTTTGTGACTGAACACTGGCGCATCTTATGTTGAACATTAACTCTTCAGCGGATACGGACTTTATTTTTTCCCCCCTCCTTCGGGACAGGATGCATGTTACAAAATGAGATCCCGTCCAATCTGGCAGACTCAATCCGAATTCAGGAGCATCGCTGAATAAATCTGGACCCACATTGATAATTTGACCGCGCTGTCATTGTCTTGTCCAGCCTAAAAGCCTCTTCTAAAGCTGCGGGGGAAGGAAAAAAAAAAACAACAAACAAACAAACAAACAAAAAAAAAAAAAAAAACTATCCGCTTCACTACCCTAAGGTCTGCGCACTTGGACGACTTGAAATGAGGACCACATCTCGGCTGTACTCCGTGTGAAGAGACAAGCCGGGCGGCAGCTTTCCCTTCGGCTCTCAAGGACGCGCCAGAAAAAAGTGGCCCCCGGCCGAGCGAGCTACGGAGCATGGAGCGGGACGACCCCGAAGCCGTGTGCCCGTCCAAAAAGACGATCATCGCGAAGATCTTTAAAGTTCGCAAAAGGAGGGAGATGCTGTTCGTTCAGGTCTGCTTCATCTGCAGTGTCCTCTTCGTGGCATGGAGCATGTCGGCACTGTTAACTAAGACAGGTGAGTGTGTGTGTGGGTGAAGAGAGGGGATGCACCGGGGGGGAACAGGGAGCATGAGACATCTGCAGAGTGATCATGTTTGGCAGTATCATAGTCGTTATAAAAATCTATCATTACGCTTTAATTTCAAGGGCAAATGATGAAAATATACATTCCCCCCCCTGTAGGAACACTCTGTCCAACCTGTGCATGCAGTTCATCTAAATGATGTTTCTTAGATTACATTCAAATAACTGTTTAGAGTTGCGGAAGCTGCACACGCTGTTAGGTCGCAGCTTTTTAATGAAAGTACATGCTCTGTGCCGCAGTGTGCTCGGTGGCACGTTTTTAAACTGACAGGCACGCTTGTAATTACAGCATGCTCCACATCCACGTGAAGATTTTTTTTTCTTTTTACTTTAACAAATGTTGCTTTTTAAGCTTTATTTTATTTTGCCTTTCTTTTATGTGTATCAAAATGTACCGTTTCCAGGCGCGTCAACTGTGAAGGATCAAGATAACGGTTAATGTTGGCATCATCGCGTCTGGCCCCGGGCTTCACACACATGCAGACAAGCGCACATTTTGCACACATTGGTTCACGAAGATGATCAAGCTCCTTTGCTTCCGCATGCTGATTTTTACGCAGAGGCCACCGACGATCGCTAGGATGGGGAAAGGAGGGAGGGAAGGAGAGGGGTTGCGATTTTCTCGTGTACTGAGGAAAAAGATTCCGACAGTGATGATGATCATGTCTCGTGTGTGTGCGCGAGCGCAACCCAAACATGCCCTCTCGTGTACAGGAACTCTCGCGGCATGCTCGTGCAGAACATCCCACTCAGCCCTCACGCGGTTATGTAATCTGATGGTCAACCTTGACATTTTTGCTGGTTAAGAATGAGACACAACTGGGATTAAAGGTTAACTACACAATACCCATCCCTTAGGAGACAGCTGGTCATATTCTCTCCTGGATTTGTGGCAAGAGTTCTGACATCAATCACTATTTTTTTCAAAACATTTTTTTTAATACTACTTCTATGGTTTCAAGGAAAATGTCTCGCTGTAGCTGTGTATTTTCAAGAAACTTTTCAGATATGTACCATAGAATCTTTTTAATTGTAGCCCTGCCATGGACCATAGCTAATATTTGCTTTTACTTTTTTTTTTTTTTTTTTTTTTTTTTTGTCCTACTTCTTGAGAAAAAGAAAATACTTGCCTTTGATTGGAGTCCAGTAGGTGCTTACAGTAGATGCAATCTTCATACCTCTGTTAACATCACATGATTTTTGTTATATAAAGTATGTACAAATTTGCACAACATTGCAGCTTTTAATTTTTTACATTTCCCTAACAACATTTTATACAGTAAAATTGGACATGTCATATTAAAGGTGGAAATGGTTCATTTTCATATGGGTTTTTTTTTTTTTTTTTTTTTTTTTTTTTTTTTTTTTTTTTTTCTTAGATGAGAAAAATCCTGGTATATTGAAAGGGCAGTGCACTTTTGAGAGCAACTAGGCTAAGTAACCCAAGGATAAAGCAAAGAACACTCTAAACTTTAAGAACAATTAAAACTGTAAAATCATGAAAACACAGAAAGCCAGAGCAGAGACAAAATCTGAGTGATGTGAACTTTGGCTCTGGTCAAAAGAAATGCGCTGAGTTTTGCTCAGAGCATTGCAATGACAGGCTCTAGCGGTAAAAGCAAGGATCAGTGTTTCTGTATTGGCAGCAATGGTTGTATTCTGGTGGCGTTCTATTCTATAAGAGAATACTGTGAATTGGTGCGAGTGAATACCCTTGACAGAAAACTTAGATTTATATCAAAATAACACAAAGGTTCTTAACATCTCTTGATGGATTCTTCATGCCTCCCAAGACTAACTACTTCTTTGTTCTGGCTGAAGTGTAAAATGATCTTCAACCCTTATCTTGGAGGTGGTTAAAAAGGGCATCTGATGGTCCCGTCTCATTAGACGGCAATATAAAGCTGTGCATCATTCACATAACTTGTGATTTGAGGAGTGGCATGTATAGATTAAGAGTGGGACTTACAATTGAGCCTTGGGGGACACCATAATTTTGTTTATAGCTCAAAGATATAACTGCAGTGCTTTATTAAAACAAGCATGCAGGTTAGGACACTGCAGATAAGAACTTGATGTGCTTTCTTGCAGTACTTCAGCCACAACTGCTCAGCAATCATTCTGGACTAAAGATAATGCTTACTATACCTGATTGCAGACCCTTAAGGGATTATTATGAGTGTTTTATTAATTACACTAGAAACAAGAGGCTTAAAAGATTATTCTGAAATTATATTATGGGTTATAATAGAATAAATCCCCTAATGTGTGTATGTTCTGGGAGCCATTGTCAGGCCCCTATGTTTTCGTTTCCATCTTCTAACCCAGGACACCCAAAGCTAAGCATAAGGGTGCCTTTTTGACCCTTGCCACCTCAGCTTTCAACTTTTTTTTTTAAATACAGAGAACAGCACAATAAAACTTAAGTGCTTGCCATGGTGGGAGTTTACCATGGACCAGTTTTACTAGTATCCTACAGTATGTAAGCTAAAGGTGAACATTGTATTATTAAGAGAACGCTCTTTCTAGATGCTCAGTAATCAAGCCAATCTAGGAATTTTTGCCTTGTCAAAGACTAAAAAAAAAAAAAAAAAAAAAAAAAAAAAAAAAAAATCAAACGTTCCCCCTCTTCCCTAAATGCATCAAAACATTACCATTTTGTTCCATCAGTTTTAAACCTCTTGTTTCTAGTGTAATTAACAACCAACAGGTTGTACTTTTATACCCTTTTCAGTTAAAGATCAGTTGTGGTTTTTATGCTTGAATAAGGCTTTTTTTTTTTTTTTTTTTAAATTGGATTAAACTACGGTCCCTTTTAGAGTCTGCAGCGCAACTTTTCACATTCTATTCCTTTACAAAGAAATCGAAATGGGTCAAAATTGAAATCTGCATGCCAGACCTCAAAACCAGCAATGTGTATTGGCTCAAAGCCTGATCTGTGTAACTCTTGCTGTTTTTAAACCTACAGTTGACTCGCTAGCATTTTTAGTTGGAAAAAGTTTTTTTTTTTTTTTTTTTTTTTTTTTTTTTTTTTTTTTAAATAAAAGTAACTGGATCATATTATAGAGTTAAGGTTTTTCTGCACTTCCTGTGAAACTGTGTATTTGTCCCATGGCAAATGATTTCCTGACTGGTCCAGATGGATAGGATGTGCTGAGCTGCCTCTGGGTTGCATCTTTGTGAGGGAGAGGTGGGGCTCAACTCCCACTGATTGCTACGTGCATATGCATGTGTGACAGAGCTGCACACAGTGGTGGGAACAGGTGTGTTCAGCAGCAGGACATCATTCTAACTAGTTGCTGTGGTAAGTTGACTGAAGTGGCCCTGTGTGATTGAGCAAAAATTTATGGTAACAAACATCAGGTGTGCCTGCTCATGTCATGTGACTTTTGATGGATGGGTGACCTTGGTTTAACTGCCTCCTGGGCTTCTCAAACAGAGCTAGAGGATATTAAACCATTACTATCTGCTTCTGATAAGTAGTGTTGACCACAGGCAAATTTACTGATGCCTTCTCAAGGAAGACTTGGGCTACTAACTTTGGTAATTTTAGGTTCGCATTAGTCATACAAACACGACAGATCAAGAGATGCTTATGACTCTCTCATCCAACAGGGCCCTCCACATTTGTTGACCTCACGACTTAATATGCGTAAAAAGCCATAAATTTCGTTGTATCTTTTACTTAAAACTTCTTCTAGAATACATTTATTCAGTGGGGAATCCCATGTTAAAGATGTGTGCTGTCAATGTTTGGTAAATTCCCCTTGGTCAGTAGGACAGATTTGTTTTTTTTTTTTTTGTTTTTTTTCCTGTTACATCTCAAACATTAGTGTATAGATTAATGGATTTTATTTCAGTAGATCATTCTAAGATCTTTTATTAATGTTATCCTTTTAAATCGCCCTACTTTAACATTACTTGAGTCCACTAGTTTTGACTCAAGGCAATCAATAAAATGGAAATTCAAAAGTTCCTGGTATCTTAAAGTGTTCATGATAATTCAGTGTGAAGTCCTCCGACTAGATGAAGCACTATAAAAATGCAGACCTTTTACCATAACATGCACACCAGCAAGGTTGGTGTGGATATGGATAAGTTTTGGTGAGTAGAAATTTCTTGACTGGTAAAGCTCAACATTTGCTTAAATGGCAAGCCCCCCCTGCCATTTTTAAAGACTGGCTAAGAGAAATTGGCCTCTTGTGTTCATTTATAACAACACATGTAAAAGTTTACATATAGACACTCTCAGGAAGTTTTAGCTATGGCATAAAAATCTTCAAAAATCCAGTGGTCTCAATAAGTACTGTGTAGACTGACTTCCAAGCAGGATACTGAAATGAAATCTAAGGTGCTTGTCAAATGGACTGAACAGTAGTTGCTTTGGTTTACTTAAAGGAAAATTTTCAGTCTTGGTAGATGCATTACACATAACCTAAGAAATGCATGTATATAAAGGTAATGGTGGTCTAACTTTATTTATAGACTGGCAAAAAATGTGCATGAAATGCCTGTTACATGTAGGTTTGTTTTGCTAATATCTAAATTGTATAACTTTATGCATCACTTAAACACACTGGTTATTGATGGTACTTCAGGATTTAAACCCTTTTTCTTGGTTCAGTATGGTTTGTTGCAGGAAGCCTCTATGCCTGTAAGTGTGTAGGTAGATGGATTCAATTTGTCACTAAATGCATCCATAATTTGGTTTAGAAATTGGGATGTTGCACATTTGTAGTAGAAAGTTGGTATGATTACATTGACAGTTCAATTTACATGGGTGGTCAGGCAGAAGATGAAGTGTTGCTGTAAACATTAAGATGTTTCCTCCTAAAGGATTGTTCATTGCTGAGGGACATTAGGAAAGTGGAAAGAGTAGGTATCCTGTTCATCTTCACAATGGCAAAGCATGAATATAAATGAGAACATGTCAGTAGGAAATCTGATGTTGCATAAGGCAGCAATGTCATTCCCACAACTGGCTGAAGCTCGTGTTAAAGCACCCACCCCCCCGTTTCCCACAGTCTGCCCAGAGGTGCTGACAGAATCACATCTTTAAATGAATTCAACTTAGTGGTAAGCTGGACAGTTCAAACTGGCCCCTTCTGTGTTGCTGACTCTTTAAGTGGAAATGTCATAGTTGTGAGCATGTGGTTTCACAAGTAACCGGCAGTAGAAATTGCATTTAGATGAACTGTTTTACAAAATTAAAATGATTATGTATATCTAATCCAGTTTTTCCTCTTGGCACAAGTAGACCACATGACTTATCACAAACTTGTCTAGTGGTGACTGGATATGAAATTAGATTGCTTTCAACTGAACAGCTGATGTTCAAGGGGTGGAGGGGGGGTAGAGATGGCAGACCAGTAAATGACTTGAAGGGAGAAAGTGGGTTAAACTGATAGCTGGAGGGCTTGGTCTTGGAAAGCAACAAATTGTGGGAAGCAGCAGAGTATCTCTTGTGTAATTTGGTTATTTAGTGGTTGCTGGTCCTTTGGCTTCTGAATATTCAGGATTAAGCTATTAAGTATTTGAATCTAGAGAAAACACACTTAGAGGCAACTTGAACACTGCTGTCCTTGTCTGTTGCCTAAAAATGAAGATTTAATGCTATGAGTTTTTTAAAAAGAGGATGTTTTCCAAGGCTACAAACCACCAGAGAATTTGCCAGCCTCAGATCAGGATCTGCTCAGAGCAAGGAGTAAAGTCCCTCATCCTTTCTCTGGCTACTAGTGTTGCGTCAAGGTTCTGGTTTATCAGATAACATAACTAATCCTTTTACCCTCAGACGAGCAATATCCATCCAAATGTCCATAACTGTAAAATGGGATGCACTGGCAAAATGTCATCTATACTAAAACACTTGAGCTTCTTGAAAGGATATGAAATGTTACAGCAGTTTTATGTAGGGGGAGACATACACTGTAGGCTGCAATTTGTGATCCAGTCTCTTTTTGTCAGTTTGCAGCCATCTTGGCTGTTCTCAGAGTTCTTGCATGACAAAATTGCACATTTTAGTGTAGTGATAACCTTTCAAGTGGAAACAGTTTCTCTAAAGATGAGACTTTTGATCTGGTTAGTTGTACTCTTTAATTGATTTGAGATTTGCGTAAATGTCTTTCAATCACCAAGAAATTTTTACTTTGTGGAAAGAGTGTTCCTTGAATTCAGATGCCTATGCTATTAGTTTCTTTGGTAGGACAAACCAGGTAGTTGAAAAATGGCTCTGGTTCTTGCATATCGAGCAAACAAATGTTGAGCAATAACATTTGTAGATGGCCAGGTTTTGCCTTATCTTGGTCACTTTAAAGTCTGTTCTTTTTTTTTTTTTTTTTTTTTTTTTGACAGATTAAAATCATGTCTTTTAAAAATGTAATTTATGCTATTTAGTTTGGAGATAGAAATGTCTGCATGCATCATGTGTATGGAGTAGTTTTTTTTATTTTTATTTAATAATCCATGAGTTGACGCTAGACAGGAGCAGAGAGATTGATTGGATAAGATCTAGATGAATTAAACACTGCCTTATTAGTTGTCTGTATTCCCTTGTGAGCAGTACAAATGTGCATACAGCATCACTGTTTCATCCTGCTTCTCAGTCCAGCATTGGCTTTGCATCAGTGTTTTATGAAAATTGCAACTTTAAAGTGCTGCTCAGTGCATTTGAATGACTTTACATAATAGGTTTGAGACTTTTATTAGAGGCTTAAGAGCAGTTTTATTGAAGAAAAAAAAGGTTCCACCCCCCCCAAAACCTAATGGCACAGCCGTATTTTGACGTCGTGTTGATGCTGGATAAAAATGCCACATCTACATAAATGGGAACTTTTAAAGGATTAAGTAAAAGCAAACCTTGGCTGGATTAATGAGCATGATCATGGATTCCTGGTCATAAAACATGCTGTAAAACGTCAGCTATGTTGGTTTTTGTTTGCAAAATTGTTTTTTAAGGTTTCCTTAGAACTACAGGTAGAGTTAACCTTTAAACTTGCGGTATACTGCAAGATTTGAATGTGTTGGCTAACCAGTGCTGTTTTTGTTTCAGGGCATGGGATGATTGTGGAGGGACATCCAGGACTTGAACACTGGGGTAGAAGGCTAATGGCTTCCATATCTGAAAATGACACAGAGCCAAAGAACTGTTCAGATCCAGGTACGTGTTTTTTTTTTTTTTTTTTTTTTTTTTTTTGTTTTTAGATTGGCTACTCTGTAACCTATTAATCCGTGATCCAGCTCATGTATTTTAAGCAGGAAGGAATGGGGGTATCACATTATCACTCCTTTTAATCTTATTGGTGCTGGAATACTTTCAGTGGAGGATAATTTTGTTTCTGCGTTAAAGGATTGCTATATTTCACCTGTATTCTTTTTCTCCAGTGGTGTAGGAGTAAAGTCAAATAGTCTAGGTCATTCTGAGGTACCTTTTCCATTTTATAATTTATACTTCCAGTGACTCATAATGTAATTCCAACAAAAGCTGACTATTTTCAAATGAAAATAAGATTTTGAATTGAACTGGATTTGGTTTAATACCACTAAAAAAAACCCCGGGAAAAGTGGATAAAGACTGAAATGGAAACTTTAAACATTATTTTAATAAGCTTTTTTTTGGATCCTAAACATATGTATTTTTGTAATTAGTCATGAAATTATTGAAACTTAAACTGGGAAAAAAAAACCTTAATTAGTCTTGTTACATCTTGACATGAAAACTAACTCAAATGAATTTCTGTGTGGAAAATGATCTGGAATTTTTTTCTAAGTTAACTGTTAGTCTGGCTCTTAAGACCTTTCTAAAAATCACTTGTATTTTCTGTAAATTTGGATATTTCAGCAACTTTTTTTATGTACTTTAACTTTTTGCTGACTTTACACTACACAAGAACTGCTTAAACATATGTTTCCCAATTGGGACCCAAACATGGATAGACATTGCTCCTGATTTTCATTTAAGCCATGTGTTCATGATTTTCTTTGCCATTTGGATCGGCTCAGTCTGGAAAACTTCTGTTTTCCTCAAACCCTGAGTCACATGTGCTCTGACCCAGCGTGACTCAGTAGAAAGAGACTGGCACTAAATCTGCTGGGACTAGAAGTTAAGTCCCTGCTGACTGCTTATTTTATATGGATTTCTATAAATAACACCCATCCTGTAACATAACGCAGACTGAAGAAAATTTGGGGATTACCTGCTCTTTCTGAAGAACTGGCCTTCAGTATAATGCAAAACCTTTTTTATTACAGATTAATTTAAATCCAAAGGATGATTATTCTGCATGATTTATCTCAACAGGTATTTGTGTCCCCTGTGATGCTGACGAGCACACAGAATACTCTAGGTCACGGATAATTTGGAAGCGATTTCAAATGTTTCATTTACTCGAAGTTTACCAGGTTATTACTTCATTACTGTTAATGGGAGGCAGGATATTGGTGGGATTATAGAAATGTTTCCTGCTGTTCATGTGTGACTGAGCAAAAGTGGCATTTGTTTCACAATTACCAAGAATATGTCTGTGTAAATGTTTTTGTACTTTAAGGCCACACAGTGGTCTGAAGGTTTTAATCACAAGACTCTGAAGTTTTCCCACATATTGCTTTTTCCCACCCCTTAGCACAAGAGGCACTGGATTGGCCATGGCATTCCTTAAATTTCTCTTCTTATCCCACTGCGGTCCTGCCTTGTTGGTTTAAAGCTGGTCATATGACTTTATTCTTGTCTCGTGAATAATCCTGTTAAAGTTGCAGTAAAGTTACGACCACCTGAGCTGATGAACTGCACTCATTTGTACAGTTATGTGAATGCAAGAAGTGAACTTTCTTGTGTTGTGCTATCATCCTACTGTCTTGTATGGATATTCATGTATTTGTCCTGGACTGTCATGATACAACTTTCACTTTTGCATACATGCAGTCAAACAATGAATAAATCAACAGACTATCGATACTGATCCCGTAGAGGACACATGTGCTTTTATTGCGTTGTTAATGGCCACAACAGAAGATTAGACGAAGAGGCTTTCTAAAGCAGCCCACAATAATGGAAATGATAATGGATGTAGTGGTTTTAAAGACTTGGCTGCTTGTTTGTAATGTTCTATGCACAAATTGGTAAAGTTCTCAATGTTCATTGTAAAACAACTGCAACTTCCCTTGTTGACATGCAGCCAACTCTTTAGCTTTTCTAAAGACATTTTCAGATTTCAAAATGATAGATCTGGGGTTTTTTTTTTTTGTTTTTTTTTTTTTTTCCCCTCTCTCTCTCCCCTGTTGGGAGCAGAGGTGATGTCACCGTGTGAGAGCAACTACTGTGAACAGTTTGAAAATCCAACATACCTCCATAAAAAATGTTATTAGTTTCATACCCCTCATGTTTTTACTCTTTATTTATAGGCAAAATGTATATAAATGCCCTATGTGCTGCACCACATAATGGAAAACCTGCAATTTGCTGAAATATTGGAGAATTTTGTGAATATTAGACTTTCTGCTTGGGGGTCTATTCCAAACATGGACCCCAGAAAATGAGTGGCCAATCAGCTATTGGAAAGGAAACTACTTGGTAAGGTTGAAACTATGACCTCTTTAACTGTCAAATTAGCCAGTTTGGTAGTGAATCTCTAAAGTTTCAGCTGTGCAGATAATCCAGTGCTGTTTGTGTTTTTTGAAGACTTTTTATCTCTGTCTAAAGACTTGCATGGCTTTCCCAGAGCTAGCTTGGGTTTTAGTTACTTCCTCATTATTTCTGATCCTTTTTCCTGGGTTCCTGGTGTGCTAAGGGGTTTGGGGGGGGGGGGGGGGGGGGGGTTTTTTTTTTTTTTTTTTTTTTTTTTTTTTTTTTTTTTTTTTTTTTTTTTATTATTTTTTGCTATTCCAAAGACTGGGGCTGCTTAGGCAGCCATTTATTGTAAGTGCCTCTTTATATAGGTCACTGAGTAATCACTCCTGGAAAACAAAGTGCTATACTAACTGCTTTTTGGGCTCTTGCTTTATAAGTGCATGTTTCCATAGACTTGTCAGATTGAAATGATTACATTGTAAGTTTCTCCAAGCTAGAAGTTTGGATCATTGTAAACCATAGAAGGCTGGCTAACTTCCAATGTGAAACAATCAATACTTGAAGTCCTTTTTTAAACCTGTTAAATTTTATATAAAGTTTAAATTTACAGTCATAATGATGGACTTTAAACTTTCCTGGAGCTCTTTCCTGTGCTGAAGACAAACTTTATTCCTTGGGGTAGAAATAATTGGGCAGATCAGGGTGTTAATGGCTTAACTGGTAGAGGAGCTGTTTGCTGTATGAATGCTGAGTCTCCATGGTGCTGCCTGATGACCAGGCTCAAGTCCCTGTATGATTTCTCCCCCCCACCCCCTACTTTTTAAATTTTTTTTTTTTTTTTTAAACTACAGCTTGAAGAAAATGGCCTCTTTACAATCTGGTGGTAGGTTTTGAGTCCAACTTCAAGCTGAAAAGATCTATCTAGCTTAAGTAATGCCTAGACCAGTGGCCAGGCTCCACCTTCCTTGTGTGTGAGTTGAAGATATTGTAGTGAGATGTTTCTTGGCCCAGTTTTGTTTCAACTTGTCTTGTTCAGTGATGGTGGGTTTCAGAACTTCCTTACTTATCTCTTCCATATCTCTGAGCATTGCACACCTCTCTTTCAGGAAATCCAGATGAGTTGCAGTGCTGAAATATAGCTACATTGGAAGAGAATAGGTTCCTGTTAACTTTTCTCACATCTTCAGCAGTGCCATAATTTTTTTTTTTTTTTTTTTTTCTCTCCCTGAAGAATAAAAGATGCCTATTTGTGTGCACCTTTATGGTTATGGGTGGTGGTCTCCTTAGGTCACATCCTCCCTTATTACACGATCTAATCCTTAAATCCAGTAATTGTTCAAGTTTAGACAGCTTGGATCTGGAAAATACAGATGCATGGGGTGTGTGGGGGGGGATTTTTTTTTTGTTTAAATACTTATTTGCATGATTGTGCAAAAAACATAGATGCCTAAGATGAGACTTTGAAATATGAATAAAAGTATAGAGTATAAATGACCAAAATTGGTATGCAAAATTTTATAGTTCAGCAATTCAGAATAAGTTTAATTTAAATATTTTAATTTGCTTTTAGTTACCACAGAGCTGTTTCCAAAACTATTGAAACTAATTGTCTTCAGTAAGATTCTTCTGACTTATTCCCATCTAGGGTGTTTACAGCATCAAATATTACTGTTGCAGGTGGGTGAGAAGATTGACTTGGTGTTCCATATATTTTCAAAGTGATGTTACACATCTGCAGAATTACAGGCCATTCTCCAACTTTCCATATATCAGTGACATGACTGAAAAATCTGTTTCAATTAAATAAGCTTTCTTAAACTGACCAACCCCCTTGATGTTTTTCAGTCTGGTTTCCATGTGCACTACAGCACTGAGACAGTCCTCGTCAAAGTGTTCCACAGTGTCTAGGCAGATGTGGAAGAACTACAGTGTTGGTTCTGTTGGACCTCAGCGCAGCATTTGACACTATTGACCATGATATAGTATTAAAGTGACTGGAGAGCTGGGTCGGACTCTCTGGTACAGTATAATTGGCTCGAATCCTACCTAAAGAACAGGGATTCTTTGTGTCAATGTGCAACTTCTTATCAGACCGGACAAAAGTCGCATGTGGGGTACCCCAGGGTTCAATCCTGGGACCCCTTCTATTCAATAGCTATAGGCTCTCAATAGTTATATGCTCCCACTAGCCCAGGTGATAACAAACAAGATTTGTTACCATGACTATGCAGGTAATGCATAGCTCTACATTACGATGTCACCAGATGACTCTAAACCCATCTATGCACTGACCAAATGCTTAGAACAAAACAGTGGCGTCTGTGGGGTCCTCCCCCCACCCTTGGGGTCCCCGCCCCCAGCTGGATGGAAACAAAACTGAATTTCTTTGGACCTAAAGAGGAGTGCTGTAGAGTCAGCACGCAGTTTCAGTTACTACAACTACAAACTAGTGATCAGGCCTGAAATCTGGGTGTAGTGATGGCCTCAGATCTGAAACTTCAGAAACACAAAGTCAGCCTTCTGTCACCTGAAGAACATTTCCAGTATTAAAGGACTAATGTCTCAACAAGCTGTAGCGCAACTCAACTATGCATTTATCTTCAGTTGCGTTGATTACTGCAACAGTGTCTTAACAGGTCTGCCCAAAAAGTCAGACAGCTGCAGCTGATCCTGACTTTAAGATGCTTCTGTTTTAGTTCTGTAAATCACTGAACGGCTTAGCACCAAAAATACATTAAAGACCTGTTGTTGCTGTATCAACCTTCAGGACCACTCAGGTCTTCCGGTTCTAGTCTGCTCTTCATCCCCAGAACCAAACATGGAGAAGCAGCATTCAGTTTTTATGCTCCACAAATTTGGAACAAACTTCCAGAAAACTGCAAAACAGCTGAAACACTAAATTCCTTTAAATCAAGGCTAAAAATCCACCTGTTTTAGAGTTGGGTTTTGACCTGTAATACCAGGAACATTGACCAGCGTAGTTGTGTATTGATGATTTTAATGATGGCAATATAAAATGTAATGTTTGCTACTGGTTTCATAACCAGTGACCATTTTGCATTTTGACTGTTTTCATTATGTAAAGCACTTTGAACTGCCTTGTTGCTGAAATGTGTTATACAAGTTAACTTGACTTAAAGTAGCTGGTAAAACCTCTGAAACTGTGGGTTAAAACCATTGCATGCAGATCTTGAGTCACACCACCTCATCAGATACTTCCCTGTAGCAATCCCATGACGAATGGAACAAACGCACTTTCATCTGTTACCCAAGTAAGGCAAACAGCAAGCTATCTGGAACAATGTTTTTATTTTAGGATCCGAATGTTTTATAGGTTCTTCCAGGCGATGTGAGCAACATGATGCATGCTTGCTGGGAAATGACTTGTGGCTTACCTGGGAGACATGGACTATTAGATTACTTTCTCACATGCATGCCCTCCCTGCATAGATGGTGCTGCATAGCACACAAGATTAGAAAGGGAGGATGGTACCATAGCTAATATTGTGCTGGAGGAATGACTTGCATTCAATAAAAGCACAGTTAAAACCAGATTAAACTCCCACATCAGTAGCATAATTGCCCTGGTTAGGGTACAATGTAAAGGCAAACAAAACAAAATATCTTGGATTGTTGGCTATACATGTAGGCTGGAAATGCATATTTCATGAGATGGAGGAACTGACTGACATGAAAAGGAAGTAGAAATTGTTTACAAAAGCTGCAGTTAATATGCTGCTGGCAGTGAGATGGATATAGATAGATATCTAATTTATTTTTCCCCAGCAAAACTAAAGCTTGAAACTAGCAGCAAGTTGGGTTAGCTGTCAGAAGGTACAAGTCTGCCCATATTCAAATGCATATTTCTCAACTACAAGGAACGCACCAGGAGGTGGCATTTTTAAAAGGGAATTATACAGGGTGGGCTTATGCTGCTGTGCATAATGCAAACTGACCTGACTTTTCCATTGTTGTCTTGCAAACAAGAAGCGATGATGCAGCAGAGAGGAGCACAGAACCAAACACCTGCAGAAAACTTTTCTGTAGGGAACTCTTTGAGCATGCCTGACCCCCTTATGCATTTGTACACTTTTTTTTTTTTTTTTTTTTTTTTAATGTGTTGCATCTTGTTCCTTTTACCCAGGTACTAATATACATGATGGTGTTCGAGCTGCACCACACCCAAAAGGGAAAAAGTGTACCTATTCTGTATAAAGCTGAATGCAGATCTCAAAGCGGTCTCTTAAAGGTTGGTCTACAAACAGCTGTAAACATGACCTCCCATGTAGCTTTGTTAGATTGTGTTGAACTCGGACCAAGTCTAGTAGTTGCAGATGTATCTCAAGAAATTATCAGTAACTCAACTCTAAAAGTGAAGCTCAGAATCATTACACGGTGATCTGATGAAGACATACAACTAATGGAAAGTCTTTTTTTTTTTTTTTTTTTTTTTTTTTTTTTTTTTTTTTTTTTTTTTTCTTTAAATGTTCAGGCTTACACAATCATAGCAAAAACTAGCATCTTGACGGTAAGCCACATAGCTGATAGAGGCTATGTCAGTCATGTAGGAATAATATTAGGAAGTTGAGTGGAAAGAAGTTGTTGTAGAAAGGGTTGTGCCTTACATGCGCACATCTACGACTTGGGCTACAGCTTTTGTTTCTTGCCTTAGCCACTTCTGAACAGCACACTTAAGAAGCATCTGACCAGGGATGAATTAGGAGAAAGGACTGTACACTTGCTCAGTGGGCCAATGTCTTCCTTTCAGAAGTAAAAGTTGTATTCTATTGAGACATCAAGGTTAGCGTTTGAAGGAAGAGCAGAGGGCCTCAGAATCAAAGTTGCTTGAGGTCCAGAGTGATTTCAGTCATGTGGTGATCAGTTTTATCAAGTCCCAAGGCACAACAGCAGTTTTCCAGGAAGCTTTAAAGCACTTGTCTCCCTCCACTGATGAACTTCATGGAGATGCTGACTTCATTTTCCAGCAGGACTTTTCACCTGCCCACACTGCCAAAACGACCAATACCTGAGTAATGACCATGGATTGAGGTAAATCCCACTGAGACTCTGTCACATGTGTCAAACTTTAGGCCCGGGGGCCAAATCTGGTTGTGTGCTTTTAATATTTTATCAATCAAGTCAAAGCAGTTTTCATAAGCAGCCTCATGCTGCCAAATTTCATCAGTGGGAAGATTTTCAATATTAACTTTAAGTATTCATCAATTGCAGAGATGGCTATTCACATTTTAAGTTTGTTCGTGGGTAGTTTTATCAATACATTCTGCCATAACTGGGCCTTTGAGGACATTTATGACCTCCTATGGCCTAAAATAAAAATGAGTTTAACACCCCTGCTTTATAGGATATTGTCCAGCAAAAAATGACACTGGACCTGCCGTGGAAGGTGGAAAAGGTTAAGGCCAAAGCAGCCTGGTCTTCCTGAACACCTTAGAGCCACAGACTGATCTCCTCCATGCCACACTGCAGTGATGCAGTAACTTAAAAAGGAGCATTGAGTTAATGTACAGTACAAGAGCATAATTTTCAATTGGATTCACATTTCTGTATTTTACTTCTATATTTTGTAATCTTTTGACAATTTGGGTCATATGTCATGACATATAGGTCAAATCTTAAATTCAGAATTCTTTTCAAAAAGTAAAACTCAAGGGAATTCTAATTTAATATAATGGTGTGAATGCAGATTAAGATGCTGATGTGGCCATACATGTATTTCATATGTTAAAGGTGTTGCCAACAGAATAAGTTTCGTTCTTGATAAATTCTCATTTGACCCAGAGTGATTCCATAAGTTGAATCATGTTTGCAAGAATAGCTGATGTTTGCATCCTCATTATGCTGCTCACTGATGCCTTCTGGAACAAGCTAATTATCTAATGGGCTAATAATGACCCAGAGGAATCGCTCTCTCTGAAGAGTCTCTTGACTGCTGTAGTGGATTGTCAGTTGTATTTAGTTAATGACCTGGCTGGTCTGTGGGTCAGAGAGCAGGCTTTGGCAGCGGGCAACACCGGGCATTCTGCCGAATAACATTTTGCTCATGTCACATTTTTTTTTTTTATTTGGTTGTATAATATTGAAATGTGTGCTTCTCTCTAACAGGAAGATGCTTGGCCTCATCACTTATGAGATTATGGAAAAAGACCTTTTCGCCTGTATGACTGCATCAGACAGTCATGAGATTTTGTGCCTAGACCACCAGAAGAGCTGGGGAAACACTCACACATGCAGATTCACACCAGGCTTTTTTTTTTTTTTTTTTTTTTTTTTTTTCCCTCCCCTCTGAAACAGAAGGTAGCAGATGCTGAAGGCCATCATGTAACTGAGCCATGATGTTTGTGATTTGGCCAAATATACATTAACTGCAGACAAGTTGAAAAAATGTCTGGTATGCTTTACCATTAATAAATCATACTAAGGTTGGTTATGAGGATGTTTTTGCATATAAAGCAAGGACAATGTTTGGAAATCTGTACTTTCTGCCATATGAATTAAATTTAAAATATTAAAATTGGCAGTTGAAAGATCTGATTTACAGCAGTTTGATGCTAATCTTAAAGCTGACAGTTTACTACCAGGCCACTTCATTCATAACTCTTAAATTAGGCTTCCACACTTGCATCTCTTAGTCATACTTAATCATTTCAGCTTACTTGCTCAAAAATATTTAAAATCATCCTCAGCTGCACAGATATTGAAACCGTTAATTCCAAAATGAAACAAATGGCATTTCACATGGAGTTTCTTCTGTACAGTGTGCAAAAGAGGTTGTGATTTGAAATTTAAAGTGTTAATCACATATTCATTTATGAAGTTTAGGTCCATGTGCATTTCAAACAGTAAAGCTTTTGCTCTTGACCATCTTAATTTGCTTTAGTCTTTTTGCCTCTAAACAATGTCTACTGAACCTTATTGCTGTGAGTGTAAAATATTTTTCTTGTGAATACAACTCTACAATTATTGCTCCAAAGGGGGGTAACACAAACATTACTTAAAGAAGTCTTCTGTTGTAAATATCTTGCTTGTGGTTAATGTACAGCTCAATTTTTAGTTTGAACCCTCGACTGCACATCAGACTATAGCAAACTGCTGCTGAGAGCAGCAACAGATTTTATCCTCGTAAAAAAAAGATCTTAATTGATACTGTTGTCCCTGAGGTGTGCTTTCTTCCAGCAAATTAGATTCGGGATTTCTATTGTAATACACCAATTAGAGAAATTCGTCTCATACCACTCCAAGAAAATTTAAAAATTTATGGTATGCATAATTAATTTTCTTGGAATTTTAAAAATAGATGGGTGGTAGTTTTCAGTGTTGGAACATGAAGTGCCCAGTTATTGAAGCAAATCTGAAAGATTTTTAGCTTTTAAGCACATCAGATGAAAGTATTAAAACATTAATGTGAAATTTTTAACCAGTGTCACAAGGAATCAAAGCAACGGTACAGATATTATACACATTAAACTTAGCTTTAAGTTTAATGTGGACCTCCTAAAAACTGCAAGTTGTAATTGTTTGGATAACATGCAGCTGGCAAAGAAACAATCACCAGTAATTTATGCAGAGTAGTGTAGGGTCTATAAAATTTTAAGGGTGTGTGTTTTTTTTTTTGTTGTTTTTTTTTTTTTTAATAAATGTAAGCTAAACAGGTGTTAAAAACTTGAGTAAATGCTCATTGTTTTCCATAGCTGATTAAAACTTGACTAATTTGTTGCACAATAATAATAATAATGGGGACAGTTCCTGTTTTGTCAAATGTTTTGATTTGCCTTGGTCTGTGTGTACATCATGTCCTGTCCTTGTGAGGAAATTGGCTGTGAAAGCAATGTTCATGTCTGGTTTAACCTCTGTTGCCACCAGACGCTGTCTGATTGAATGTTTACGAGGCTTGGAGCTGACCTCCTGCCTTCCTGTCATCACTGTGCAGTCTTGGTGCTTGCACCATTTTTGAGGATCACCTTTATGTTGTCATTCAGTAGTGATTACAGTGGCAAGCTTGGCTTGGGTAAAGCTGTTAAATGGGTAAAGAGTTACTTAATCTTTAGGCATGCTGAACTCTTAACTGAACATCTAGGGGAGATAAATGACACTTGTATTTTGATTTTTACACACCTTTTTAATATTCTGAATCTAAAATGCATGTTTGGAGAGCCATTTGCTGCTTATAAATCCTGTAATTGATTGTGCAAGCAGCCCTCTCTGACATTTCAGTAAATAAACTTGTTGGATTTGAAAAGGGTTAAAGCTGCCGGGCAAAATCAATACTGTTGAAAGATCTGTGGTGGTGCTCTAGTATTTCACTACAAATTAAAATAATGGGTCATGTTAATATTGAGAGATTTTTATTTAAAATTTTTTTTAAACCCCATAATCAAAGCTTGAGCTTTTAGTATCTGCACCTAATAGTGAGCATTAAATTAAAGTTGGTGTTTGAGACAGAAATCGCTGCATAAGTCTGCCATGATTTTAATTTCATGAAGCAGATATATTTGACACACTGACATGTAACTGGTTTGTGTAAAGTCTAAGAGGCATTAGGTTGGGAGGGGGGGTGTTTTTTTTTTTTTTTTGTGAATTTGGACTGGTGTTCAAATGCTGGACTAACTGAGCTTTCTACAATCGCATTGATACAGGAGTAGATTCAGAGGTTCCTTTTACAGCAAAATCTCACAAGGCCAAAAGCTTTGTTTAAAATTACTTTTTGATACATTTTATTTTCTAAAAGCATGTTCGGTGGACCATGCACATTTGGCTCTGTGACCAGATGACATGAGTGAGAATGTTTCTGTTCATACACCAGGCAAAACACATTGTAACAGTTCAAGGAGTTATGCATACAAAACCACAAACTTCAGTGTAATTTCTTGAGATTTAATGACCAGCTCAAAATTGTTGGGCGTAAACCCCCCCCCCCAAAAAAAAAAAAAAAAAAAAAAAAACAACTTTCAAATGTGGTGTTTGGTTTTCAGGCTTCCTGAGTTGATACTTTGTAGGACCACTAATCACTGAAGTGGTATCAAAGTCTTTTGGAGTTTGTCCCCAACTTTGCATGTCTACAGACTGAATTTTCTTGCCCATTCTTCTTAAAATGAGATTACATGGAGATTGTCCCAAAGGATGGCAATTACATTTTATCAAAGAAATTTAGTCATGGACTTTGCTATTTTAACACTTGACTGATGTTCCATCGTAGCTCTGACTGTCTGTTTCAGGTTGTCTGCTGGAAGTTGAACCTCCCTCCACAGTTGCATATTTTCTGCAGCCTCAAACAGGGTTTTTTTTTTTTTTTTTTTTTTTTTTTTTTTTTTTGTGGTGGTTAACACAATCTTCCCATCAGCTTTGACCTGCTTCCATTTCATGCCATCATCATGATTAAATCCAAAAAATACTTTATTGATCCCAAAGGGAATTTAAATGTTGTAACTCAAATTATTCAAGATTCTTCAAAGAATTGTTGTAGATGGGGGGATGGCTGTGGGCAGGAAGAATCTTTTTTTTTTTTTTTCCCCTTCCATGAAGAGGATCTTCAGGGTTTTCCTTAATTCCTTGGGTTATTTTTATTTTTTTTTAAATTCAAAATCCTTCTTTGCACCATCTCCAATGGTTCCACAGAACCAGTCTTTATCAGGTTGATTAGCCTTTTTAAGTCTCTGGTTCAGATGCTGCTGCCTCAAAAGATGTCAGAAGTGATGGCACTCCCAATAACACTTATAGAAGACATGCAGCATCTTAACTTCCTCAGGAAGTACAGCTTGTTCTATCCCTCCTTTATAGAGGGCTTCACTGAGTCTCCAGTCTGTCTCGAACACCAAGGTATTTATATTTCTCAACCACCTCCACTTCTTTCCCATGATGGAAATGGGGTTTGATCTAATCCCGTTTCTTCTGAAATCTATAATCTCCTTTGCTCACATTCAAGATGATTGTTTCCACACCATGACACAAAGCGGTCCATCAGCTCTATGTACTCAGCTTCTTGTCAATCTCTGATCCACCTGATAACTGCAGAGTCATCAGTATTTCCGTGGATGACAGGCGATCCAGATGGTTGAGGCCTCCACCTGTGTCTCTTGGAGTTTCAGATGAAGTGGATCAGGCTGAATTCTGTTAAATGCACTGGAGAAGTCAAACATTATCAGTGCTGCCTGCTTTGTCCAGGTGACGGTGGGTTTGTTGAAGCAGGTGTATGATGGTGTCTCCAACTCCACAGCAATGAGGAAACTGCAGGGGGTCCTGCTTGTGCTGGTTTACTTACTCAGGTTGGCCAACAGGAGTTGCTCCAAGACTTTCATGATGTGGGATGTCAGGGCAACAGGTCTATAGTCCTTGACTGACGAGGTGAGTTTTCTTTGGTACTGGAACCAGGCAGGACATGTTCCTTGGCCCTACCCTTTGCCTTGGTAGGGTTACCATGTTGTCATCCTCTGAACATCTCATGAAACACTGTTAATATAAAGATGTAATTGTCTTGGCATATTTTAAAACCCAAACCTGCTTTAAACTTCTCAATGTTTCTCTGATTGCCGTATGATGTATATGGTTTGTTCACTAGTGTTTTAACAGATCCCCAAGGTTGTCACAGAAAAGGTGGATTTGGAGGTATGGGTAAGCTTTATTACTCTTAAGCTGACTTTAATAGAAATTGAACTGAACTTGACATGTATCTGTACATTCTGGATTTGTTTATAAAAATTTTAATCAGTGTGTCCTTTACTACTTTCTGAAACATTGCTGTTTGTAACATGACAAAATGTAGTTGGAAGGAAACCGGTTTGAAGCATTAACTATTGCTGGCATGCACACTGGCTGTTAATTGACAACCTGCTGTAAGTGCAAACAGGTTCATTCTGAGATTTAATACCATATGGAGCTTGCTGGGTGAAAGCTGCCAAGTCTGCATCTGATCTAGACATATGTTCTCACAGGCAGCTTGTCTGCAGTACTTGTGCAGTGAACTGATAAGGGATGGATGGATGTAAATTGACTTCAAATCTAACATGGCTGCAAAGTTCAGGTTCTTTCCTTTGATTAGTTGGCACATTATCGGAATTTGCTATGGTACACGACGCAAAACACCAGTCAATGAAATTTTTGCCACTTGTAAAGTGCTTGCTTTAGAATTAAAAAGATTAAAGTCCATCTCTGTCCCAATCATAAGAATCTTTGTCCTTTTTTAAATAGCTCTTTAGACCTCAGGCAAGTCGATACCACACACTCCAGCTCTCTGAGGCTTACATAAGGTTCACCTCTTACTCCGAGGCAGTTTTCCCAGTCCTGTTCCTCAGGGTACTCCCTTTTTAGATGCTTCTGTTCACTCTCAAGCTGTTTAATTTTTAAAACCTATTTTCCAAAGGAGCTTGCAATCATCTAGCAACATTCTAAGCATTTCAGAAAAGGGTGTTTTGTGGGTTTTGTTTTTTTAAATCCCAACAGTTCTATTCAAACACAACAAGATCAGACACCATTCAACACAGATGTTGCCCTCATTGGGAAAATGTCCAGCCTCCATCTCCAGCCAGGGGCAATATGTGAAGTAACTGCAATTCTAGAAATCTCACTCTGGACTCTAGCTGATGGGGAGTGCTTGGTGTGTCTCTGTCTGGTTGCTTTAATTCTTTCAGACTCCTAATATAGATCAAGCTTTTTCCCCTCTTTAAGTTAGAATGACTGCCTGTTTCCTTTGTACTGATTAGGAGGTGTGACATGCTGCAGTTTAAATGGCGATTTCAGAGTATTCTGAGCAGTTTCAGTGTGAATTTTTCAACACAAGAACTGTTGCTCTGTGAACAAACTGAATCCCCCCCCCCCCAGGCCTTTGCCTCCCAGACAGATTGTCATCATGAAGTCACAGTCCTGTTGGGGTGAGCTGGGTACATGAATACTTCTGTCATGCTGCTGATGTGTTGTGACCATGACGTTTCTTTCCTTTTTCAGCAATACACGAATTCCCTGAGGACTTTTTCACGAACAAGGAACGAAAGAATGGAGCAGTCCTGCTGCACATTATAGCGGTAAGGGAAATCTCAACTGATGTCAAGCAGAAGTTGTCAGTCTCTCTCTTAAGAAGTGTTTTTTGTGCAGAATTGGGATTAAATTTTATTTATTTATTTTTTTTTTTAACAAAATTGCCTAAAGTAAAATTTGTCGTTCTTCCCCCAAGCTTTAACGTTTCCTAACACCTTTTGTCAAGTCAGTGGTTTAAATCTTTCAACAAAAGCACTCAAGATTATTTTATTACAATTTTAAGTTTGATGTCTAAACATTATATGGAGTCACTGACTTCCAGCAATCATATAACATACATATTATAATCTGCTAGGTTTCCTTAAACTAAAAATTTTTTTTAACCAGTTTGAAAAATCAAAACAGAACTTGACTCCATTAACTAGAACCAAATTGAAATGTATGTAATTGACTATCTGAATACTTGTAAAGTACCTTGAGATGTTAGTTGGTACTACATAAAGATGAATTTCAATGTACTTCACTGAAATGAAGGCTTTAATAATTTTGCTTCTATTATTGGATTAAATCACTGCCATTTCTACTGACTTGTTTAATGTTGTACTTGCCTCCCTGATCAGCAGGATCAACTTAAGTGTAAAGGTCTATAAAAGCTGCAGTCCTGCAGTGCCCCCTGTGGATAGCATAGAGCAGGGCATTTCCATGAGAACTGATCAGCCCAGATGGTGTCACAACTGATCTATAATTTATAGATATGTTCTCGGCTGCTGAAACGGGTTGCATCTCCCCCTCCCTTCACTGTGGGAGTAGAGATCCTGCCAGTTTTTCTCATTGTAAGGGGAAATGTTACTACTGAACTGACACTGGAATTTAATGCAGATTGTTTTTCTCATAAAGTACCATGGTTTTTTGTTCCCCTTTAATTGTCCTTTAGCAGCATCAGGATGTGTTCTGATCTAGAAAAAAACATTTTCAGTTGAATGAAGATGCTGTCATACATGCATTGACTTCATCTTTTCATGGATTTTCCTAACTTTTGTTTGTAGACTCTTTACATGTTCCTGGCGCTTGCCATAACTTGTGATGAATACTTTGTGACGTCACTGGAGAAGATCTGTGAGGTACTGTGGAGGCTTTTATCTGTTTTGGTTCTCTCTAAATATTATGTAACAAATTCACAATATTTCTCTTCATATTGCAGAAACTAGATCTTAGTGAAGATGTTGCTGGGGCCACCTTCATGGCAGCAGGCAGTTCTGCACCAGAGCTCTTTGCATCTGTCATCGGTACACACATTAATACAGACACATGCATGCAGGTCGTGCATATAGACAGTCCCAGATGGTCTGTGTCACTGCTGGTTCTGAGCAGCTCCCTCCTTGTGTGCAGGTGTCTTCATCACCCATGGTGACGTGGGAGTGGGTACCATCGTGGGCTCAGCAGTTTTCAACATCCTATGCATCATTGGTGTGTGTGGAATCTTTGCTGGACAGGTGCGTGAGTTAGCAAGAGGGACTTACTGCTGCGGCTGCATCATCTTGTTTATTTATAGACTGTAGAGCAGCACATGTGCTGCCCCTCTTTGAGGAGAAACAAAGCTTCTGAAATGGACTGATTTAGTTTAATAAAACTGCAACTTAGTTTCAGAAGATGACAAAAAAGCCAAAGTTTTGGCAATGTAAAACTGTTCTAGAAAGCGGGTCAGAGTCAGAACAGTTGAATAAAATGTAGTCTGAAATTTGACTTTCTTTTTTTTTTTTTTTTTTTCTTTGCTCTTTTAGTGTCTTGCTTTAGAAGGGATTTGTTACACTTAGTTTCCTAAATCTTTTTGATGATCTATAAACTTTTTTTTTTTTTTTTCTCCCCTGTATGTAAATTTTCAGGTGGTGTTGCTGACCTGGTGGGCTGTTTTCAGGGATTCCTTCTACTACATCCTATCTGTTGTAGCTTTGATTGCAGTAAGTTAAGATTAGCTGTCAATACACACATTTGTTTTTGTTCTTGGGCTTTAGATAATACTAAAGATCTGTTCCCTTTTTTTTTTTTTTTTTTTTTTTTTTTTTTTTTTACCCTCAGTTCATCTATGATGAGAAGATTGTTTGGTGAGAAGTGTTTCCCATTAAGCTTAAAAAGCTAACTCAAAAGCCACCATAAAACAGCAGTTTTCCCTGATGTTGTACACCTTAGGCTGGTATTTAATTGTTGGACATTGATAAGTGAATTATTTCATATTATATACAAATTAATACAATGGCTCCAGATTTTAGCTGAGGCTAACTTGTATTCCACTAGTATTTGCACACAAACTTAAAACCAGCCAATAACATGATTCAGCTGCTTTTTCTTTAAAATTTTAAAAGGCAGTATGCCAAATATACTGCCAAAATAAACATGCCACAACTTATACAGGGAAACAATTGTACATATTGAGCTTAATTTAGCAGTTTTTAAATGCTTATAAAACAGAATATTGGTTTTTACCTTAGCATGACTGTCTGGAAATGCTTCCACTCATAACGCAAACAGCAACATGACTGTTTTTTGAGTGGAAAAGAGAGGTAGCCTTTTAGTAAGCACAGCAACAGGTGGCTGTCTGGCACTAACTTATTACATAAAAATTAAAAGAACTTCCTTTTACATCTCATTGAAAAGATTCTAAAATTATAGAAATGACAATGTTAAGGATTTAGACACTTTAAAAAAAAAAAGAAAAAAATCCTGCTACACCTTGATCCTAATAACTCTCCCATTTCAAATACTACTGCTGCATTCAAATTCAAATCCCTACAATAGTTCTGGTATGTGATTTCAGTTGCTTTTGTGCTTTACACAATAGTAACAAAGATTCAAATCCATGTTTTTCAAGGCTGGCCCTGTTAAATATGCCCTGTTGTGAAGTGTTTATAGAAAATATTACCATGTTTTGATTTCAATTCCCTAAATGGTGTCAAATTTTGTTTAGTTGCAGCTTTTTAGTGACCTAGGTTAAAAAGTTTCTAGTTTCACATTTTGTAGAATGCAAACAAGTTCTAAATCCACCCATTTCATAGAAAAAATGTATAGGAACCTGTGCTTGACTGAACTGTCTTATTCTTTCCTCCTTCAGGTGGGAGAGCTTAATACTGGTGATTATGTATGCAGGTTACATCCTGGTCATGAAGTGAGTTCTGCCAATTTTCAAAAAACGGTTCTGGTTAACTCAAGCATATTGGACTGTGTACGGGAGCGAAGCAGAAATTTAACAAACATCTGTGAGCTGATGAGTATAAATGACTGTGCTCTCACAAGAGGGCAGTAATTTTTCCAGCTGGGGGAAGAGTGTCCCATTTCTGTCCCCTGCCCAGATGGAGCACATTTTCCACTATATGGATATTATGTGCTGCTTACATGATAAAATATAATTTTTTTTTTTTCCTTAAATGAAATGTTCAACCTTTTTTTTTTTTTTTTGTTTGTAGCTGGTGATCATTGAAATTTGTTTAAAATCTAATATTAGCTCTACTTTAGCAGCCATGTGTCAGCCAGCAGAGAACTTTTAGTCCATTATTATTATTATTATTATTTTTCCTAAACATAGACCTATGCATTTATGACCATAAGTGCACTCCATTAGACCACATTTGTCTTCACAGTTCAGACTCAATAATGCCAACCATGCTGTCCTGTACTGCTGTCTCTGTCCAGCTAGTAATCTGTACTACACTCAGCAGCAGCCTGCTCGCTCACTGCCATAAGAGTTTAATCTTTTTCTCTCTGCAGTGGCTAAGAGCACCAAGCTTAACCGGATCATTCCCTTCCTTTCTCATTTGGAGGAATAAATGCTTACAGTAGGACATGCTGTCATGTCTCCCTTAACTCAAAATATCTGCTGAGCATTTTGGGCCGTTCAAGTCCAAATGGAGCAGAGCGTGTTTAACACGGACAGTCTGGGGCTCTGATTCGAGATAATACTCCACCCCTCCCTCGTCAAATGTGGTGAGATGAAAGGGGTGGGGAAAAAAAAAAAAAAAAAAAAAAAAAGTTGCCATAAATCATAAGCGGTACATCTCATGAGCATTTTGTTCTCTAAATCTAATCCTGTAACTGACAAAATGCACTCTTAATACCATTATATGCACACTGAAGTTGAGTCTTCGTGATCAAAACGAGGGATGTAAGGCAGCAGTTTTGCCATTTTTAAGGATTTCATGTCATACTTGAGGGGAAAAAATGTAGTCAGGATGTTCTTTTGCTTGTGGTCTGACAGATTAACTTTACCAAACTGTTTGTTGGAAGAACTTAGTTTTTTTTTTTTTTTTTTTTTTTTTTTTTTTTTTAAAGTCTAAAGTTTCCAGTTCTTTTGGGTCATTTGGTGTGCAAACAGGGCTTCTTAAATATGATTGGTAGTATTGGCTTTAGTTCAAATATATCTGGCAGTAATGTTCCAGCATAGTATCATAACTAATTGTACTAACTTGAATAGTTTATTGTTGAAATCCACAGAACATTCTGAAATGTTTACTGAATTTTAGATATTTAAATCCAATGTCTGTTCCCTGGACCATAAAAAGCTGATTACTGTTATAAAAAAAACTTCGTATTATAATGAGGAGCTGCTGCCTATGGATGCAGTGAGTCAGTGCTCTGTTGTAGCTAGAGGGACACAAATCTGCCCATTTTGGGTTTAGAGAACCCAAAATACACAATCAAAACTTTTGCTATTACTAGACAAGCTGCTGCAGACATCCTCTGTATCTAATGACTTTAGGTTTGGCATGATGCAACTTTCACGATGCACATAGCTGAAATTGTGCAATGGTTATGGTTTTAGTAGCAGCTGTAAATTTGTATATTGTCTAACTGTGCAAATGGACACTCACTAATCTGAGGACATAACTTCACTGAAATATTTGTGTAAATGATCAAATTACTTTTAAATTCTTGAAATTGATTTTGATTGACTTACAGCTAATAACTGAACTTGGATTTTTAAAATTGCATACGTCTAAATTTTTTTTTTTTTTTTTTTTTTCCCCCAAGGGTAGGGGGTTCATGCCAAAAAATGTAATGTCATGGCCCAAATTATCATATGGAAGACTGAATTGACAGTTGTCAGGTATCAAGGACTGCTGGACAAGCAGAGTAAACTACAAAAGGTTGTTGCTAAAGAAGCTGGCTCTTCTGTGTTGGATCCAAGCATTATTGGAAAGATGAGTGGAAGAAGAATGTTGTAGAAAAAGTTGTACCAGCAAGAGCTTGTGAAGCAAAGCCCATTCAATAATTTAGGATATTTTATAAAGTCACTCCTAAGCCAGAAATTTCTCAAGTCTCACCTGGCCTAAAACAAATGACTGGACTTTTGCGTAGGGCTCCAAAATTATCTTTTGAGATTAAATGAAATGTTACATTTCATTTAGAACTCAAGGTCCCAGAGTCTGGAGAAAGAGTGAAGTGCAGAACGTCCTTGAGGTCTAGCAGAAAGATTTTTTTGTTTGTCGGTGATGATTTGACAACAGGTGTTGGTGCACTGGCTGTTGAACCAGGTTGTTTAATGTCTTCACTGCCCTTGAACCTGCTTGACCTCAACTCCATAGAGCATGGAATGGGATCAAGACAGAAAATACACCAGCTCTAACAATGCAGCTTAACCGCCTGCCCCTATTAAAGCAACTTGGGGACACTACACACCTCCAGAGCCACAAGCTGTTTTTCCTCCATGCCACACCTCACTAATACAATATCATTTTTTTTTCTTTCCCCCCACCCAATTTTCCACCAAAGTGACTGAATACAGTAGTCTGAACAACAACCTTTTTTAGCAATTTGAGAAGCACCTGGTCTGTTGGGTGCATCTGTGGTAGAGACCTTTCTATTAAGCAATCAAAAAAGTGGGTTCAGCTGTTAAAGGCTAATAGTTTCCTTGGAGGATAAGCAGGTTTTACATTCAAAAATATACCTATTTTCAGACATATCAAGTTAAGCTTTATGCAAATATTAACCTGTTTTTAAGAATGAAGCAGAAGTCATATGAACAAGTCTTTGTTGGGGTTTTTTTTTTTTTTTTTTTTTTTTTTTGTACAGTGCACAACATGCAGTTTTTTTTTTTTTGCATTGAATCAAAATTCTGTTTGAGGAAATACTTTTTGAAAAAAAGCACCTCATACTGACACTGAATCCAGTTTTACTTTGTTGTCTACCATCAGACAATTTTAGTTGTAATGTTCTTTGAAGATGCTGAGGGCAGAGAGCGGCTCTTTTAACACTCCAACTATTACCTCTGCATTCGTTGTTTTCAAAGGCAGCTGTAGTTCCTTCAATGTTTGATCCATTTTTATGTAATGGCTCTGAAATGGTCTGACTGAAAATATGTGGCTAAGAGCCTTTGATTGCCTTTTGGGAACATTTTTGTTATTTCTGCTACTTTTCTGCCTCTATGCAGAGCAGTAAAGAACATATCCCAGAATATCTAACACATCTATAGCATATTGCTAATTCTGTCTTCCTGAAAATTGTGCCCTTGGTAATTTTATGTATGAAGTAACAATAGGCATTTTAAGACACTGACATGCTTCACCTGTCAATTTTTTTTTTTTTTTTTTTAAATTGGATAATCTTTCTCCCCACCCCTAGATTCAACTCCAGCATGCAGCGGTTTTTCATGGGGAAGTCTAACAAAAATGTCGCCAATGGTAATGCTGCAACCAGCAGCGAGATGGAGGATGGTAATGCTTGTTTTGACTATGTTTGGGATGACGACCCGTCATCACCTTTACTCTCAGCAGGTAAGGTTAATCAGACAGGCTGGGTCTCAACTGAATGGTCAAGTCTGATTTTTCTGGAAGACTGAAGATTACTTGGATTTCTCTTCTTGAGGGGTCTGTGGCTTTGCTTCTTTCTGCTAAACTAACAGCCAGTGCTTTATGCTAATGACTTGACAAGGCCAATTATATTAGGAATGTTGTTTTTATAAAGTAGAATGCTCTGCAGCACCCTGATTTCCAGGTTGATAGCTTTAAATTTTGAATGTGTTTTTTTTTCTCAATGTAAATCACCAATGATTAGGGATGTAACTATAGTCTGCTGATGAGACATCACCGGAGACTTCTCCAGTAATATCTCACTTTCATGCAACGTTTGAAATCAGGTTTTTAATATGCTGAAGATATGCTTCTAAGCCACAGTCCTCCCTCATTTCTGAATTTAATCTTTAAATTAAAAAAAATTAACCAGTTTCAGAAATGCAACTCTTCCTACTCTGACTGCATTATTGCTAACATGCCTGTCTGTTTAGCCTTACTAAACCTAATCTCAGTGTTGTGCTGCTCTGTGCCAGTTTTTTCTGCTTGCATCCTGCTTTTCTCCTGCCAGTCTCTGGAGCGTAGCCCTACTCACTCCTGAAGTGGTAATGAATTTCGCAAGAGGAACTGTTTAAATCGGCTCTGTTTACACTGTTAATTTATGTGCGTTGGTGCATGCATAATAAGTCAAATTAAGGCTGGGTTAAACTAATAAGTGTACTGTAGAGGTTGTTTTATTCCCTGTGCATGCAATCTAAAAGCTTATTTTTCAGCAAATGAAAATATATGAAGTTTCAGTTGAAATAAGAACTTTTAAGGACATGATCTAAAACTGGGGTCAAATCTTCAGTGTTGCAAGTTTTGATATCAGTATGTCTGCACAAGCATACAAGTGGCATAGTAATTTTAAAGCTGGTCTAGACAATTAAGGAAGGTGCAGTACACAAATCACACTGGCTGTGCACAAACTATAAACCAACCCAGCTGGTGCATAGCATGATACATAAGGGGCAAGCAGAGTAAAGCCTCAAACCCTGAAAAGTTGAGTTTCGTGGACCACTCTATCCTCTTGATTTGGCGTCCACTAGAGTTGGCAACATTGGGAATCTTTCATCCTTTTAAATAAGAAATGCAGAGCTGTGAAAAGTATTTAGCTCATATAGAAATCTTCTGTTTTTGTCCCTCTTCAAAGATAGTCAAATTTTAGTATCTCAGATGACTCCCCCCCCCCATTTAATGGGGAAACGCTATACAAACCAACCTAGCTCCATGTGAAAAAAGCCTTAACTGTTTTGAAAAAAAAACCTGATAATTTCACTAGCCTCATCCAGACCTGATATTGTCACAATGAAGAAACTACTTCAATAGAAATCATCTGAAAACATGAAGTAGGATATCAACAAAACATGTCTGCAGCTAAAGAAATGAAAGAACAGGTGAGAAATGTGCAATGATTTTGATTTGAAACTGGTTACAAAACTAGTTCTAAGGCTCATGGATCAACCTCAAGCAAGAGCCTTTATCAAAAAATGTGGAGAAAAGGTGAACCTTCCCAGGAGTTGCTGGCCTGTCAAAATTACCAGGCTTGCACAGATGATTCATCCAGGTGGTGACAGACTAAAGATCTAAAACACAGCAGGCCTCACTTGCCTCAGTTAAGGTCATCGTTCATGATTCAACAAAACAGACTGGGTTACAGCAGTATACATGGGAGCGTTCCATAGAGTAGTGAGAAGAAACAGAAATGTCCTTTGTCCCTACATGGGGGTAATTTAGGTGTAGAAAAAGAACAGTTTCTTAAATGAGTCAATTCATCCCCCCCTCTCCCCCCAGAAGTTCTCGGAAAATATTCTGTGGACCAATTACAAAAGCAAAAAGTCCTTGGAAGTCATTTGTCCCCTTGAAGCTGGTTTAAAACTAGCAAAGGGTTTAGAGGAGGGGGGATCCTGCTGTTAAAGTTGGTGGTGGCAGTGTAATGGTTTGGGGCTGATTTGCTACATCAGGACATGGATGAGTTGATAGATAGAATTGATGGAACCATGAATACCCCACCTCCCACCGCCAAAAAAAAAAAATCCTGAATGTCTGCCCATCAGTTTGACTATTAGCTCAGGGATATGTGGTATGCAGTTAGTGATCCAAGGTATATCAGCAAATTCACCTCTGAAGGGCATAAATATAGGTTCTGGAATGGTTTAGTCAAAGTCCAGTTCTATGTCCAATCAAGGTGTTTCAAGACTCATGATTTTTAGGCATAAACACTCCACCAAGGCAGACTTAAAATTCCATGAATAAGAGTGGGGCAAAATCCCTACAGTCAAAAACACCTCTATTACCACACACGTTTGATGGCATATACTGCAGCCAGGTATGGTAAACTCAGTTGCTGTGTTGGAGACCATTAAATTTTAACAAGGTACCTGGTTGGTTTTTATTTGTCTTCAGTTATCTTTGTCCGATATCAAAATGCACTTACATGGGGTTGGCACTGGTGAATTATTTGCCTGTATTTAAATTACAAATTGAAAAAGACTCATTTTAAATCAGTTGCAAAAACCAAAATAGCACAGACGATGCTGTGATTATACATTTCAAAAGGCTGCCTACCAAACTACCCTAGTCAAACTTTGGTCCATGTGCTGTAAATTTTCTGCAATAAAATGCAGTTTTTCCTCTGCTGATGAAATTCAATTCCAGTTAAACTTCTAAATTCTGCTTAATTTTGAAATTTGAATTTTCAAGTTCAGTCTTGACAGATGAACAAACACTTTTTAGGGTTATCAGTACTAATTACACTGGCATATCACCATTTACTAAACTTTTCCACACTGTTTTGGAGCCATACACATTTATAGGTAACACTGCTGGTATATAGATGGCATCAACTCAGTTGTGATTAGTTCTCCATTTGGCCTGAGGTACTGAAACACCACTCCACAATTAATGGGTTTAAAAAGGTCCATAGCCTTCCTTTCTGAGTTCCTTATAGGAATTGTAAAGTTTTAAGTTTGCACTTTGGGTGTAATAACTTGGGTTGTGTATTTTTTATTTTTTTTTTAAATTTTTTTCTTAATAAATGTGAATGTGCATCCTTTCAGTGAAACCGAGCAAGGCTTATAGCCGTGGCTCAGTGGTGATGGTGGATGAGATGATAAATGCCAGCCCATCAAAGTTCAGGTTTCCTGAGGCTGGACTCCGCGTCATGGTCACCAGCCACTTCGGACCCAAAACCCGCCTTCGCATGGCCAGTCGACTTATCATTACAGAGGTACAGCAGGGCGTTGTTGCTGCATTTATGTTGGTGACTTTCAATGGAGAGATTTTCTTATCCTGTGTATTTGGTACCATTTGTCATTTTGTCTGCAGAAGTGAACTCAATTTAAGAATGGTTTTAGCTGTAAGTCGTCTTGAGTGCCCTTTGACTTAGTTTCTTTTTTCTGAAAGCGCCAGAAGTTGGTGCAAGCATCCAATGGTGTGGAGACACAAGTGATTGACGGGAAGCTTGAAATTGAAAACGGGAACGTGCCAGAGGACAAACCCACGGAGCCAGAAGAAAATGAGACTATTTCACCATTTCATATTCCAAGTATGTGATTTATGGATTTACAAATGTTTGATCTGGTATCTATTGAGACAGTTTAAGTGATACAAAGAGCTAACTTATACATGTTGTTCATGTTTTAAGTGATGATTTGAATAAGTTATTGAAGTTCTTGGTCATCTTTGCTTGAATTATTATTATTATTTATTTATTTATTTTGTTTTGTTTTTTGTTTTAGGGGTTACTGATGGGGGGGTGGTTTAAATTGGTTTGTGCTGTCTGATGGATGGACTAATGATGGTCATCTCTGACAGCTCAAAGCAAGGCTGCCCTTTTATTCTGTGACTACTGATGTGAAGAGGGTCCAATTTATCATTAAGGTGTCATTTAATACCATGAAGGAGGGGGTCTTTGCCTTTTGGCTATGTTCAAATGAAATGAAGGGGGCAATATTTCCTTCAAATGCTAATTTGGTCATCCTGTTTTTTAAAATATACATTACTCTTCATTAAATTAGGATTTTAATTTTTAATTTTTTTTTTTTTTTGTTAAATCTAAATTATCTGATTTAGAAATGATTCAGAGTTGATCTGAAATCTTTACTGTAAGCCAGACTCCTTGGCAAGGAAGGGTGTGCACTGTGGGTGCTTGCCAATCTGTGGAAAACCTGTAGGCAGAATAACTGAACATTTAAAATAAAATGCAGTATATTTCACAAAATGGAAGAACTAGCTTAGATTTTATCTGGTAGGGTTATGTGGGGTTCCCAGTTGGGCAGTGTCTTGGTTTCAGGACTATCCTAATTACCTGTTCTGTGGAAAATTGAGCGACTGAAAGCCCATTTTCAAAGACAACAAACCTAAAATGCATCAGATATTTTAATAGCAGTTCTTTGAAAGATTTAAACTGTAATAAAGCATCAAATTTGGCTACATTGAGACCTCCTTTTGCAAAATGTGGAAGAAACCAACTTTTTTTTAATTTTATTTTTTATTTTTTTTTACACCACATTGGACTGCAACACAAAATGGTAATTGATAACTGGTAATAGCAAGTAAACATCAATGTACTCAAAGATGCTGACTGCTAATGACTCTATAAAACCCAGCTTTAACAAATTTGATCTACCCCTAAAACTCATGGAGAAGAAAAAACAAGATTTTAAATTCATTGGACTTAAGCCAACATTATAGTTATGAGGCATTAAGAGTCTTTATGCTCTGAATATTTTCAGGATAACTTATCTCTTAACTTCTGGATCTTATGGAGTCCATTACCCTTTGTCTTCCTCCTGCAGGGGGTGTGGGCAGCAAGATCAAGTGGCTGATCTCATGGCCTCTGCTCCTGCTGCTGTTCTTCACCGTCCCCAACTGTGCCAAGCCTCGCTGGGAGAAATTCTTCATGGTCTCCTTCATTCTGTCCACTCTTTGGATTGCAGTCTTCTCATACTTGATGGTCTGGATGGTGAGTTTGTTTTGCAGTGATTCTATTGTGCTTGAATTCATTGAGTAAAACTGGTGTGCTGTATGTAAATAGTCAATGGTCAACAAACTAGTGTCTGAATTTGTTGCATAAAATAGTTTTAAACTATTTGATACTGAACTTTTCTGCCTATTTTGGCAGATGTAGAAATGGTTTTCACCTGCATTTATGGTCCTCAAAAAAGCTACCCAAGTAAGGCAGGGAATTTTAATTTCCTAAATGTTCACACATTGCCATTTTGGTATTTTATTTCTCTGAAAAACTGTGATTTAACTGTTTTACTGTTTAACTAATAGCCTTCTTTGCTACAAACATCTTACTGAAGTAATTTCAGCCAATCTACCAGTCTGACGTCACTGAGGAAAGTTTGTCCCACTTTGCACTTTCAGATATATGGATCGGTTGATAGATCTTCATGTCCTAATGGGGAATTGTACAGCAAGTCACAATAAAAACAAAAATGCACAAACAATTAATATTGTGAGATATTTAAAGTGTTATTGGTAAAGCCTGTTTAGCAAACCTCAGTGCGATCAAGACCTGGGTTTTGACTCGGCCCAAGCCTTTTCATTTAATTCTCCTTACACAGTCTTTGGCTGGGTCGGGTGAAGTGTCTTGCCCAAGGACATGATGGAAACCCACGGATTACGGGATGAACTCCAACCACTGTTGCCACCATCTGAAGTGTCATGGTTAATGGTCTTTTCCTGGAATGCTGCCTTTTGGTTTGTGACAAACATGTCCCCTGTTCTTGAATTCAAATGAAGTTTGCCTCCATCCAAAAACATTTAAGAAATCCTGGTATTCCTCTACATTCTTACCAACTTTGGTCTGGACTTCATGTTTCTCTGAGAAAGAATTTCCTCCTTGCACATCTTCACAATAGTTAAACTTGTGCAGCCTTATTTTTATTTATTTTTATTGCCGAGGTATTCACTTTCAACAGTAGCAAGAGCCTGCTTTCGGTCCTATGACATCTTAGGATTTCTGGAGACTTAACCATCTTGTGATCTGCTCTTGGGGTGAATGTTCATAGCAAGTCTGACTAAAGCATGTTGGAAGTTCCTTTAAATGTATTCCAAGTTTCAACTATTTCCAGACAACGGAGTGGCTGAATATAAATATTTTTGAGAAATTATTTAAACCTTTACCAGACTCATGGGCTTCTCCAGTCTTCTTTCTGAAAACCCTGGAAGGCTTTTTGTTTTTTTTGTTTTTTTCATAACTGCATGTAAGGATGGTGTAATTTACACTATTTAAATCAAAAGCAGAAATCTGCTTCCACCTTTTTTATTAGGTGTATTGATTTTCAATAGATACACCTAATAAGGTGTGAAAGGGTACTTTTTTTTTTTTT
This sequence comes from Anableps anableps, assembly GCA_014839685.1. Taxonomy (NCBI): domain Eukaryota; kingdom Metazoa; phylum Chordata; class Actinopteri; order Cyprinodontiformes; family Anablepidae; genus Anableps; species Anableps anableps. The sequence goes on along the minus strand of CM026086.1, from coordinate 22,209,508 downwards.
TTTTTTTTTTTTTTTTTTTGTGGAAACTACATCAGATGCCACTGAACAACAGTAATAAAGGGCAGCTATGAATAATCCTGCATTGGTATTTGGGGACAAGATATCGTGAAAGATAATTTACTTCAGCATTGATTTATGTATATTAGGTCAATTGTTGTCAGCTCAAGCTCCAAGTGACACAATTTTTGATTAAGACGATCAATCAAATGGTGAAATTATGCTAAAGATTTATTGTCGTGTTTAAAACTGTTATTAATGACTCATTTAAACACATTGTGAGAAACTGCTGTTGACCATGTCTTTTCTGTTCCTCTTTAGGTCACTATAATTGGCTACACTCTGGGAATCCCAGATGTTATCATGGGCATCACATTCCTGGCTGCTGGCACAAGTGTTCCGGACTGCATAGCCAGTCTCATTGTGGCACGACAAGGTATTCCTTTACCTTTTGAGAAGATACAGTTTAATTTTAGAAGCTGCACTAGGGTTTTTGGTGCAGGAACAGCTCCTTGTGGATATCTTTACATAAACAGGAAGGGTGATAAGGCAGTGGTGGGTAGTTATGAGTTTGGTTCAATGGAGAGAATGTATCACTGATGGTTAATGGTCGGCCATTAACTTTAAACATCTTTGGATTCGGTTCTTGTGCATTTAAAAATTTTCAGCAGCAAGTCAGTGACATTTGATGCAAATTGTCTACCAAAGGTTTCATGATTTTATTTAATTTGTACTTTCAGTTTATTTGGTTCAAAGAAATTTCAGAATTTAAAATTTATCGTTCACCTTTGATTCAGGTGATGGGTGGGAAAACCACTTGGACTCATGGAGTTTATTAAAGTTCAGTTGCTCTTTCCCAAGTCTACAGTGTTGTAATAAGAGGACATGCTTTTAAAGGTTTTTTTTTTTTTTTTTTTTTTTTTTTTTTTTTTTTTTTTTTTTTTTTTTGTGACTCTATACTTTTGCCATGATCTGCATAACTGTATTTTTCATAACTGGTTGAAGGAGCTTCTAGCTACCGAAACCCTTATTTCCTAGGTTTAAATGTCAAAGTTGCTATAAAGAGAAGGTACCACATTACAAATCTGGCTTCAAGGTACATCTATCTTGATCATATCACTAATGTAGATCAGCCTGAAACCTGGTTGTGGTTGTTAGTCATTTTGACTGTCTTCATCTTGATATATTGAGATATTATTATTATTATTTTTTTTTTCGGGGGGGGGGGTGAATGGTCTATACAAGTAAATGCATTTAATATTGGACAGGTGGAAATTATAGTTAGCTAGCTAGCACAATAGAAATATGTAGTGGTCCACAAAAGTGCAATGCAGGAAAGGAGATGTTCAGAACTTCATATGGCTATTACTGTAGAGATTCAGGTTTACTTCCTTTCGATAAAGAATTTGAGTCTCTGAATGTCTGAAGCTCAGAACAGAAGCCTACTTGGGGGGGGGGTCTTTAAAAGAAAACCTTCATCCTTGCGGTAATAACTTGTCTTTTTATTTCAGGTTTGGGAGATATGGCGGTGTCTAATACAATTGGCAGTAATGTTTTTGACATTCTGGTGGGTCTTGGGGTACCCTGGGCAATGCAGACAATGTGTGTAAACTACGGCTCAGAGGTTAGTTTTCATCTGGTCAAAAATAGTTTCTGATCAGTCTCTGGTAATAAATTACTTTTGTGTGTAGAGACTGAGGATCTACAACCAGGCTACTCACCCTCCTTTGGTTTTTGTTTTTAGGTGATGATTAACAGTCGGGGGCTGGTGTACTCAGTGGTACTTCTGCTGGGCTCTGTGGCACTCACGGTGAGCTTTTAAAATAAAGATCAAAATACACTTACTAATCATTCAGACTTTAAATCAAAAGAAGACAGGCAAGTTTTGCTTTGGGAAAAATTCAGGGTTAGGAATAGTTTGGCTCTATTTCAAACATCATCCAATCACAACAAACTTCAATATATTTTATGAGGATAATTTGTGGCTGTCCATCTGATCACCAAGATTAAGAAAAATCCCAAGTTAACTAACTATTCTATTGTGTCACTGGCTGTATAAGCAGGATTTTTGTCCTGATAAAAGACAAGCCTCCATTCCAGTCAACAGATTTTCTTTCAGAATTGCCCTAATCTTTAGCTCTAGCCATCTTTAAAAAAAAAAAAAAAAAAAAACCTCCATCCAGCTTATCTGTCCTTGCTAAAAAGTATGCCTATACCATGATTCCACCATAATGCCTCACTGGGAGGATTGTTTTAGGCATATGTATGGGTTTTTTGTTTTGTTTTTTTTCCCCCAAACCAGGAAACCCACCTTCTACATGTTTCCCCTACATGGCTTGTGGTAAACCACAAACTGGACACCTTATGGCCTTCATCTTGAAGTCCATATATGTGGAGTGTACAACTAGTTCTCCCGTCAATAAATTCTACCACATGATCTGTGAACCTCTGCAACTCCAGAGTCAACATGAGTCACTTGGCTGCTTCAGTTTGTACTTTTCTCGTCAGGCCTTTCAGTTTAGGTAATGGCTATGTTCATGGTTGGTCCACAGTTGTGGTATATCTGTTAAACGGTGATTTGTGGATGTTCAAAGCTTGAGAGATTATTACAAACTTCATCCCTGAACTCTCTACTAGGTTATCTGGTCTTCAGGAAGCTATTTTTCAAATATTCTTTAACTAACCTCTAGGGCCTTTACAGAAAATTTTAATTAATACTAGCTCAAAATTACAAATGTTATACCAATTGGGTGAATTCTGAAGCCAACTGTATGCATGCAACAAGTTTAGAAGGCCTTCATATTCATAATTATGTGTTGCTTTGTGTTGGTCTATTTGAAAATTCCAATAAAATAGTTTGTGGTTGTAATAAGATGTGGAAAAATGGTGTAAGTTAAGCAATGTATCTTCAGATATTTTGGCTATTTTGGTATGTTATTTGGATTGGGCGGGGGGTGTTGGGGGGGTTTGGGGTTTTTTTTTTTTTTTTTTTTTTTTTTTTTTTTTTTTTTTTTTTTTTTTTTTTTTTTTTGTTTGTTTAAAGTGAGGGGATTGCACACTTGATCATCATTCTGATTCAAAGGGTTTGAAGTTGTGCAGATCTGTTTCTGATGTTTGGTTGCCTTCTGTTTGTGCAGGTGTTGGGCATCCACATAAACAAGTGGCAACTGGATCTCAAGCTGGGCGTCTATGTCCTTGTCCTGTATGCCATTTTCCTCTGCTTCTCCATCATGATAGAGTACAATGTCTTCACCTTTGTCAACTTGCCCATGTGCTTGGAGAAATAGAGTGCAGCAGCATGCGACGATTACCAAAACCTCAACACCCCCATGCCGGCAACCTGGGTTTTTCAATAAACTGGACCTATCTGGCGACTTTGTTTTCCCCCTTTGCTTGCAGTCTTATTTGTCAATGTTTAATATAAATCTAATTTTCTTATAAGGAAGTGCTCTGTAACTGTGAACTGTTATGTTTCCAAATTATCCAGTTATCATGCAGCACTGGCCCTTTTTTTAAAAATTTATTTTATTCTTTTTTTTCCCAGGCATTGCCATCAACTTCATGGTTTCTCTGTTGGCTTGCGAACTTTCCACCCATCAAGCATGCCTTTTTAGATGTTGTGGACCTCCAGAATCAGAAGTGCCCCTTTTGATTTCACTATTCTCACTTTAGATTTTTTTTAGATCAGAGCAATCTTTTCCACATCGAGCACTTGCTAAATCCAAACTTTATTAAATGTAAAGCCATTCTTAAAAGATTTTTGAAATCACTAGTGTCAGGATTATTTTCTCTCTTAAACAAAGAGGGAAGAAGGTCTTGCCTTGGCATCTCCCCTCCTTTAGCTTGGACCCCCACCCACCCAGCATGGCCTTAGGCAACAGGGAGCTGATACTGTTAGTGCTTTACTCCACCCCAACCCTCGCCTGCTTTCCTAATCTACTTTACTAAAGACCTTTTTGTCAGGACACTTCAACATGTATTGCAGTCCAGATCTAGTGACTGTGATGGTGTTATGCATCTGCACCAGTGCACAATGTACATTTGTAAACACTTTTTTTGTATTTATTTTTTCAAAAAAGAGAAAAGGTTTTGTCTAGTTTGAAATATAGAAACGAGCTTGTTGCAAATATCAGGCATTGCTTGTCTTTCACTGAAAGCCAATTGCACATGGAAAACGCTTTTCTTGCTCTTTGTGTTGAAATTTAAACCTTAGACAAGAGGTGTATGTGGCTGAATGTTGACAGCCCAACTTCAGCCATTTATCCTTCTGCACAAATCAAGATTGGGGAAAAGTCTCCATCCAGATGCATCTTTCAGTCCTCAAATGATTCTCATTTAAAGATGGCTGCAGAAGGATGGTAGTTAAGCTTGTTGCAGTGATGCACTGTGGCCTGCAGGGGCCACTGCAGCCCCTCTACTAGTGCAGAGCATGCAATCAGTTCCACCAGATATCAGGGAAATTAAGATGGACAGCTCCTGGAGGGGGAGATGAGGGTTTTTTTTTTTTTTTTTTTTTTTTTTTTTTTAAATCCTTGCGTTATGTAGATATTGCACTTTAACAGCCGTCCTCTCATTCTGAATCAACTAGTGCTTCCTTCTGTGCGTTTGTACTTTCAGTGTATACATGTCAGAGTGACTGTGAAAGAGGAACATTGTGTGTATGTGTACATGCTCATTCTGGGCTTGCGTCAACTTTCTCAAAAGGACTGGAACCTCTTTAACAATTTGAGCACACCTGTATCTGTCTGCAGTGCATGCTGGGACATTAAAACAAAGCTCATCCACAGCACAGCAAAAGGTCGAGGGCTTCCAGGCAGTTTCTATGGCTACTGCCTGGTCCACTTTACAAAAATGGCAGCTAAGAGCACTGCAATCCAGACATTTTGAGACGATGCAAAAATGCCTGAGGAGTCCAGGAGTGGGGGTGCAGCAACTATTAGTGTGCGTGTGTGTGTATGAAGTGTTTTATGTGTTGAATAATTCTCCTCAACCACATTGTTGGTAGAGGGCACTTGTATATGCAATCTAAATGTAAAGAATTTGTGACAAAGGCCCCTGCAAGGTTGCCATATGGTGGGGCATCCTGTGGCGATGTGATGTCAGTTCGTCTAGTATTCTTTAATGTGTGAGCTCACAGGTGTGCAAAAGCTGAAGAACTGGGCACAGAATTTTATTTTATTTTTTTTTCCTCCCTGTGGTTTTCCACTCTGGTACCAGGGCATTAACTCTTCACCAACCCTAGCTAAAGGAGCACCTGGGCAGGATGCAGAACTGATCCCAGGACTCAGTGTACATGGCAGACTAAGGAAAATACAAAATACTGGACCCCTCCTTAGACTGCTACTCTGCTGGGGTTGATATGGCTTTGTCTATGGGATGCAGGTGACCCCACAGGGCCTATAGACTCCTCACCCTCTGTGAAAGACTTGCGGAGCTTAATTTTAGATGCTTTGTCGGAAGACTGCATGGCAGTGCTGTCTGAGTCAATCTGAATTCTGTGATGCTCTATTTGGTTATGTACCTATTGTCAGGTTGGCGCACAATAATGGTTTCAGCACTTTTTGTTTTTGTCCTAACCTGCAAATGTTTTTAAATTGTTCAACAGCTGGCATTTTTGTTCCAAAGTCACTTGTCTTTGGGGGGGGGGTTAAAAGGAAAAAAGTTGGATGCCATGTTTGTAACTTTACATAAACAAAGATTGTACAGACATGTGTACAAAATATGCCCACGCACTCGAGGAAGCACATTAGAGATGGCAATTTGACACTAGAGGACTGGTATCTACTGATTGAATGCGACCTAATGCACTGTGAGCTCAATGTGATGTGGGAGTTGTTTGTCAAGAAAAATATATTTAATGTAAAGTTAGTTACTATGAAAATATTACTGAGGACATCTGTATAACTTATATGAATGTATTGTCTTGCTATACTGGACATATCCAACCAATGCATTTTACTGTAAAGCAATAATGTGAAGAAAAAAAATAAATAAAATGACAAAATGACTCCTATAAGTTTGTCTGACACTTTGACATTTCCAGAACATAAGGCAATGTTATTACTGGGGGAGTGGTTCAAATGTCTTTTTCCATATTAGCAATTTTAATGGGGTTTTTGTTTCCTAAAAGTTGAGATTAAGTGCTTGCGCCTCTTTTGAATAATGGCAATAACACAAACTTAAAACTAGCTTCAGGATGAATTGGAAAAACTGTGGAAATGTATCAAGAACTTGTATCTGTAAAAAAAATTTTTTTTTTTTTTTTTTTTTTTTTTTTTTTTTTTTTTTTTGTATCTTTAAATTTGCAAGCTGTTCTTTTCACTGTTCTCTATGGCTTCTGCAATGTTAAAGCTGCTATAAGAAACTTTTATAAAAATGTTTTTTACATATTTAACTCATGTCCTGACGGTATAATATGAGAGATAATCAGTGGAAAAAATTGAGGTACTCTGCTTTCTGGTCTTATTGCCACCTGCAGAAATACCACTCCTGGTCAGCAGCAACCAATCAGAGGCAGGAAGAATGTTTTTAGCACTTTCAATCACGCTTTTGTATGCACTTCTCACACCCTCCCCTGGACAGTGTATACAAATTCAAGATTGCTGGTTTGCTGCAGCTGTGCTAATGGCAGAGAAACCTTAGGTTACAGGAAAACTTTATCTGCCGTCATTGGTGGCTATGCTTGCTAGCCTGCGGCTTCATGCCAGATTCTGCTTTGGGGGAGGCGCTGTAGTGCAGCAGAGCATGGGCATGAGCTTGATTGACAATGCTAAGGCATTATTCCTGACTCTGATTGGTTGTTTCTGACCAAGCAGGACCATAGAGAGGAGAAAGAGGAGCTTGATCCTATCAGATTCTGTCTTGCATTATGCTGTCAGGACATGGTGACAGCTTCAACAAATGTTTTTTAAAAAAAAAAAAAAAAAAAAAAAAAAAAAAAATTACGGCAGCTTTAGGGGTTTTATCCACACTAAATCTTCTATTCTTGTGTCATTCCTTCTGGCAGCCAAGTTTGGAAAGACTTGACTAAATCTACTGTTCTTGTTGTAGTACAGATAGGGAAACCTGCTTAGCATCTCTGCCTAGTTTACCTCCACTGTTGCCATTTCCAGGATTATCAAATGAGATGCCTGCAAAAGATTTGATTTTTAATCTGGGAAGAGTTTATCTCAATTAGCAATTGATACCCTTGTTTATGTAGTCACATTCAGCACAATAACTAAAATGTAATTCAGTCATCACAACTCAGTTAAAACTGAGTTTTTGTGATGTGTGTCTGAATTGGACAGTCTCAACTGCTATAAAGGGCATCCTTTCCACATTTGTGCATGTGTTGAAGCATGTCTGAATGTTTGTCCCAACTTGATTACAGGTGTGGACATTTAACAACATTGGTTAAAGGTTTTCTTTCATAGATGCCAATAAATCAAACTACAATAACTAATGGAACAGCAACTGTGCATTTAAAAATGGCCTATATTGGTCTGAACACGCAATGGTTTTGTTTGATTTTTGTCATACATTTTAACTAAATTATGCAGTCTTACTGGATCAAACTCTGCTCTATCTTCAGTGTTTCTCCGTAATGCTCTCACTGTAATTTTCCTGAAGTTGCTGCTGGACTGGACTTATTGTCACTCCAGCCTCCCACCCAGGTTGCTACTCCAGCCTACAATCTATACCAGCCCTGGAATAAGGCTATTGTGCATCAAACTACAATGTGCAGTAGGTTCCAGTTCCAGGTTGCAGAACTGGCAGGTTTCTTATGTGGTGCAGGTTTGGGGAACTTGGGCGTCATTGGTAGCGGTGATCAGGAATCTTGTGTATTCTCCACATAAGAGATGGTGGTGACTCAAGAATCTTCCAGGGAGTTTACCTCCCTTGCTGAAAGAGTTGGATCAATTATCCAGCATGACATTGGATAGAAGTAGGAATAAAGAGTATAGTTTTTTTTTTTTTAAAATCTCTTTATAGGAAAAAACAAAAGGAATGAGTCTCTTTGATCACTTTATTTTTTTCTGCAAAGCAGAGTTATCCAGTCTTTACTTTCTTTTCTTTACATATGCTGACTTGTAGATTTACAGTTCCTAAAAAGAATCTTCACCTGGAGGAAAACATGAATTTTTGAAGGGATTACAAAGCAAATTAATTAAATTAAAATCACATTGCAAAGGAAGTGTACTTAAAAAAAGAATGAGTCAATTGCACAACAAACACCAGAGAGACAGATCTGTTCATTTTGATGTCCACGTTTAACACTAAGCTTAAAAATCCTCCCAAAATATGTGGCCAAAAGTTATTCAGCTAGCATAAACCCAGCTGGTTATGCAAAAAGAAATGGGACCAAGGAGGGTTCAAATAACTTTATGTATTTAAAATACCTTTTTTCTCCAAAGGAAATGGGATTTTGGACATTAGTAAATGGACATGAAAAAATAATAAAGCTATGCAATATTGAAGCACAAATAGTATCAGTTAACTAGTGTTGTGCAGAGGGTTATGTAATTTAACAGTGCTATTACTGTCAGTGAAGTATTATGCAACATTAGCTTTTTTTTTTTTTTTTTTTTTTTTTTTTTTAAATGTGGTTGCCTAGGAGTGACTTTGGTTTTTTTTTTTCTTTTTTGAGGGGTCACTCTCAGGACTGATTAAGGAAAACATTTGTTTTGTCACATGGAAGGAAAAAGTAGCTTAACCCTTAAATAATTTCAGTTCTGATAAAGGAAGTAATGATTAATCCAAATCCCTGAAGTAGAGTTTCCAGGAAAAATCAAGTTAGTATTCACTCAAGTACAACTATTTAACATTAGCAAACTTTTAAAGTAAATAAGCTTCTGATTGCTTAAAATGGTGCACCACTCCATGTGCATGCAAATTATCCTTGTGATTTATTGTAATGCATATTTTAATTTGCTACAGCTAGCATCACTGGAGGACAACTTCAGACTTGCTGACTCTTGAATTGTTCTTGATGTAAGCAATTTAAAATATGTAATGCATCTTACTTGATGAGAAAAGCCTCAAGGTAAAGTTAATGAGTTGGATGTACTCACCATTGTTGTAATATCCATAATTTGAGCATTTTTCTTTTTTCAATTCCCTGTGAAAATTCAGTTTATCGCCTTTCTTTTAGTTATATAATAAAACAATCCAGAATGTTGGCAAATCACGTTTTACAAATCATCAGTTTTTTGAGATATCTGTGAAAAAGACCGATTTGGTATAACATAGCTACAGTAGCATTCTTCTAAGGTAGGTAATTGGAAAAATGTGTTTACAAAACTACAACATGTGCAAAGTTCAATCACTGTATATTTTGGTGTCCTTTTTTGTTTTGTTTTTAAACCCCCATCTCAAATGATCTTGACATTTTGTTTTCAAATCCAGCAGGGGGCAATGTTGCAGCATGATTTATGTATCAGTGTCAACAAACTTTGTTAGGACTGAGGAGCTGAAAATGGAGCTCATGTACCTCAGAGTAAGAATCTGCCACTTTGATATAAAGTTTTTAACTATCAAAGTGCAACTAAAATTAAAAAAGATCACTGGAATATTTTTTGCATGATTTCATCTGCATAAACTGTGCCAAACATGATTTGTTAATGATGGATGTTCATGCCCTTCATCAGCCAGACAGGCAGCCATCTGGTGAGACCAGCATGGTCTGTGCAGGGTACTGGTGCTTCTCCTTAATGAGCCACCCTCTTGGCCAGCTTGCTGAAGTTAACAAGCCTCGCTGTCAGCCGTGATCTCTTGCACTGACGAGTTCCCTTTCTGCCCCCTAACAAGCCCGTTTGGGCGGCAACTGCTCATCTCCTATGAATGCTGGCCTTGCTCCCACATTTGTTGTACCACTTTTAGAGACGAGGCCCACGCATCCTGGCCTTGACGTATACAGTTGCAGAATTCCACTTTCAAAAGTTGTTTATCTTTTCACCCACCGCCTCCACAGTTATATAGTTTGGGGGCATTTTTTTTTTTCCCTTATTTGTGTGTTGCCAGTATTTTTGACAACTACTTCGCTGTTTGGGTAAATTGCTGTGTTTCAGTGATGGATGATGGAGAAACTGGGTTGCTGCTTGCTGCAGTCCATATGCTTGGAATGTTTTGGTTTGCACTTAGCTCTATAGGATGAACTTTGCATTTTCTCCATTAGGTAGTAAATATCTTCATGTTGACAACATTTTGGATTTTCTGCCACTCAGCATACCAAATAAAATGAGTTATTTGTCCGAGAATCAACCAACTTCAATAATATCTCCTCTTACCAACAACATAATAGAGCTCACTGTGAACAGTTTTCTGGCTTGATGTATAAAACAAACCTGAGATGCTAAAGAAGAAAATATGGAATATAGTGCACCTACATCAAATAACTATATCTACAAACTGATCAACATATATTTTTATAGACATTGAAGCTAAAGTGTAAGACATATGTAAAATATATATTTACCATTTGCCATGTATTGCATAAATATAGCCTTTATGAAAAAGTGACAAAATTAAAGACATTGTTAAAAGAAATCTCTAAGAATTACAACTCGCATTTTGCCACAAGCTGGGGGGGGGAAACAGACGTGTGGAGGTTACATTTATTCTTCACTCTTTGGGGGCCTGTGTGATGGGAAAAATTGCACTGCACTTCACCCTGAACACCCCATTTCTGGAATTGGTGCGATGGTGGTGACGGATGCAGGAGTTTGCCCTGCAATAGATGGGTCGCAAGTTTGAGCCCTCATCTGTCTCTGTTTGCTCCTTGGGGAAAACACTTCACCCACCTTGCAAAGTACATTAATGTGTTGGAATAGTCTAGCCAATATCCAGACCTAAACTCAGTTTTATTAGGATTCACAATGAATCCCAATAAAATATACTGAAGTTTGTGGCTGTAACATGGTGCTACATAAGTATGAACACTTAAAAAACAAAAAAAATAACACGATCTCCTTTATGATTATATTGCAGTATTCCTATGTTGCAGTATTCCTATCTTACAAGGTACTGTTATATCCACATGATGAAAACTATCCAAAAAACGACGACAAAAAAAAGTGCCAGCAATAATATTAATAATCAGGTAAGGTATGTTGTAAATTTCATTTTGTTCTATTCATACCTTATGGTCGTGTATTTCTTTGAAGCATACTTTAATAGTATCTTTGACTAAAAGACTATTTCTGCTGTAGTCAAATGAGTATAAAAATGAAATGGTTGACATTAAAATAATTGTCTTCCTGTTTTTGCAAAGAAAAAATGTTTTATTCAGCAGTTTGGAAGAAAATTTCTGGTTTAAAGACTTATTTGACCTAACCTTTGATCTGAAATAGTTAATCTCAAGTCTCCAAAGACAATGATATTTACTCTCAATGCTTGCTATATTTTTCTCAGTATCTTAAGATTATCACCAGGTTATTCATCAGAATCCTTGATTTTCTTGTCATGCTGTTAAAACTCCAACAACCATGAAATTTACTGTCCATTTACTGTAAAACCTTTCCACAGAAAGCTTTAAGCGGTGCATTTCTGCTGTTTTCCATTATCCCTGAGTAACCTCTCAGTAGTATTTTAACAATTTGCACAATAGTATAAAGTAAAAATGAATCAGAAATGAATTAGCTTGAATCACAATGAGGACATTGACATTATCAGAACCGCAGCCTATGGGTACTAGTTCCTTTTTTGCATCCCCTTTTTAATGAAGCCACTTTGAAATGGCATACAAATGAAGCTGCTAACCCAAAGGTATTCCACAACTGTGGATCTTTCTTTGCTTTGAATTCTGCTTATCTGTTTATGAAAGCTTCCCCAGCTGTGGATAGTAGATTGGTGATTAATCCATCCTTCACAGTCCATGAAGACAGCACAACACCTTATCAATATGTTTATGAACACTAAATAGTCATCCATTGGTGAATCTAGGAGAGTGCAATAAAAACAGATGGTTGTGATAAAAACATATAAAACAATTAAAGCACTGATTCATATGAATCAAGGTTATTTGCATTCTGAGAGCACACACGGAGCTCTTAAAACTCTGTCACTAAAAAGGACAATGTAAGTCCTCATCTTGTAGTATTTCAGAGAGGAATGGAACTGCTGTTTGGTTACACAAATTAAAAACAAATTTAAGGCAAGAAAATAAAATGAATGATAGTTTCTGTTTATTTAAAGTGACATAGTTATGCATGAAATCAGAATGCTTTTTCTTGTTCTTCATTTCTGTTTTAATGAACATGGTAGATCCAAGCTGCTCAAACTGGTGTACAAGTGCCACTAGTGGTATTTCATTATCTTTAGTGATGCTCAAAGCCAAAAAGCAGAAACAGACAAAAAGATGACCTGTTGAATCACTTTGGTTCAAAAGAGAAGTGCACAAGAGAATAATTTGATAATTCCCAGTATAAACTGATGTGAAAAACAAGAAACCAAAAAACAAATTATGGAATGTGAATCTGGTAATGACTTTATCACTGTTTGGAAGCAAATTGTTGTGCTTAATGACAAGAAGTATTGTTAACAACATAAGCTCGTAACAGTATATCTCTTCTTATTTTCTGTATTTATAGGGAAATTTTTTGTGCTAAAATATGAAAAATGGCATAAGTTTGTGTAGCTAACATTAGGTTGTTGCTGTCTTCAGTGTCAAGCTAATGTTAGCAATATGAGTTGTGTTTCTTCATATTTTGCTGAAAGAAAGAACATGTTCAGTGACAGATTCCATGAAATACAGATGGTAATAAAACCATCAGGGGTTGTAAGAAACCCCTGACTTACCTACTTTGAGTTTTGAACTTTCTAGCTTTATTTTTGCCAGCTTGGAAATCAATGTACAACTAAACCTAACCCTTTATCCAAGCATACCCTGCCAATAGATAAGAGTATTTGTCTTCTTCTTTTGATTAAAAAAAACCCCTCCAAAATAAATTGAAAAAAAGTCTTAGTCGTGTTGGATTTCTTCATTAAAATGTAAATCCTTATGTTTGTACTTAGAAGCATTAGTTTTTATTGAAGCAATACTTATTCTAAAATGTTTCAGAACCACTGTGATAAATGATTTAGTCCTTTTCTCAGTTATGTGATGGGTTTTGTTTGTACTTATTTCTTTTTTAATTTAATCTTAATCCCCCCTCCCTTTTTTTTATTTTTACAACAATTTAGCTGTTTTTGAAAGCTTTTCAGAAATGGAATGTGATTATAATTGGATTTATGTTTATAAAATAAATCCACTTGTTTTATATTCCATCCTGTTAATTTTTTTTCTTTGAACATTTTATAGAAAGTATTTTGAATAAATGGTGTGACTACAACTTTCCCCTGGATTGGCTAACATATAATTTAGTGCAGGAACAGCAGTGTTTATCAAACAAAGATTTGCAGGAAAATCAAAGATCATCATGTGTGTGTACAGGTTTTCCTAGATTTGATTATTTGATAGTATACCACAAAAATGACAGTATTCCAAAAATAATATTGTCTTAAAACACTTCCAAACAGAGACACTATCCAAACAGGGAAGTAATTATATTCACCCTGACATTCCAGATTCTTGTTCTAAATATCTAGAAGAAATGGGCTGCTTGTTTTATATTACATGGGACTGTCCCCGATTGTAAAAATAGTGGAAAACATATTTAATATAAAAGGAGTGGGAATGTCTGTTTAATCAAAATTATGTATATAAGACGTATTCTGAGGACTGTGGTCATCTTGAAACAGTCTTTTGAAATTGACTTTGGACTCCTGCTGGTCAAGAGGGTTATGCACTTTCAATAAATACATAAAAAAGAGATGGCATCTTGCATTATGTCTGTTTTTAGAGAGAAGACAGGGAAAAGAATATGGAGAGCTTTGAAACCCCAGGGTGGACTCTCTTGAACATCAAAGAGCACAGCTATCTGTGTGACAAAGCTCTGTGTCTTGTATGGTGTTTTGTTTTCATTAAAATTTCAGATTTTTGACACATATTGGGCAAAAATGACAACTTTATTTGCTGTCATCTTTTTTCTGCAATAGGCTATTGTTTCTTTGTCAGGTACAGCACGGTTAAATATTTGCTCTATTTTTAAGATTGATTTGCTTTAAATAACCACTCTTCAGCACATAAGTCCTCTGTGCTCATCAGGCACAAACTAACTTGCAAACAGTGATACCAAAGCAGAGGCCTTTATTATAAATGAAACAAATCAGTTTTTTTTAAATGGACAATATGTGCACTCATTGAAAATTAATCTGTTGCTAAATGTTTTTAATAAAACAAATTTGCAGCCATGTGAATTCTAAATTAATTAGCTGATATGTGTCAGATTCTCTTTATCATAGTTGTGGAGTTTACCATTTCGAATTAAGCATTTTATTGGATTATTTTATGTTGCATTAAGATGTGGGGCAGTTTCAGTCCTAATGTTGGTGCATTTTGTTGTTTGGTCTGTTTTAATGTTTGAAGATAGGATTTCATGTTGCTGGAAATGCTTTGCCCATTTCGATATAATACTAAAACAGATCTATAGAAGTATTGTTAATATAGTAGTGTTTAAAAAAGTGGGTAAAGCTCAAAACTATTTTTTAAAAAACTTTTATTTCTGGACCAACAATTACATTGGAAAGAATTAAAACATTAAGAAATAATCAAACTTGTTTTAACTCTGCAGAAAGTTAAGAAGAGAGAATTGTAGGTTGGTTACAAATAGTACTGGCTATATTTTTCTTTACAAACTTAAACATTTACTGTATAAACTGAAAAAACTTTGGTATTTTGCTTTCCTGTGAATCACTGAAGTAATATTTAGATATATTAGCACTTTTTTGAGAACTGCCTTAAATTTATGTTGCATTGAATCGATCAACTTTGGGCACATGTGAATAGATATTCTGCACTGCAAAAACAGAAAATGTTACTAAGTATTTTTAGTCTAGTTTCTATTGGAAATATATTGAATACCACTGAAATAAGACAAAACTAACTTACAAGTAACTTTTCAGCAGATATAGGAGCTTGTTTTAAGTCAACAGTTATTTAATATTGATGAAAAAGTGCTAGTTATTAGTGAAAATATCTGCCAGTAGAACAAGACATTTTAACTTATAATATCAGAAAAATGTCTTGTTCCACTGGCAGATTATTTCACTTTCTGTATAACTAGCACCTTTTCATCAATATTAAGGAATTGTTGACTTAAAACAAGCTCCTACATCTGCTTAAAAGTTACTTGTAAGTTTTAGTCTTATTTAATGTGTATTCAAGATATTTGCACTAGAAACTAGAGCAAAAATACTTTTATTTTCTGTTTTTGTAGAGTCCCCAGGATGATTGGATTGCATCCATCCAGCCATTTTCTTCAGCTTATCTGGGTTATCTGGGGTCAAGTTGCAGGGGGGCAGCAGCTTAAGCAGCGAGACCCAGATTTCCTTCTCCCCAGCCACTTGGGCCAGCTACTCTGGGGGAATCCCAAGCTTTGAACACAACTGTATGTTGTGCTAATTTGCTGCTATCATATAATCACCAGTTGTTTCTGCCAAACATTCAGCTTCCCTTTTGTATTTCAGAAAAACTGTTTGTCTAATGACAATAGTATCAAATGGGTCTGAATTTTCTAAAGTTAGTGCTACATTTGGTAACCTAACATAAAAACGTTTTTTGTTGTTGCAAAAGTTTGATAAATGTTTGTATTTAACTATTCTTATGGGTCACAAATGTGTACCAACATAATTTCCTACTCTTGTGCTTTTATCAGCATTCCAGCAGAGGTTTTCCCAATGCACATTAAAATTCCATTAACTGTCAAGTCATATAGATTTATACAGAGAGAAAAATATGCAAATCTTTTCCAGTCTTTCTTTGAAGAACATTACTTAAAAAAAAAAAAAAAAAAAAAAAAAAAAATCAATAATTTCTCACACATTTATTGACAAACTGGACCGAATCTTTTTGAGCTATGTTGCAGGCTGAAAATTCAAAAATGAATTATTAAAACCATCATGGGACAAAACATGAAATACCCTGTGGTAATAGTGTCTGCAATAAAGTGAAAGTCAAAGAAAATAAATTATTCATTCATTTCTCACATTCTGATACCAAGTTCTATAGCGGGTAAGGAAAAGACAGAAAGAAACCTATTAAATGTTTATTTTTATAAATCCCAGGTTGTATGACTATAACTTTTCAGTGGTGTAAAAATAAACTATAGCATGATTTTAAGCTGCAAAAACCAAAGTTTGATATTTTAGAAAAATACTTGTCTCTCTCTCTCTCTTTTTTTTGTCGGAAAAAGGACAAACCAACGAACCAACAAGCACCAATCATATATTCAAGAGAGCACATTTATGAGTGCCTAATAATTGCAGCAGGAAAACGGCAGCACATGAACTGAATGTAGCTTGCCATGGTCCCGTTAAACAACATTCTTTGTGATACTGAACAGGTACTTTATACTGAAAATACTCCAAAGATTTTCCCCTGAGGGCAGAATGTGTTTGCTGTGGGCATGCTGTGTTGGTCAGGCAGTTTCACACACCTCTGTATTTCTGTGGGAACTTTTTATTCATTGAATTGATGGCTTTGTACATCCACTTTTAGCCTATAAGTCACCAAACTACTGCCTGAAGCTTCAACCATCTACAGGTATAACTAAAAAAGAGAACTCATAATGAAAAAATATGAAATAACATGCTTTGTTCTAAACGAGTAACATCAACATTTAATTTTCTTTTGGAACAAATAAAGTATTTTTGAAATTGAATTGAATTGAAAACACACTCCTTGGAATTTATTTGGCAGGGACTTTTACCCAAATGAGAAAACATACAACACTGAACCAGCAGTCTGGCATTAAAGCTGCTGTATGTAACTTTTATGAAAAATGTTTTTTACATATTTGTAGAAATGATTAGTATGTCATGACAGTATAATATCAGACTGATAATCTGTGAAAAAAATCAAGCTCCTCTGCCTTCTCCCAGTGCTCCCAGTACTAATTGCAGAAATACACCACTCAGTCAGAAACAATCAATCATAGCCAGGAGGAGGGTCTTAGCGCTGTCAATCACCCTCCGTTCACACACTCCCCCTTTCTACCTGCTATGCTAACACAACATAGCCTGCCACTAATGCTAAGGCTAGTAAGCATGGCCACCCATAACGACAGCTAAATGGTTTTTCTGGAACAACAAGTTGTTTTTCACCATTAGCACATTTAGCTGCTGAACACAAGGGTGATTGACAGCGCTAAGACCTTCCTCCTGGTTCTGATTGATTGTTTTAGGTCAGGAGTAGTACAAAGTTACATACTGCAGCTTTAAGAAGGATAAGTTTTGTGCAAAGAAAATTACATAGAGTAAATTTAATTATTTTTACATCAAGAAATGAAAGGAAAAGTAGAATGATATCCCAAAATGTTTTTTTGAGTAATTTTCAGCATTATTTGGCACTAAGGAGAATTCTTTTGTTGTCCACTGAAGATGAAATGTGCAGTTCTTGCATGATCTTCTCAGTAAAGTATTTTCATATGGATGACCATGGATGAAAAGTTGGGTAGTGACCAAAGTCATCACGACATGAGAAAAAAGCTATTCACTTAAAAGTGTGAGCAAAGAGTGGACAAGTTTTGCAAGTCAGCACATGTACATGTCAAAAGTCTGTAATAACTCGAAATGCCACTTTCCTCTTATTGGCTCTCATTTGAAGTTTGTAAAGACTAATTGCTTCAGGAAGTCGCGGATAGACATTAAATCACATGCAGACAGAGAGAGTACTTTTACTGAGTTATCACACATGGAGGGAACACAATTACATTCCTGATGTGCAGCCCTGTTGATTTATGGATGAGTCCATCGCATGGAGGGTCTTGGAAAGGTGATCTGCAGCAGAGGCAGGCACAGGTAATTTATTCTTATTCCCAAGTTTGCCATTTACTTTTCCCTCCCCATCAAGTACTTGTGCTGACAAGATTTATTCAAACAGTTGTGGCACAGTGCTGTGCGCTTAACAGTGAGTTGTGATCCAGGCCGCAGTCAAGACTCGATTCGGGTCATGGACATAAAGTTACTGATCAGTACCTGTAATGGTTGTGAAGCTCATTTTCGTAAAGGATTTCATTAATTAAACGTGGAACCTGCTCCTTACTTCCGACAGATGTATTTTGCTGAAACTACTGCTCGGGCGGCATTAAAGAGGCTCAATAATGTGAATTCAGCTGCAGCAGAGAGCCAGCTGTGCCATCATCATCATCTGCTGAAATAGGCACCAAATTCTCAAACATTTTATCCCCTTGCAATAATCCATCTCAGAATTAGAGAATAACACTGGTTCCATTTCAATTTTCAGAGCTGTAGCATATCTCAAACACCAAATCATTTAGTAGTGCATGAGGTGTGTAATTAGATTTTTTTCTTTATCTACTTGTTTATCTTGAACAGTGTCAAATTTAGATTAACAGCTGTCCTTGCTAACAAGGATGCTCCTAATAGGGAAGCCTAGGTGTAACAGCAAAGTGTACAAGGTGACAGGATTTTGAAGGATAGTTTATTTAGGAAGTGTTATATCCTCTCGCTGGTGACAGATGATGGACAGTAAACGGTGTAATTCAGTGTGTGCATTAAGGCGCAGAGACCAGCTAACACAATCTAATTGCTCTCGGATGTCCAACAGCATATAATGTAATGATGCAACTGAGATAAGATCCATTATGGGAGAGGGAAATTAATTAAATAGACAAAGTCAAGAGCAGTTCGTCCAGGTATAGTCATTCTGGTCTGTATAATGTGGTAGAGCAGAAACATATTACTTAGCCACATACAGTTCCAGTAAAAACTCTATAAACACTAATCATCATCATGAATTTATTATAGCTTTGGGCTTTAAAATACAATTTCTGGTGTGAATCGACTAAAACGAACCATGATGCAGACCAAAAAACTAGACCGAGACCCACTTTTTGAGGTGGTCTCGGTCTGCTTCCAAACGAACTCAGGTGCAGTTTGCTTCTGGTGTGAATACAGACTGGTCTCGATCCAAACCAACTACAGCAAATATGTCTTTTTGGACTTCACGAGCCACTGTTGCTGGGCATTATGGTAAAAATCAGTCCTTCAATGTTGCTAACGCTACTGTTGTATGAACTGAAATCGTACCTGATCTGTTGTTTTCTGCTTAGTGATGCTGCTGCCAGCATGTTGTGGGTGAGGGGGCCCAGAGCATCTCGTCTCATTCAGCTTGCTGCCAAATTTACCAATGCCATTCCAAAATTAATATCCTATTGCAAAACCTTCATTGTGTGAGCTGTCCCGCCTCTGTCATTTCTGTCCAATGGGAGCAATGATCGTCACCTGCGTGGCTTTGTTTAAAAATTATAGTCCATATGCAAAAAAGCACAACGTAAAAGCAAACCGCACCAAACAAATAAAAAAAATAAATAAATAAAGTTAACTTTTGGTCCAGACCAAAGGACTGCTCGTCCTTTCCTAGGGTAAATACACCCTAGGAAACAAAAAGTCCTGGGGCGAGTCAAAGCCCAGAGCTTGATCTCATTGAGATGCTGTGGTGTGACTTAAAACAGACTGTACTTGCAATAAGCCCTTAAAACATCTCAGAGCTGAAAATGAGGAGTGGAGCAAACTGTCCTTACACTGTGTTTAGACATTTGTGGATGGCCACAAGAGGAGTCTCTCTGATGTTACTTCAGGTAAAGCATGTCATATTACTAATAAGGGGTAGGTTATCCTAACTTTAATTCACTTTCTCTCCCAGAGATAAAAAAAGATCAGACTTAAATAGTGTGTAAGATTTTTATTAAAGAACTACACTTTTGATAGGATTTCCTATTTTTTTCACATATATTGCATTTAACTCTGCTGTTGAGCAAAAATTTTATAGACACCTTTTTTTATTTTGTGGACGATACCAGGTAACTGGTTAACATCAGCTGAAAAGAAAATGCTGCTTGAGATATAAATTGTGACTTTTCCTCTTGCTTTCCTAAATATCTTAAGCAAAGCATGGTAATTTTGTAGCTGTTTGTTCTGTACTCTTTCAACTTAAGTAGCATTTTTGATTGTAGCAGCTGATGGATGATAATAGTTGTTATGGCAGGACCAATGTGGATGAAATCATGACATCACTTTGTGGTAGGTGTTTAAATAAACTATGGTTTAGGGTTGTTCCATAGAAAGCATGATTTCCCTGTATTGAACTTAAGTACTATTATCCATCTACTACTGGCCAGCTTTTATATTCAATCCATTTTTTTCTGTGCAACATATACATAAGTTCATATAAGTTCAACATAAATCAAACTAACCAAATTTTGTTTTTCAAATAATCATCGCATTCACCTGGACATCATAAAACTGATCAAATTAATGAAGGAATGCATAGTGTGTGTCAGGGCATTGATGCCCCCTGCCAGGGGCACTGCTTCATCTGCGATGAAGTGCAGACAGTGCAGTTGTCAACAGGAACCTTTCCACCACTGGTCACCACCACTCAGTGCTCTCTCTCTCTCTACATGGCAAAAATGGATTTAAGCACATTTTTTCGTGTTATTTTAATGTTTTGGTTTCTTATGGGTTGATAGAGATCTCCCAACTATATATTAATTTGGTCAATTGATCTCACATGACCATTTTTGCTCAGTAGTTGGCTTTCCTGCTGTTCACAAAGGAGGTCCTTGCTCAGTTCGTCCTGACTGGGAAGTCTGAGAAAGGGGGACCGTTAAAAGGACAGCTGGATGTTGCCAAATAGCAGGCCATAACTGGTAAGTTACCTAGAGTCTGCTTCTGTGATTTTATTCATTTTTTGTAGCAGCAGTACAAACCACCAGGAATTTTCCAGGGGGGAGCGTGGTAATATGTAAAATAGACTTTTGAGCCTCATGCTATAATGTTATTCCCTCATCAAGAACATACCTAAAGTGTTGCTTCGATTCTTTCTTATATATTTGAGAAATCCTTCAATCTCCCATGGCAACCATTCGGGGTTGCCTATACGCTTGCTCATACAAAGCGCCACCTACTTCCAGGCAGCTCCTCTTTGGAGCGACAGTCTCCATCTGAGCTGCCCCCTGAGAGCACCCCGCCCCCGCGACTCCCCCACTCTTCTAGACTAGCGGCAGCAGCAATTAGCAAACACCTGGTGGAACTGCGCATCTACTGAACTATTCATACAAACTACTTCATAGACCAACACTTCTAAACACTGGAGTATTGTTGTGATGACGTGCTGAAGACAAAGTGTCAGAAAGAACAGGAGCTTCTTAAAGAGGCAGAGGCCAATTTAAAGGCCTCAAATTGTGAGGTCATATTTCTTTTAAGTTATGTTTAAGTTAAGTGTAATAATGAACAGTTTAGCCAAAAAAGGATGTACTATGTAGGTTTCTGTAAATTGCAGTGGTGCAATAAATGGGAATGTTTTTTCATTGTCCCTCAATGTTCTTAGGAAGGAGAAATGTTTGTAGACTTTCAATATATTCACAGTTTGTACAATTCTGTGTTAATATATTGGCAATGCACTCTTGGAAAATGTGAATATATTTAATACACAAAGTACTTTTGTGTATTAAAAAAGTGTATTGAGTAGTCCCTCATTTAATTCATATTATACTGGTAGTGTGATATGTTTGCAGTCCTGAAGTGTGTAGTAAAGTATATAATGCACAAAGTTGCATAGCAGAGTACTGAAGGATATTAAGTAGCTAAAAAGTGTACTTCCTTAGTAATTATAATGAACTAAAAGTATAACAGAGCAAACTATTGTCAGAATATCAATATTTCAAAAGTATAATGTTTATAAATTTGGAAGACATTTAAAATATAATTTAAACGTAATTCCTTCACAAAAATAGTACTAATCAAAAATGTAAATAGTACATAAAAAAGCTATATACTTAAAGTGTACAAAGTATACTTGAAGTTGTTCCACTATAGCACATAATTGTACTAGCAGCAGTTTCAACAAATATGTAGAAAATTATTTTTTACAAAAGTTACATACTGCAACTTTAACACACTTCAATTTAACTACAGCTAAAATATATTAACTACAAAAATAGTTGTTCCAAAATAGTATGCTTCAAGTTGAATAATCATTAATAAACTTGAAATAAACTAATGATTAGTCTGGCTTCAAGTATGCGCAATATTTAATATACTTAAAATACTTTGCTTTTTTTTTTTCACAAAGGTAATCTCACCGAAATTCTTTTTGTAATCTGTGAAAACATTAGTGAAAGATTAAATAAAAATACACATGTGGTCAGACAATAACTGAGGTAGTAGGCAAACACCAGGACAGCCAAACTTAGAAAAGAAAAGAAAAACAAAAAACAACCAAAAAAACACACTCTCTTGCCAGAAGAAGATGTTTTCACAGAGCAGTGCAATTATTTCCACCAGACAGCTTGAGCTATAGGCAGCCCAGTTATTCAGCCAGGATTTTACAGCGAAGCACCAAGTGAACTTTGATCTCGATTGTGCTTACCTCCACAGCATACTTCTAAAGCGATTCAGTGCTGACAGGAGGCCAAAGTGAGGCATACAATGGTAGAAAAAGTATTGTAGTGCATCTCAGAGTATATTTAACCAACTGCAACTTTTTGAAAGCCAGAGTCACAGAACATATGATGAAACAGCTTTGTTTTTTTCATATATATAGCTCATTGTACCTCTAGTAATTTATACCCAGACGTTTACATGCACTCCTGCATAAATGTCATCCATTTAGGTCATCATTGGAACTGTTCTTTCCTGAGGGGAATAATAACATAGATGTTAAAATTTAAAAACAAGAACCAGATGCACAAATTTGATTTATTGTGGATTTTAGTGTTAAAAACTACCCATACAGGCCAAAGTACATGCAGTATATATATATATATATATATATATATATATATATATATATATATATATATATATATATATATATATATATACACACACACACACACACATTTGGATTAATGTCTAAGCAACTTGCAAAGAAATGCCACTCTTTTTGTTGCTATCAATAAGACTTAGGCACAATTATAGCTGTATATTAAATCACTGTTATTTTAAGAAAATGTAGAAAATGGTTCATCAAACAAATGTATGAGTATATTATGGCTGAGGATGCACCCGTGTGCCACTTGCTGCTGCTAGGAAACTGAATGATCTTTGATTTTGTGTACTGGTCTGGTTTTGATTGCTTGCTTTTTTACAAAATGGATTATCTTGTGATCTTTTGCAATTAGCATTGCCTTTGATGACAAGCAACCAATGTCAACTTAAATCAACACTATTTTAAATGCAGACATTGGTTTTCCATTACCTTGATTTAGCGGCAGGAGATTAATTAATTATGCTTTTACACTGAATTAGTTGTGTCAGACCCAGGGAAAAAGATGCAGGCACACAACACACCCAGATTTCGAAAAAATATCCAGGAAGTGGCCAGGTTTTCCAGCTGCAGAGCAGAATACAGGATGCATCTGTCAGCCTGTCAGATGAAAGGCTTGGGTTTTCTTCTACCTGATGATGATGAGAAGAATGAGACAAGCAGCAGCTGAAAGTGGTGTGGGTTTATAATATCCTCAGAGTTAGAAAGAGTTTAGGCTTGCTCAGGAGTTGCCGCTTCAAGACGACAGCTTCCAGGTTTACTTCACAATGAGTCGGAAGAAATTTGACAGGCAAATGGCGTTTTGGGAAGAGTTTCAGTGAGACTCATGAAAAAATAAAAACTAACTTCAAGCTGCAGAAGCTCATAGTGCTTGGATCAGTATGATTAAGTATGCACATCCTTACTGTAGAACTCAGAATGTTTAGATGATTCTTCAAGTTTGGGTCCAACAAGATCTGATCATAGAAAGCTGCAATGCCCCACCTGAATGCTGTGTAAGAGCATCTACTGTGACTTGGAAAAGTGTTCAAAGCTCTTGAACTTTTTCACATTTTATATAAGAGATCAATACAAAGTAATAAATAACTGTGTAGTACAGCCAGTTGTCTTCTGAAGTCTCCTGATGAGTAAACAGATGACATTTGTGTAATTTAATTCCAGTATAAATATGGTTGTTATGTGCAAAACATCACCTAAACTGACAGGCCAGGTAAGGAGAGCATTATTCTAAAAAGCAGCTTGGATGCCAAGTTCAACTCTGTAGGAGCTGGAGAGATTCATAGCTCAGAGTGAATAATCTACTGACTAAAAAGCTGCAACACATGCAGGGCTACAATAAAATGAATTAAAACAAAGCATATTTATGTGTTGGAATGGCTCAGTCAAAATCTAGAACTAAATCCAATTGGGAATTTGTAGCAATACTTCCAAGGTTGTTGTTCACAGACACTCCGTATTCAATCTGACTGAACCCGAGCTGTTTCCAAATAATAAATAAACAATGAATAAGTAAACTTTCAGTTTTTAGATGTATAAATCTTATGTAGATATTCTTAAAAAGATCTGCATCTGTAATTGTAGAAAATGGATTGGCTCAGTGGTTGGAGTTTTTTATTTTTAAACAATTTTTTTGCATCCTTTCTCTTTCATTTTACAATTATGCACTGCTTTGTGTTGGTCTATCACATAAAATCCTAATTAAGGTCATTGTAAAACAGGTTTGTGTTTGTGATGTGAAAAAAATCTGAAAAAATTTGCAAAGTACTGTAAGCAAAACTGTTTTATGAGATATGAAAAAAATTAACATTTAGAACAATTTAGCTTTTCCAATTTATCAGGGGATTGCTGCTTTTTCTCAAATGCATGTTTTTCACTCTATGTGTATTATTAACAGAGGTGGCTCTTTCAGCATCTGAAAGCTTCTCTTTGAGCTGAGATCAACAATTAACTTTTGTTTCTCTTGTTTCTGATGGCTGCAAAGTGGTTTCCCTTGTGTGACTGACCTCTCTGCCTCCTTTTAGGATGTTATTACAAGACTCTGTGAAAATCTGGAGGCAACTCATTCCCTGGGGAACAAAAAAAGTTAGATTTGATACTGAGACAGAACAGAGAAGATTACTGTTAACAGAATAACAAAGCAACAGGGAAGGTGATAATGAGAACTGGGACAAAAAAAGGGGACAGAGCGAAAAAAGGTTCATGCATCTTCATCTAATTTTAAACATAAATTTGTTGCCTGCGTTCTGAAAATAATAAGCCTTAGGCAGAGAGAGGTAACCCTGCAGGACATACCAGGAAAATGCTGCTATGTCTAAATATTAATGCACTGGGGGAAAGATTTATACCAATCAGATGAGGGATCAAATTATAACCAGACAATTGGATATAGAGACAGGAACAATCTTGTTATTATTAATATTATTTTATTTATGTTTTTATTAAAACATTATTAGCCTCCAACATGTAAAGAATGTACATACTATAATAATAATAATAATAATAATAATAATAATAATAATAATAATGAACTGAAAAACTTCTTCAGTTTCTTTTTCTACATTGTTAAATTTTATTTTGTTTCTTCTTCCTCTGAGTTCTGCTCTGTAAGCCTTCAAGGCTTGAAATACTTTTTTGGAGGAATGTACAGTACAGAAAACAACAAAAAAGTCATCTTTGCCGCTGTCATTTTGTTCTCTTTTTGACATCAACATATCTCATTTCGTCTACAGACAATGACACCCAATAACCACTTTCCACTTAGCTCCCAAACAGCTTAAAGTTCCAGAGCATTTCCATCAGATGTGCTTGCCTGCACGCACTCTAACATGCCCCAAAACACTCGCTCTGCCAAATACATTTGGTGGTATGTCACAGTGTGCTGCTGCGTTCATCAGACCTGTGATTGTAAAGCACCAGAGTGGCAACCTTTGCAGAGCTCCGTTTTTTTTTTTTTTTTTTCTTGCTGAAGAATACACAGAAAGCCGTTGACCTTGCTCATGCACGCTGCAGAGAGCGCATCATGACGGATTTCTGCTCTTCCTCTCCATCTCTGCTTCATACTGAGTGCTTTGTCCTTTGCTGCTGGAATCCAAAGGAAATGGCACAGATGCACTGTCAAAAAAAGTGACATAAAAAGAAAAAAAAATATATAAGCTACTCACTGAAAGGGAACCTACTGTCTGTTTTACAGAATAAAATGCCACAGGGCTGCACAGTTTGGAGATGTGTTCTTAGTAAAGTTAGAACTTTTAAAATATGTTAGACAATTAAAAACACAACAGCACAATTTAAAAATGTTTAGATTTAGTCTGCACGCAGCACTTAGAGTCCAGTGTAGGTTTACAGAATTTTCTGACAGGCAGGTGATGCTAAAAATCTCTTTTCTTGATTCACTGCAGTTGAGAAGAGCTTGACAAGGAGCAGAATTTCATCCTGTCATGCAGCTGATTTCTACAACCCCCTTCTCTCCTTTTCTGCTGAAGCTTTCAGTCTGTTTCTAAGGGGGTGAAATCCGGCGCTGGCGGTCATGTGTCTATAACGTCCTGTGCCGGTGAAGGTTCATGCGGCAGACTCGTGGCGTTAGGGAGTGTTTGCGTGTGGGTGACGGAGTTCTGCTGCAGTTCCAGAGCCATGGCGTTCTGGGGGTGGGGAAACTCCTTCACCTGTTTGCGGTACTCCAAGAAGGTGGAAGCCTTGGTAGCAATGGCCACCACGTTCTTGCCAACAAAGATGGTAGAGACACGGCTGTCCTGGAACAGCACCATGTTGACCCCACGTATGAGGATGGTGACCACATTTATGGTGACCAGGCTGAGGACTGGGTATAGCATCATCTTCTGAGGTGACATGTGCTCGCCCTGCATGCTGATCTCGCTGAGGGACACACAGGGCAGGATGAGCAGCAGGATGTAGCAGTAGAAGAACATCAGGCCTTCAGCCCAGATGGGCAGACCTGTCCGCTGGGGTTCCCACAGGTTGGCTTGGATGTCGAGCAGGTCCAGAAGGTCCAGAGCAACCCAGAACAGCCGACTCCTCATGTCCTCCTTCTTTCGGAAAGTTCTCACATATTCCATGCTATCCAGAGCCACAAGAACCAAATACAAACCTGGCACACATACAGATAATAGCAATGTCAAAGCTTTCCGTGCCACTGTTTCCAGACTCTTCCTGTCAGCCTTGCAATTCTGGAAGACAAAATAGAGTTTGATCTCCAGGACAAAGATGTACAGAAACCAGAGGATCATGGCATATCCTCGTCGGGCTGTGCGCACCTCGGCGCCAACCCACACTGCCACATATCGTAGCACAATGAGGAAGCAAACATCCCCAACCAGCACTATGATGCACACGCCGATCTTCCTGGGACCCTGGTTTTGCTCTACCAGGTAGGCATCCATGAAGGCCATGCTTGTCATGATGACAATGGTGGTCAGGCACACGTGGCGTTTATCTGGGGGTGGCAAAACCATGGTGAGGGCACCAAGTGGCTCTCACTCTCAAGCTACAGCTTTCAAAAGTAAAAAGGAAATAAAGCAGAAGATGATGTGCACTGTGGAGACTCCAAACCTTAAAGGCTGGAGGGTAAAAGGTATTTAAGGTGCTCTGACTGAACCAAATGGCCAAATAAAGCAAGGGTAAGGATAAAATACCACTTTAAATGAGTGCCACGGTTGTCCATAGAGGATGGTTATTGCAGTTTGGAAGTCGAGCCTTTGTGTGGAGAGATGCTGGCTGCTGAATCCTCTCAGGCCAAGTGAAAACAGGAGCCTCCTCTTGTCAGTCAGCGCACTTCCATTGATCCAGCCTGGCCTCCCAGCAGCAGCTACACCGAGGGGCTCTACACCCAACTCACCATGACTGATTGTAATCCGCACACAGTCAGATGAGGGATGCTCTAACAGCTGTCTCGCTCTAATTGACTTGTGATGGGATGGTGGGACACAGTGCTGCAGTGTTGGAATGTTTATGGAGGTGTTTATTTTTGGATGAGACGGTGTAAGAAAAGGTGGAAATGTGGGTGCGGCAGCTCTGCATGTATGAGAAATCCCTCTTTGGATACTCCCACAGACAGCGGTGCAGTGTGTGTATCTCCTCGTGGTTCTGCAGTATGTAAGGAGGGAAATGGAGGAGAGAAGGGAGAGGAGTCTGCAGTGGCCAGAAGCCCCCAGCCGCCATAAATCAAGGAGACAGCAGGTCAACGGCCCGTGAGGCCTTGCATCTGACGCTGGCTTCCCCGAGGGGAGGCTCTTGCTCTGGGCTGAAGATCCATCCTTCCTCCTTCCTTGTGCCACGTGCCTGCCTCTCCACAGCCTACAGGAGGGAGAAATAAGGAAGGGAGAAGGGCGGGAGGGAGAAAGAAACCTGTCAGCACTACTGGGCCATATAACACAGTTTCATTGCCAACGGCCCATATATGAGAAGCAAAGTAATGTGTCAGCTCGGCTCAAACGTGGCCTGTTTCACTATTGATGGGACAGAACATATTGCTCATGTAACACTGCTTCAGGATGTCATTACCACTCTATTGTCTGTGATGTGTCATGTGACATCTGGATGCATGGCTTAATAGGCTCCCATGGCAATGGCAATATATTCACTCTAATGTGCTGCCGTTTAATTCCGGCTCTTAAATTAATAGAGGACTTATTAGAAGAACTTATAGGAACCTAATTTTCAAGTCTCATACAGCAGCTAACTACTCAAAACTTGTATTTTCTCCTTTTCAATATTACTTGGCAGAGAAAAGGGATAATGTTGGCCATGTGTTCATTTCCTGATAATATTTTTAGTTAGTCTTGGGCAGTTTCCAGTCTGAATTTAGAAAGCCATAATTGCAGTATGTACAGTGACTGCTGCATTTATAGATACTCATGGTAAAATAAATGCATTTTTTATTGCACTAGCATATTCTCACACTAAAAAAGGAGAAAAATATTTTTTTTATGGGGAAAAAAGATCTTAAGCTTAGAAATAATTGTTTTTAATGAAATTAAAGGTATCATAATGGTACCCTTATAAACAAATACCAATGAAGCATTTAGTTGAATTTATAGTTCACATTTTTAAGTTAATCAAGGTGTCTAGGAACTCTCATTTAGTAATCCATGATTCACAATTTCCCTGGGACACAAACAGGACGCAAGCAGATCCATTTCTGTCAGCCAATGGCAGCTTAGCTGGATGTGGACCCAAGTTTATCTTGCCACCAAGCACAGTTTGAAAGATAGCAAGAGAGGTGAAATGCTCAAAGTTAGAGAGCTGAGTGGTGTCTTGGAGTCACAGAGACTCCATAACCACTATTAGACACTATCTACAAGCTAACCGGTTGTGTGGAAGTGATAGGAGAAAAATATTTTTGCACTAATGTAAATGTGAAGTTTGCTGAACTCTACTGAGCCTTTAACTGAATCAATGACCTTTTTAAAATGAGATTACAATTGAATTTTCAGTAATAAACACTCCAGGTGGGTTTAGAGACAAAGCATTTATGTCCCTTATTTGGGTTTATTGTCTGTATGTTTCATAAATCATGAAACAAGATTATCTTTAATTTGAATTCAAGTGCTGCAGTGTGTCGAAAGGCTTTTTCACTATTTTTTTCTTTATTTGGCATGTTGACCAATGGAAATTTGTTCTATTACGAAATCTATACTACTTAGACTTATTAAAACTGGAAAGTATTATCCTACAGTAAATGGAAATTTCCTGCAGGATAGCTTGTGATTTTTGATGCTATTTTTTTTGTTGGCAAAAGTAAGACAAAATGGACAATCAATGTTAAATAACTGCAGGCGTGGGTTAAAAATTTAATCAATGAGGAGGTAGACTTCTCAAAAGCAGTGAGTTTTTTGTAAGTGAATAAGCATTCAATCATCTGTAGGTTCAATGAGTTTTAAAACAAAGTTGTGATGTGAATCATACACATAAAAAATGTCATGTAGATATAAATTCACATAGAAAGCATGTTATTTTAAAGAGATATACATGTTTTTTTAAATCTTTTAAATAATTAAAAAAAGAATAACATTTTGAAATCTAAACATCACAGCTAAGAAAATCCTATTATTTCCTTACATGGGAGGTTTTCCAAACTGAATAAATGCTTTCCAACTAAAGCTGTAATTTTTCCAAATTACTGCAGTGTGAGAATATGCTGCTGCAATCAGCAATGGATTTATATGAAAAATGTTCAAACATCTTTGCCAGGTGTGTCAGTAAATAGGGCTGGAACTGTATACATTTTTCATAGTACAGAAACCACTCCCTGTAATTCAGTGTTTAAACTCCACAGTTGGATATAAATGTGAATACCCTTTATTTCACCTTTAGTGAAAGCTTTGTTTTAAGTTCGCAGTTTGATATATTTTCCTCAGTAATGTTTCAAGATATTTTGACCTGTTAAATACTTTAGATGCTATGTTTGCTGGAGCATGTGACAAGAGGTAAAAAAGCCAACACATGCCAGGTGCTGAATGCCCAGCAGGAGCCTACCTTGGGCACTGGCCTCATCCATAAATAAAAGAGCATGTGTAAACATTAGCATGAACACAGAATGGGGCTTGGTAACAAGAATGTTAACTCTATTAACTGAGAAGAAACATCTCCCTTTGTTCAAATTTGCTTAACTTTAACAGAAACCAGAACTTGTCATTCTGCTCTGTTTTGTCGAATCCTGCTGTCACTCGATCCCTCAGGCAAAACACTTATGAATCACATTAAGGTTTATGCCAGCCTTGATACCATTTAAATCAAGATATAAATGTAACACTCTAAAAAGCTCTGACAGTAATCTTACAAACTCTGGCTGAGTAAAATCACTTTGAAAACTTCTGTAATGTAGACATCCAAAAATATTCTACCACTCTGGAAAAAGAGCAATTAGGATAATTTAGTTAATGTAGTGACCCAGATAGAAACAGAATTTAATATGGAATATTCTCTTTAACTTAGTGCCTGGCAAACCAATTGGTTTCCTTCAGCCTATTCTAGTGTTTCTTGGTGTACTGGAAGAATAATGAAGCACTAAAAAGTTAATAAGCCTGCACCAGTGCTGAGTACTTTGTGAGGCTGTACTCAAACATATTGCATTGCAGCAACTAATAGCTACAGTAATAGTGACCTCATTTTGATTATAGCAAAACCTGAAACAATCACAAACACTAAGTATGTTCACTATAGCGAATTTGTTATCAGAGACAGTCGCTCAGATGCAAATATGACCAAAACTGGGGAAGGGTTCAGAAACTGATAATAATCATCATACACTGAGACAATGAGATTGCAGGTATCTGAGTATCCGAGTAGCCACAATATACGAGTCATTAGCCAGCAATAGTACGAGCATCATCAGAATAGTGAAACATTAAACATGAATGTAACTCCAACTAAATTAAGCTCATGTTACACAGTACTCACTGTCTTTTAAGCTAGCAAACTTTATTGCAAAAAGTGAAAAAGTTAGAGAGTTTGAATAAGTAGAAACAAACACACACAAAAAAGTCAAATCTTCCAAACAAATTTTGAAGAAGTAGAATGCGCTTCTAAAAATGCCAGAATGACATCATGATATCAGAGAGGTAAAAAGACAGCATGCAAAGATGTCAGTCTCCACCTGGAAGGACCAGAAATTGTTTTTGATATCGACAATATGACTCTTTACCCAGGGTGCCACTGTGTCAGATGTAGCATGAGGACCTGGAAAAAATAAATTATTTATCAGCTGTGCCCAGAACAATTTTTCTGTCTCTTATTTTTGTGGGGAATGAAACCAGGGAACCAGGAAAGGCGGTGGGAAACCTTCTTCCCTGCCTCCATACTCCATGCCTGCATATGATGACAATGTTGGTATCTTATTCCACATTCCAATAGAAAGCTTCTATCTATCTATCTATCTATCTATCTATCTATCTATCAACACATTTATTTGATTTTCAGGCCTTTCAGTTCGGCACGTGTGCATACTTAATGAACACAACGTTGTTTTAAACATGTGCCCATGCAGAATATTAAAGTGTGGAACTAAGTCTGCAAAAATGCTGTGGCTGCAGTTGAGAAGTTTACCAACCCCCACCTCTCTGGTTCAGCCACATCTATTTAAATAAAACCTACTGACAGCAGACTATCCCAGATTCCTATTTGACACTTTCAGCCTAAATCAGTAGCTACAGCTGTCAGTATAACATCAGTTCATGCTGTTGTGGCACCAGCTGACTATATTGATGGTCTTTTTCCAGGCTTTGATTAAAATCCTACACACCCTTTGTTCAGCAATGGACATATATGTTTCTGTTATTGTGAGATAACTCTCTTTGTCCATCAGAATAGTTTGGATAACTCAACATCTCTGCATGTTTAATAATATGGCATCTGTGAATATGCAAATGAGTCCTTTGGCTCCTCTCTGCAGCTTGCTGACAAACACATAAAAAAACAGGCCATGGCAGCACAATGCGCATCCACTGAGACCCTTACACAGAAAGAAAAGAAAAACAAAGATAACACAAAAGTTCCAGTTGACTACATTGGTGCATTGTTCAAAATATGTGAACAAATGTTAACCATGCTTCTATTGGCCAGCTCTGAAAATGTAGCCCTATCCTGGAGGTAAAATGAATTCAATGGATTTTTTAGGTCTTATATCTCTTAAATCACAGCAATGGAGCATCTGGGATAGAAATGTGCACTGTTTTATGCAAGAAGAGTAATTTTATAAGAAAAGTATTCTGATAAGTTTGCCCTATCAAGTCAATGCATATATATTGTACTCATGTTCATCTGCGGTCTCAGCAGAGAAGCCCAGACTTCCCTCTCTCCAGGCAGCTCCTCAGAGGGAGGCCCGAGGTGTTCCCAGGCCAATCGGGAGACATAGTACCTCAAGCGTGTCCTGGGTCGTCCCCTGGACCCCTCCTGGAGGGACATGCCTGAAACACCTGAGGGAAGCATCTAGGGGACATTTGGAAAAGATGCCTGATCCACCCCAGCTGACTCATTTCGATGTGGAAGAGCAGCGGCTCTACTCCGAGCCCCTCCCAGATGGCTGAGCTCCCCACCCTATCTCTAAGCGAGTGCCCAGCCACCCTGCAGAGGAAGCTCATTTCGGCCACTTGTGTCCAGGTTTTCTTTCTTTCGTTCAGGAAACAATTTCATGATCATAGGTGAGGGTAGGAACGTAGACTGACCAGTTCTCTATCAGATATAAGTCAGGTATCAAGTTATAATATAACTTTCATACAAAAGAAACATCCTGGTAAAATTGAAAGACCACTTTTCTGCCACCTATGTATGTTTCAAAATTGTTTTAATATTTTTTTTAATCTAATCATATCATTAAGTATTTTATTTTATTTTATTTTTTTTTAATACTTTGATTTCACAAGAAGATTTAATATATTTCTTTTGTTTTTTTCTTGGCTGAGAGAAACACAGGATAAATTTTTTTTTTTTTGTACTTGTATGTAATGCAAATGACAATAAACCTGAACTTAAAACTTGTGAGTTACCTTGTTTTATTAAATTTTGTATTACTTTTGTAGTTTAGTGGACGTTAGTTGGTGTTGGTTTGGTATCTTTGTGTTTTGGGTTTTAAATTTTGCTTATTCTTGTCATATTTGCTCTGTTTAGTTCTTCAGTTCCTATGATTCTTTGTAGCATTTATTTGGTTCAGATGGCTTAAGTCTACTATTTGTCACCTGATGTGGAAATCTTTTGTTTTAGTAGATGCACCATTTCAAGCGATGCATCAGCCAAGACATATCCCAGATGCCTGTTCAGATGGGCACCCACTTCAACCATATAATTCTCATAAATACAACAGATTTGTTGCATGCCAACATAAACATATTGTCTTGGATAATTAACAAATCTTCATAATATTATAGATTCCAGGCTGTGTATCAACCAGGAAGTGATCTCTCTCCTATTAGTTTCCCTCAGTTGCCTCTGCCTCCTGGTCCCTCACAGCTGTTGCATATCAGTAATCACACACCTGTTTTCTATCCAAAATCACCGTCGCCATTATATATACTCACTGGTTTCCTTCCTGCTGCTCACCCCTTGTTGTGTTTCATTTTCTGGCCATACTGGTGGTTCCCCGATGCACTCAGTTTCCCACCCCACCGTTGCACCTTTTATTTTCTTCTCTTTCCCTTGAAATTATGTTTTAACCTGCCCAGTTATATTTGGATCTCTTTAATTTACATGTTTTACAGGATGTTATCCCGGTTACTTATTATAAACACAGCATGAGAAAGGGTTTTTTTTTTTTTTTTTTTTTTTTTTTTGTTTTTTGACAATGATAATCAAACTGAAAAAAACATAAGCCTGAAATTTCAGCCTCTGAAGTACAAAGCCCAGTTGCCTGCCCTCATGTGTTTTTGAACATTTTAGAACAATTACTAACCTTTTAGCAACATTGATTAACTTCATTGTGGTTTTGGATCAGGTAAAATGCATTAAGTGCAAGCATGTATTATAAATTGTTCCACCACTATGTCAGTTATTTGGAGACTTCTGTTTCTTTCCCATCACGGTGAACTGAGCTCACCGTGTGAGCGGTTTAAGTATGCGATGAATAAACATGAGTTTGTTTTCAGACCTGCAGCGTGAAATCACTGAAGGAAAATTGGCCTCTTTGAATATGATTTTTGAGAG
Source organism: Anableps anableps (assembly GCA_014839685.1). NCBI lineage: Eukaryota > Metazoa > Chordata > Actinopteri > Cyprinodontiformes > Anablepidae > Anableps > Anableps anableps. The sequence continues at coordinate 22,174,992 of CM026086.1, read as the reverse complement.
GTTATCTTTCATCAGGCAACCCCGTCATTTAAAAAGCCCACTGTGTACACTAATAGATCCAGAGAAAATGCATCTTTTGTAGTGCCTTGTGACAGTTTTGATTGGTGCCCTTGAGTGCAGAGCAGGAAAATAACTGGGTATCTGAAAAGCATCTTGATTTATGGTCAGGCAGAGGAGGCCTAGCATATGAGTACAACACCAGAATTAGCCTTAATTGTAATCCAAGTACAGATTTGATTGTTTAAAAACCATTATGTAGAGCAGTGCTTAAGTATGAGATTAAATTCACAAGATGGTGATTAATTGACTGATTAACAGAATGCTGTAGATCATTAACATGCAATAAAGAGGACAACATCCACTTACAAGAAACGTCATATCTGCACCAAAATGCCATTCATTATCAGAAAAGACTTTGGGATTCTTTCCCAAATGAACAGATTAGAGCCTGAGCTCTAATGTGAAAGTGGCAAATTGAGTGGCTTGAATGTCTGGGGAATTTTGATTGGAGCATGCAAAACATGGTTTCCAGTGGCGTAATTCAGTTTGAGCGATGAAACTGGAAGCAAGAGATTAGATCAGAGATTAGATGATTATTAATATTTTCGGTCTTTGTCTTTATGAAATGACAGCAGGCATTAACAGCATCTTTTAGTGCTCTCTGTGCTGCATTTATAATACATAGCTCAAGGCTGAAGATCAGTCATGGATGTTAACAGAATCAGAAGGAAATTTAGGAAGAAATGTCCACAGATATGAGATTGGACAGATGTGACAACCCTCATTTCACATCTTTGCTTGAATTCTTTTTCATTGTAGGAGCAAAGGGCCTTTGAGGGTAGCACTCTGTGTAAAGCACTCCTTACAGACTTCAATTACAGCGTATTAATTATGGTGAACTATAAATAGCGAGGATGGAGGGCTGTGAACTGGTAGGACAACATTCCCTCACAGGGGGATGCTATTATACTGTCTGTGGTCCAGGTTATTATCTCTCTAGCCAGAGTTTCTTTGTCAGATGGTTGTCTAACAATTGATGTCTGTAAATGGCCACAGGTCTTCACATGCATCACAGTAAAAATAGAGGTTTTGGCAGCAAATACCATTAGAACACATTTTGTTTTGTGATTTACAGTGCTTGAAAAAGTATTCACACCTCCTTTTCATATTTTGTTTGGGTAAAACCACAAGTTGTAATGTATTTTGTGTTTCTCATTTCATATGACAGAGTAACATGATGTTTTGTTAAATTGTGAGGTAGAAAGAATGAAAAATCTGAAAAGTGTGGTATTCATCTGTGAATATAATTTTTCTTGTCTGAGATTCTTAACTGTATTTCTGGTATAGCTCTGGCTTTTAAATACATATAAGGTTTTCCTGCTCAAAGATGAACCTTCACTGCGGTCTTAAGTTGTTTGCAGCCTCCGACAGGTTTTCTTTTAGTATTGACTGTTTGTAACTTCATCCATCTACCTTTCAACTCTCTCTCCTGTTTTCCTGTCCCTATTGAAGAAAAGCATCCCTTCAACATGATGCTGCTGCCAACTCCATGTTTTAGGAGGAGGATGGTGTGTTTAGGGTGATATGCGATGTTAGTTTTAGAGCACACATAACATTTTGTAGATCAAAAACTGTATTGTTTTGTCTCATCTGAGCAGAGCACCTTTGTCCATGTTGCTGTGTCTCCAACATTCCTTTGCGACAAACTAAAAAGGGTTTCTTATAGTTTTTTTTTTTTTTTTTTTTTCACAAATGACTTCCTTCTCAGTAGACTTGTGGAGAGCACGACTAATACGTAGCTGTCCAGTCAACAAATTATTCCACCTTTACCTCATTACAGCTTCTCCAGAGTTAGAAAGGGAATCTTGATTTTCCTCTAATGGACTTCTTCCTTGGACTGTCCGAGTAGAGGGACCGCCAAGTCTTGGTTGAAAGTTTGGGATATTCTTTTGGAGCCTATTTCTTCAGTAATTTCATCCGTGGCCTGTCTGGTGGATTGTTTGGTCTTCATGATGCTGGTTGTTCACTCATGTTTCAAATCTCTGAGGTTGTCACAGAAGAGCTGGATTTATATTTAGATCAAAATACGCACGAGTTAGCATTCACCTAATTAGTCAGTTCTGAACTTCTGAACACATTTTGCTCCACTTGATTTTATGAAGGGCCGTGAGAGTACGGAGGGCTCAAAAAAACAAAAAAAAAAAAAAAGAAAAAAAATTCACAACACACTTCTCAGAGTTTTGGTTAAAAAAATAGAAAAAAATCCTTTTAAACTGCAGTATGTAATTTTTATGAAAAAATGTTTTTTACATATTTGTTAAAATTATCATTATGTCATGATAGTATATGACATTTAGTCAGAAACAACCAATCAGAGCCAGGAGGAGGGTCTTAGCGCTATCAATCATCCTCCTGTAATGGCATTCACACACTCCCCCTAGCTCTCTGCTACATTACAGCTGGTTCACCATAACATAGCCTGCCACAAATCCTAAGGCTAGTTAGCATGGCCACCAATGACAGCAGATAAACAGTTTTCCTGGAACAGTAAGTTGTTTCTTCACCATTAGGATATTTAGCAGTGCATACACAAGGACGACTGACAGCACTAAGACCCTCCCCCAGGCTTTGATTGGTTGTGTTAGGTCGGGAGCGGTGCATTTCTTTCGACGGCAATAGTAGGTCAGGGAGGAGGTGGAGGAGCTCGATCTTTTCACAGATTATCTGTCTCATACTATACTGTCACGACATGGTGACAGTTTTAACAAATATGGGAAATAAAAAAACATTTTTGTAAAAGTTACATACTGTAGCTTTAAACTTAAGATTTGTGGTTGTAATGTGACAAAATGTGAAAAAGTCCAAGGATTATGAAATCATTTGGAAGGTCCCAGAAACAGTTCTTAGACAATAACAATCTGTAGCAAATACCAGTTTGAGTCAAAGAACAAGACATTCACTACATCTGGAAGTGGAGTAGTTAAGAAGATTTGTAGACTGCAAACCAAATTAAGGCCTAAAATGTTATTTGAATTGTGCTTTTTCCAGATACTTCTTTTGAACAAGAGCATGAATGAACAACTTTCCTTTATTCATCAAGCTTACTTAATTAACTGTGTGCTGTTAGATTGATGTTTGTATTTATGAGACAAAGAGTCTACAGATCGGTAAGCTTTTCATCCCAGTGGGGCTTTGCTTTAACTTGAAGATGTTCTGACACTTTGTACACCTTGTGAGATTGTGCTTGTTTACAGCAAGAAAAAAATCATTTTATTCTGCAGCTGTGGACTATGTGCTCTTTTTACCTGCAGGCTTCAAAGGAGACAGATGTTTACGCTTTCGAGTTGTTGCATTGTTATACAATAAATGAGCTGCATTACAGCCAGAATTCTGTATATATAATTTTTTTTATTTTTTTTTTAACCACATTCTCTCAAAATCGAAAGGATGATCTAATGTTTACGTCAATGCCAGCAACACTGCAACGGGATGGCACAGGTCCCGAGAGTGGGTCGTTTTGTATAATATTTATGTCAGGTTGTCTTCATTAGGCCCAGAATGGGGACCATATGTTGTCTTGGCCGCTGGCCATCTTCGTCATCCCGGCAGGTGTTCTTCACCGTCCTTTGTGTTACTGTACAGTCATTGCTTGGCTGATTTTGGCAGAGGCGGCAGATTGCTTCAAGCTTCCCCCAGAAAACAGACTACAACTCAGGTGAACAAATGCTCTGAACACAGAAACTTAACCCATGTGCACTTGAGTTTTGTGAGCGGGTGTGCAAAATGCTGGAAAGTTTAGAAAGGAATACAATGTGCAAGTAATGTTCTTTGTCTATTTTTTCACAGACTGATAATGTTCTGTTGCCACACATTGATATGCTAAGCACTGATAAACTAAGCACTGAATATAAAATTATAAAATCTCTCCCAATACATTTTAAAATTTTCTGGGACTCATAAACCACCTGGCTGCAATCAAAATGCTTAATTTTCCATGTATAAATGTTAATTGTTCATACAACATCTCCCAGGTGCTGAGTAAATGTTCTGAACATCTTAAAACCACTGGACTAGTCTGGAATACTGAATTTAATATATCACCAGAAGGCTACTTTGTTTCAAATAAGTTTTATTTTTTTGTTAGGTTTAAAGGGTTCAGGGGGTCAAACTGTTCCATGCTATTCATCATCTTTAACCATTTTTAGGACTGACGGTAAAAGATGTAAAAAAGAAAAAAAACTTAAAACAAATTTATTTTATACTGATGTGGAAAACTGCACTAAAACTGAAAAGCTGCTGCAGTTCAAAAATGAGCTTTGATTTTCTTCTACCTTTTGTCACACTAATGTAATATCTACCTTGCATTTCAATAGCGTATCTCCTTCTGTAGCATATGCAATTTAATCTCCAGCAAAGTCAGACTGTCATAGTGTTGTGACAGATGCAATATATTTCTCACATAGTAAAACTTCTAAAAAATGTATGCAAATGTTAAGTCAAGTTTATTTATATAGCACATTTCAGCAGCAAGACAGTTCAAAGTGCTTCACATCAATCATGTATACAGCAAAATCATCAAAATGATCAAGCAAATATACATGAAAATAATCAAAATCATCAAAATCATCGAGCATCTTATGTTAGGACACAAAACATCATTAAGTTTGTGATATGCTGTGCAGACACTCTGTCTGCCTCCCCTCAGTATGTCAAATGTTCTGGCTTTCCCACACAGCCAAAAAACTTGACAATTAGGTTAATTAGTCTTTAAATTGCTCTTAGAAGTGTATGCATGTGTGAATAGTTGTTGGTCCTGTACGTCTCAGTGTTACCCTGTGATGGACTGGCAACCTGTCCATGGAGTATCTTCCCTTTTCCCCAATGACAGCTGAAAACAGGCACCAGGCCCCTGTGACCTCGTAAGGATAAATGAGTATAGATGGATTGAGGGATGCTCAGCTGGTATGGACATATATAGAGGAATAGCTATTTTCTTATAGTTATTTGACTTAAGAAGATCAATGCGTATCATGTTTTCTTCAATTCCATGTTCTCTTGTATGCCTCATTTTGAAGAGTGGCTAAGAGAAGTTGACCTCTTTGTCATGTTGCATTTCAGCAAAAAGTAAACATGAATTTATGGATTATGAATTAAATGCTCCCAGACAATCTGATCAAATTAGGAAGGAAAATATATCATAGGAATTGTTAGGAATGTAATGAGATTTTTTTTTAAACAATTATTTTTTTAACAGGGGATTTCATTCCTCATATGCTAGAAGTACTCGGATTAAATATTTAATTATTATAAAATTTACTCTCTGATAATACTGCTTCAATCAAATATACATTTATTTTAATCATTTTTGTACATTTTTACCAAAGAAGCTGTTAACATTCTTTGTTTTTCTGTGCTGGCTGTGCATAATGTCTATAAAAGACCAGTATTTCGAACCCAAAGCTTATTTCACCTCCTATTATGGTTGAGTGTTGCTGATCATTTCCCCACATTGTGTGTAATAAGCACTTTTAAAGAGCAGTGGGTGTTGATCACATTCTTATAAAATCAAACCAAGTGCAGCTGACAAGGGATGGATAGAAAGCTGCAACACAGTTTAGTCTCCCATAATAGTTATTGTACAGAATGATGCTGAAAGCAGCACAAAAGTGCTTTCCTGCAACTTTGCCCCTAGGAGCAGAGACAAGGGGCTTTTCAGCATGACAGACATGTCTTTTTTCCTTCTGCCAACTCTCTAACGGCCATAATGTGCGCTGCATCAATCAAAGTGTATTCTTTATTCACAAAGCTGTGGAGAGGATCAAAGACATCGTGCCATGGCAAGTCATCATCAAAGTGAGGAGCAGCCTCATGGCATCTCACCATGCATTTAGTAAAAAGAACAGGGAATGAGGATGACCAGTTAATCACGTACACACTGGGCCCATGGCTCTTAAAGCAATTATCAGCCTCAATTAAAGGCCTGAGAACAATCTTTTGAGGAAAGAAACATCCTTATTTTTAAAACGGTTTAAGAAAAAAAAAAACTGCAAATGAAAAAACTAAAATAAACTGGAATAACCCTCAGGTATCACCTATCAAACACTATTCATCCAGATGCTTTCACATCCATTTGCACTTTAAATCCTGTGACTATAAACTCTTGTGTTGGCCAGGTAGATCAGCAACTAATAGGAGGCAGCAACCCAAGGTACTTACAGAATTGCGATATGCAACATCAACGATTTATTTAAAGTAACAATCTCAAAACAACCCCTTGTATGGTTTAAAACCACCTAAGACCCAAGAGAGGAATTCCAGATGAGTTTGGTTAAAGCACTTAAAATTTTTGCGACCAATTAACCTGATATGCATGTTTTGGTACTGTGGGAGAAAGCCAGAGTACCCAGGGATGACCTATCATGCACAGGGAGATCATGTAAATATGGATTTCTGAAATGTATTGCTCCATCTGAAAGTTTAACAATTTGTTGTTTAATTTGTTCTTATTCATTTGCATTTTATTTATTTACAATTGCAAAACACAGCATGCAAATTTCAGTTACTGACAGGACAAAATCCAACCAATGTCATGCATTGTTGTGTTGTGTTGGCATATCTAAAATGTATCACACAACAGGCTAACCCATTATGTTAAGGAAATTTGGTTTATTGGTCAACAATTCAGTTATTTTCTACATTTGTTTTTTGTTTCTCATCTTTATGTGTTTAATTTACCTTCTATCAAGCAGAACTAAGTCTGTTTGTAATCCACAAGCAAATATCTGTTTTTGCTTACTATGTAAGCCCACTTGCGTGCTGTTGGTTGTATGTCGTTTTTCATTTCTTGTCCTTTTTTGTCTTTGCTTGTGCGCCATTTATAGTCTACCTTTTACACCCCTAATGCAACTGTCTCATTATTTGTGATTGCTCCAAATTTTGGACATACCTGCCTAGAAGCAACCAAAATATTTTCCAGTCCACAAACTGAATTATTTTGCAAAGGAATTGTAACTAACAAGAATTATGTTTCTTACTGGTCCATTCGTTAAAGTGCAGCAGCTTTTCAAGACAGCACACTATACTTCAAAGTTCCAGACTAAATTAATTGCCTCTTTTACAGTTGTTCATATATTTGTAGTGGAAAGGCATTTTCCTGCCATATTATTTCTGTTCTTTTTCATTGCAACTCCAAAACAATTTTGCATAAAGAAAAATAAATCTGTGCAAAAGCCAGAAATACAACCCCTGATCAATTCAAAACAATAATGGATAATCTCCTGTTGGAGTCACTTAACAATGAGCACATGTTAGAAGTTTTGTCCTAAATTCATACACCAGGGGGATATACATCGGAAAGCACAGTTGATACAATGTGTCCCAGAGGGGACAAGCTAATTCTTCTTCCTGATAAAGGTGGGTACAAATCAATCCAAACTGCTAAAATATGAAATGGCAAAAGGGGTGAATTGACCATAACCCACTTCTCATTCTTCTCAGAGGTTGAATTGTTTGGGCTTCTTGAACTTTTGAAGTACTACAGACTCCCCTCACCTCCAGTACTTAATTTACCATAGAGAGCCTCTGATTTTAGACTAAATAACTTCACTTAAACATGGCTCACATGCTGTCACTTCACCAAAAGCCTATTTTTCTTTTTGAAACAATACACAGAAGTAGCACAGAGGAAAGGGAATATGAGTTCTCATTGTTTATTTAAAATATTGATCATACCAGTTTTTAAGATAAAAGGTGGCACTGTTCTTCCTGCTCCTTTGGGCATGTATCAGCTGCTTTACACTTGTTCATAGGCGATGAGAACAAACAGAATAAATCCAGTGAGAGCCAACATTACTCCAGTCTGTGCAATCTTAGATTAGAAAAGGGGAAATGTGACTAAATTTAAGAATTATAGCTCACTACATTTGCGTTCAAGGACATAGCTGCTGACCTGTAAAATATACGTTAATACCCAAATGCACTTTAGCATCTAATCCACCTGTCAGTTTTAATAATAGAAACACAACCTTGCCCCCTAAGATATTACCCCTCGTTTTCTTTAATGTTTCCAGAAATAAGATTCATTGAAGCACGGCCGTTAATAAATCTCAGCTGCTTTGTTGTTTCTAAAGTCCAAAAGTTATTAATAAAAACACAGTTTAATATTTTCTTCTTTTTAGTTCTTTATGTTGCAAAAATCTTCACATGCATGCAAATATCTCCTTACTCTGATTGTCCCTTTGGCTGATTGTTGCACGCCCCTTTAATTTTTGAAAGTGAGCACCACAGAAGAGCATCAAGTGCTGCAGTGATTACCATTGCCCCCCTCATCTTTAGACATACACACATTCAGACTGTCATCTCTGACATAGCACTGGATCTGTACCATGCTAACACGCTATTACACACCCTGCAGCTTTTAATTCTCCCCATGTACTGATGTAAGAGTTCAATATTGATTTATTCATCTGATGGCAGCTCCATTCATTTCTCTAATGACAATTTGGGCACGATCACACCACAAAGACAGTGTTATTTTCATCCATGGGTTTTTACAGGGAGATCCATTTAATCTTTGTGCCAGTAGCCCAGCCCCTGCTCCCCCTCTTTTTATCCACTCCCAAGCTTACTGTTTAGCCATGCTTCGAAATCCCTCCTTCTGTGTTCACTTTCACCGTTTCTAATCTGGCAACCCTAAGGGAGGTGGTATCCATACCTCATTCCAGTCATGCTTGCATGCCTTTTTCCTTGCTCTCATCCCACTTGGGGGTAAAATGACTTTCTGAAGACATCAAACCTCACCGGTCCAATTCAGTATTTAGTATTTCAATTGCTTTATTCCAGCAAAGTACTGAAATTTAAGAGGTAGGAATCCAGAAAGCACCACTGAAAGCTAACTTTGTTTTCTAACTCAATTAAACACCCCTTTGTCCTACTGTTGCAGCTACTTTGCATGAAACAGATGTACACTTACAGATAAAAGGGCAAGAAGAAGTCACCTTCATGCAGCTTTGTTAAAGGGGGAAAAACAAGGGGAGAAAAAAAATGAGCAAGGGGGTAAGGGAGAAAAAGGGAGTGAGGCAAGACAGCAAATGCTGCTTTTCCTCCTGACTGAATAAAAACCAGAGACATGATTCAGAGAGGATTTGAAGAACTGCTAATGAGCCAGGGGTTAAATCAGATACTGTAGCTGTGCTGAGGAACCTGATTTGACTATTAGTTTAGGATTTTAGAGAAGAGTGGGGAAAAATAAGGAGGAAAAAAGGAAAAATTGTCTCTTTTACTAAGTCGTTTGATCTCTTTTTCAGTCTCAAACTTATTTTCTGGAATGCATATTAGGGATTTTATAGATACTGGGAAAAATGTTCCTCTTTTAAGGATGATGAGGTGTTTGGCAGTGAAAGAAGTTCTTTGTTGCCTCCAGTTCCTGTAATGCTTTTTTTCAGCCAGCATGGAGAGCATGCTTAATGAAATGCTGCCTTGAAAGTATCTCAGGGGTTAGGTATTTGGTAATAGTGACACAAGCTTTGTCTTGTCATGAAAGGAGAAGAGATTTTAAATCAGGATTAAATAACTTTTGTTTGACACATTTGGATAGAAAAAAAACATTTCTTGGCAACTCCCTCTACCAAGCTGCAGTCTGCAGTTTGAATTCACTCATGTATCTCATGATCAGGCCTTTCTCCAGTTTATCTTTACACACTGGAATATTATTAATCAAAATATTTACACAGCTGTGTCTTTTCTTTTGTTTTTACTGTGGCTGCTGCTGTCAAATGGATCTTAGCTCATATTCGGTTATTTTCTTGGGCTTATTAACAATTATCTACAGTGTCATCAGGAACAGGTTTTTGAAGCTTGTGGTAAGTTGTGATGAACATGCTAAGCAGTGAGCAGTTTGTATTTAGATAATGATGCTGTGCAGTTCAAGTATGAGACACAACTCAGCTGTCACCTGCAAGTATTAACCATATAAATAGGATTTACTTTTAATTTTTTACTTCTGCTCTTTAGGCTCACAAGGACTCTAAGCCTACTGAGATGTTTAAAATTCTTGTCTAAATTTAACAAAATTCCTAATGTTGACATGAACGATAATTAAACACATTCAGCTTAAGCTAAATGTGGTGCACATTTGAGGTATAAAAACGCTTTGTCCAGTAGTTACTACACACTTGAAGTACGTATGGACAGTGCCAATAGTTGTATGAATATGTACGCGAACTAAGTCCATTCCTCTAGAGTGGCAGTTGTGTGGACACTAATGTCTTGTTGATGTCAGAGGACAATCGGCTGACAGGTTCATGATGATGGTAAGTTAACAGCAGCACAAACAACCAGTTGTTGCAATGGAAGTATGCAGAACAACATCTCTGAACACATAACATATTGAACAATGAAGCAGAAGGGCTACACCAGCAGAGGATCACATTAAGTATAAATCATGTCTGGTAAGAACAGGAAACTGCAATTCACACAGGCTTACCTGATTGTTTTGTTTGTATGGATGTATGGATGGATGGATGCATACATGCATGCATTTATCTACTATTGTAGTAATCGAGTACTCTATTGAACGATCCCTCAAGTATCTGAGCATTTTAGCTATACATCTTCTGTGCCAGGCATTCTCAACCTTTTTTCTTCAAAGCCTAAAGTTACATCTACAGCTGTACATCCTCTTTTCTTATCAGAACTGTTTGAGGTGATATGCATGTGCATATTCCAGCCAACCAAGTCAGTTCTTATATACAGGCAGTTCAGTAGTTTATTATCTATGCATCAAAAACTCTTTCCAGTACAGTTTCTGAAAAGCTAACAGTCAACTTGGTCTTAAATATCTTTGTCCAGAGATGAGATGTCAGGATATCTGATCATTTGACATAATTAAACTATAACTTACAACATTTGGGAATTTTTCAGTATCACACTTAATGTAAACATAAATGTGCTTACTGTTTATTGTCCCCAAAGGTACTTTTTTTGCAAAGCTCTGCAGTTTTTTAACACATGTATTATGTGACTACAATACAATGCAAAACAGTATATAGCTAGATGACATAAATCAGGGGTCAGCAAAAACAGTCCTTGGATGTCAGTTCTGCAGCTTCAATCAAAAGGCTGAATTACCTGTCAGTAAGCTTTACAAAGACCTGGTCATTGACTTTTAATTAATTTGATTCAGGTGCTTTGGAGCAGGGATGCATTCAAACATTGCAGAGCAGTGGCATTTGAGGACTGGAGTTGCTGACCCTTGACATAAATGAAGCATCAATTTAGAGATGCAGTACAGATAATTTGTTTGTAATTGAGAATTGCTTAAGCCCTAATAAATCTCAACAATATTTTTGCGAAAACTAAAATTTATCTTAGCTTTTTTACAAATATATTACAGGAATCCCAAATCCCAAATTGTGTTTTACAGAATCTGTACTGAGTGTAGAGTATCCCAGTGCAGGTTACACCATGTTAGAAATTGCAGTTTTCAGTCTTGCCTCAATCACAAATAGTTTCCTCAGAACTTCACACCTCTCACACCAAAACAGCCTTATAAATGTTCTTTTTTTGTATGTTTTCATGTCAGTTCACAATTTTGTGTCCATCCGTTGCCAATTCATACCTTCTCGTCACCATTTTGTACTGTAAAAAAAAAAAAACATTTAACCCTTGTGTACTGTAACAGCTAATTTGTAAACACATTTGTGTATTTGTTTAGACACAAACAAGAAATTCAATTTCTTCGACTTTTAATTTTATTGTATTTTTCAAAAGACTTTCTAAAACAAACAACCCAAATAGTGGGCTAAATGTGAAACTTTAGGCAAGCAGAAGAGAAGCATATGATACATTGAATACAGGTTTGAAATGTCAACTACTTGTGTATGAAACAGTTTATGTGTTGTAGGTTTAATGCAAGACCAAACTGCAGACATGAACTTGGGATGATCATATGTGATTTAATGAAATGCTGAAAATGCAGAAAAGAATAACAGGGCAATGGAATGAAGGGAGAATGGGAACAATGCAAACCAGAGAGCTCAAATGCAGAGGGAGAGGTGGAAGTGACAAAAGAACCAGAAGAGCTAATCAGGAGGGAATAGTGCACCACTGAGGGGGAATGCTGGCAGAGGGAAATGAGGAGATGAATAACAGCTGTGCAGGAAAGCAGGCTGAGAGAAGGTGAAAGATAGAACAGAGGAAGGGAGGTAAAGAAATATAAAATACCTGAAACTAACTTGAACAATAAACAGAAAGAAACACTAATCTAAGGAAAAAAGTCCAAATCACAAATAATGAGAATAAATGAACTAACACAAGGAAAAAAAAACTAAAATTCCAAGATCTAAGCAAATAAACACACACAAAAAAAGATCAAAATAGAAACATGTTTGAAAACCAAAGTTCAAACACCTTAGAATCATAACACCACTGGGCAGACACCGTTTATGAAGTGGGTATAAATTGATGCACTGAGGTATGTGCCACCCCTGGCTGTGCCACCCATGAGCCATATCACCAGAATCAAAAACCACCACTGTTAATAGCGTTCCTCAGACTTATACTGTATCTTAAGAAATTGAAGATCCATGAATGAGCGAGACACTGGCCTGATTCTATGTTAAACTAAGGAACACTAAACAGGATTTCAGCACTGCATGCACTTGTTACATTGAGCTAAAATAGGCCAGTTTTTACCAGTTTGTTCAGTCTCTTTGAGTCACTTGTTGTGATGCAGCTGTACCAAATTATGTCTGGAAATATATTTTCACTCTTTACCACAACCTTATAGGTGATATTTAACATTTTGGCTCAGGTAATGAAGGAAATAGTGAAGTTTGTGCTTTACCGTTTTGTAATCAACTCCTTTGATAAATTCCAAGTCCAACTTATCATCCAGGTTATAAGGACTTGCTCTACTACATTCCTTTTTTCTATTATGGTCATTGTTTTCATCTTACACCTGGTCCTCATATTTTTTGTCATCTCCTCCTTGCTTGCGGCATCTCATTTGTCTTTTTCACTTTCAGGATGAGGTGACTGTTCAGACAATGCCCCAAAGTGTTTGCCAAACTGACAGTAATCACCATCCTGTCCACTACTAACAAACCCCACAACTGCATAATCTGATCATTACTACAGATGAAAGCAGAAGTTGTACTGGGAGTCTGAAGTGTGAAGAGTAAAGAGCAAACTGAGTCTCTAGTGATTCACCTGTGACTATGACCAACCTTTCAGCCTAAAAATCCTTCAGTCTCACTTAACCATGGTTTGTCAGTAAGGTAGGTAGAACTTATTGACTTCTTAGAAAGCAGCGCAGGCCAAATCCTTATTTAAAAAAATACTAAAATAATCAAAGAATGTTATCCTTACACTGCTGTCTGCTTTACTCCAGTGAAACTGGACTTGCAAAAGAAGATCAATAATATGAAAACCACAGTGTGTCCTGAAACAGGATTACTTGTTTACCTAGAAGTGCACAGAAGAACTCCATGACTTTCACAATATGAGATCATGAGCAGGTCTGCAGACAGAGGGCACATATTTTTTCAGGTAAAAGTATAAGATAAGACCTTCTTTTACTATCCCAGACTGTTGTCTCAGACTAAGGTCAAAGGGACTGTGGACTCACACATAGCTAGTCTGTGCTCTCTAGCTTTTCTCTGCAGATCTACTTCAGCTTTAACTCTGCACACTCCTCAAAAACTCTGTCTCCTTCTCTGAGGGCTCTCCTGGGTTCTAACAACTCCTTCAGGGCTTGTTACTAGGAAAACACCTCACTGTCCACACAGAAATTGATGTCATCCACAACATTCTACTGGTGTAATTACTGTGTACCTCACAGAGTGGGTCCTAGTCTTTCACATATCAATTTGTCTGTAAAAAGTGTAAACTTCCTGTGACCAACTCCTCACATTTATGTCCTTTTTCAAAGGTTACATCTGAACAATGTGTAGATAGTAGATTAAAAAAATGTAATTGGTCTGTTTTTCCAATGACAAAAGCATCATTAGCATTTACATGTAGTAAAGTTCAAAGTCTGTTGAAGCAGTTAGACTGGAAATGCAATAAGAGAGTTAGAGGCATTTGTGTGTTGCCTCATGCTGCTGTAACTTATCTTATGGTCACTCCTGCAGTGTCTGTCGAAGCTGAACGCTGAATAGCCAGTACTACCAAATATTAGAGGTAAATGCTCCAAGTAGCTAACTTGCTGTTAAGGTTCAAGCATGTACTTCTGAAGGATGACATTGGTTCCTCCAGGGTAATATGTCTAGAACTCCTTTTTCTGTTGACATGCACTGCTTTAATCGTGGCACCATGTATGTAGTCTGCACAGGTGCCTACAATAGCAACTGCCTCAGAAGGCTGTCATCCAGCTGATGCCTATTGAATTTGTCTTTGTCAACTAATGTCTTTAAACAGACATGTGAACATAATTTAGTCACATTTTATTTTTCTCAGGCTTAGAGACATTACTTTTCACTCCAAAAATCTTCATTTTGAAGGATAGTCAACCAGCTCTTTTATTGTTAGTATTTATTATTATAATACTACTATATAGTCAACTACTTCTCCATGTAACTTTGTTTGGGTATGTAAAATTAATATTCATTTGGCATTATATGAATATAATTTTGAATTAGATTTAAGATATGTGCAACAAAAGGTTGCTCAACATGACAGCAGTCCAATATTACTAAGCAGATTAAGCACTGTTTTGATATAAATTATATTTCTACATGGAAAATAATTTATAAGTTGGTGTAGTGGAGTAAGACAAAACCAGCAGATCCAACAGTCACCCCCTGCATGCTGCTGATTCTGTGTAATTAAATCATTAACTGAAAGGGGTATATTTAATGTAATAGCAGTATGAAGTTCAGTCAGTGAGGTCATTCCTTTTGTAAAAAAACAAAAACATGTGACAAGAAAAAGGTGCCAAAAAGCAATATCCCTTATTTAAGGTAGAAAGGACTAGAAGACAGTATGCTGACCTCTCCTCTGACAATCCGAGGAAAATGGGTCATTCCAGACATTGTTCAGAGGAAGTGTTCCGTGATTAAATTGTTGATTAAAAAGGGGGAAACTAATACAAATGATAGGCTGATTAGCTAAGCTGATCCCAGTTGTTTTAAAATATAAACCAAAACCCCAAAGGTGAAGCTAGAAAGATGTTGAGAAAAACAGAAAACTGTCACTTTGATTGAATTACAGAGTTGCCAAAAGCCAAGTCTCTGCCCATGCTCAGTTTCAGGAGGTCTCCAGTTACCTGAGTACTGTAACAATTAGAGGACACATCTGTGAAGCCAAGCTATCGCCAAGAACCCTATGTAAAGTCCTATTGTTGAAAAAAATGAGATATGAAGAGTTTGCATTTTGTGAAAGATTTACTGACTGCCCTAAAGAAAAACACCCACCTAATTTTATGGACTGATGAAAGCAAAATTGCTCTTTTTTTGGGTCTGCACAATGTTTGTCAGATGACCACATAACACTAAATTTAAGCCAAAGTACACTGAAGGCTGAGAAGCATGGTGGTTCAATTGGGATGGACTGGGACACTTGTCAACAAGTACCAGAAATTGGTCCATGCAACACAGACGTCAAGCAGTTCTCAAAAACAGGGGTTAGAGAAATAAATATTAGTTTAGGTATTCAAAGGAAAGTTAAAATGTTGAGTTTATACAGTGAATGTTTCAGTTCGTAAAGGATAATGATTTATTTTTTTCTCACTCTATAGGCTGAAAACAAATGTTTGTTCTTTCTTTTTTTAGGTTTGGAATATAGTGTACAGTGTTTTCAATTCATTTAAATGTATCCAAATAAAAGCTGGTATAAGTAAATGTAGGTTTGATCACTTTCTTTAAACACAACTATTGCTTAGAATATGGCAGTAGAGTAATACAAGGAGCATTCATGATTTACATTTGTATAAATGATGATTTCCAGGCACTGAAAATCTCATTGGTTACTGACAACCAATGAGACATAAAAGCAGAAATAAATGTGACATTAAGTCTGACAATTCAGAGAAACTGAAAAGATCACCTGCATGAAAACATGAGCATTGAGCTTCAGTGCATTATACTGTGAATAAGGACAGAGTGTTCTGCTGTTTCTTTCAATTACTGTCACAATACTCTGATATAATGTGTGGAGACTTTTTCACCACAGGCCTTCTTTCTGATTCACAGCCATGGTGCATTTTCAACAGTGAAAATATATTCCATGCAACTGGGTACTGATGTTTTCATGAAGTGATCACAGAGATGTTGTGTGATTGGCTTCATTAAAACTAAAGCTGCTGTCACTTTATTTCTTATCTTGGCACATATGTTGGCTTTATGCAACTAAAGATGTAACTAATTACTTTTGCATTGATGTCACAGTCTTGTTTTTGTTTTTTCCATATTTAATTATTGCTGACCATCTTGGACTGAATGTTCATTGCTCTCTAATTAACATTAAATTGATCCCAAGAGGTAAATTGTTTTACCTAAATTATTCAGGAAACAAGTCAGATTGCCTTGCTGTAGGAGCCACTTTGAGCATTCAGCATGCTGAGGTAAGTGAAACTGATTAGTGTGAAGGGCTATAAAGTTACCAAATTAAATTAAGTCAAATGACTTTCTGCATTTTTTTCTTTAAAAAAATCCTTAATTACTTAAGGATTTAAGTGAAAAATGCAACAATAATTTTTACAGTGTATTTTATTAGACTGTTCTTCTCAACCATGATATCACAGTTTTTCTCCATACCAGCAACAGGTCAAAAACATATTATGACTGTGTAGTCATAGCTTGGGCAATGACTACACAGCAGATAGTACTGATACTCAATAACAACCAAAACAAGAATCTCTCAAGATAGTGCTGTCAACATTAATAAAAATTACATTACAAAGATTTGAATATTATGATCAATGTCTCTTTATGAAATAATTAAAATTGATTATTTTTGCAATTTGTGACAACTAACAATGAAAGTCATCCATCTATTAATTTGCACTGCTGTGTGAAAGGTTACTACTTAGCAAAGCTCATCCTCCATGAAGAATCTAAGTACAGTAAGCATCACTGACATGTGCTTAAACATAACATATTCAGATGTGCTTAATGCCATCATCAATTAGCAAGATCTAAGCACGAGCTTCAAAGAGTGACAAGAACATCAGGTTGTATGATGTAAACAGCTCTACTGAGCCACCCAAACAGATGGGGAACACTAATAAACTTCTGGTATGTCATGCTTTCCGAACAGTGCTTTACAGTCATTTATACATAATAAACATACAGACAAGTCGTCAGGATATGTAATTAAAATATGACATATTAATTATGTAACAGCAGACAATTAAAATGTTGATTGTAGAAGGGGCAGGATAAAATAACGTTTAACAGAAGCATTAAAATGGAAGTTGTATGTGAGATTGTAGGAGATGATGTATTGACTTGTGCTAGTTTATTTTATTATTTTTTTGAATCAGTATTTCAAAAATTGATACATAACAAAAAGGAAAATGTAGAGGCAGTTATTTAAAAATGAAATACAACAACAAAATTCTACAAAGCTAGTCAGGATTAATGAGTTGAAGTCTATGATATGCTACTCTGGATATTCTAAATACACATACAATTTTAAATCCTTATAGTTTTTCAGTCTATCTGGTCAAGTGGTACATAAACACAGAAAAAGAATCTCGAAATAATATTTTATTTGGAGAAGTAGCATTCAATGCAGGGTTTTGTGGATATGTCTATGAATCTGTGTCCTGTTAAGGTCGAATTTGTGCAAATAACTTACCACGGGTCATTTTTTTCTTCAAGAGACTATGAAGGAATTACATGCATGTACATTGTAAGAGTGTAGCAATCCATAGGTAAGAATAAGAAATTTTTGAAAATACTAATACCGAGGGAAAAAAAATTGTAGCTAAATCATGTAAGGTAACATTTGCTTGCACAATATGTGAGATCCAGGGTAAAAGTCAACAGTTTGCTTACTCTGGCCATGACCTAAAGTGTCTACTAGAGTAGTTCACTCTGAATGTGAAACGGCTGAGATGAGAATCACCTCCTCAAATTTGGAGGCCATGGTTCTCAACCAGAAAAAGGTGGACTGCCCCCTCTGGTTGGGGGTCAGTTTCTGCCTCAAGAAAAGAAGTTTTAGTATCTTGAGGTCTTTTGTCACTAGTGATGTTAGGATGGAATAGGAGATGGGCAGATGGGTGGGGCTTTGTCTGCAGTAATGTGGGCATTGCTCCAAAATGTTGTGGTGAAAAAAGCGCTGAGCCAAAAGCAAAGCTCTCAGTTTACCGTCTATATGCTAACCCTTGAAGATGGTCTTGAGATATGGATCATGACCGATAGTACAATATCCTGGATACAAGCGGCCAAATTGAGCTTCCTCCTGAGGGTGTCTCTTCCCCGTCATCCGAGAGGAGAGCTCAAAATAGAGCCGCTGCTTTTTCGCATCAAAAAAGAAGTCAATTGAGGTGGTTTAGGCATCTGATCAAAATGCCTCCAGGGTGCCTCCCTTCGGAGGTTTTCCAGGCACATCCCACTGGGAGGAGACCCTGGGGAAGACCCAGAACTCGCTGGAGGGACTGCATATCATGTTTAGTCCAGAAATGCCTTGGAATCCCTAAGAATGAGCTGGAGGATGTAGCTTCTGGACCTGTTCCCTCCAGTGACCTGATCTCAGATAAGTGGAAGAGAATGGATGGATGGATGGATGGATGGAGGGTAAATGTCAGTATATAACAAGTTAAACTGCAATATTCATCCTAGATTCAGATTTTTTTCCCCCTGATTGTTACTTCTGAAAATATAAATGTACTTCTACAAAGCCCTATAAAAAGATGATTCACATCACTTTGTGAAAGTGCAGCTGGAACATTCTGTCATTCTCTCTGCTGCGACCTCACTTCATTCTTTATGTGCAGTGGCTTCATATTTCCCATCATCATATGGACCTGCAGAAACCTCTCTCCTTCTTTTTCAAAAGTCAGAGGCCTAATCTGCTGAATACTCATGCTTCTTAGACCGTGGTAAATTCAAAAGGACAAAAAGCATCGCATACTTTTCGGTGGCAATTCACTGCTGATTTCTGTCTATGTGGACCGCATGATGTATGCAGCCACAGATAGAGAAAGGTCAAGGCAAAATATTTTGAAAGACAAGCGTTGCTCACTCACATCTCTTTAAGTCAGACGTTTGGTGACATTTTTAGCTGTTGAAAACATAAACAAAAACTCAAACTACTTTAAAAAAATCTGTAATCAGCTTTTAAAAGCCCTTTTTTTAATTTTTTTATTTATGCAGTTTAATAAATCTTCTACAAGCACAAACTAGGACAACTTTTGGCCCTATCAATGTCAAAATTAATGTTAACTGCATTTGTATAGTGCAAAGAACAAAAGCTGGTCAAAACTTTTCACAATTTAACCAAACATACAAGAAACTGAACAAAGAATAAAAGAAACTGTAAAATAAAATGAAAAAGTACAATATCCTTGACATAATAAAAAACTAACAGTTGCTAAACTATTTGGGTTTTTATGCTTAAGTTAAGAGCCAAATGAAAGACATGAGTCTTAAACATGCATTTAAATGATATTATACATTGCAGAACTTGCAACCACAGTCAAAGATTGTTCAGCGATACATTTTAGATATCCCAATATCCAGTTGATACTGGCTGGTAAACTGGAGTGCTATTAAGTGTGTGGATGATGGGGAGACCACACAAATAAGACAGGGACAGGCCATATAAAACCTTAAAAGTAATCAATACAAATTTTGAAATCAGTGCAATCGTAGACAAAATGGCAATGCGAAGATTTTCAAACTGGAACTATGTGTTCATGCTTTTTAGTACCAGTTAAAAGGTGACGTTACTGGATCTGCAGTTTGCAAATGAGCCACAGATTCCTGATTTAGTCAACTGTACAAAGCATCACATTTGTCCAAACAGGATCTGGTGATCATGATCCTCAAGATATTTAGAAGGAAGATAAGGCTTCACTTTAGCAACCAGTCTTAGTTGGGAAAAAGCTTGATTTTATAATAGCATTTATCTGTTTGTCCAGTTTATTGAACCTGTCCAGTATTATATTCAAATTTCTCATTAAAGATTGATGGATCTCGGAAGCTAACAACACTGAGTGAACTGATAAAAGGGTTACATTTAGCAAACCAAATAACTGCTGCCTTATTTACATCAATGTTCTGAAAATACAGTTTCATCCAGGGCCACTGCTGTTCTAAAAGAACAAGTAGGACAGATGTAAATTTACCTGGAATTTATAATTAGCCTATCAGCATAATCTCTGTAGTTATAATCAACTTTAATGGTCTTTGGAAGTTGTTTTTAGATCACAGGTGTGATGGTGACATTTAATTCTCCCCTAGCTTGCGCGTTCATACTTTATTTTTGGCACATAACACAATTAAGCTATACTGATAAAGTTTATATCTAATAGAATAACTGTGTTTCCACTGCTTTAATAGCTATTATTATTGTTCTATAACTCTTTTATAAAGACCATTTCTAGAGTGCATGATCAGTACTGTAGTTGTTCTGTTGACAAATTCTTCCTCTTAACACTTCAGAGAATTAGCCAAGAGGATCATGCTAAGTACTCCATAGCTGGCCTCTTCAGTTTAGGTTATGTCTTAGTAGGTTTGAAGAAATAGTAGGGCTTTTTTTGTGAAAAGGTTATGAAAGCTTGTGATGTTATTTCAATAACATAACCATGCTTTCCATCTCTGTGACTGTGTTCCTTAGTGATAAAATGCAGTTTGTATATTAATGTCCTCTAAAAAAAAAAAAAACAAAACAAAACAAAAAAAAAACACTTGGTGACTTTTAATTGGAGGTATCAGATTAAAATGAGGAAAAAAAATAACAAACTTTCAGTTTTTCAATTGCAAAAAAATAAATAAAAGACTTTATGTTGCAGTATCATATAAAATCTCATGTAAATGCATTTACATTGTGCTTATAATGTGATCAAATTTAAAAGCAAATGAGGGGTATGAATACTTTCATAAAGGCACTGTATTTGACTTATCCTGACCCTGTTTCTGTGTCTGTTTCTGTGACACATTCACAGAAACTTTGATTCCTATATCAACACTTCCATAAACCTTGCCTGGATCTTTGGGTGATTTGTTTCTTACTTTAACTTATAATGTAAAGACTGTTCGTGAACTTTAAAAAAAAAAAAATTAGATAAAAACAAATTGTCTCTTACAAACTCAAGGTCTTTAAAAGCTTGAGGGTTACTTTGAACAAAAAAGTTAGTTTCATCAATCAGCCAACTGCTGGCAGCCTTTTCAAATGAAAGCAGCCTCCATCTGGTGTAGAACTATGCTGATGTATTCAGCACACATGCTCACACACTCCAGGCTAGCCTCCACCTTCACAGGCAACGAAGTGTGTGAAGAAAGAATGGCAAAAAACCCACAACAGTTTGCTGCTGTTTCTTCAAAATGTCCCCTGTGTTTTGTATTGGCTTTGGGATTTACTGCCGTGCTTTAAAACAGAATAAAAGCCAAAAGTAACGAGAATTAGCAATTCATCAAAAAGTTAGAGGCGATTTAGCCTTGCCAAAGTAGATCCCAAATTATTCAGGCCAAGGGCTTCTTATTTGGCTTTTTTAATGTCGCTATTGACTGTAGTTCTTTTTTAGGTTTCATATGTCCTCTCAGAGAGGCTGAGCCTGATTTAACTGCCTTCCACATTGACATGCAATTTAGTTTTTGCTAATTATAGGGTGCAGCAGTCATAATTTTTTTTTAGTGACTCCCAGCTCTCTGTCTTTGACCCACACGCCTTCTTCACACACAGGCAGAAACACACATCCACCCTAACCATACAAACAAAATTACCCATCTGCTGATTTTCACAGTGAGGCTGAATGTCACGTACGATTGGGAGGCAGCACACTGACTCACAGTGGAGGAAAGAAAGAGGGAGAGCGAGCAGACGAAGAAACAAGAGATGGGGAAAATCCAGCAGCTCATCTCGTCCCTGCTGTTAAAGGCCATTCATAAATACTCAGCCTCCTATCTGCCTCAGTGTAACAGATTCTATGGGACTCTAGTTCTTTGGTCTTTCACAAGCAAAGCTTTAAATCATTACAACACCAAAAATGAGGGAGGGAATAGAATGCCTCTTGACAAAGGAGGAAGAGTGAAATCCGAAGGAAGGCAACACTGGAGTAGCCTGCTAGCAGCAGAACATTCAACAGCTCCATGGCTGTAATAATGAGCCATTCACAGAGCTGCTATGTTCAGTTTGAATGCAACAGGAAGGCATTTTCAGACTTTTAAACTTCCAGTGCAGAGGCCTCAACTTTTAGGCAATTTTTACAGGACAAATGTGATTTGCTGCATGTGTTTTTACACCATGGAGTAAAATTAGAACAGAGAGATATTTCAAAATTTCTATACCTCTTTGTTTATGTCCAGTTGATATTTTTCTGATTATAAATGTACATTAAATATACCAGTTCAATTTGACAGTCAAAACGCAGAATATATAAATAATGTAAAGTATGCTGATAGGTGAATTAAGGAAAAATAAAAATAAAACAAGTTTTTCAAGATAGCTTATTCTGACTTTATTTAAAAAGGAACAATGTACAAGTCAAATATTAATGTCACCTTTTGACAAGATTAGAGTTTTTTGCTAATTCCGATCAGCAGTACCTTGACAGGTCAAGATAGGAAAAGAACTATAAACAGTTAGAAACAGAGAGAATATTTAATAAATAAAATGTACAAAAGAACCATAATCCAGCAATATTATTACATATGCATGTATTATCTGACACAACTATAACACTCACAACAGCACAAATTATTTTTTTAAAAACATCCTGATCACATCATAGAGAGGGATTGACTTACTATCTCTGCTCGTATCATGCCTATGTCATATTACCTATCATACAATGCAGGTGCATTGTATGATAGGTAATATGACACATGTCAAGTGCTCCCTCTTGCACAAATAAGACAGAGCATCCTAAAACTGCCCACAAGCTTCTAGAAATTCCTGTCCATCTTTCAAAACTAAAATGTATCTGTCGAATAAGATTGCAGCATAAATTACTTTATTTAAAAAAAAAAAAAAAAAAAAAAAAAAAAAAAAAAAAAAAAAACATTTATCTGTGACTACTCATGTTAAAGAATCATTTAAGAAAACAAATTATAGTCAAATTGTTGTATGACTTCATTGGCCTCATTTTAGCCACAATATGAGGTACACCTTAGACTTGGGAACTTTTGCATTTAGTTGTTGGCAGTTTTGGTAAGCCTGTATAAATGCCTTGGGGTCCTGTTCTTTGCTGACACAAGTGGCACCAGGTGTAGTCTTTTGCTCAAGGTTCAAAGTGTTGTGCTTTCAAAGATCTATCAAACCATTCTGCTCATTCTCCTCTGACCTTTGACATTACCACGGCAGTTTTGTCCACAGAACCACAGCTCACTGGGAATTTTCTTTTCACATTGTTCTCTGTAAACCCAAGAGACGACTTTGTAAAAACACCTGAAGTCCTGATCCTAATGATCAGTTTGAACTTTATCAAATCATCTTCACCGCATCTAGATCTTTAAATGCAATGAGTTACTACCATGAGATGGTAGGATGTCAAGTAATTTAACAGCAACGAACAAAGGTTTTCCATCAACTTTGTTGTAGGCCTATTATGAACAAATGTGAAATATTTTTTTCACAGTCTTCCCTTTTTTGGGTGGATAGAGAACACTGGACTGAAAGGTGTTTCTGCTCAAAACTATAAAATAAAGTTCAACATTGACATTTTATGCAGAACAAATTATTACATTGCTCTAATTTTATTTGTGTAAATTTTAGAGAGAAGGAGTCAATATATTCTTCAGTTAGTACTAAGAACATGTTTTAAAAGGTCAAAGTGGTTCCAGACTTTGATGCTGAACCTGTAAACATCCTTGATTACAGCTGAACATTTGCAATGAATATTCCCATCAAGATTTACAAGGCATATTGCACTCAGTAAAGGTCACATACATATATGCTGAGAAAATACTACCTCTCCCCATTACTGTTACCCGTATATACATTGTGGCATCTTTAAAATTCAAGTAGTATTTGGGAAAATATAATTTAGGAGGACCTAAAACAAGTGATTCATGAAAAACAACAATCAAAATCAGAGACATGGGAAAACTATGTACAGGAGAGATAATAAAAAATCTGCAGGACTTCACATGAGGGCTCACTTTTTGACACCAAAATACAAAAAAAAAAAAAAGAAATATCAGGTAACAGAAAAGCATAACTACAAGATAGTACCACTTATCATCTAATGTTTGGCTTTCTACAAAAAAACAGAAGGAGTTAGAATATATTAATATAATCATTTAATATCTCTTATTTCTATGTAGTGTGGAAAACCAGGGTATTAAATGCCATCTTTACACCTCATTTGCAGCTAATCTCATTACAAACTGTAAGTACATACTGTCATGTGAAACAATTAGGACTCCTGGTTTTATATATATATATATATATATATATATATATATATATATATATATATATATATATATATATATATTTACTGAGAAAAGTTAACATATCAATGTCTAGATTTATCTCTGAAAATGAAAGTGATTTAATTACAGGTAAACCTCAAAGCTAGCTTTGGTTTATAAATTAACCAAAAGCTATAAAGAAAAATTTGTATTCTAACTGAGGAAAACGTCATTACACCTTACCCTGTAGCAGCTTGTGTTACTCCTTTGGTTGAAATAACTTCAATGAGACTCTTCTTGAATCCATCTATCAGTCAGACATCAGTCTGAGGAAAGTTTGCTCCATGCCTCACTTTCATCTGTGAGATGTCTAAGAGGATTCTTGCATGCTGTTCTCAGTTGTTTGATAAATCTATTTTTACAGATGGTCTTACATTGTTCCTTAGATAAAGTTTATGGTAGATTCAGTAATGGTGAGCTACCAGGTCATTCTACAGCAAATCATTCCCAAACTATAACAATTCCAGTCTGCTTTCAGGGTGAACTTGCTTGGATGGCAAGACCTGGTCATGTTGGCATTTGTTTTGAATGTCCTCCACTTGTAGACTATTTTCCTTGTAATGAATTGGCTGATTATAACTTCTTTTGAGACCTCATTTAAATTATTACCAGACTCATAAGCCACTACAGTATTTTTGCTGAAGGCCTGAGATAGTTCTTTTGATCCCAGCATGGTGTCCACACTCTCTTCAATAGTCAGCACACTGAACTGAATATAACCGGCTTAAACAGCTGTAGAAAAATGAACTGATTGGAAAATATGTTGCATGGGATGGGTGTCTCAAAGGCCAAAACGGCTATTGTTGATATTAATAATGTGTAAATAATTGTATATTTAATGATGAGAATGTGAGGTTAAGCATTATTGAATTTGGGAATACTTCAAGGGTTTATGTGGTGTGGGGAGACTTAAACGATTGTATGTTTATGTGTATGAGAGGGGCAGGAAATCATAAGATCCTTTATTTTTCTACCTGCTCCTTTTCGAACAAATTATGTAAAATTGCATGTCAATTGGCATGACCATTTGTCTAATTTTTTCTTCTGTTTTTACATTTTTATGGTCTGTTCAAAATAAACAAATAATAAATAAATAAATAAATAAATAAATAAACTAATTGTATGAAATGTAAATAGCACAAACCTCCTTCCAAATCCTAAGAAATGACAATCTAATCATGTCCCTCTGATGTAATACACCTGTGTAATTTAAACAATTTTAAGTGGAAATAAATCTGGGGACGTTCTACTTCATTCCTCACCTGACATTCCATTTTTATAACATTTTAAAATGTATTTTGTTTTGTTTTTAAGTGTTTATTTGTATTTCCTGAATTTGTCAGCATTGATTTAATTAAATATCTATGTCCTCATATGTTATCCAAAACAATATTTTTTTCTTTCTGATGATAAATAAAAAATGGAGGCAAATACATGTATGTATTGTTCCTTTATCCTTATTGTGCTTATATATTTATACTTTGTACACTGTGAGTGCTTAAAAGCCAAAGTCAAACTCCTTGATTGTGCGTACACCTTATTACATACTCACATAGAATAGGGTAAGTAAAAAATTTAAGCATGCCAACAAATTTTGCCATAGTTACAAAGAAACTCTGAACAACACTCCCATTTCAAAAGAAAGGTCAGTAAAAACAACCAGCAACCAGTACGGTTATTTAACACAAAGGTAAATAAATCTAAATTATGCTTGAATAAGCTTGAATAGTCTTTGCAGCTGATCACTTTACCAAAAAAGTATTGTCTTTTAGCCATTAAGTTTAACACTACAGAACATTATGTAAAATGCACCAATTTGTTTTGTTTTTTTCTAAAGGTGCAGTCTGAAGATTCAGAAACCAAAATCTGAGGTTCAAGAATCCATAGAAAAACTGATCTTTATGTGTCTATTCAGAATTTACATGTCTTTTAGACTTCTTCAAATATATTTTTATGGTCTTTACCTGCTGGAGTCTGGGAGAAAATTTAAATTTTATGTATATGTAATAGACAACAAACTATCTTAGATTGTCTAAAGTCATCTTCGCATCTTAGTCTGATAAAACTACATGATATTTAAAAAAAAAACAAAAAAACAAACTACTTTTCAAACTTCTACTCTTAAATGAATCTGTTTTTACTTTGATTTTGACCTTGGACCACTTTAGGTTGAAAATGGTCAACCTGACCAAACTACATGAAACTCTCCAAACTAAATAAAGGATGTGTTTTTAACCTTGTCACGGTTTTACAAAAATGCTTCAATTAGTAATTTTACAAACCCTCATTCTCTTGCACAGTTCTGATGTAAATCTTATTTTTAACTTTCCAGAAAGTGAAATAGGGCGATATCAGTCTTAGGCTGTATAACCTAATCTCCCAAATGTTACACAAAGTGAAGTCACCCTACACTGAAATCATCCACTATTGCAAAGGCTCACATTTGCCTTTATCCATTAGGTTATTTACATGTTTAAGACAAGGTTTAAAGTAAGGATTATGTGTTTTTGTGTGCTCCTACACATCACCAGGCAAAAATCTGAAACACTTACTGCCATGAACTTTGAGACTTTGGTCCCATTTGTCAATCTTTGGTTTTCATATTCAGTTCAGTACTTTAAGTTTAGGATTCCTTGTAGCTTACTCTAGTATTCAATATGAAATTTTTATTCTGCTCTGAGTTGCAGACGTTATTTACATTTGCTCAGTCTAAGGTCCTAATTTCTTGTTTCTTTGTTAGCTCTTGGCACACAATCTGCAGTATGTGAGTTTCTGTGTACTCCTTGGTTTGTATCTTTGCTGTTGTTTACTTCTGTAAGTGTTTATGTTTTCAGATCTATTCAGGAACTTCCATCAGTATCTCAGTTGTTTGCACTCCCAAGCTATCTTCCATTTGCGTGTTATCTCACCTGTCTAGCATTCGAGTTATAAAGCTGCCCAGTTTAAATACTACTTGGTTTTTCTCAGTCAGTGTCAGATCCTCCTGTTATTTCCACCAGTTTCTTTGTGCTTCTCTTATGCTGTATTATTTTGGATTCATCCCTGAACCTTAATTTTTGTAAGTTTTGATTTTCCTTTTTTTCAGTAAAACTGTTTTCACTTCTTTTGCCTTTTCCCTACCTTTGGGTCCTGCTCTTCACCCTTATATGACACCTACATTTTTGCTGTAATATTCAGTGTCAGAAACTGTCAGCTACTTGTTGGACCAGTGCTTTAAGTGGAAAACAACAAGTGTCAGTACTCCCCTTATTCCATACAAATATGGGACAGAAACATGGGTAAAATTTTATATAAATCTTCAATAGTTTTATTGTACAGAAATTACAAAGAAGAAAAATAATAAAGCTAAATCAAAGCTACATGGTCCAAATTCGGTGTCATGGAGCCACTTGTTTTAATTTCAAGCCTCATGTCGTTAACTTGGACATGGAAAATAACATTGAAATATTAAAGATATAAAATAAAAGCTCAAATAACACAAAGAAGTGACAAGGTTCTTTTAGATTAAGATTCCAATAAGCTTATTGTTACAGTTTCTTTCTGTAAAATACTTTTCTTCTCAGTATTAGGCTTGGCATCAACAAACTCATGGCACATTGGTAATACTATCTTACCTTTTTTCTGAAAATACATACATACTGACATATCAACTGATCTATTGGCAGAACACTAGCTCAAAGATCATAGCAGTGAGTTAACTTCACTGATACAGGATGTTTGAGCTTTCACAAGCAGTGTTTCCATTACAAAGGTGCACAAATTTCTGTTGATTTTCTACTAATGTCAAAAAAAGACAATTTCGCATAACATCTGGTTGTTGATCATGTGACTCGTGATGCGAAAAAAAAGTGTTTCCATTGCAGTTTTGCAAATCAAATTAATTTCGATATGGCTGAAAAACCACCTCCTACTAGTGCCAAAACTTTTTCTCAAAAAAGGTTTTTTTTTTTTTTTTTTTTGAAACATGGCGTGTTTCCATTAAGCAAATTTATTTTCGTTATTTCAAATTGTGCATTTTCAAGTTTAATGGAAACGGAGCTACAGTTGCCATAGTCCAGGGGTCCTCAAATCCAGGTCTCAAGGGCCAGTCTCCTGCAACTTTTAGATGTATCCCTGGTCCAACACACCTGAATCAAATCACTGAATAACCTCCTCAGTATGCAGTCAAGTTCTCCAAAGTCCTGCAAATGACCTCATTATTTGACTCAGGTGTGTTGAAGCAGAAACACATCTAAAAGTTGCAGGACACTGGTCCTCAAGGCCTGGATTTGAGGACCCCTGCCATAGTCCCTCTGAGTGCTAGCAGATTGCATCTATTATGGGCAGTGAGTGAGCTTGCAATGAGCACGCTGGTCTTTTACTACCTGGGTGGTGTGGAGCTATAGAGGGAACACATATGATGTAACACCAGAAAAGTCCCGTCACACTAAATGGTAAAATTTTGAAGTGGTGGTACTGTGTACCAGTGCATACCAGCCCACTAAAAGTGATGTCTTGGATTATTTATTTGGTAGGGAAGCGTAATATGCATTTTTTGGTGTTTTAGATCATGGGAACTTCACAAAACTGAATGAAACTATTAATGTTAGTCTTTTACTATGGATGCTTATATACTATGCTGCCATGTTGAGTATCAGCTGTACATTGGTTATATGGGACTATGAAATATTAGAAAGTCTGATGGTGTCTAACTTTTATATATATATATATATATATATATATATATATATATATATATATATATATATATATATATATATATATATATATATAAAACCCCTTGTCTGTTGTGTCAAAACATCTGTAACACAGAGAGATCCAGCATGGTGATCTACAATTAGGTTATTAATGTGTCTTCCAGTACAACCAACTGTGCTGCAAACAAAGGTTAAACTGCATTTTAAGCAGGATTTTTTTTTTAACCCACCTGATGATATGAAGATTGAAAGTGTTGAGCTCTTGTAAATTTATGATCAAAGTAGCTACTGTTTCTGCAACTTTGTACTGCACATCAATCTAAATAAACTACATAGTGGGTAATATTAAAATAAACTACAGTAAGAAAGGAGACAGTGGCATCATCACATCCCTGTGCATATCCAGCTTTTTACAAATGTTGAAGTTTTGTTTTCACAGTTTTTCCTTCGATTAGGTATATCATAATCAGGTATGCAAGTAACCTACAAGTTTTAAATGTGCTGCTCATAACATTTTGATAGGCCCACTGAGACCAACAACCAGCCTATAGCACCAGATGAAAGCTGTTCTTTCATCTTTTCCAGCTAATAGTTGATGAGTTGATGTTGACATAGCTCCAGTTTTCAGTGCCTGAGTTGATGCTTGTGACGGTGGAAAAAACCTCTTGTAGCTGCCCTAGTTTAACAATGAAACTAGCTTGGTGGGAAAACACCCATAGTCTACTTTTGTCATTCACAATAAACAGTTCAAACCAAACTAAATGTAGTCATATAAAATACTCAAATTGATATTAATATTAATCACAACTTCAATTTCTTACTTCCTTTACCTTCACATAGGAAGTGAAACCAATCTGCCAGTGAAAGCATTGAGCAGATGAACACCAGTGTACTGTAAGTAACTCACCTTATTTGGAAAAAAGCACTTTTAAGACCTTGATAACATCACATAAACATTATTACAGTTGCATATTATAGTTTGCAATTCTATATTGCAGTTTCCATTTACCATTATTTTCTATTTTAACCTTGTACATACAAAGTTAATTCATTTAGTAGGAAAATGGTGGCAGCAGAGGACTTTAGACTTCATCATTCTGTGGTGTGAAATGAAAGACCTAAATGCAGCCAAGTCTCCAGATACAAAATGTGAAAAAAGAAATAATGAAATGCATTTCAACGCAAAAATGGAGGCTAGGCAGTTGTAGAAAATGCAGGGAGCAAACTTCAAATCAATCAGATAGGGAAATAGAACTTGTCACAACATATACTGTGTAGCGAGAAAAAAAAGTCCTGACCAAGAATGGCTAAAATCTATGAGCACAATAAGTTAATGGTAAAATGGAAATAGGTGTGATGGTAAGCAAATTAGGATCAGGCGCGAGGGAAAAAACAATAAGAATACAGCACATGAATCCAAAGCAGCAAATGAGACCAACACATGAAATCAGAAATTGATACACATGAAAAGCAGAGCAAGTCAAAGCAAAATCCCACAAATCTCCAAACCATGACAGATGCCTAACAAAATTCAATGTCAGTGCCAGTCGTATAAATTAAGCATTCATGTAAGATGATGTCTTTTGTCTGTTTTCTGTTTCTCGGTCTGCTTGTAAATGTTGAGTATCCACCAGAGGGAAATGCTCCAGTTCTCTCATTTCTCTCCTTGAGTGAGCTCAGATTCCGCTTCTTTTTTCCACTCTGCTGTCTCTGACTCCACACCAATGTTTGCCCTGATTTCTGTCTTATTTCATAGAGCTCGTTTAACCTATGCTCGGAGGCTCTGACTGCCCCCTCTACCATCAAAAAATACACAGTAAAACTTATCATCCTCCCTGAGCACCGGTGGCGAGATTATCTCAAGGTCAGGTTATTAGGACTGTAGGTATCATTTTGGAAATCACTTCATCTGTTGGATAATCCCTCAGCTAACTAAGAAATTGTATAGCAGCATACTACCCATTCCTAATTTTTTTTTTCTTGCAAGTGCCTTGTTCATGAGAGAGCTCATTGGAGAATGGGTAGACTCTAAGATAATTGAAATGGTAGCTCAAAGAAACCACTTGTTACAACCAAGGTGTATGGGATGCCATTTCTGAACCCATGTCCCAAGCAGATTGGCTACAGCAGAAGAAAACCACATGGATGAAACTCCTGTCAGCTACGAACAGGAAACACAGGGACAGTGCACACAGGCTTAATAAATTTGACATTAACAGCTTGAAAAACGTTGCTTTGTCCACTAAGACTTCTTTTAAGCTGAAGCTTACAGATGATAAAGTTAGAATTTTATATAAGCAACCTAAAACCATGAATCCAATCTGCCTTGTTTCCCACATCTTCTGATGGCTACTTCCAGCAGGATAAGGCAACATGTTACAAAGTTCATATAATCTCAAACAAGCTTCTTGGAAATAAAGAATTAATTCTTTAATTAATTCTTTAATTGCTTCAAGTCACACGATCTCAGTCCAATAGAGCACCTTCGGGATATGGCAGAATGGGGCATTTGCACAATTAATATACAGCCAAAAAATCTGCACAAACTGTGTGATGCTATTATCTCAATACAGACAAGAATCAACCATATTGTAGCCACAGCAGTCTGACAGAAGCAAGGCTGCCATGCACCAGTGCCACCAGGCCTCTGACATCATCAGCAGGTGGTGTCAGAGGTTTTGCCCAAGGAGACAATAACAGACAGACATAGCAGGGGCTCGAACTGGCAACACACTAATTACACAACAAACTCCTACCACTGACACCACCATTGCCCAGACAAATTAAAGAAGTTCTGAAGGCAAATGGGAATCCAACCTAGTACTAGCAAAGTTGAACTGGGGAGTGTGTTCTTCCCTCAGTAAAATGCAAAATCTTTTGTCGAATTTATGACACTAAGAAACAAGGCAGTTGTGAAGGCAAATTGGGGTTCTTTCTGGTGGACTAAATAAAGTGTCTGGTGGGTGAATAAAGAGAATGACGTAAAGCTTTGTCTGTCATGCATGAGTACAACTGCCTACCCCTTGGTAATCCAAATGCTTGCCTGTGTTCTTAGGAAAATAGTTTTTGAACTTCAAATAAACTTGAAGACATCATGGACTTGTACTAAGTTAAATAATTTTACTGTAGAGTATATATGCTTTCATTATTATCATCAAGCTTATTCCATTCCGATTTTTCACAGTTTGTTTTTTGAAACACATTGAAATTGTAACTGCTGAACAGCAAACGGTCATCCAAAAATAAATAAATGAACTGACTCCTCAGCATCATGAGTCAAGTAGTAGAGAGTGGATACCCTTAAATTCCTTGGAATTCAGATCTCTGGTAACCTCACCTGATCCAAGAACACCACTGGGTTTGTGAAACATGTCCAGAAGAAACTGCTTTTTCTGAAGAAACTGAAACATAATTTCCTAATAGCATCATCATAACTGTCTACAGACCTACTGTGAGGTGTTCTGAGACACTATCTTGACATGATGTTCCAGTGTCAATGACAAACGAGGGTCCTGAAGAGAATAGTGAGGGGAGCTGAGAAGGTCACTAAAATGTCATAGCCCTTTGTCTAGGATCTGATTCAGAGTCATTAAAGGAACAAGGCTCTGAACATTTTCAAAGATTCCTCATTTCCGTTCCATGAAATTTATAAACTGCTGCCATCAGGGAAATGGTACCGCAAAAGCAGAACCACCACATTGCTACACAGCTTTCTGCTTTAAGCTGTTAAAACTCTGAACTGCATTGTATATTATTGCACCTGTTTTATATTTTTCATAATTTTTTTAAATAATCTACAGAATGATCCCAGAGAAACAATACCTTGTTTTGTTGTAGTCTATTTGCTTCATATTAAAATAAGAAATGCATTTGATTTACCTTAATTTGACCTACTCCCATGTTTCACAGACCTTGTTAAAGCCAAACTCCTTTGTTTCTAAGGTGAACGTCTCTTTACTCAGACTTAGTATAGTACTTAAGATCAGGGCTATAATGAAAACCAGGTTCCCTGTTGGGAAAAACTCTTGTAGCCACTTTCACGGACATAGATTATGCCTGGTCCTAAACTAATTTGCCTTTTCAGTGGATGACTGTTGAGAAATCTCTTTAGTAAAGGACTGCTAGTAACTTGATCCTCCTCTCCCTCTCTCTCCTGGAGTATCTATTCTTTGTATTTTCTCTTCCAAATGCATGAACTTTCTCTATCCACAGTATCATCTTTCTCTTCCCATTGCAAAGCAATTTTAATTTAAGACTACTTGTATGGCTTGTGCTTATTCATCATGTTAAATATCCCTTAGCCTTCTTCTCACTTGGTGTAGATTATTCAAATGACGGCTGCCCCATATTTGGAATTAGGCTGTAGACATATCGGCCCATAAATTGTCTCGATCTGCCATCGCACTCCAGATGCAAAGAACTCCAGTGATGTATGCTCTTGTGTGTCATAATGCACTATTATTCCATTTTGGACATGCTTGTGGGTGCAGGGTGTGTATTAGCAACCCAGATTAGAGTCGTAAAACTTGGTGCAGAGATGATGACATTTACCCCCTGTAAAACCTCCACAGGCTGATTGTGCTCTCACACTGTAAATTCAAAGTCTGCCGCAGGGGAACCGAGACAAGATTGTGCATGCTAATGATATGTCAGGTTTGTGTATATAAGGCAATTCAAGTAGGGCTTTTTGTTCCTCTTTGTTTGCATGCACATTAATCCCATTTATATGGTGCAATATGTTAGTTTGTTTATCCATACTTTAGAGCAGCTAACATGAGATAAATCTTAGTTCTGCATGAGTGTGCATAGTGCCGTCTAAGCTGTAGTTTAGTAGTCTTCTTGCATCTCCCATGAAACTGCACAAGAATCCTCCTTTTCACAGTATGTTTGACTGCATAGCCCAACCTGTATCTCGTCAATCTATCATGGGGGCTTGCAAACAGGTTGTACAAGTGAAGGGAAAAAGGGACAAAGAATGACATTGACAGGCAAGTTGCTGCAGAAAGTCTCCCTGTTCCAGGGACAGCAAGCTGATTGCTGATAGCAGATGTGTGTCTAATTGCTGCGGGGTTGGGTACCCTCGATGTGTCTCTGTTTCTTCTGTCTCTGCCTGCCAGAAAGCTAAGCCCCCACCAGAGCCCCCCAATCACTGCCTTAATTAGAGGTCTTATCTCCGTCAATCACCGTGCCTTTTTGCTCTCCTCTGCAGCCCACTGTAGGCATAATGGCGTAACAGGCCCGGCCAGGATGGCAATGTGTCACATAGTATGAGAAAAAAATGGAAAAAGAGGGAGAGATAGTGTAAAGAAAAGGAGGAGGATTTAGAGAAAGATGAATGTGTTTTTACTGTGGCTAGTATTCATACTCCTAGAAGATTTTCACATTTTGTTACATTACGACCAAAAACTTTAGTCATTTTTATTAGGATTTTATGTGACAGACAAACATGGTGTAATGCCTTAAAACAAAAGGATTATTAAAGCACAACATGCATTGAATATAGGGGACTAAGCACAACTAAAGAAACTTATTATGCATGAATGCACAAGCATTTGAGCCATGCATTTGGGTCAGCTAACATGTTATTAATGTTACTATCTTTGGCTATCACATCTTGCATAATTTACTGATAAATGTTGAAGCCCATTCAGAATTAACTAACTGAATTACTTCAAATATGGTTAAGTGCTGTCAGAGTTTTGAATCTGGCCGCATGAATATTAGAAGAAAACCATCTCATTAGCTGCAATGAAATTCAATAAGGCTACTAGGGTTCCAGGGGCAAACTTTAATTGTATTCAGAGTGTGAACGAGTGAAATGTCATCCACTGACCAGGCAGCTCAAGCATAGATTTACGGAAGTTTTAAACCAAGTCACGATTCATTTACCATTAATAATGCTTGAGTGTATTCAACCTCATAAATGAGCTGGCTTTGGGATTTTATCACAGTGCACCTAAGGCTTGACTCTTAACAACAAGCAAAATTTTATTTGTGGACTCTCCTTATTTTGCCTGAAGTTTAGGATTATCATATAAAACCGTAAGGTCTATGTAACTGTTGCCTATAGATATGGAAATTATACTGTATCTTGTAGAACTGCAAGAATGTATGAACAGAAGCAATCAGCCATTGCATAAATGGGCTCTCAGCTATTCAATGCTATTCCCTGCAAACATCCACTGGGATATGTGGAAAATGTAAGGCCATGTATGACGATCAATAAAAACACATTCCAGTGCTATACTAGATTTTCTACGTTTGTTTAGAAATTGGTATAAAGGGATGAAGAGCATTACTCAAGCTGAACTGCTCAATACCTGATGACTCGTTTACACTGAATATGAAGATGTGGTATGGATTCATATTGTTGACATATCTGGCTACGCAATGTATTGCAAAGTGCTTGCAATAAAGCAAGCACATTCAAGAGTTTTCAACCAGATTTTCTTCTGCTGTTTAATTCTTCCTATATAGACAGCAGGAGTCCTTGCTTGCATCCCCATTTTTGTGTGACTTTTTTTGCTTTATTTTCAGTATCAGTTTTAGAAATTGACTGGACAGCCAAATAAAAAATAGAAAATTTAGTCACCACAAAACAGGACTTTTCTTGAGAATTTGTGTTGCTCTTTTGCAGAACATACTGTAGGTTGGGAGCCACATTTCTTATATTAAAAAAAAACTCCACTACATTCCGACATCACTATAGTACAAATTGCACTTTTGTCATGAACTTGGTTTAAAGAATTCATGTAAAAATGAACTTAAAAATATTTTTTCAAACTACAGCACTACTTAAGGGGGTTGTTTCGTAGATCAGGCTAACGTAAACATTCAAACGTTCTTAACTCATCATTATCACAGCTCAAATCGACTTTTTACTTTTATTATTTAAGGTGTACATGTTAACAAGAATATGCAACTAGTAAAGACATGAACAATCCACACCATCCACCTATGCTGACTATTCCCAAGCATTCTAGCAGTTACATAGGTTAAGTTAGTCCAAAAATTAACATCTGTCATCTGAGTTTAATTGAGCTTAAACAGAACTTCACAGTGACTCACTCAGAAATCTGTGCTTTAGATCTTGCATTTGCAATAAATTACATATGCCTCTCACTTAAAATATCTTATCTTTTCCATTTTCTTCTTCCTTAGAGTAGTAGCTAAGTGATAGATTGGATTGTTACTCTACAACCTGTACAGATCAAACCATCCACTTACTTGAATGGCATAGGAGGGAGCCCACTTTATTGGGTCAGAGGAACTTATTCCATAGACACCAAGTATTAATAGTATAAGTATACTTAGCAACACGATGCTGTATGGTGGTGTATGGTGGTTAGCTCTGTTTTATAAGTTATAAATGGCACCAATTCACAACAAAGGTCATTTGAAATAGTAATGTCTTGGATATATCTTGTCTTACATACAGGACATCCAATTTATTTTCAGCTAAATACAATCCAATTCAGTCCAAATTCAATTCAACTAATTATATATATGTATAAAATTGAATGCTCTAGTAAATCGACCTATCCAAATTTCTTTAGAGTCAATATAGATGGTGAAGGCAGTAGATCCCTTGTAGTGGTCTGTATTACAGTGAATCTGAAGAAGCCTCTGCCTAAAAACACTTTGTTATTAAATTAAACTTTGCAACCCCAACAACCTTTGCAACCCCAACAGATAATGACAGCGAAGATCAGACAATCTACAACAGACTTGTAGAAGATCTGCAACATCTTGCTGCAAATACTGAGGGACTATAGCTTTCTCAAGAAATACAGTGTGCTATGTCCCTTTTTGTAAATGGCTTCACTATTGCAAGTGTAACTGAGACATATTAATAATATAATTCATGCTAATAACATAATGTTTCCTATACAGAACCCTTTTAAGGAGTCCTTTAGCTTCTACTCACAGGTAAATAAGCCTATTATGTTAATTGGTGAGTTCTTGCTATAATGGCTGTGTTTATGTGTGGCTGTTTGTCTCATAGGTCTATGTGTTGACCTTGTGATTGGCAGCCAGTTGTCTCTCGGTCTACCCTGCCTCTCCAGATACTCAAGTACCAAATAATGAAATGCTATCTATCTATCTATCTATCTATCTATCTATCTATCTATCTATCTATCTATCTATCTATCTATCTATCTGTTATTCCTTGTCAATTTGTTGATTGTGGTTAAAAGGACACACCACATCGTTTTTAGAAGTTTTACTTCATTTAATAACCTTGATGCTGTTACATTTGTTTTGTTTCTTTTCTGCAGCACTATGTTAAACCTTCATCATTTTTAAATGTACTATATGGCTAAATTTGACATCCAATCCAAAATGCAATTTTTCATCAAATTAGAATATTACATAAGAACAATAAAAACAGGATTCTTTATGCAGAAATACTATGTTTTGGCCATGAAATGGACTACAAGAAAAAAACTGTTGATTTAATGGATTTCCAGCAGGTAGTCATTGACACCATTCACAAGGAGGGTAAGTCCCAAAAGGTCATTGCTAAAGAAGCTGGCTGTTCACAAAGAGCTCAATACAAGCATGCTAATAGAACATTGTATGAAAAGAAAGTGTGGTAGAAAATTGTGAACAAGCAACAGGTATAACTGCAGCCCTGATATGAGAAGGAAGCAAAACCCTTTCAAGAGTTCAGTGAAGATTCAGAAGGTGTGGACATGAACTAGAGTTAGTGCTCCCATAGCCACCACACACAAATGTATTTAGGACATGGCCTACAACTGCTTTATTTCTTCTGTTATGTTGCTCTTAAACCAGACTGTCTTATGTGGCTAAAGAGAGAAAAAGACTGTTGGTCCAAAGTCCTCCATTATGAAGTTTATATTACTTTTCATTTGAAAATTGAGATCCCAGAGTCTAAAAGTGGAGGGGCACAGAATCCAAGTTGCTTGAGGTCCAGTGTGAAGATTCCAAAGTCATGATTTTAGGTGTCATGTCCTTGACACCTCACAAACTGGTGTTGGTCCGTTGTGTTTTATTACCTCCAAAGTCAACATAGCTCTTTACCAGTAAACATTTGGGCACTTCTTGTTTCCCTCTGCTGACGAATTTTGAATAGAAACTTTTATTTTCAATGATATTCTAGTTTATTTAGCTGCATCTGTGCAATCAACCTACCTGCCATTTGCCATTCATGTGGATTTATAGGAAATATTTAAATAATAATCAATGTAGAGGCTTTGTTCCATTAATCATCAAATATCAAAGACTGATTTTTTTTGAATAACTAATTTCCAAAAATGATTTCTCAGAACCAGCAGGCAGTTCATGCCAGAGAAGACACAGGCTGGTGGAAACATGCAGTAGACATGTTATTGAGAAATAAAACTGTGTTGGAGTTAATAAGGTTGCCACATTGACTTCTAGATATGTGTGAGCAAAGAATGAATAGAGGAGGTTGTTGAGGTTAAGTGTAAGGGATAGGCACAAAAGTGCAGACATGTGCAGCTTGAGCATAGGTTAAAAAGGGAGGTTAGGCCAGAGGTTAAGAGGGCTGGAACAAGTCCAGCATAAGAGAAAAATAATACAACAGAGAGAGCGAATAGGGAATCCTCCCTCTCCGCCTAGCTCATGCTGGTTCTTTCTGGGCACCTCTTCAAAATCAATTTAAGAAATTACCATTCAGCCAGAGTTCTGTCATTAGGATTTTATAATTTCATCTTCCTCCTCCAGTGCCTTTATCCCAGAGCCCCTCAGTTCATCTCAGCAGCACAACCCGGGTGAATAATTAACCGCAGCCGTGAGCAGAAAGACGATGAGTGACACAAGCATTCTATCATTTGCACGCAGCCGTCCAGCTTCACCAGAAGAGGTGGTTCACTTTTGAGTCTTGTTCTTCTGTTTTGTTTCTTTGTGACTCAACTCAAACCTGTCAAATCCCTAGCTTCTGTGTAAATATGTCAACACTGTAAGACACAAACACAAGTTATCACTCGCAGAACTCATTGGCTTATCATGTTAACGCACACTTGCTATCTGTCAGTCAGGACAGACTTTCTTGCCCTTTGTGATTCCTCTTTGTTCTTCAAAACGATCTGTGGGGGGCATGCTGAGACAAGACAGGGCCCTCTTCTGCCCTCTGTTTCATGTTGCATTGAGCTCTATAAACCAGGGTGGGGTAAAATAGAAAAGGATGGAGGAGCAACTGCTTGCAAGGGGATCACAAGGTGAGAGTCTTAGTCAAGGTTTAGCCTTAAGACCTGATGTGGGTGGACATATTTTATGAGAATCAATAGGAAGACTCAATCGGATTCTCCGCAGTCTCTGCCATTTCCATACCTCCAGTGTTAGCTGGTTCTTTGTAAGGAACAAATATTTATTTGGGAGTTCCTTAATGTGCTACATCTTCTGCAAATAGGGTACATTAGTTCACATATTTCGCAAAAATTGGTTTTTCATGTATTAGGAATGTCTGCTTTTGATTTGCTACATAATTACAGCATGTCTAAACTGGTGGATTTAAGAAATGGCACGCCGTCAAGACCAGAGAGATACTGTTAGTGTTACTGATATAGCTCTCTATTGGTCTTTATCCCATTACTGCTTAATCATCATTGTTTTTTAATTCTTGTCATGCATCTCACAAAATCCCAGCTGCTTATTTGTTCATGCCTTTATTCTTTTCTCTACTTTTTAATTAGAGTTCATAATTACTTTTGCATTTCTACTACGATTTACTAGCTCTCAGATGCACTGTCAGAAACTGATCATTCATATTTAATATAAAAACAGCTTTTGGATATATTTCCATAATTTTTTGTAAAAAATGTTGGATGATAAGCTCTTTGAGGACAGAAGATACATGCCCAAGAGCTGATACTTTCTTTGTTAATCACTTTAAGAATACAAAAACACAGATCAAAAAAGTTACAGGAGTGTGACACAAATAATGCTTTATTTCACTTGAGACAAAAGATTATTTCATGTTTTTTTTTCCTCTTAAACATTATATATTGTTTAATAGTATATTAAAAACATCCATTGTCATATTTTATTCTCTCTGACTTGCCCCGTATGTTGAGATATGATTATATAGCTTTGAATATGACAGCACTTTCTGTTGCAATGCATTATGGGCCTTGTAGATACATCATATTGTAAAATACCATTTTGCTGCAGCCAGAAGCACAACACATGGAAAAACTGAATGCAACCAAAAAAGGCAATGGAAGGGGCAATAAATAAACAAGCAAATTAATTTAAGACTTATTATTGCAAAACTGGATGTTTTAACACTTCCAAAGGCCTTAAATTTAGATGATTGAATTTAAAATTTTCAATGACTTTTAAAGACCCAGCGGAAACCCTAAAATGTTTTCTTTGGATTTATGATTAATACTGTCTCTTCACATTTAAATGAAACTAGCTTAACAATTTAAAAAAAAAAAAAAAAAAAAAAAAAAATATATATATATATATATATATATATATATATATATATATATATATATATATATATATATATATATATATATCTTTGTAAATAACCAGCAGGGGATTAAA
Source organism: Anableps anableps (assembly GCA_014839685.1). Classification (NCBI taxonomy): domain Eukaryota; kingdom Metazoa; phylum Chordata; class Actinopteri; order Cyprinodontiformes; family Anablepidae; genus Anableps; species Anableps anableps. Next base: position 22,134,173 of record CM026086.1, on the reverse strand, counting down.
CAGTAACAGTTTTTAATATTGGTAATATGTCTCACTGCCCAGGTTGTCACGTCCTACGGGGACATCACATACACGTAAGCTAAAAGAGGACATCAGTCAACTAATTTCCTGTCACTCATTTGCATGTCATTTGCAGGTCCCTTCAACAGGAAGTGGGTGCAGTTGTGTAAACAATAATGCTGAAAGTGGTATCTGTTTTGCATCTTTATATGTGGAGCCAAATTAAAGGGCTATTTCACTGTTTTAATTTAATGAATTTAATGAATGGTTTAATGAATGCTGTAAATTTGACTGGATGCATTTAGGTTATGTGTGAGATTTCAGGTGGCTGAGAGGGATGACGTAGTCGTGGCCATGGTCACCAGTCATGCAAGAACTGCCACTGGCATGAAATACTTTTTTTTTTTTTTTTTTTTTTTTTTTTTTAACCTCACTTTATATACATATTGCTCAATAAAGTCATATAAATTATTATATAAAGAACATTTAAAGATTTTTTACAGTTACAATGCATATTTTCTGTTTAATCTTACAGTAGGAACTAATCCTAGCATATTTGGTTGCAACATTTTAGCATAACTGTCATAATGTTAGATTTTTAAGTTGACTTTCTTTTTTTAAATGCTGTTTAGAGATGTGTTTTCTTGGTTTTCATTATCCTGAGTAGTTTTGTTTATTGTCTTGTATGTTCCCTCCCATTAGTTTCCCCTGTTGTTTTAGTTTGTAACTCCCAACACCTGTTATTTTTCAGCTATCAGCACACCTGCCACTCATTGAACAATCACATTTTGAGTATTTATACTTCCTGTTTTTCTTGACTTGGTTTCAAATCCCCCTGTTTCTAACCTGTGATTTTTGAGGTTCTCTTGTATTTTTTCTGTGCTGTGGATTTGAGTGTTTACCATTTTAATTTTGTTAAAGTATTTTTGCCTCCTGCCTGCATTTAAACACTCTCTTGCCATCATTATGTGACATGCACAAAGAGCAAATGGCTATCCTCAAGCAGCACAGCGTGTATTATATTTTGCAAACAAGAAAACATGAATTAAAAAGGCATACCAGGAAAAAATACTAACATGACTCAATTGAAAGCTTACTTCACTTAAATGAGGGGGCCATGTTGCAAATGTATCATTTAGCTCTAACACTGTGGAAAGCACTCAAAGTTGTCAATGAAACTACAAAAGAGGAAGTTTGTCAGCACTTTTTCCCCCCCATCTGTTTGTATCTGCTGTTTAAAAGAATTCCAAAATTTTTAATCAAACGTCAAATTAACCCAATTCTGCTGTACATGTTTTTTTCTTTTCATCTAACTTTCATGAAGTCAGAAGTTGTTTAATGTTAGGTAATTTTAAATCCTAACAGTATGTCTTAAACATTTATCTCATTTTTATAAGTAAATATTTTTACCAGAGAAAAATTAACTCAGGACAATCCTGAAACCTAAAAAGATTCTTTATAACCTATGTGTACCTATTGCAATTAGAAATAGAACTATGGTGGAGAGTGTGTTAACATACTGCATCAGCATGGTACTTCAACTACAACATGGTAGATGAGGGGTCTTTGCTCAGAATGTTGTTGGAATGTTCTTTCACTCTGTCTGAGATCATTTTCATATCAGGAGGAGGAACTAGGGCTCTGAATGTTGTCAGACTCTTCGCCTCCTTCAACTTTTTTTGATGTTCTGCATTTTATAGGGTTAGCTGGAAAATTAGTGGGGCTATCCTAAGTTTGCCTCTTAAGAGATATACCACTAGCGTTCTCCCTGTTGCTTAAAATCCATTCCTTTGATTAAGGGTGTGTGCAACTCCTTTATGGGAAAGACATATTAGTGGAAGTGTGTTAAAAAAAACAAAAAAAAACCCACCACCCTAATTTTTTAATGAATAAACAACCCATATATGCTGTATCTGGTAAGTAGCCAAGACTCGAAGGCATGGCTCCAGGTGAATGTTTTCAAACCTGTTCTATTCAGAAACATCAATGTTTCTGATAAAATCTGTTGCTTAAGTCCAGGAATCCATGTGGTGAAGGTGACAATCGACTTGGCACTAATTAGTTGTTTCCCTATAGTTGTCACAGCATGGCTGTCCATGTTTTGTCAAAAGGAGACATAAGTCCAAACAACTAACTTTTAGCCTATTGTAGCCAGTTGTCTGGGAGAGTGTAGCAACAGGTGAGGGAGGGGCAGCACTCCATTGCTGCCATATAACTGGAAACTCCAGTCTTCCGCAAGCACATTTTCTGGCATTGCATTAAAGGACTTTAAACTGCAGGAAAAAATAAGACAGAAAAATTCAGCCATTTTGAGACCATGGCTTTTTAAATACTTGATATACTTAAATACAGTTCTCTAAACCTGAAAAATCTAATAAATTGCAGTTTAGTAATGATTTTATGCAATATTAGTTACAAACAATCAACATTGCTAGTGAATGACCTTTTTATAATCAGTTTTCTTTAAACTTTTTAACTCATTTAATGTTTCACTAACTCCCACCTCAAGTATTAAAGCAAGTCTACTGTGGTACACTTAAAACTAAGCCTGCACTGGAAAAAACTTACTATCTGAAGTAAAACTACTTAAGGTTTTTGATTGTTTTTGTTTCTGGCTGGCTAGTCAGCTTGATGAAATCCTAACTTTGGATAACTGATAAACCTCTATGGAATCAGATCATAAGGCAGCCAAAAGAATGTTTCAAACTACATAATCATTCTGGTACTAATGACAGATATACTTTCAAATCCCGACTCTCATTTCATATAGAAAGTTTTCAGATGGCAAAGCAATAAAAAGTTTTAAGGATGAAATATTTGGTTCCCTATTGGTTTGCTTTTTGCAGGATACTTATCTCATGACTGCATAAAAGAGAAAAATATGCATTTGCCATATTTTTCAGTGTGAGGACAAAAAAGTAGAGTTTTTGCATGGTCTGCCTGATTGAACATACAGCTCTGACTGAGTTCACTTCAATTAATTAAAGCCAGTTACAGAAATGTTAGGCCTGTAAGACATGTGTAGAAACTATTATACATATTAGTTTTATTTGCCACAAACTGGGTGGAATTTGCTGATTGGAAGTGGCACACAATCATTCTCAATAATTCGCATTCCCCAAAGAGTTGACTAATTGGAACCATTAAAATCTTGACACCGGTGGTTAATTTGTTTCCCTGTGTTTTATAGCGATCATTTATCCCATCGGAAAGCTCAGATGAAGCATGGCGTGATTACTCCGGTAGTCTGTCAGAGTGGGTCGAATGAGGCACGCACAGGCCAACATCTCACAGTTCCCAAAACCCCTTATGTCATCAGTCGCTGGCATGTTTTTGTCACATGTAAATACTGGGTCTAGATTAATCCCGACAGTGAACACGATCTTTATGAGTGCACTGAGACTTTAATGGGAAAACAGTCAACTTGACCTTTCTGTGAATTCCTTGAGGAAAACACAGGGAAATATCCTAATTCGAAAGAGATGGAGTTGCTAAGAACACATTGATTGTTTGGAAACTACTGCTGTCCACATGGCTTGAAGGCGAGGGGTAAAACACAGCACAGGGCTCTTGTTGCACAATAATCATAAAGAATGCAAGTGTGTGTAATAAAAGATGGGTTGGCTATTTCAATAAAGCAGTTTACATAACAGACCCAGCTACCTTAAATGCTACATGATCTGAATAGACACTGCTTGCTTAATTGGGATGGTCAAAACTAGGCTGAGTTAAGTGGGATTAGTTCCTTCTTTATAGTTTAGAAAAAGTTAAACAAAAACCTTAAAGAATATACAGAATTATCTAGAATCTGTAATCAACTTGTCAAAGTGTTTGAAGGAACTGTATGTAAACATTTTTGCTCATCCATCCAGGTTGGTGCTTATCTCCAGTGGTCAATGGATGAGAAGCCACCCTAAACAGGACATTTACACCCAAATCCTCAAAACTTTGTACCACAAACCACAATGTCAATTTCTTTACTTTTCAATCTTTTCCAACATGCCTTTTGCATCTGTTTCTGGTTTTCTGCTGCATTATGTGGAGAAAAAAAAACTGTCTGATCTTAACTATGATTACATTGACCATTAGGCAGGGTTGTCCAACTCTGGTCCTCAACAACATGAATGTTTAGAGTCTCACTGCTCATACACTGATTCTGAACTGCTGAATTATCTTTAGAAGCCTGGTCATGAATCATTCATGTGATTCAGCTCTTAAGAACAACAGAAACACCTTAAACATGTAAAGCACCAGGCCTTGAGGACTGACTTTGGACCCCACTGCCTTGGATCAAATCCACTGATATTCTAAAAAAAAGTATGGAACTGAATGTCAACAGAAGATAACAGGTACTGTGTAAGCAACTAACTTATTAATAATTTATTCCAGGAATGTTCCTGTTAACATTTTCTTTGTCCCAAAAAATTGGTCAGCTTATATAGTTGCAAAGAAACAAGTACTAAGCAGTAAAAACATGTTTTACAGAACAGACATCCACACTACAGACCATAAGTGCAATAAAGTTAATAAAATCATTGTCAGAATTTCTTGAACTGACCAAAACATTTTGGTTACCTAGTCACCAAACAATAGATAATAATAGTAGATAATTTAACTACTTGTATAATACAATACTTAACAAGACTTCAACAAACATGAAATCTGAATACTTAAAGGGAAATTCTGAGAGGGATTGAAGAGGGAATGTGCAGGTTTTCATTAGCTTATAAAGATTTAGCGTTATAAAATGATCCATTTAATCGCAACACTAAGCTCACAGTGTATGCACATAATTTGGATTTCTGAAAACCTGATTTAACTTTAAGGAAAGTCTGGAAAAGATATGAAAAATTCATCAGAGAAAGGCCTTGAAAGTCTGGCAGGTTATGTTATGATGCCATAGAAGTGCCTGAGATAATTTAATGAGACACCTTACTCTTAGCCTTGGGTCTCATTGTGTCACCTCTCAGTGAACCAGACAGGGTCCCTTGACCTGTGGTTTCTGAGTGTTCTGCTCCTCAGTTTAGTGGACAGAGAGTCTCTGAATAACAGTTGTTTGACTTGGCCTGAAGATTGTCTCTCCAGGGAGGCACCGGCTGTTTTCATCTTGGCACAGGTGCGGAAGGTTTAGCAGTACCTCTCTTTAGAATTTGTAGCTGAATAATCAGCAATCTGGAAAACTGTCTTGAAGAAAGATTAAAGAACAATATTGTAAATAAAAACCACCAAATTTTAACCAAATTTATCCATCCTTGGTTAGTCTGAATAGGCACAATTTCTGCGTTATGTGGGTTGGCTGGTCAAAGATTCAATGCTGTGTTCATCTCTCTGGCTGTCTCTACCATCTGTTCTTCATCACTCTGACTCACTCCATTCTCTTCATCATTCTGATCCAGCTTTCACAACACAGAAATTGCCCCATAATGAGGTAATCAGGGACAAAGGGGGTTAGTGCACAAGTGCTTCACCCAAACTATCATATGAAGACCAGTTGTATCAGTTTTCCTTCAAACTGTCAAATGCACTGAATTATTCTTAGCACAGGAAATCGCATAGTAAAATTCAGTTTACTTAGTTTCAACCTTTGCAGATACAATACCACTGATTTTAAAAAGCAATTATTTTTTTTTTTTTTAATGTTAACAGTTTCATATTCAAACACTGCATTCATATATTCAAATATTTCATTTGGACAATCTCAAGAGCAGAGTGAGACTAGAAAAATATCTCCCTCTGTATGTGCACAAAGATGTTCAAGGTCCTTTTTTGTGTGTTTCTTTAACACTATATAAGCATCTCATTGACTGCTTGCTTTATTGCGCTGGAAAATGAGCTCCACAAAGCTGCTGGACATGTATTACCTCATGAATTTTATTAATAAGGAATTTTGTTATTGTACAGTGAATTTAAGCAGGGACACTGGGAAAAGTTCCGAACAAAATGGCTGCAGTAAAGCCAATAACCAATCAGGTAACAAATCCAACAGGTAAAGGTTGTTTTTTTTTTTGTTGTTTGTTTTTTTTTACCCATCTCAAGTAGCACTTTGTTGGCTTTTGTTGTGGCTCCAATTCATTGCAAAAGGCAATGAATTTAAACTCACAGGGGGCAATAATACAATGTTTTGTATGATGTCTGGTTAGATGAGAAGAAAAGAACTTTAAAAGAACTTAAAAAGCTGGTCATAAGGATATTAATTGTGTTTATTCTTTTAAATACAGTTATGAAAATACAGTTGTATGAAATGTCAATGATTCCTTTTTAAATTCAGTTACATAATACATAATAAAGAAGTACTAGTCAAAATGAGTGTGGTTTAATTCACGTGGTCCTACATTAGGAGAGTACAGATTTTGTTCATATAGTATAATATTTTCAAGTGGTTTTATGTTGGAAGTGGTTTTAGATTTTTTTTTTTTTTTTTTTTTTTTTTTTTTTTTTTTTTTTTTTTCCAGTACGCAAATGCCAACTGAGTTTTCACCAGCAGAATTGCTCTTAGTATCATAAAAACACAGAGCAGACCCACATGTTTCCCAGTGCAGAAGTGTCAGCTTGTAGCACTTCACGGATTTTGACAGAGAAATTGTAAAACTCTCAGAGCTCAGTGATGCAAAGCGCCAGTCAGCCTCTGATTCACCCTCTTAACTCCTCTTGACCAGTGCTGATGTAAACACTGTGGCAGATGAGCTCTTGCTTGACCACAATATGTGGTCTGCCTGCCTTTTGTGGTGATGCAACTCATGGTTCCTTGTAAGTTTTCAGCTGCTGCTTCGGATTTCCAACAAGTTACATCACTCTGAGTGACTGCTGTGATTGGGAATGTGAGCATTTTATTACTGTCACGCTTCAATTATTGGTGAGAGATTAAAAGATATATGGCAGTCAAGAGAAAAGCCTTCTGGAAGACCCAGACATTTGGAAAGCTCCAAAGAGGTTTTGAGGCAGAAAAAAATTCATTACTACAAAGTTTTAATGATTGTGAACAGATGGACAGGGAACATAGCTGATATTGATCTGCTGAGGCTAAGAATAATGCTCAAAGGCACCAGGCTTCAGGGAGCAGGCTGGCTGGGTTTCATTAAGTGTAAACATTTTCAAGGCAGAAGTAGCCTGAAATGAGAAAATTCGGAGCTGTGAGAAATGAAGGTGAGATAGAAAGTCAAAGGCGAAAAAAGCAAACAATTCATGATCTTTTCTTTTATTCCTTGAGCCATCTCTTTGGAGTTTGCAACCAGCTCTGAATAGATGATAGAGCCTTTCAGTTACAGTGCCTGGTTCTGGCCCTGACATGAAATTATGGACAGCAGCCCCCGGTGGACTAAGATGAAGCACCCACAACTACCTCAGCTCTGGTTCCAGCAACAACACCTACATAACACAACCTATGTGGGCTTTTAATAAGCCTTTCTGCTTTTGTTTGTTGTGTTTCAATCTGTTTGGCAGATTGGCAGGCTGCTACCTGCTGACACGCATTGCTGTGAAGATAATAGCATTTGACATTGTTGGTGGGCTTTGTGATGGGCAAAGCATGAACTGGTTCATCTTTGTTTATCTTTTTTTGCTTAATTGCAGAATACAGTGGCTTGCAGAATGCCTATTAGTCGCGTGCTGGGTTGAGAGACAAGCCAGCACAGAAAACAAGAAAAAAAAAAAAAAAATCCAAACACATTTTTATGTAGACAAACACTAATCCATTAATATTGAGAGTTTGCATGTATAAACATTCTTGTGTTTATCCACATACACACTTGGGCAATATAGGAAAAAAAGGGAAAGATAAAATACACCAGTCTTTTGTGTTTAAGCCCACACGCCAAAAACAAAGGAGTACATGTGAGAGTATATCGCTCATGAGTGTTTGTGTGTCCTTGGATTACTGCCTGTTGGTGTTTAAACACTGTTGGGAAAGATGAATGGGATGAAGAGAGAAAAGAAGGTGAGGTAAGCAGAGATACGGGAAAAGGAGTAACAACAATGATGGGGAGGGGGTCAGGGTGAAAAGGACTCCCGTATCTCCAGACTACCCATCCACTGCTCAGAGGCAGTGACACAGCAGCAGCTTCCTCTGCCTCTCATGGCTCAGTCTCAGTGATTTGGAGCTGAATTTATCCCCCCAGCAACAAATACTAGCAGTCACTTTGGACTTATCAGTCCAGCAATCGTGACTTCAACCTGGCAGAGGCTGCTTGCCCTTTCCCCTTGTCGGAATTGATCTGTATCAGTGATGATGAACACAATAGTATCGCCTTCTGGGCTGAAGCTTAGAACCCAGTGGTAATAATGTCCAACAGAAGGGGTCAGGTGGCTCCCATACATGGGGGGTCAGCACCTTACCACGGTCATTGGTTCCCTGTCCCCTCACCAGGTCAATGTATTTTGAGAGCTGGCAAAGGCCTGTGGATGACAAAAGAGAGGGGAATCCGCAGGAGAAAAATGAGACATGGACAGTTGGCTGTTGTTCCCTGCGTGTATGTGTGTGTTTGTGTAGTAATTAAATCATGGGAGTTTCTGTGGAGCACATGGTGCTTAGAGGAAGCATGGGTGCTGACTTAATTGCAAGAAAACAGAGGAAACTGTGATTACAAACAATCACACCTGCACAGCACCACCAGCTCTGACAGAGGGTTGTACAAACACTATTTACAACAGGAACAGCTTTAACTTACTCTAATAATCAAACCCAGAGTTTTCACTATACAAACAGTGCCTTATCCAGAACAACTTTTATCCTAGTTGTAGTAGAGTTAGGAATGTTGAAATGAACAGTCATACTGAGTGCACCAACAGAGATATTGTGACTGCATCTCCCTCCCCCCCCAAAGTTATTCATCCTTCCATTGTCTATTTTCACTTATCCTTGCAAGGTCTTGGGGATTCTAGTGCCCATCTCCAGTGATCACTTGGCGAGAAGCCAAGTACTGCAACACAGAGATGCACAGGACAAACAATTCTGTGCAGAAAGACCCTATGCCAGCATTCGAACCCAGGACTTTCAACCTTAAATGTTGTAATAAAAAAAAACAAACAAAACAAACAAACAAAAAAAAAAACCCAAGGAAAAATACATTTCTGAATGAACTCCTCCTATGGTTTGGGGAAGGAACTGCAGTGAGTGTGCCAGAATGAAAACTGAAATAGTTTCTGGAGCATCAATCATTTAATCCAGCTCAGTTTAACATACCCAGATTATGTGGATTACTGCTCTTGAAGAAAATAAACAAACAACTGTATTTGTTCAAATACAGTGTTGACCATTGCAGAATTCTATTCTGTTTTGATGTGATACAAAATGCTCTGTTAATATTTTTGCATACTTTTGGTTGCTTTTTCCAAAAACCTTCGACGTTCTTTTTGTGTTATAACTGTTACTTTAGCAGACAGACTGGGCTTGCATCCTTTAAAAGTCACCAGCAATTTATGGTTTACATTTTATAGAAACATATTTTACTCTTTAAGCATTACTTCTGTTTTTGCTTTTTGGTCACACCAAAAATGTTTCCGATTATCCAAAAATTATAACCTCAGACAAACTCCACTCCAGTTTGAGTCTCTGACAAGAGTTGCACTAAAGATGCAGAAAAAGGACTTCATACTCAACTGTTAAAGTAAGACATAACTGTGTGCATACACACACAGCTACAGAGTTGCAGTGTCAGACAACACAACCAGCAACACTCTCTGGGTCACCATAACATAGACACACTCAGATTGTATACCGCAAGCTTCGCCTGGCTGCTTGTCACATCAGCTAGTTTTCTAAATGAGCTCATATTCTCTTGCTGCTTAACTGAGATGACAGCATACAGATGAGGCCGCCAGAGGGCCAAGTCTAGTTTGCCAGCCTGGGATCAAGAAATAAACAGAGCTGTCACTCATATGCCAACAACACACCAGAATAACATGCAACATTGTTATTCACATCTTTATATTTGTGTAAACTTTAAATCAGACATTTGTAAAGCTGTGATTATAAGCATGCTAGATTTATGATAAAATTAAGATCAAAGTTGGTCTTGAAGATCTCTTGATCTAAATAAAGCATTTTTGTAGCTTTGGCTGCTTGTTTAGAGCTGTTATTCTTCTGGAAGGTGAACCTCTGCCCCAGTCTAAAGTCTTTTGCAGCCTTCCTTCTCTCTTGCAATGCTCTCTATCTATCTTCAGCTTTAAGCAATTTCCCTGTTCCTGGTACAGAAAAGCAATTATCTCACAATGACGCTCCCAATACGTTTTACAGTGGGGATGGTGTTTTTAGATGAATGTGCAGGTTTTGATACATGCCAATCTCAGCAGTTTGCATGAAGGCCAAAAGGTAAATCCTGATTTCATCTGAGCAAACATCGTGTCACACGTTTCCTGTGTACCTTACATGACTTCTTATAAACAGTAACTGTGACTTTTAAAGGTTTTCTTTCAATTTACAACTTTTCCATAAAGGCCATATATGTGAAGTAAATGAATAATAGTTGTCCTGTTGAGAGATTCAACCTCCAGAAATGTGGATCTTTGCAGCTCCTCCAGAGTAACCACTTGCCTGTTGACTTTTTCTTTGACCAGTGCTACCCGTGCCAGGCCTGTCAGTTGTATTCATTCCATTTTCAGATTACGAAGTGAACCTTGCTTTGAGAAGTGTCCGAAGCATGGTGTGTGTATGTGTGTGTGTGTGTGTGTGTGTGTATATATATATATATATATATATATATATATATATATATATATATATATATATATATATAGATATATATATATATATATAGATATAGAGAGAGAGAGAGAGAGAGAGAGATAGGTTATTTTATTTATAATCTATCTAACTTTGCTACAAACTTCTCAACTTTATTCTTGACCTGATGGTTTTTGTTGGTCTTCATGATGCTGTTTGTTCCCAGATGTTCTCTAACAAACCATTTGAGGTCTGTATTTATAACATGATGGAGTAATTAGGTGACACATAAAGGCAATCGGTTGCACTGCATTTTATGTTGGTGTAAAAGGAGCTGAATACATATGATAGACTTTTTGTAGTTTGTTAAAAAAAGAGAAAACAATGTATTGTTTTCCTTCCACTTTACAATTAAACTGCAGTCCAATGTTCTACCCCATCCAGTCTATTACTTTATTTTAAATGGTAACCTTCTTCAACAACCTACAAAAGCCCACAGCGTTAGCCTGTCCAGTGTGTGTCTTTAATTAGACACTTTCCTTCCCATTTTGGTCAAATACAAGCCTCCTGGTTTTTCAGTGTTAGTCTCCCAGTACCACAAGGCTCATAATTACCAAAAAATAAAATCCCAAACAACTTCTCAGGAAAATTATGATTTTTTTAAATTGGATATTTTTCTTTAACATCTCTGGAGAAGCCAAACTGAAGGAGCTTTGAACCTTGAAGAAAGTTAAAGTAAAAATCAACAATAACCTCATCAACCTATTAAATCATCATGATGTACAACTTCAATAGTGTGAATGTAATTGGACCAAATGTTAAATGTTCTTTTAAAAATCTAGTTTTATCTTAAATTTGATCTCAGTTTCCCATTTGTAATAGTGGACTGCAATCCTCACTATCATTTTGTTTTCCAGTGGAAACCATTTTATTTAGCCAGTGCATATGGAATATCTTCTCAGCTAACACAGGACACATTAAAGCTCTACACACATGGATGGTTGGTGAGGAGGGTGCTTTATACCTTCTATGTAAAAAGGAGTAATGAGAACTTGTGAAGGCATAGGATTCAATTGAGCAGTGGAGCAGCAAGGCTTGCTGCAAAGATCGTGTAGATCACTGATAGCTTAGTGCAGTACCATGATTGAAGGCATGCATAAGACATATTCTGCAGTTGAGTAAAATGCCGTGTGAGCAAAGTGATAGAATTAAATTGCCTTAAAAGTCTCCTTATCATACAGCTTCAGATTTGTTTCAGCTTGAAAGTGTCACATAAAATAAATTATGTAGCGTCAATATAAAACTGAAAAGTGTTGATGCAAAAAGCCGAAAGTCTGACAGAAAATCCCAACTTCTATAATTATTTTATTTAGTAACAGTGAACTCAACTAATGTCAAACAGTGCCACCACTTCAGCCTTAGGAAGGTCTCTAGAAGAATAAAGAAAGATGTTTTGCATAGGGTTTCATGGTAGAGAAGCTGGTCACACTGTTGTCTGGCAGCAAAGAGATCCTGGGTCCTACATGTTCTACCATTGCATGCATGGGGTATCACTGGGTACTCCAGCTTCCTCCCACAGTCCAAAAACAGGATTGTTAGGTAAATTGAGGTCTTTAACTTGCCCTTAGGTATGTGTGTGTGTGTGTGTGGGGGGGGTTTGCATAGATGTTTGTCCTATGAGTCTCTGTGTTGCCCTGTGGGGGAGCGGCGACCTATTCAGGGTGTAACCCGCTTCTCGCCCAGTGACCACTGGAGACAGGTACCAACTCCCCTGTAACCCTGGAAGGATAAGTGGCCATTGATGATGGATGTGATGGTTTTGCAGTGAAAAAAAAAATCCCAAAAGGCAAAGCACATAAAATCTCACCATTAACTAGAATGGGAAATTTGAGTTTAAGTCTTGGGTACTTGCTGAAAATAAACTGCACAAAGACTCAAGACTTGACTTGCACTGTAGATTTGGGACTCAGATCTTTTGAATAACCTTTACTTTGACATCAGGGGTAAAGAGACTGATTAGAATGTCTGTGGACAGTGGACTATTAATTTATAGTAATCTGTTTATGAATCATTGATATGATTATCTGTCATTACTATGTGGTCATAACAAAGTTCACATGGTTGTCTCTCAAACTGATCTGAGTTAAGATTTCAGATTTTTTTCAGAATTAAAAAAATACAGCTTAGCATCTATTCTTTCACTGTTAATCTAGAGTCATAACTAAAACACCTCTGGCTCTCAAAAGCACAACCTGTTACATTTATTTAAAAAAAAATTGATATTCTTACTAATTTACTCACTCACTAGATTGCATCTCACTCTTTATCATGTAGTGTATTATGTACCTTGAAATGTTACGGTTTAAAATTAACAAGTGTTCGATGTATGGTTTAGTTGATGGTTTCCTAATAATCTCCACAATCCTCCATCTCAGACCCTTTATGTCACACTGTACATGCAGTAAACAAGTGGTAAATTTGAAAACATGTTTAAAGAAACAAACATTACTTCTTAAAAAATATTTAAATTTACAGTAGTTTATAACATCCTCTTGCTGATGAGTGAACTTTCATTGCAATACATGTGCTCATGTTAAATCAGGTACAAACTGTATATGATTTTAATTTCTGACCTACAGCAGTGCAGTGGTATAGACAGAATAATTGCCTTTCTGATTAACTAGAACTATATTTTACAAAATATTTAAATCTCCTAGCTATCCCCGGTCTATTGTCCTCTGTCACGTCTGTTGAAACACCAACAGGTAAGGAGCACATGGTCTTACATGCAATATGTGATCCACCATTTTGCAATTTCCTCTGTTCCAGTCATGGCAGCAATCATGTCCCATGACTGGACATTAAGAAATTAGTGGCTCATTCATCATGCCACTATTACTGTATCTCTACCTGCCTGTGGTAAACTGGATGTTATAAATGTTACTGTACTTTTTAAAGAAGGATTGGTTTGATTTCCTTAATGTGTGCTGGTTGAAATACCTGAATTCAAACCTGTAGTAAGTTTAATATGTGTGCAGGCCAAAACCTGCAGCCCAGTAGACACTTGAGTGTGTTTTCGTGTGTGTCTGACACATAAGTAGCTGATGTGAGTTGCCCTTGAGAGGAAATTCTCATGTTTATCAGTGCTGTTTCCAGTCATGAGCATATAAATGGTTATATGTGGAGATTATACAGACAGCTGTCAGTTAGAGCTGAATCTGTATAACAGTATCAATATACCACCCAAAAAATGACAGATACTGAAAGTGTTTGGTTCCATAACACTGAGGTGTGGAGCGGCTAACTCCTTCAGTCATTCATGGTTTTCTGAACCAGAGGCTGCAATGTCCTCAGTTGACACCTAAAAGACACAAATAGTCCTCTCAGCTTGCTCCTACATGCATAAACATCCACTGTCACACTACAAAACTCTGATATACACACATTACACTTACATGCATTAAAGCTCAAAACACCACAAGCTATCGTAGCCTCTGTCAGACAGATGCTCAATTCTATTCCCTCTCACACTTCCAGGTATATCATAGGAAAATATTCACAAAGGCACAAACATGCACACTCTGACCATCTGGTTAGGTGTACATACACTGAATTGATGACAGAAAAGCATGAAAATAATAATAAAAAAAAACATCAGCCTGGCATGCTGCTAATTTTGTGTCTAGATACCAGAAGAAGGAGCACCACTGTGACTTGCTTCCTATGCATGAGAGTGAATAAACGCACAAATGCATTTGTATCAGCCGCACACACTCGCTGACAGATTAATGTGGATCCGTGTTATGCTGACAGTCCAGGCATTTAAGCAGGCAGGGTTGTGCATGGTGTAAGCTGTTTCCTGTGAGAGCTTTGAGGAATGTAAAAGGAGACCCACATTCTCTGTCCCTATTTCTCCTCCAAGGAGAAGAAGCCATTGAGAACACTGCATGAAAATATAAAAACAGCTTGTACAATCTGACTTATAAAATCATTACAAAGGAAAATGTCCCTGTGGGATAATGTGGGATATTAATGTTTATGGACACTTAAATCCTCCAGAGCCTCCAGCTACAGTACATTACTTTGTTCTGTTCATTTTTGTATGGGGCCCAGCTTTTGCCAGCATGCCTTTTGAGAGCATAAACACGGCTGCACAGCTACAATAAGGTGCATGAATTAGATATGAGGTTGATATAGAGACGTAACAGATCTGTTGGCTTTTACACTGTATAGCTGCTCCGAAACTGTACAACAATACAGATACCAAAAGGTGGAATGCAGAAGAAAGGAAACTTGGGATTTAAAATATGGAAAAATGATGGAATAGATAAGTGGATATTTCTGTTCTGTTTTGCATAAAAACATGATCAGACAGGAAATGTATGTTTGATTCACTGGTTGTGCAGTGAGCTGCATGCATTCAGGCATGCATGTGCAAATGACAAGACTGTCCACATCTGACCAAGCCACTCCACTTGAGCTGATTGATTTCACATCACTTCTTTATCCCCAATAACTGCATGCCTGAAGGGCTGCAATGGCTCCAATATTTCACTGCTGCATGCCTGCACAACCACACTATGTTTACAGCACGTTTAGTGTGGGCCCTGTCACTGTGTGTGTGTGTGAGAACGGTGTGGGTGAGATCATGGGAGGATGTAAAATCGTAGGTGTGTTTTGTGTGTTTGGAGCAGCTCCAGCAGCTGGTAACTGTACACATGGTGACATTTTTGATGATGACATGCCACACATGTCTGCTTGTATCCAATACAAGAAGGAGCCTCTGCTGCCACTGTGCCTATTGTTTTCTTTCTCTTGTCAACAGTCTGAAGTAGATTTTCTGAGCTAGTAAGAAGAAAATAAGGCACCCTTCTTAGGTAATAATACTAAGGCTAGAACCTTTTTTTTTTTTTTTTTTTTTTTTTTTTTTATTTTTTATATATTTTGTCACATTGCATACAAACTTCACTGTAATGGATTTTTTTGTGATGAAAACAAAGTACAGCATAATTTTGAAGTGGAAGGAAAAATGATAAATGGTTCTCAAATGCTTTCATGAATTAAAATCTCAAAAGTCTGGTGAGAACTTGTGAACAGACCAAAATAGTCCACACCAAGTTTTGAACATTTTACAGAGCACTGTACAAACCATCATCCAAAAAGCAAAACTGCACATTACCCTGAACAAAGCATCTCCAATGTGCTGGTGGCAGCAGAATGCTGTGGAATTCTTTTTTCAGTGAAACAATGCTGGTAAGAGCTGTTGAAGATGGATGAAGTTATATGCAGAACAATCCTAGAAGAAAACTTGTCAGAGGCTGCAAAAGCCTTAACACAGAGGAGAAGGTTCATCTTCCAGCTGGACTAAGACCCTAAGAGTAAGAGTTTTTGAGTGTTTTTTCACTGTTTTCTACTAAAAGTAGAATCAAATCACATTTTTGATGCTAAGTTGTTGTATAAACAGAAAGATCAATGTCTCATCTGTAATTTTCAGGGCAATTTTATGCTCCAAAAATATTAGGCTCTGCAGCTACTTTTTCAATCTCTATTCTTTCCATTTGTTTTCTTTCTTTGTGTATGGAAGGCTGCCTACAAAAGATTTCAAACAGACACATAATTTAAAAGGCTTTATTCTGAAATGTCAAACGTGATAATACGATTGTTTCATCTCAGATCCTTGCCTTGTTGGCCACAAAATGTCCTGTCTTATCTGAGAGTTCTCCATGCAAGGCACGGATAAAAAGCTTGATTAACACTTGAAAACCCAGGGAATTTTCTGGCTCTTCAGGGAAAGCAAACAAACCCTTAATTGAATGTGCAAATACTGCTTCCATGCCTGATTTCGTAAACCACTGGTTAGTGTAAAAATGTGTCAAGGAGAGGTTTTTCAAGAGCGCCAAACTAATTATGTATGTTTACTTATAGGTTTTACTCTGTTTAATATTCAAGCTTTCAGTTTTAACTTTACTTTTTGGTGCTCTGTGTTTTGAGAAGAGGCTGGGTGATGATTAGAACAAGCGAGGAGAGCAGTACTGCAAACTGGTGCCAGATCTTCTATTTTTTATTTTTAATCAAACTGCTGTGCTGACATTAGCATAGATCATGCAGCAATCCATATTACATAGCTCATTAACAAGGTTGGTGTCTTTAATCCATAATTAAAGAGTATACTTTATACACACTGCCTTGCAAAAGTATTCATTACCCTTTATCTGTTTCACATTTTGTTTCCAACTTCAATATATTTTATTGTGACTGTAGGTCAAAGACCAACACAAGCTAAAAATACTGACACTTTAAAATTTATATCCATAAAATGCTTCATCTGAGCCACTTGGACAACAAAAGGCTTTTGAAAATAAAATGAAGTTTTTTTTCTTTTTACAAAACAATTGTTAAAACTGAATATTCTTCTATATCACAGTATTTTCAGTCTGATAACTCAAGCTGGGTTTTTTTTCTGTTAGTGTTCTGTTACTTCACAAACTGGGCACATCAATTTAGCATTTGTAAATAAATATGTAAGTCCTTGTTAAATTTAGAAAGCTCTACATTCTGTATTAATTGCTTTCTTGTTTTGTTTTTTAAACCATGGATGGAAAATCCTTACAGCAACATCTCTGTTTACTTGTGCAGAACCTGCCTATATTAGTGCACTGCTGAAGAACTACAAGAGTATGCTTACTAGGAAAAAAAATGTCACCTTCAAAATAAGTTGATTTTCCAAAATAAAAGCAGCATATTCACAATGACACATACAAATAGCAACGTATGCATGTTTATTTTTCAGTTTTCATGTATGCTGGTTCAAGGACACATAAAGGGAAGGATGACGGAACCATTACATAGTATGTTCTGATTGTTTGTGGTGTCCCTGTTCTGCTGCAAGTTGAACCTGCACTCCAGTTGCAGGTCTTCTGCAGACACCATCAGGTTTTCTTCCAGGATTGCCCTGCATTTAACTTTAAATACCTTCCCATTAACTCTGAGGAACTCCTCTGCCTCTGCTATAGAACAGCACAACATGATGCTACCAAAGCCTTGCTACATTGGGGGATGGTGTGGTCAGGGTGAAAAACAGTGTCAGTTTTGCTTTTAGGTCAAAAACTTCAGTTTTGCTCTTATTTGACCAAAACACATGTTTGCTGTGTCCCCTTACGTAGCTTGTGGTAAGCTGGACTTCTTGTGGGTTCTTTAACAATTCATCCAGTCTTCCATTTAGGGCAGATTTGAAGAATATACAATCACATTACACACAGGTGTAATCTGTTATAGATGACTCATTAAGACAATTTGTTGCACTGAATTTAGGGGCATCAGAGTGTAGGAGGCTAATAACATTTGTACCCCACACTTTTCAGACTTTTATGTATAAAACAGTTTGAGAAACTTGTAGCATTTTTCTCCCACCTCACAATTGTGTACTGGTTTGTGTTGGTCTCTCATATAAAATCCCAAATAACACTGTTTGTGCTTGTACTGTGACAAAATGTGAGAACCAGGGTTATGAATGCTTTCATAAGGCTTTGTATTTTGCATGCGAAGGCTGCAGTTCACCCCTACCTGGACCATGTTATCGTTCAGCACGGTGGCTATCGATTCACCATGCCATTTGGCTATTGATCGGCGTAGATCCCATTATGTCAGTGATATTGTAGCCCTCTGGAGCACAGTAAGTTTAAATGGGAAAACTAGCCACTGAGAACTGATGGGATGAGCTGAATCAGATGCAAACAGCAGCACAGTAACATGTAGCTTAGGATAGCATCCCATAGCCCAAGAACAAGCATTCTCATTTATCTAGTTTATAACTGTGCCAAGGGGAGCAATAGAACCACAGAGAATAATGACACTGACTATTTCAGAAATGCAGATTTTCTTTTTTTTTTTTTTTTTTTATTTTTTTAGTGCGGTTCACTATGGGCTAATATCCCCTGTGACAGCCAATGCCTACCAGACCGCCTTCTGTTGATCACTCAAATTGACCACAACTCACTATGTGGTGGGGTGCAGAAGAGAGGGGAGGATTTTCATTGCCCTGGGATGATTGGGAAAGGAGGGTGGGTGAGTGGGCGTTCACTGCCACTGCCTACTCTCTTTCTGTCCAAACTGGCCTATCATGTATTTATAGCAATATTGAATTTAATTGCATTTCTAGCAAAGGGCATTAGACTTTAAGAGACCCATAAATGGAATTCCAGGCATGCAGTGACAATTCGCCGTGCAAAGAGCATGTAAAGTGCACACTCATGGAAAGAAACCTGGCCTGCAATTTGTGCAATGTAAAAAAAAAATCTGAAGTGAAAGCCTATCAGCCCGCTGTGTCCTGGATACCAAGGCTGGCTGGTAAGTGCTGACCCTAAGGCTGCGCGTTGTGCCATGTTTCTCAATAAGGCACGGTTTGAGACAGTGCGCCACTGAAGAGGTACCCTACTGGGTGGCAAATGACTGCTAAACTGGCTATGAGATGATGTGAGATACTGTAAAAAGCCCTGAGCTGAGCCTGTCATGAGCTCTCCATCCATCCCTGACCGCTTCATTTTCTAACAAGACGAAGACAGTTTACATAAAGGTAACAAGCATTTGTAGGTCCTACCCTCTGTCGGGGCATTGCTCAGATTCAAATTCAGTCTGTTTATTAGATAATAAATTGAGCGTGAAGGATTAATTTGCATTTACTTCATCATTCTAGTGATATACAGCAGCAACTTCTATACAGTGGTGCCGAGAGCTTAATATCCCAGAGAATAAAAAACTGGCATGCTGATATGTGATTTCTTTCCTTCAAGGACGCCCTAGTATGAGGGCCATGGCAACATCCATGCTGTGATTCACTCTTCTTGCTTCCTTCCTCTAAGTTCTTGTCACTCAGCGTCTGAGCCAGAATATCAGACACACTTAATGCAGTGCCGAGAGTTATCCGATATTAAGCATAATCAAAATCTTAATGAACATCATTAAAATCAAACTGGGGCTCACATCACAGTGGGTTAACATGGTCTGAATGTGGATAGATGTGTGGCTGTGTATATGTGCTTAAAGCTATCAGAGCCTGTCAGACTGCCTCAGGGAAAGCCGCATGGGGGTCACTTCTTATTCAAAGCTTGGCTGACATGGCTTTACATTTTGAGAATTATTATTTTTAAATTCTTTTAAAGAGCTGAAGCATGACAGTTGAGTAAGCCATATTAAAGAAGGCAAAAAAAGGATGTTGGGTGGCCACATCAATTTCAAGCACCAGTCGGGACACCCAAAGGTCACATGCTTAATCCAAGCAACAGCTAATGCTCTGCTAGGATTACAGAAGTACAAAATGAATAAATCCCTTGAATTTGACATTTGCTAACATTTGACATACTGTTCTACTGCTCTACTTAATGACTATTTACTCAGAACACAACAAAACAATCAGAGTCTTTGACTGGAGAAAATGGCAAAATCCAGCCAACACATATGCATGCAAGTAAGAGTTGGTTACAAGATTAAAAACATACACATTTGAAAAAGAAAAAAAAAAGTTTCAAAGTGGTTTATTTAAAATATTTTGGTTCCTGTGGCTTGGAGTTCTTCATATGAGTTTCAAGTGCATGACTGACCAGTTATTTTCTCCAGTGGTACAAAATAAGTTGATTAGGCTTTTTGGAAACATTTCCAGTCATCGAAAAACATAGCACAGTCATGGTCTGGAAACTAAAGGACCACCACCCACTCTTATTTAACATAACATAGATTTAAAACTACAGTGAATAAGCTACTTACACGAGCAAAAGTTGAGTTTAATTGGTTGCTTGGATGTTCATTTCCTTGTTATTTTGGTAATGTTAAAGAGCTATAACAATCTGATGACTCGGGTCCTAAAAACTACCAGGAAATTTAATGCAGTTTGTTTATTATATATAATGGCTTATATGTATCAAAATAATAAATAAATGTTATAGGCAACATTGCCATAAACAAAACAATTACGGATATACCAATCCACCTTTTTCTGGGTGATATGGACTTCCAGTTTTCTTTGAGGTCTGACCAACCTATTTCAAAAATCACCAATTTATGCTTTTCACCTTAGGATTATGACACATTAACGAGAAAAAAAAAAATATGCTGCAGGTTCCTTAGACAACTTTGAATCCTACCGACAATAAAGAAATTCAGTTCATATCCAGAAATGTCCAATCAAATCAATGCAATCTAATAGAATCATACAGACACATTCAAATTCAAGTACAGACACTCAAATTCGATCCAAGTTATAATACAATCCAATAAAATTCAGTTTATGATACCAGTTGGTTTAAAAAAAATGTCAATAAAAGATCAGCTGACCTGCTCTAATCCATCCTGTGCAAACATGGTGATATCCTTAACCTTCATCTGACTGTGTATGTATGTATGTGCGTATGTGTGTGTGTGTTTTACCTCAAACAGTGCATAAAAAAGCCATGCAGTCAGTTGATGCATTTTTTTTAGACTGAAAAATAGCAACACGTGCTTTAAATGAATAGATACAATATCATTTAATAAAACATTTGACTGGCTAATTACTGGTCAGAGCCAATCAACAGGAAATTGTGAGATTCAGTCATTATATATTTTTGTTTAAAATTTTGGTGTAAATATCGTGATACAAGTATTTTTATTTAAGACTATTATACCTTGAGGTTCTCTCCTGCCTAGAACCGAAACCCAGGGAGACAGACTCAGAATGTATCCAACTGCACACCCTTATTTTGTGAAAAAAAGAGAAAAAAAAATCACATTGCTGTAAATGATTAATATGTTTCATTCTATAGCTCTGACCAAGTAGACTTATACCTGTCAATTACGTGGTCCAGAACAATCATTAACCTTAGTTCGACGTGGTTTAGGACATGGCAGGTGGCATAAAAGCTCGTGTATGTGAGCAAAAAAAATTAACCTCTCTAACTCAATAGTTGAAATTAAATGCGCAGGTTGAAATGGGGTGAGCGTCATTATTGAACAGTCAATCTGAAATATGGTCAAGTGAGATCCACGGGGCTCGTATGGATTATAAGCGGTGTGCGTGTGCGCGTGCTAAGGGTGGATGGGCTGATCATTATTCTCCACCCCCAACCCCCCTTCCCTGTATCGCGCGCGGACCTGAGGCACGAGCAGATGCTGCTTGGGCACGCGCTGCCTTTCGAGCCAGCTGCCTTAAATAAAGCTGACGAGAGCAAACGGAAGCTCGCCGTTTATCAAACCAAAGATAAAACGCTTTTCTTACCAGTTTCAAAACATGTTTTGTATCGACTTGGCATCTCACGTTAATAACCTTATAAACGGCCCAAAAATATACAAATTTGGGACCTAAAAAGCGACAAGAGGAGTCAGAATAAGAATGGCTGAAAGTGAAAGAGATGCTAAAAAAAATTATCAAATGTATAAGCGTTAAACTTCATGTAAACTGGACTTTCTGTGAATTATTTCAACCCGCATGAGTGCCATACTGATCTTAGTGCGTGCCGTGTCTTTTAAGAATTTGAAAGAGTGATTTTATGTCAGTTTCTATCCCACCCTTTCTTTTTACCCTGAACACGGAGAGACGAAAAGCCGCTGTTGAACTCCGCTCTTACCTCCAGAGAACGATGAGTCGCTGTCCAGGGTTCCCGGGATGCTCACTCTCTGTCCAGGGTGCTGAATCTCATCTCTGGCTCCGTGCAAGGTGGCTTTGTAAATCCGCTGCGTGGAGGCGCTGAAAACGCCGGTACAACAGGGGGAAAATAAAAAAAAGAAAAAAAAAAAAAAAGAAAAAAGAAACTGCTGCCTGGCCGCTGTGAAGTTAAAGACAATCCCAATCCCAACACGCCGAGCGACAGCTGCTCGAAACCCGTTTGCAAAATACGTGAGTTCGCATTCAGGATCGTGAATACTGAAAGCGAAGCCTGTTGGCCAAATGGAACCGCTTTGGCAAGTGTAATTGCTGAGGCTTCTTGGCCAGTTGCTTCTTCCTCCGGATAGGCTTAAACACCTCCCCCTCTTCCCTCTCCCCCTCTCCCTCCTCTCCACCCCTATCTCCCCTGTTCTCAGTCTCTATCAATCACAGCTCCCATTCAAATATGTTGGAGCGACATGAAGCGAGAGCCTAATTCTGTAGACTGCAACAGACATGAGCGAATTACTGCCAATGCTGGCACAGGGCTCACTGTGATAAAGGCATCGTTGATTGGACTATAAAGTCAGAACTGAAGAGATAGTTAATTCTTGTTTGAGAAACAGCCCTGACATATTAAGCGTTTGGCTTGAAATCTAAACCAACAGAGGGTTTTTCTGCCGAATATTATAATTGCAAATGACAACGATGCTGCAGTGATTAACAAGACAAAAAAGAAACAATCTATTAATTAATTTGGCAAGATTCCATTCCTGTATCAAGCAATGACCTTATTCCTAAAAAAGATGCGATTCTGGTAACTAAATGCAGAAATAGTTTCCACATTCTGGCATATAAGTAATACCAAAAGGAGAACAGAATCACTGAGGTATATGAGGTGTGTATGTGTGTGTGTGTGTGTGTATATATATATATATATATATATATATATATATATATATATACTCCTATATTCAGAATCAGAGCCTTATGTTTAAAGAAAAGAGTAAAATTGAAAATCCCTGCAGCAGTTGTTATTTCTGTACGTGCCAACAAAGTGGAAACACTGCACATTCTGTCCCAAATCAAATCATGAAGAAAATGTAACAACAGCATTATCACTCACACAAAACAAGAAAAAAAGAGTATTAGGCTATTTAAAAAAGTAAACCTTCTTTTTTTTACAAACTGAAACATTTACTAAAAAACAAGCAAAAATATGCTGAAGATTTAAAAAAAAAAAAAAAGTCTTTGCAACCACTCTTCACTTAATGTAGCATAAATTCAGTGTTTGGGGTTTATCTGACAAAACCTTATTGACCCAAAAAGAACAGCCTTTCTTTCATCCATAAAAGATGTCCATAAAATGCCTGTAAGTGCCATAAAATGCCTGTAAGTGCTTTAATTGACAAACTAGAACCTCTTCAATAGGATACTCCTGATAACTTGGCTTCATATAGACATCTGCAAACTGTTCGAGTAGTCAGAAGTAATTATACACATCTTGATAACCCTGAAGCTCATCATTGGTTGAGTCATTGCCATTTTGGCTCTCTGATCCATCCAGTTGGAAGGTTTGTGTTTTCATCCATGTTCATCTGATTTTGTCTTCCATTTAAATGCATTTGAGATCATTTCAGCTGACCAGTCTTTTTTGTTTGTTTGTTTGTTTGTTTTCAGATTTTCAGAGAGCAATGCACCACAAATAGCATGCACAACATTTTTGGCCTTCATCCATAAATAAGGGCAAGCAATTTGAAATCCATTTTTTTTACAGACTGTTGGACTTTAATGATTGAAGTCCTTGCTCTTTTTTGAATATATCCCTTTCAAATAACGGTTTAATTAGACACAATTAGCATGCATTTGGCTTCTGCCAAAACCTTCTTCCAAAAAGAGTGATTGAGCTAGTTAATAATGTTCAACTGTTGAGAACTCTTGGTTCAAACACAAGCTGACACAATTCTGTGAGAAGTTTAGCTCTTATCTCTGAACTTACGCATTTCCTTGTGCATCTTTTTTCCTCCAACATATGGAGGTTAAGTGCTGATCTTGACCCATCCTGACCTTGCATGGTTGTCTTTGTTAGCAGTATAATCGATTGGCAGCCTCTCCAAGGCTTTTGGCCAGCTCTTGCACCAAGATAGCAGTGCTAGACTCCAGTAGTCTGGAACTGGATTAGAAATGGATGAATGAACTCTGCAATTTTTCTTTTTTTTTTTTTTTTACCAGAGTACAGAGTAATGGTTTGTACTGTTGCTTTGAAGGTAGTATAAATAGTATAAAACTAATTTTAATCTGTCTTGGGGCCTTTCTGTGTGGTGTCTATTTCTATTCCCTATGTCATTGTTGGGTTTCCCCTGGTTCTCCTGTTTCCTCTCATAATCCAAAGAGTTGCATTTCCCAAATGTGTCACTGTGGCCCTAAGGAAAATAAAACAAATGTGATTAATTGACTGATGGATTGATTCAAACCACCACAATGGAAGACTATTTAGATGCATGCAAAAGTCTCACTGTAATTGCAAAATTCTGTCAACTTTGATTTTTCCAGCCATTTGGGGGCAGCAACTACTTTCTGTGGTCATAGTCACCTTCTGACTTATTTGCTGAATTTTATTGATGTAACTAATAGCCTCTAAAGTACATTTCTGGTTCATGTTGGAGTGTTGTGCATATAGTTACTGGTGATAAATCATTTATAACCTATGAACAATATTAAAGATAAATTTCGATGCAAATATGAAGTTAAAATAAATTAAGACATCAATAAACATCAGTTTAAAATGTTTAACAGAGTCAAAGTGGCAATTAGCACCTTTTAATCAGCAGATAAATATAACAATCAAGACCACAAACAAAATTCAGGACGGCATAAAATATTTCTTTTTAATTAAACAATTTTTATTTATATATTTATTTATTTTATTAATTTCAGACTGGAAAAAAATATTAAAGGAGAAATAAAATAAGGTCTGACAGTAATAATGACAGTAATAAAAAACATACAAAAAAATAAACTAGAACAACTATAGAGAATCTTTATATTGAGATGAATGAAGGACACATATTAGGAGAGGTCACACGACCAGCATCCTCACCAGCATTCACACTGTCACATTTTTGTGAATTATGAAAAGCTATTTTTTTTAAATCATTTTAAGTCTATGTGAAAAGTATAATGTTTTTCATAGATCTCCAGGCATACAGTATAATCTCAAATATTGTTTAACCTTAATGAAAACTCATCAAACATTGTTGTAGTCTGTGAAATGTTTTTACTTGTCCTGAAAGCATTCATTGAGTCTCTGAAATTTCAGCAGCTAGTCCTGTTGAAATATATGGTCAGAACTTAACTGACTGAAGTGTCTGAAGTTCCCTGTTTCTATTATAAATTACTTTTAAATAAAGCATTTCCTAAGCCTGTGTTTTATGATAATCTTCTTTCTATTTCAGGTATATCCTTACAGGATGTGGTTGTGCATTTTCTACAGGGAAACTGTGATGCAATAAATAAGTGTTCTCCAATGCATAAACAGACGTTTTATGAGGAGAGTGTAGCTGTTTATAGAGTGAAATATTCAAAGCCAAAAATATCAAAGCAATAGTTTGCAAATCATGTTGTGCTGCGTCTTTAGGCCTTATTAATAGCACTTTTTGGAGTTAATGAGACTGACGAGACCTTGTTTCATGTTTGATTTCAGTAATCCAGGCACTCCTTTACTTTGCCTTTAACTGTGACAATTCACCCCCTATTTAACCCATTAAGTGCAAAATAGTGGGCAGTCCAGACAAGCATGTGGGTGGCAATATTCCAAAGAAAATGTTATTTTCTGAAAGAGATGCCCTGATGGCAGAGGGTGTTCTTTCAGGATCTCTATATAACATTTAACCTTGAACATCTATGCTTCCCTCACAGATTTGTTGATGATACTTCTCATGCCGTATTCAAACAATGTACAGTTATACTGTTCAGGCTGCTTTTCAAACTGTCAAAAATTTAATGATTTAAATTCAGAATTACCCACTTTTTGGCATCAAGTATTGATGAGTCTGAAACAAAAAAAAAAAAAAAAAAGGGAGTGATTTTAGATTTGCTACATAGACAATTTATTATATCTTCAAGTTGCACAATGACAACTGTCAATTTCAAGTCAATTTATTTATCCTTTTAATCTTCTTACAAACTCATTATATCACCTTTTAAACATGACAGAAATATTTTTCAGTTTTTTACAGAGCATTTTCAAACCTTTTTTAAAAAGTTACAAAACCTCTAACAATTTCTTTCATTTTTTTTCTCTTTTCCCATTCCATAGACAGTATTTTTTAATTGCACTCCCAAATCTTTATGAACTTTCAGTGTATTTTTTTTTTTAAATCAACACTCCCTGCCGCATGCCAGATATGTTTTAATTAATAATACAGCCTCTCATCAAAAAGGAACCAGCCACCCTTTTCAACTTCAGACATAATTCAAAGCTGCATTTTTGTTCTAAGGTTCTTGAGAAAATGTATGTTTTTCTTGTTGTGAAATTTTTATAGGGAAAACTGCACTTTTAAAAGTTTTAGTCTGGGTTTTAAAAAAAGACATTACTAAAACGTCTCCTTTTAAATTCCAATTCCAATTTTGACTGTTAACTCAAAGTGTCACTGCCTTTGGCAGTGTAGATCCGACTATCAATTTATCATGACTGAAACATTGTTTTGATTTAAAGGGACTATTGTATAGTTGTTGAAGTTACAGTTGGAGTTTCACAAGATTCTATCCTAGGCTCTGTCTTATTCTTATTATAAGCATGTTGAATTTAGGATAGTTAAAGAAAAGACGATGTTCCTTTCCACTGCTATGCAAAAGATATCCAAATAATATAAAAATTAACAGTTCTTTCCCCCCCATGTTTGTTTTTGGGTGCTTTTGGCCTTTTTTCTATTTTCTGATAGTAACGGGTTGAGAAGGGGCGAAAAGACGTGCAGCAAAGAGTATCTTGGTCGGGAGTCAAACCCGGGACAACCGAGACGAGGACTATAGCCTTTGTTTATGGGGCACCTGCTCTACCTGCTGAGCCATGTGACACCCCAAATTAACAGTTTTTTTTTTTTTTTTTTTTTTTTTTTTTTTAATCATAAGATCCGATATTGACATGGATGAATTTTAATTGCCTGCATCTCAATAATAAAATGGAAGTCATTTTTGTTTAGTAAATCGGACTTTGCACGTAGCCTTTTTACAATGAGCCTTTTGTTATGAGTTTTGCTGTAATATTTTGACCAATCCTTTAAGTTCACAAAGCAAATCAGTTCAAACTTTTTCAAGTTACAATTTTTTACTATGATTTATTGTGCTTTAAAAGACTCACTTCTACTCTTACCAGATGTGTTTTGTTCTTAGTTAATTTTTACTGGGGTTTTTTTGTTTGCTTGTTTTTCCTGTTCTTCTTGTACAGCTGTTGCTTTTTTGTTTGTAAAGCGCTACACATTTAAAGCAGACAATGACATTGACAACGAATGCTCAGAAGTGTTAGACATTGTCACATTGGTGTATCAGATCAGAATCAAAGCATTCACTCATATTTTTGTATAACATTGAGTCACAAGGCAGCCTAAAGTGAAACAAATGATCAAAGAGACTAAGATCCTCTTTAGGAAGTTTAATGGAATTCCACCTAAAAGCAGAGGAGACATTTAATGTCATTGTGTCAACTTTTATTTTATTTTAGTTGGTTAGTCTGTTTCATCTTGGAGTTCTTTTTCTTATTATTCTTGTCTTATTTTCTTTCTGTTTTTCTTTGTTCCTCACTGTTTTCTTAGTTTCATCATGTTTACTATTATTTGGTTTGTCTTTATGTCATTCCTTCTGTTTTCCTCTACTGTTGAACCCACTCTGATGTTCCTCTGAATTTTTGCTTCTGTTTGTTTAAATGCCCTGCCTCATTTCTTGCATGGACTTCAAAGCCTCTGTGAATTTAAATAAAGATCTACTTTTTTCCCTGAAAGCATCTGCCTGATCTGTGACTGCACTTTGGTCCTTTTCTTGGCCCATGCATGTAGTAACCTCCCCACAAACCACATATATCATTGTCAGAGTGGAGCTATATTAAATGCCATGTGGATTCATGCTCTGAATGTTTCTATAAAATAGCAATCCATCTAAAACTTGCAATTCAAGCCAGGATCACAGGCAGTAGTGGACAAAACAATCTCTGACCATCTTCCACATAAAATGGACATAAATTCATTTGACAGTAAAAACATTTCAGTACCTTGAACCTTTTCACGATATGACTTGTTACATCAATAAACTTTAATGTATTTTGTTGGGATTCTATGTGATAGGTGAACACAAAATCATGCACAGTTTGTGAAGTGAAAGGAAAATTACTAGATTTTTTTTCACAAATAAAAATTTATGTAATTTCCATATGTATTCACTTAACATTGATACCCCTGAGTAAGCTTCAGTTCAACCAAATGCCTTCAGTAAAAAGAGTTTCCCTTTCTTTAATTGACTCTAACTGTGGATCTCTGCAGCTCCTCCAGTATTGCCAGTTGCCTATTGACTGCTTCTCAGATTATTATTATTGTATGGCAAGTCAATTTAGGTCAATTTATGGTCAGGTCTCAGTAGGTTTGTCATGATGTCATTCTCTTTTTACATTGGACGATGGATTGAACAGGGGTCTGTAAGATGTTGAAAGCTTGGGGTATTGTTTTGTAACCTAATTCTAGTTTTCTCCACAACTTTATCTATAATCTGTTTTGTCTGTTCCTTGGTCGTCGTGATGCTATTTGGTCACTACTTGACAATACACCTCATAAATCCTCTGTATCAAAACAGTTGGATGCCCTGGATACATTATAAGTGGTCGTAGGCATATCATGCAGCAATGTTTGAGCAGAAATAGAACATGAAAAGGATCAAGTCAATAACCCCATATCAGCTAACACACTATAAAGTCATGGTTCAGTGCCAAACACCAAATACTGGCTTAGTTTCCCCCACCCTGTAGGGTTACAACAGAATTATTGTCGTGTTTTTTTTCGTCATGCGCTGAACTGTTCAGTTCTGCATAGAAGGAAAAAAAGTCTACTCTGTCTCCTTAGTTTTCAAAATTGCATCCATATGAGGGACTCCAGTTTTGTCAAATCAAGGAGCCTCAGAAAAACCTTCACACACTCAACTCATCATTTCAAAGTTATTCAAACCCCCCCTCCCCACACAGTCATCACGTTAAAAGTAATTTACCATGATTAGCCAATCAGTGCCGATTAGAATCGGCTTATGGAGTGAAATGCAAGGTGACTGTCAGAGTGATCTTTGAAGGAGGAGATCAGAAGGTTATTCCTCGGCCCAATTCAAAGTGAATTTAGGATGAAGGGTGTTAAATATTTAGGAACAAACCCCCACCCCCTCCTCTCTGTTAGATCTCTAACTGGAGCTTCAATGTTATGTAACAAGTGTTTTCATGCTTTTGGGGTGTATGAAAGCATGCAGTCTGACAGCCAGAGAATGGAAGCTGACTGTTGTTCTGCTACCTTTCATCATAACGGTTCACCATTCTTACCTGCAAAATGGCAGCAGAATTTGGAGTGCCTCAGTATGGCATGAAATAAAAGATTACTGCAGTTGTCTGACATCATACATAGATAGAGATGAATTACTGTCATTATTCACCAGCTCACATTGTTGTTTGTTGAAAAAGATTCCTTATTTCTCCCCTCAGATATTGTATCTCTTTCTTAAAAAAAAAACACCCTCACACTTATGGAAACAAGGAGCCCTCTTAAATTGGACTCATCATGGAGAAACATTTAGTGTTAGGAAAATCCGATTCAGCAAATTGTTTGAGGGTTTCTGCTTTGTAATAATCTTGTTTTGTTGTCATGGCCTCATAAATATAAACCTTTAACTTCCTCACTACCTCCAAAAGTAATTTCCATTGTTTTAAGAGTAAGACTTAAGGCCCTTTTAATACTGGACCTAGCCCACAAGATTAAAAATCTGAGAGAGGGTCTTCTGGGGTGCATCAAGACTGCTCCTTTATTACATTAAATGGAGCATGAAAGTTTCCCAACTGTTTTTAGCATTTAGAAAAATGTCTGTGGTGAAAACATTGTGGTTTATTGTAATGGGAGCTACATATCTGGATCTTAAGTATGATGTAATGGAGCAAGGAAGCAGTGGGAGCATATCCACATGGTTGCTCAGGACGAGGGATTTCTACAGTGTCAATGACTCAGTGCAGTTAGATGGGCTACCTTAAATAAATAACTTTTCACCAACTGGCCTAATAAACTAAATTTTACCGTATGTTATAACTAGGATTGGATTGGAAAGTATGCAATTGAATTTGAACCTGTCTATATGGTTTGATTGTATTGGTTTGATTTGGCTATATATTTCTGAATATTAAATTGATCTGCTTGTCTAAACTCATCACCGAGTATCTCATCAAGCTGCGGAAATAAAAAAAAATCCACCAGCATCACCCCATAAATGCTTTGGTATAATCAGGCCACTTGCGCAAGAGTGGTAGCTGTTGTCTATAGTTTCAAGTGCCTCCAAGTTGAAGTGGACTGATTGCTGGAAAAACAACAAGAAGTTGTAAGATTTTCCATTTGCATTTCAAATTTAAAACATATTTGACACAGAAGCCATGGTGTCATTTTCAGTGGTGAGGAGGGAAGAGGACAAAGAGGAAGTTGTGCACCACTCTGTGCACAGAAAAAAATCCTTCTCACCAAATCTAAACGAATACAAACCCATTTAATTAATTACAGTATTATCTATCTATCTATATAACAAAGTAATCTGAAACACCATGCCTACTGAAAAATAATGGGACATTTGTAAGCAGGGGTGAGGTGGTTTAAAGAGGAATACTTGAAACTGCTGCTAAGTTTAATGCATCCAGGCCCTTTAAGAACCTTTCATTTACAGAGTTTTTCATTATGTCAGTAATGTTCCTGTGAATGCTCCTTATCTAGCTTCTCTTGAAAAATATATTTTATTCTCATTTAGATAATTTTCTTGGCTAAAACTCATCTTTTTTACTGTTATAATGCACTATATGTGCAATGACTTTACAAATAACTGTTGTGTTGAGTATTTTTAAGCAGTCATATTTAATTTTTACCAGTTTCACTGTGAAAGCAACAACATACCAATGGAATATGGAGCACAAAAGTCATACCTAGAGCCATAGGTTGTTTGAGACTTGGAGCATTAGTAGAATTGAAACTGGAAATGTTCACAACAATGAGTTTCTTCCTCAGACTAATCAGTGTTTGTTGGCAGGTGATTAGCAGCTATGTGAAAATGTTACAAATGAAGCAGAGTTGATCATTCTTCTAATTAATACAGCCGAATGCAGCATAATGCAAGAGATAACCTGTGAACTAAGCAGAGGTGGGAAAAACTAATTAAAATCACTCTAAAACAAGTGAAAGTTTTACTTCAAATTATGCCAGCCACAGTTTATTTATTTTGTATAATGCATAAACAAAGAGTGGGTGGATGAAGATGATTTTAGTCTAATTGAGCTCCAGTACCTCACATTATGTTAGAGAAAGCAATGTGCATTGTATTATGATATAAAGTGGACAAATTTTAAAGTTTCATTAAGATTGAAAGATGAAAATTGCGACTTCACTAAAGTTCTGAAAAATCTATTGTATAATTTTAAGACTTGTTCGTTTCATATATTGTTTGTGTTTTATCCTACATTTTCTGTTTAACTTTTTTTTTGCTTTTACTAGGTATATGATAACTATTAATAGTAAATGTAAATCCATGCTTTTAGCTAAAGTGCCAAAAAGGTAATTGTTTATGTAACTATGAATATGTATAACTAATGGCAGAAAAATGTAGTACAAGTATTAAGAAAAATATCCTGCACCCCTTGACAAGTAACACAATTTTCTGAGATTTGACATGATATGATTTGGTCAGAACACAATATACAGATATTAAAAATGTTACATATTCATGCTCAGACTTACTACCCTTATTCAGTGTCACAGTTTTAAGGAATGAAGTGAGCCCTTGAGCTTTCCTTCACCCCTCTCTGCAGTAGCTTCCAAGACCAGAATTGTTCAAGCCCTGACAGCTTTTATATAAGGTGGTTAAAATGCTAAGTTAGCATGAGAGGCAGCTGGCTAGTCAAGCAACAGTTAAAATACTGTCATACACTTAGTGTGACCTTAGTTTTGGTCTCTAACAGAACTGTTATCTTGTTGCATACTGTAGGGTTCCATATAAATGTTGATTATATGCCTCCAAATGTGAAGTTGTGAAACACATTTTGTCCTGTTATGTCAGTGATGCAAGTGTGTCACTTATCAGGTGACCCTATATTGGATATCGTGTGTGTGTAATGGGATGTAGTGTGTAAACTTTAACAGTGGACCAATGCATCAGAACAGACCAGATCGATTCTGCCATGATGACACTGTCTAACTTCTTAATTTGTGCATACTTGATTATAGCCTGACCATTTTGGACTGAAAATTTAATGCTCTTTACATTGTCTTTAAGCTCCCCCAAGTGGTCAAATAATTATTAGCTGAATTAATCAGTTTGAACAACTCCAAGCATCCATCATGCCAAGGTGAGTGGAAACTCATCATAGTAGACAGAGCATCTGCATAGTGTAGCATGACATCAGTTGATGTTATTATTCGGTCATGCTGCACATATGTTGTATTTGTGGTGTTTGAGTTGCTATATTCATACCAGAGTTTTTCAACATGGACAAAACACCAGCATCAGCCTAACTTAGTCCGGGTTCAAGTTGTAAGAGTGCTTAGTAAGATGATACGGAAATGTTAAATACCTAAAGTTGCATATTGTTGTTAATTAAAGCACAGAGTGGATACACAAAAAATGTGATGGAAGTCTAATTCTAAGAGATGTTGTTTCTATCTATCTTTTTATATATATATATATATATATATATATATATATATATATATATATATATATATATATATATATATATATATATATATATATAATTTAATTTAATAAGGAATTTGTGTTGTATAACCCCTGAATGAAGAAATAAATGAATAAAAATCACTGATAAGCAGAATAAACATAAATCCAGCATTATGTATTTCTTTCTCGTCTGAGAGGAATTATAGGACTCCTGATGAGAATTTGTTGTCAAACAAAAAAATGTTGTCCTATTTTTTCTGAGGTACAGTGAATACAGTGTGATTAAATAGGGGCATTAATCTGAAGTTCTCTCTTGGGGAAAGAAGTGCATATACTGGAGTACAAAAAACATGTTACTATTAAAGCTGAAGCATCAGCAAGGAAAACACATTACTGTGTAAATGTAGCTCCTGAAGTTTGACTGTGATTTCATGTTATGAGACCTTTTTGGCAAATAAAATGAAATCTTTTTGAAAACTGTCTCCATAACTATATGATTTTTATTCATATATTCTTTCCTCTTGTGCTGCACTCTAAACTGACCCAGTGTCATTCTGTTACAGAGAGTTTACTGTCCTAAATATGTTTAAAAATATTTAGACCCTCCAAACCCCTGTAAAAATGTTAAATCTCTTCATAATATCATACTCATTTCTTGATTGAAAGCAAAAATGTATACAGCTACTTATTTTATGTGTTTGTTTTAGTATTCATGAACTATTTCTATAAAACTAAAGATCAACTTTTTCAAGATCACAAAGACCTTTAGTGGTTCTATATAACTTGACTGAAAATCTACATTTCTGACAGCAGTCATTTGTCCTTGTCATTTCGGTTTTCATCTATTTATGAAAGAAAGAAATTGTAGCCAAGTGCACTGGCAAAGCAACAACATGGAGATGAAGGCTTCAAAATAAGGCCAAAAAGAAAGTCCCTATTTTAGTAATCTGTGCTTTCTACTGTATTTTCCTGCATTTCTGTGTCTCTCAGAAAGAAATGATGAAATTTTGGATCCTAAGTAAGTCTTTAGAAATGATTTTTCTTCACTAAATGTGCATTTTAAACACTTGATGAGCACAGTTGCAATTGACCCTCCAGTGATCAAATGTTTGCTGTACACTCTTCTGGCTTGGCCTATATCTGCTTGAGCTCAAGAAGCATAATACAAAGACAGTGTTGTGAATGAGTATTACAGTGTGTCTGTCTGACCAGCAGCTGGATGCACACTTACAGCCTCCGTCTAGATTGCAACGACCCTTGTTTTGCCAGAAGACCTATTGCAGTTTGTGGCTGCCAGATTAGACTGCGGCAACATAATGATTTTGTCCCACATCAGGGTGATTTGACATGCTCTGCTTGCCTGTCTGTAGCTCACAGGCTCTCTTCTTCAAATCTGGCACTCTGCTTCTGCCTTATTACTGTCAAACACATCAGGAAAGGCTCTGTCTATATGCCACACATTAACAAGAGTGTGTATACAAGTAAGCCACTATGACTAAAAAACTCCTCTTGAGATACACGTGTATTGTTGGGTGTTTTAGTGCTATCCTTACTCAGAATCTACTACTTGTTCTCATATCAAATGCTTCTACATGCTATCCATTATTCATGTATTTTCCTTGTTACTTGCTTTTACTCACTTTCATGCTTTTTTTTCTTATGTTACTGTTTCCCCCCAGTTTTCCTTTTGTGTTCGCTCTAAGCAATGCTTTGAAGTGAGTTAACTGGCCAGCTGTTTGCTAGTTTTCTTGTCAGTTTTACAGATTATAAATTTAGTTTAAAGAAAATGCTTTCTTAAATACATAAACACACTGTGTAACTCAAGAAATGAAACTCAATAACAATGCAAGCAACTGGTGAAACACGTAATTAAATCTGTAGTGAAAATCTAACTTTTGACTTGTTGTAATAGGTTTGTACATCAAACCCGTTAACTAGAGATTATTACTGCATTATGGTGTATTTATAGAAATGTATAGAAATAATAATGTATTTAAAAAAAATAATGCTTGTTCAAATGGCATGCAAATATGAATATATTATACCAGTCATAAATATTGATAAAGAAAATAATAACTTAGAAAGAATGTTATAACTAAATAAACATGAATAGTAATTTATCGGATAATGCTAATTATGTAAGATGGGTGGGTGTAAAAATAAGTTTATACTTCTACCCACTCCTTTCAATGTGTAAATACACTTTACTGTTCTTCTTTTTTTGCCTGCTTTTGTTTTAAATTTATTTTCCTTGAATATAACTTTGTTTATTCTTTTATTACACTACACTCAATAAAGTCAAACTCAAACAAGAATATCTACACTGAAATCCAAAATTGTTCGTTGTCTTCGAACTTTTTTACATTGTCATATTATAACTACAAACTTCATTGCATTTCAGAAAACCTTTGTGCAACAGACTAAGATAAAGGAGTGCATCATTGAAATGTGGATAGAAAAGGGTACATAATTTTCAAAATGTGTGTGCTGGATTTTTTTTTTTTTTTTTTTGCATTTGCATTTCGGCTTTAAAAATCAAAAGAATAATTATTTGCCCATTCCTTGTTAAAATATAGCTCTCGCTCAATCAGACAGGATGGGGAGTTTGTGCAAATAGCAATATTCCAAATCTTACAACAGATTCTTAATAGATTTAGAACTGGACTTTGATTGATTGATCACTCTAACACATGAACAATATTTCGATCTAACCATTCAGCAATAGCTCTGGTTGTATGGTTAGGATCATTTTTCTATTAGAAGGTGAACCTCCAACCCAGTTCTGAAACCTTTTAATCCCAGCCGCATCCACCTTTCCATTATCTGACTAAATTCTTGTTCCTTAAGAAAAGAATCCCAGATAGCACCTGCTGTCACAACCATGGTTCACAGTGTGGGAGGTGTGTTCAGGATGTTTATCAGCATTAGCTTTGATTCTAGGCCTAAAAGTTCAATTTTTGGTTTCCTCTGACCAGACCATATTTTTACGTTTGCTGTGTCTCCTTAATGGTTTGTAGCAAACTGCAAATGTGACATCTTAATGCTTTCTGTGAGGAATGGCTTTTCTGTTGCTTGACTTCCCTATTGCTACATGGCTTTTGCCAGAACTGAAGTTTTGGCATACACTTTTCCATTTTAGGGAGATGGATTGCACAGTACTATGTCTGATGTTCAAAGCTTTGGCTATTCTTTTATCCCTCTTTTACTGATCTGTATTCTGAGTTCCTTGGTGTTGGTGATGCTGTTTTTTTTCCAAATGTTCTCTAACACCCAGAGACATTCATGGAAAAACTGTATTTATAGTGAGATTTAATTACTCATATGTTGAGTCTACTGACTAATTAGGTGACCTCTGAAGACAGTTGGTTGCACCAGATTTTATTAAGGGGTTTCAAAGTAAAGGAAGCTGGACAGAAATACAAATCATATTTGTCAGATCTATATTTGTAAAAAAAAAAAAAAAAAAAGAAAAAATTGAAAACCATGTTTAATTAATATTTAGCTTCACAATTATGCCATATTTTGTGATGCACATAGTCACATGCAATCTCTTTAAAATTAACCAAAGTTTGAAGTTGTAATGTAACAATATATGAAAAGGTTTAAAGTGTATGCATATTTTTGCAAGGCCAAGTACACTAAAGTGAAACTTTTGTGATTTTAACTGGAGACTGAGCAGTGTAAGTAAACACTTTACTTCTCTCAAATGCATAACAAGCTCCAATCATTACGTAGCTTTATAATTGTTGCTGTACTGTAGACGCTTGTATACAGAGATGTAGGAATAAACCTGAGCGTTCACCTTTACCTGTATCATGTTTTCATAATCTCCAAAATTTATGGTGATTTTAAAAAAATGTAAATAAGGAGAATATGACAACAAGAGGGAAGGGATTAAAACCTTCCAGGTAGTAGTGACGGTAAGATATGATATGGTAAGATGTGTGTTTCTGAAAAAAGTCTCCTCTCATTTTCTCTCTTAATTTCCATATATATGTCACCCTGACACCCCCTTCTCCTCCTACAGCATCTTGTCGTAGCTCACTTTCCTTTGCAATGCACTAAAACACAGATGTTTTTATCATTTCAAACCTCATAGCTTCAGTGCTTTCTGTTTGTTACCTCCTATCTGTATACACACGTGCACAGCTGAACCAGACCTGGGTGCACTGGTGGTGCGAAGCAGCAGCCCGGGTTGTTTCAGAGGACTGAAGTTCCACAGTGAACACCATTGTGGCTGAAGCTGTTTGTATTGTACAGGGTGCCTTGAGTCGTCATATTTATTTTGATGTGGGCCATATGGGCAGTTGACCAGGGTAGCATTTAAAAGAAGAGGGACAGGCACCAGATACATCCATCCATCCATTATCTAAACCTGCTTATCCACACAGGGGCAGGGGCGCTGGTGCCGATTTCCAGCAGTCATTAGAGGAGAGGCAGGTGACACCCTAGACAGGTCACCAGTCCAATGCAGGGCAACATACAGCCTTTTTGCACTACAAGGCCCGGCCCCCATCGGCCCGGCTCTATTGTTCTCCACCCCTGGTTATGTTTACATTCAGCAGAGTGCTGCCTTGAAAGTGGCTGGGGATCGTCATATCAAGCAAATTCCTTCTGAAGCTGCCGAGGCCATCTCCTCAGAGACCATGGAACACTTTTGTTCCTTGTTGTCCCGTCCATCTCCTGCTGTACACGCTTGTGAACAAGGAAGCTGAGGAAAAGAATTACCTCAGCTTTACCTTTTACTAAGTCATTTAAAAAAAATTCTCATCTGAGTATTATCTCCTTCCTGGACTCGCTTTTGGTTCAGCTGAACAACCTTTGTGGTTTGTGGGATTTCCCCCACTAGAGTGAAGCAAGATATGGAAATTCCCTTGTTCAGAGAGTTCTGATGGCTTCAATTGGAGAAATGTTCCCTGATTTCAAAAACTCACCAACAGTGGCACTGGCAATTCCAGTGTCTAGAGTAGCACAGTGTGCAGATTCATCTTCCAGATCAACATCAAACCCTGGGACATTTGATTAAGCACAAGCAGTTCATCTAGACCATTTGTGAGATTATATATGTTAAGGTCACTGCAGATGAACAGCTCATAGCTTAATTATGAGCAATCGTTTAATTTCATTGTTTATATGCCGTTATAGGGACAATAGTCAGTGTTTATTTTTGTTTATTTTTTCACTGCAGAGAAAAAGTTACTTTTAT
Source organism: Anableps anableps (assembly GCA_014839685.1). NCBI lineage: Eukaryota > Metazoa > Chordata > Actinopteri > Cyprinodontiformes > Anablepidae > Anableps > Anableps anableps. Next base: position 22,095,761 of record CM026086.1, on the reverse strand, counting down.
TTTTCTGCTTGATGTGTGTGGGAATACAAGTTTGATTTGAATGATTTTTAAGTAGTGTTACACTGTACTTAGCTTTTTCATTAATGGGTTAATCAGATTAATCAGATGTAGTTAGAGCAGTAGGGTTTTATAAGATAGAACAAATTCTTAGAGGGGTTTAGAACATGTATATATTCACTTTTACAAAATCAGAAACCTCAAGTATAACGTGTATTAATCTTACACTGATTATGTGGTTCAACTTTCTTAAAAACAATATATGGTATGTGTATTAATTCTTTGTAATCAAATCTGCTGTTTAACTCTCTAACACGTGGGGTCAGCGAGGGTTCGAGAGCACTGTGTGGTTTCAGGAGCCAGTCTGAGGCTGCTTAGGAGGATAGGGAGGACAACTTAGTGGAATGCACCAGAATACTGATAAACTTGGTCCCACGTCCTTGGGTTGAATATTTTGTGCAAAACAACACCTGCATTATCCCTGGGTAGAAAATTGTCACGCAGGAAAGCGTCCACTTCCTGACTGCTAACGTCAGGACATCCCAGACAGAAAAGAACCACCTAGACATAGCAAGGTATAAATGTATGTGAGCTACAACAGTTAGTCAGATCACTGGGGTAAGACTGCTTTTTTTTCCCCTGTCCACACGGTGCTCTCCGAAGACATGTCTTCGTATTTTTTTAAAAGGTGATTAATGTTTCTTTTTGCTTGTGGTAATTAATGAGCATGTTGGGATGTTGGTGTGATTTCATGCTTTTGATTGAATGAATAAATTGCTGGATGATTTTGAAGTTGAACATTGATTGTTGTCTTGGTTTCACTTTTACACCCGGTATCTACGGACCTAGGGAGATGAGAGGTGACAGCGAGCGACAGGTGGAAATACTTTGTCTCAACATGTGTTATGGCATGATGTAGATTCTTTGTTCATCTTGTTGAATATAGTTTAAACTGAACGAAGATTAAATGCAACTGAATATGTAATTATTATCATTAAAAACTGATGGGTAAAAATAGGTCATAATGGGATTTTTTGATGTCATCTGAAATGACGGATATTGAAAAGTCTAATATTCCTCTGACTGAGAGATCTTGAAGATGACTCATCTCTGCACCAGCCCCTGCAGCCAATGCACCAATCAATGGCTAACTTCAAACCAGTCCCGTCTGGACGGCCTAAATGGAACCACAGCTCTCGGGGTTCCAGGGAGCGGGCTCGGACCAGACTGTAAGTACTAATGTAAAAACACCAGGCCCGTGTTTGAGGTCACACCGAGCCGGGCCGACCTGGGCCCAGCCCTGCAGTGCAAAAGGGGCTATAGAGACACAGAGGATACACAACCATGCATACATGCCTAAGGACAATTTAGAGAGACCAGTTCACCTAACAGTCATATCTTTGGACTGTGGGAAGAAGCCAGAATACCCAAAGAAAACCCACACTTATATGTGTTGCTTTGTGTTCATCTATCACATAAAATCTCATTAAAAATATTAAACTTTTGTAGCTGTAACCTGGCAAAAGACTAAAAAAAAAAGTTGAAAGTTTAATAAATACTTTTCCAAGGCAAGGTAATAAAAACAAATGCAAATTCTAATATGCAACTTTTCGGTTTGCCTCCAGTCAGCTGGAGTGTATAAATTTTGTGAGAACTTTAATAAAATATGCATGGGAGTGGTTGCACATGATTGTGTGTGTGATTGTGCATCTGCATCTTAACTTATTAGACAGCCATTTGGCATTTTGCAGGCAGCTTGGGAGGTTTTGAAGCATGTTGTGTGAACCCCTGCGTGTGTGTGTGTGGGTTCGAACTGATACATAAACAGAGGTACATTAAAAGCACGTCTGGCTTCCTCTGTGGAGAGACAGAGAGCCTGAGATAAAATGAGACTTAGATCACCAGGTTGTGTTTCTGGTGCATTTTTCTCCATTAAAATCATCTGACTGTTGATTGTGTATCCGATTGTAGCTGAGCATAAAGAGCACCATTGTTTAATACAGTCAATATGTACCTCTTTTTGGCATGAAAGCCTTTATGAGTATGAATACTTGTTAAGCTAACTTTGGTGATGAGTGACGGCTTACCAACGTTAATCCTTTTCCATATTTATGAGATGTTGTTTTATGCTTTCTGTCTATTTTCTATCTACATGTTTCAGAAAGATAAACATTTATAGCCCTGTGCTAATACAGCACATATAATAGAATTTCAGGGATGAATTGGAGGGATGTGTAGGATGAGAGGGAGAAAATGGTGGCTATGACGGAGTGAGATTAGAACAAGCAAATGCAGGGGGAATGAAAGACGGATTAGTAGAAAAGAGATTGAAAGAGAAAGCAAATTTCTCTCTCAGGTGGGCCTTATGTTTTGTTACAGATTCAACGGAATCATGGGGACATATAGAAAACTGGAGTCTTTTCACCTCCTACAACTTGATCACCATGGTGATGCATTGTTCATTTGTGCCTCATTACCTGGTCTTAGGTCAGCATGCTCTCCAACATCTTGTTAAGAAGGAGGGGGCAGCACCTTACTGACAGGATTGGTGATGGATGTTGACAGAGGGGGCAAAGAGCAAGATTAGGTGGTCTGATTAGGAGGAAGGTAGATAAAAAAAAAAGAGATGCTGAGCTCAGTTTGATCTTCTGTAGCCATGCAAGCAAAAAACTTTTTTTTATATATATATATATATATATATATATATATATATATATATATATATATATATATATATATATATATATATATATATATATATATATATCAATTCAGTATATGCATGCTACATAGCAGAGAAAAGTGGGGCTGCAGGACATTTTCAAGCTTGATAATAACTGAATTACTCTACAAAATCAAGTTATATATTTTTCTGACTCGATTATTCAAATAAATCTAAGCTCATCTCTAATGCATGAAACATTAAAAAGACTTCATAAAAATGGAATTAAAGGACCAAAGAAGATCAGCTTATCACTCACCACAATGTCCCGCATTCACACTTGGCCTTTAAATCTTTAATAGTGGCCTCCAGGCATGTTTTTAGACACCTAATACTAATATTCACCTCATGTGGCCAAACAACTAACTTCTAGACTTGTATTATATTCTATGAAAATAGTCAGATCTTTTCAATACATTCATAGTCAAAGATAAAAAGAATGTATGGCATATTTTCACGAGTGACTCTTCATATATATTAATAAAAAACATCTGCAGAAAGAAAACATTTGAATGTACAATGTTTTGAATAAGTATTTGCCTCCTTTCAGATTTCTTCTGGTTTTACTGTTTTGTCTCACTTAAATGTTTCATGAAACAAACCGTTACAACAGACTAAGAGAACCAAACAAAAGAAAGAAAAACAGTTTTCAAATGACAATTAGATTAATAGAGAATGGACATCTAAACCAGCCTGGCCACATGTGAAAAGCAGTTTTTGCCCAAATTAATATCTGGTTGTTCCAGATATTAGTTTTGCCCCCCTGGCACAACCACACTTAATGTGTCCAGTGAGGTTTTTACATTGTTCTGGAGAAATCTTGGTCCACTCTGTTTAGTAGAATTCTTTCAATTTAGCCCCACTGGTGGATTCAAATGCCTTGTTTGAGGTTTTGTATCTAAATAAGTATCTAAGTCTGGAATATGAAGAGTCTTCTCCAATAACTTAATTTTATGTATTTGTTTTTCGATCCATTCAGAGGTTTACTAGTTGGTTTGCTTCAGATTGTTGCTCTGCTGCATAACCCAACTGTGCTTGAGTTTCAGATCACAAACTGATGGCTAGACATTCTCCTTCAGGATTTTCTGGTAAAGACCATAATTCATGGTTCAATCAATTATGGGAAGTCGTCAAGGTCTCAAAGTAGCATAGCAGATCCAGACAATCACTCTACTGCCACCATGTTTGATTGTTGGAATGTTTTTTTCTTTCCAAAAAGTTCCACCTTTGTCTCGTCAGTTCACACAATATGTTCTAAAAGGTCTTGGGGATAATCAAGAAGTTTTGTAGTAACTGTGAATGTTTGTGTTCTTTGTGTCCTTACAACAAGAAGGTCCTGGGTTCAAATCCCGGGTACTCCGGCTTCCTCCCACAGTCCAAAAACATGACCAGTTAGGTTAACTGGTCTCTCTAAATTCTGCTTAGGTGTGAGGATGTCCATGCATGGTTGTCTGTGTTGACCTGCAATGGACTGGTGACCTGTGACCGCTTCTTGCCATTTGACCACTGGAGATAAGCACCAGACCATCTCGCAACCCTGCAAGGATAAGCGTGCTGGATAATGGATGGATGGATATTGTTGAATCGTGAAAGCTGACTTGAACTGGGTTCTTTTTTGATCTCATAGATGAATTGTTGATGGACTTCATGAAATCTTGAGTAATATTTGAAGGTTGGCCACTACTTGGGAGGTTCACCAGTGTTTCATGTTTTCTCCATATGTGAACGTGGTTCTTTCCCAACACCTTTATTATGGCCTTGTGACCTTTTCCAGACTGATAAATATGAATGACATCTCAACTTTTCTAGAATTTCTTCATGAAGTGCTGCTTTTTGAAGATTTTTCAGCCTATTTTATTTTATTCATAAAGGTTCTATTTAAGTACTTTGTTCATTTTACAGGTCAGACAGTAATAAGAACAGGATGTGCTAAACAGAACTGAACCAGTAAATGTGGTTAATCACAGTTTATGATTCAACACAAGGGATAATAGTACTTTCATATAGGACCAGCTTGATTTGGGTAGGTTTTTCCCTTAATAAATAAAATTACAAATATAAAATTATTTCAAAATTACCATTAGTGTTTACTTGGGTTAATTTCATCAAAATAAAATGAGTGTAATGATCTGAAACATTTTAGTGTAAAAAAATAATGCAAAAATAAAAGCAAATCTGTGAGGGGGGCACAAATTTTCTCTGCTCTGTATCAGATATATTTCATGATACATCTTTTATTTTTTCATGATGCATTTGTAAGATGTAATTGATTTAGTTTGTGCCACCATTTCCTCTGTAAAATATGTTATGCTGGATAGTTTTAGTACTGCATGCATCAGCATTATTTTTTCCACTTTCATTAAATGAACTATAAGGTAAATTTTTAAAAAAATCTGTTTTATATCCCTTCTTTGTTTCCACAAAGTCTCAGCAAAATGTTTCCTTTATCACTAGACATATCACAAAGTAAAATGGAGCCAACTTAAAAAAACCACACATAGTAAAACCCTTTGAGCTACTTGACAAAGATTTCCTAAGGGAAGATGCACAGTCATGGATTTCCTAAATGAAAAAAATCTGATTGATTATTTTAGCCTCTATCATCAGCTTCTTGGATATCTTGAGTTTCCAGATCCTAAAGACACAAATAGTGTCTTGAGGATGAAAGAGGCATGAAATAGTATTTTCTGACCTGCATGTTGATTCATAAAGATAGATTTTCCAGAAATTCTACATAATTTTTCACCTTTTGTTATTACAAAAAAATATATACGTATTTTTCTTAACGCAGACCATACCTAAATACTAAAGGTGAGCTGGAAAAGGGGGAAGGTTGATTAAAGTTGGCTAGAATTCAATGCTGATCCTGGTGTGGATGAAAAGAAAGGATATTTGGAGGTGAAAGGGAAAGAGGAAGATGCAAGGATTCCACGTGTAGAGCTCGTGGAATTAGATTTTATACTAAGGCATGATGTTGGAGGGGTTTAGACATGGTCTTTTCCCAAAAATGTGAATATTATGCGACTCATTGTTGGTTTATAACATAAAATTTCAAAGTATTTCTTATCTGAAGTAGAAGTAAAATTATATATTATTTTAAAAGTTCTTCAAATACAAATATAAAAGAGGTATGACGTACATTTGCATTTAGCCTTTTTTACTCTGATACTCCTAAATAAAATTCTGAACTGATTTCGTTCAAGGGATTCATGACAAGTTGAACATGTTGGCCTCATGAGCTTGTAATTTTCCTGTTAATCTAAACGTTGTTGTTTGTGATACATAAAAATTCAAAATTACTTCAAAAATTGTATATCTTTATTATATGTTTCACCTACGAAGGTCACCATTTTTTCACCTGTGCAATGCATGCCGGGCCGATGCCGCAGGTAGGTTAAAGTGGAGTCGAGTCCATAAACAAAACACAAGAAGCAAAGGTTGTGGAGGCTGACTAGGGCAGTCCACAAAATGCATAGATTGAGGCAAACTGCCTCAAAATTTTCATTTTCCGTCATACATGAAGCAGCTATTGAAACTAACAGGCGTGATTGGCTTGTAATCTATTGTTTACTCTATTAGCTAGAGCTAACATTGTTAGCAGGAGCTAACACAAAATCAAAACAAAACTGAAAATAATGAAGGGATGTTTAAAGTGTCAGTGAAGCATCTTTAAGTCTTTGTAACACAACATTCTAATATATTTGAATAAATGTTTTGATCCCAATGCTTACTGTAAACAGCATGAGAATAGCTGTTTTGTCAAAATGTAATGTTTATTGCTTGTTTCATAATTGCTGACTGTATGTTTTTATGATGTAAAGCACTTTAAACTGCCTTATTGCTGAAATATGCTATACACATAAACTTGACTTGACTTATAGCGAATGCCTAGTTTTTTAAACCAATTATCAAATGTGGATATTTAACAGAGCACTGACAGAACTTCAGACCTATCAAGGCACGGTTGTTCACTTAAACTGTCAGGCTGGACAAAGAGAGCATTAATTAGAGAAGCAGCTGGGAGGCCAGTGGTAACTCTGGAGGAGCATCCACACCTCAGGTTAAAGAATCTGTTGTCAGGATGACTAATATTTATGCACTCCATAAATCTGATCTTTGTGGAAGAATGATAAAAAGACAACCATTGTCGAAAAATGTTCAGTATTTGAAGTCCCATTTGCTGCAAGCAATGGAGGGGACACAGAAAACATGTGGAAGAAGATGATTTGGTCAAATGAGATTTTCATTTTTACTTTCTGGCCTACATGTAAAATGCCAAAAATGGTGGAAAACTAACAGTACATCAACCTGAACATACCATGGCTACTTGTTTTGTTGACTTGAAATTGTTTGAGATAGAAATATTTCAGAATAGTTTAATAAGTTTATACTAAATATCTCCTAAGAGAATGAAAAAACACTGCTTTTTTAAGGTCATATGTCAGTGGCAGCATGATGCTGTGGAAATGCTTTTCTTCAGCAGAGACAAAGAAGCTGGTGGAACTGGATGGAGCTAAATACAGGGCAGTCCAGGAAGAAATTCTGTTGGGCAGATCAAAAGACTTGAGTTTTGGGTGGAGGTTCACCTCCGAGTAACATGACTATAAACAGAGCCGGAGCTTTATGGGATGATTTAGAATAAAGCATATTTAGGTATTAGACTGTCCTATTCAAAGTCGAGACCTAAATATAGTTAAGGATCAGTGGCGTGGCAACACTAAAATTAATCTCCACTTATGCTCTCCAGCCAAATTACAATGAAGAATGGCCAAAGTCATTCTTGTCACTGAGCCACACTTACAGAGACACACTCCAAAAGATCTGCAGCTATAGCTGCAGAAAAAGGTGGATCCACAAAGTATTGACTTGATGCTAGATATAAATGCACATTTTTATTTTTTAATTTATAAATACTATTGACAGTGATGCATCTGTTTCCTTCCACTTCTTTGTGTTGGTCTATCAAATAAAATCCCAACACATGGAAGTTTTAGGTCTTAATTTGCAAGGTACTATATATTGTAATAATAGCAGTGGGAAACACAATGCTGATTTGAGTTTAATTTATGTGTATTGAACAAAAGAAAAATGAAAGAGGAAAATGAAAGAAGTCAGATGATGCAGATCATGCTTAGCCATGCTTGCAACTAGCACAAATTGCAATGCAACCACATACTCCTACAGCGTTCCCCCTTTCCAGAACAGCTATTGACAGCTCCTGCTGTGGTTTAGGAATGCCTCTCCTGCCACTGCTGAAAACACCAACTGAACCTGTTGCACTGTGAAGTGGAAAAAAGATTATCCAAACAGAGGAAAGGAGATGAGACATCAGCCACAGTCTCCTCCTCCAGAGCTCAACAGTCAAGATGTCGAGCAACTTTGTGCTGAGCTTCCCAGAGTGCTGAGAAACTGAAAGCATGCTCCTCACAACTATGAGGCACACAACAGTGAGCTGCATATAATGGCTACTTCCATTTTCATAAAATTTTGTTCATATGTAAAATACTCTAATTTATGGGATGCTGTTGCAATCAAGATTAATATCAAAAGACTCACCAGGATTGATCTGATTGGTCGGATGGGTATGCTGAATATTAGGTTGCAAGGAGCACCAGGCTGCACAAGTGGTTGCTTCACAAGTGGAATCATTCAATTTCACATTTTGAAAAGGGAGTTTTAATTGACAATATCACATGTATTCTACTGATATCATTGTATCTACTTCTTATGTTCAAATGAGGATGTATGTTTTTTTTGTTTTTTTTTTACTGAATCAGACATCACAGTAGCAGCATTCTGATTTGTCACTTAATCCCACATTACCCCATACATTATAATTTAATGTGTGAGAGCATGTATGGCAGGAGTATGTTAGTGTTACTATCAAAGAAGAATTATTTATGGTAGGGTGAAGATGTCTTAGTCAGAAATGTTTTCAGGCAACATCACCCTGTCAACACTTATACAGTCAAGACTGTCCACAAGCAATATATTTAACTACATGTTCCTCTTACACTGTATATCTGCTTTAGTAATAGTTGTAAGGACTCACAGGGAAGACCCGGAAATTCAACCACAAACGTTGGATTTCTACTGGCTCGTGGCTGTCGATAATCTGGAAGGGAGGCAGGGGCTGAGAGGAGTTAAGTAGAGCAGGGCCCAGGTGGCACAGATCAGCAATCAGGCCACACAGGTGAGTTGAATGAAAACTAACACAGCATGGACAGGACAGAACGTGAATCATGACAGTACCCCCTCCTCAAGATCCGGCTCCAGAAGGACCACCTGGCTGGTCAGGATTGGACCGATGAAACTCCCTGATAAGGGATTTGTCTAAGATGTGTCGGGCCGGCACCCAGGAGCGCTCTTCAGGCCTATATCCCTCCCAATCCACCAAGTAATGGATGGACTGGCCCCAACGTCTGGAGCGAAGGAGGCGACGCACCGTATGAGCGGGACCCCCATCAATGATCCGGGCGGGAGGAGGGAACCAACCGTGAAGAGAAGACAGGCTTGACATGGGACACATGAAAGGTGGGACAAACCCTGAGAGTCCTGGGGAGGTGGAGCCGGACAGCCACTGGGTTGATGACCTTGGAAATCGGGAAGGGTCCAATGAAATGAGGGGCTAGTTTGCGGTTTTCAATCCGCAAGGGGAGGTCCTTGGTGGATAGCCAGACCTTTTGACCTTCGAGGTAGGTGGGTGCCGGAACTCTGCGACGATTTGCAAATCTGGAACATAAAGCAGAGGATTTTAGAAGAGCCCTGCGGGCCTGGCGCCATACCCGCTAGCACTTCAAAGCAGAGGCATGAGCTGAGGGGACTCTAGTGGGCTTTTCTTGAAGGGACAAGACAGGAGGCTGGTAGCCATAGACTATATAAAAGGGAGACAGACCTGTGGAACTAGAAGGGAGAGAGTTGAGGGCATACTTCACCCATGGAAGGTTCTGTGACCAGGAGGAGGGGTCATGTTCACAGAGCATCCGAAGCTTGGTCTCCACTTCCTGATTGATCCTCTCCGTTTGCCCGTCAGTTTGAGGATGGAATCCAGATGAAAGACTCACAGTGATACCTAGGAGACTACAGAATTCCTTCCAGAATCTAGAAACAAACTGAGGTCCCCTGTCAGAAACAATGTCAGATGGTAGACCATGCAGGCGAAACACCTCACGGGCCAGAACCGCTCCCAGCTCCTTGGACGAAGGTAATTTGCGAAGTGGAATCAGGTGGGTCATCTTAGAGAATTGATCCACAACTGTGAGGAGGACAGAATGGTTATTGGAAGAGGGTAAGCCAGTTACAAAATCCATGGAAATGTGGGACCATGGGGCAGTGATGAAATCGGGAGGGGCCACAGAAGCCCAGAGGGCGGCCAACGGGATGGTTTAGCCTGACAGCACACTCTGCAAGCCTTGATGAACTCCTTTACATTTTGCAGCATAGTCCCCCACCAGAAACACCTCCTGATCACAGCTAGGGTCTTAGTGACTCCCAGATGACAGAAAAGTTTAGACGCATGACAAAAGGATAGTACCTCAGGTATCAGCTGTTCTGGGACAAAAAGTTGATCCTTGGGACAGCTCTCAGGAATGGGGCTTTGTAGATGGGCCTCTCTGATTTTCTGCTCCAGCTCTAGCCTGGAAACTGCTAGCCGCACAGATGAAGGGAGCACATAGTCCACCTGCTTAACCTCTTGACTCTCCTCCATAGTCTCATGCAGCCTGGAGAGTGCGTCTGGCTTAGTGTTCTTACTCCCCGGTCTGTAAGACAGTGAAAAATTGAAGCGACTGAAGAATAAGGCCCACCTGGCTTGCCTGGGGTTGAGTCTCCTGGCAGTTTTGAGGTACTGCAGATTTTTATGATCTGTCCAAACCACGAAGGGTTCCTTAGCTCCCTCAAGCCAGTGCCTCCACTCCTCGAGTGCCAGTTTAACTGCCAGCAGTTCCCGGTCACCGACATCATAATTAGTCTCAGCAGAGGACAACTTCCTAGAAAAGGCACATGGGTGAATCTTATCAGTGCTCCTCTGGCTGAGTACGGCTCCCACCCCTGAATTAGAAGCATCTACTTCAACAATGAATTGGCAGGAATGGTCCGGTGCGCGGAGGATAGGAGCAGAGGTGAAGGCCCTTTTAAGGTGGTCGAAGGACTCAGCAGCACTCTTACCCCAAACGAACTTGCACTTGGATGAAGTAAGAGTATGAAGTGGAGAAGCAACAGAGCTGAAATTATGGCTGAACCGTCGATGGAAATTAGCAAACCCCAAAAACCTCTGAAGTTGCCTACGGTCTTGTGGGCGGGGCCAATTCTTGATGGCGTCCGTTTTGGTGGGGTCCATGGAAATCCTGTTAGGGGAGATGACAAAACCCAAGAATAAAGTAGACGATTTATGAAACTCGCATTTTTCTGCCTTGACAAACAGGTTATTTTGCAGCAAGCGGAGAATGACAGAACGCACATGAGTCTGATGGGCAGTGAGAATCTTAGAGAAAATCAAGATGTCATCCAGATAAACATAAACACATCGCCCAACCATGTCCCTGAGGACATCATTAACAAGAGCCTGGAACACTGTGGGGGCGTTGGATAGGCCAAAGGGCATTACCAGGCCTTTAATCAATTTATTTGTACATTGCATACCATGATGCAGGACTTTTAATTTCATATGTATAAATGACCAAGAAAATAAACTATGCTCCAAACAGTGTTGTAACACTAAAGACATAATGGTTCTAGACTGGTCACCCTTTAATGTTTCAAAACAGAATATTGTTTTCCCATAATTATTATTTCAAACTGTTTTATACCCTTGTATCAACAAAGAGATTCCGAAACCAATTAAATACATTTACACCCCTCTGATTAAGATTTTACAATAGTCAGGTTTGTATTGACTCTATAAACAGCTCCAAACCAGTGATAACAAAGTTTTATTTAATTTTGTTTCATAAAAAATATTTTATTCCTTGATTGTGGCTTTCTCTTTTAGAATAACAAACATTTGGTTTCACTTTGTAAAGGTGACATTCAGTTTGTTTGCATAATTTTTCACCAACCAGTTGAGAATCTTCTAAATCTGCTTGAAGGTCTCTTGCAATTTAAACACACATTTGGCTTTGTCGCTCTGATAATCTTGCTAGCTGTTCTTGCAGTTTTCTCTCAGTCTGGCAGATCTGAGCTTTAACCACCATCTTAAATTACAAGCAGGAAATTAGAAGCCAAACCAGAACAAATATAATTGTCTTATGGACTTTTGGTTTACATTAACATTCAGAGAAATACCCTGGTGCTTTACTGAGACAAGAGTCGGAATATTTATCATGCTTTGAAATTTGCATCTTCTGACCTTTTCTAATGATCCAGGATTAGACCCAACAAGTTAATTAAGGCCTGAGGTTTCACATCACTTGGGATACCCATGTGTTTTCATGGCATTACACTCCTGTTTTAACAAAAAAATACAGTTTCAGTCTTTCTATAAATGTGGATTGTAATAATGTATCTTGAAGTAACTGCTATTGAATATCAACTCATCCTCTCTTCTTACAATTTAGTCTAACATGCAGAGCCTATCACACTTATTCTCAGACCTGGTAAAGACGTGTACAACATTTTAAACATTTATATTTTACTGCAACATTATAATCTCACACATATGTTTTTGAGAAATTAAAATCTTTAATTTGAGTATTTATTTAGCTGGTAAAACATGTCAAATTACCAAATAATTGCTTTTAATAGATTCATTGGTGCCATATTTGTTAGTACCTGTTAATAGTTCCTAGCTTCAGCTTGAGCTTTTACAATTAAAAATTACTGACCGGGTCTGAAATCTGGGCAATAGTGATGGTCTTCACGAGGCACATAAAGACAATTACAAAGTCAACCTTTTATTACCTGAAAACATTCTAGGATAAAAGTACTAATTGCCTAACAAGATCTTGAGAAACTCATCCATGCATTTATCTTTAGTTAAATTGGTTACTGCAACAGTGTCTTCACAGGTCATCTTAAAAAGTCAATCAGATAGCTGCAGCTGATCCAGAACGCTGCTGCTCGTGTTCTGACTAGGACCAGGATAATAGAGCACATTACCCCAGTTCTAAAGTCTTTACACTGGCTCCATGTAGCTCAGAGAATAGACTTTAAAATATTTCTGTTAGCTCACCGAATGACTTAGCACCAAAATACATTAAAGACTTGTTGTTGTTGTATCGACCTTTCAGACGACTCAGGTCTTCTGGTTCAAGTCTACTCTGCATCCCCAGAATCAGAACCAAATATGGAGAAGCAGCTTTCAGTTTCTATGCTCCACAAATCTTGAACAAACTTTCAAAAAACTGCAAAACTGCTGAAACACTGAGTTCATTTAGATCAAGGCTAAAAATCCATTTGTTTAGACTTGTCTTCGATTAATAACTGGAACATCGTAAATTGTAGTCTTTTGTTCAACTTTTCATCACTTTCCTTTATTTTGCCACAACAGTGTAATGTTTTGTTTGCTTATTGTTTTATTTATTTATTTATTATGTAAAGCACTTTGGATTGTTGAAATGTGCTATTCAAATAAAATTGCTTTGCCTGGCCTTGCCTTTTGGGTTTTCTCCCTTTGTGTTAATTCTGTGTTTATTGTCATCTTCCTATTCTTTCCCTCAGCTTTTCTGCTTTGCCCTGAATCCGCTGATTTCTACGTCACTAATTGCATCTCCTCGGTATTTAAGTACCTGGTTTCTTTGTCTCACTGCCAGATTCTTCTGTTGTGCTCACCCCAGTTCCATATATGTTCTCCTCATTACAACTCTGCAAGTCTTTCTTTATTTAATTATTAAATTCAGATCTCTAATATGGTCCACCAAATTACCTGACTGCATTTAGGTCCAGCTCAACCACATACCATGACACTAACAGTCAACAACAGAAAACTCCACTTCTTTTTTGTTTAAAGGAACTATCTGCTCTGGTCAACCTCATACTGAGGTTTTTGGGAATGCACACTTTAAGTGAGTCTCGTGTGAAACAAAGGGTGAATATGTGCAAAAGTCCTGGAGTTTCACTCTGATTAAGTATGGAGGAGACCTATAATACCATATAGTAAAAAATATAAGAATTTTTTGTATTCTTCTCTGAACAAATATATTTTTACACATTTTTACAAGTGATGCCAAAAAAGAGAGGATGTCATATTATGGTCTCTAAAACAGTAAAATGTAATTTTTACAAACCCACATTTATGTGAATCTTTTAGGACTAGAGAACAACCATCATAACAAAGTACATGGCAGTCAATGACTCACAAAATAACAAGATCAAAGGCAATAACCTACTACATGACTTGCATTATTTCTATGGCATTTCATGAGACCAGGAGGGCAATTAAGGAAAGAATAACAGAACCTTATGAAACACATTTTGCCATCACATAAAGTAAGGTCTTACTGCCATTTACAGGCCTTAGAAATATACACAGTAAATGTTACTAAGGCAGATGTCTTCTGCTATTTGTACTCCAACAAAAAAATATATATTTTTGGAAAACACTAGCAAAAAAAAAACAAATGCAAAATGAATAAATGGTTTATTAGAAAAATGTGGCATACTGTTGTCTCATGAATTACTGTGTCTGTGAGCATTTCAAGCCAAATTTGTTTTATTTTTTTCTTCAACTGAAAACAAGTGGATTTCCATCCCATTTTCCTTAAATGGAAATTACATTGCCATGTTGGTTGAGAAAAAAAAAAGATTTTAATGCTGGCTTTCCTCTGAGCTACTAAGAAGCTTCAAAGTCCACACACACCATCACGAAGACACTGATTGATGAGCTTTCAGTGGTGTGAAGGTGCATTGAGCCAAAGACAGAGTGAGCAGAGGGCAAGTAGTACCGTGACTTGTCTGTTCCTGTCTGAGCAGACTGTGATATGCATAAAGTGAGAAAATCTTGTGTAGGGGGACTCAAAGACATTACTACCTGACTGTTACCAAGTCTAATTAACTTTTCCACCAGGACTTCATTTCATTTGGTCTTTTTTGTTAGATTGACACTCTCAAGTAGAGGGTAGAGAGGTCTAACACTACCTGGGTGTAATTAGTGTGGTCCCTGTTATAAAACCTTGAGGGTTCTTGAGGACAGCACTAAATCTCAGTTTGTTACAAGTGCTCAACTGGTGAACCTCATGATTAAAAGCATCTGTCACTGAAAGGTTCTGGTTTCTTTATCTACACAACTTGTTAGTAAAAATCTTGGATCACTGTTGTGTATACAGTTCCCGTGAGAGGTTTACATACACTTAATGCACACAAAGCCACAAAATTTGTACCCATCAGTTAAGAAGAGTCCATACATTTTTAACAGGGCTGGCGTCAGGGGTTTACAAATACCTTTCCAAAAGCTTATTGTTAGCGCCTTTTATCCATTGCTAAATCTTTTTGTATGGTTGTTTGGGCTCTTTATGTTGTTGAAACATCTGAGCCAAACTGTTCCTCTCAGATGAGTCTGAATTGTTTAAGTTATTGAAGGTTATTGAAGAACAACAGAAGAACCACCAAGGCCTAAGCTTTTCTTAAATTGGAATATGCTGGAACATCGATGTCATTGTCCAGGGTTAAACCAGTTTTACATTACCAGGGACTCAAATAGAGCGGAACACAAAAGCCCTTGCTCCAAACTGGAGCATGCTCTACTAAAATTTACAATTTCTCAAATTGACAAGCCAAATACCTTCTTGAAAAATGTTTTATGGTCAAATCAGACAAGAGTGAGCTACTTGACCACAATAACAAAACAGTATGTTCAAAGGAGTCAGGTTGAGGCTTTCAAACCATTGTACTAAATGTCAAGCATTGGGGTGGCAGCATTATGCGGTGGAAATTTTTTGTTGCAAGTGATAATGGTGATTAACACAAAGTGAAGGCAATAAAAAAGAGGCAGACTGTCTATAAATTATTTAACTTCACTTCAGCTCAACAGTAATTGGGTGCTCCACCAGGACAAGGATGCCAAAAACCCATCAAAATTGGTTTTAGAATTGACAAAGAAGGCTAACAGTAAACTTCCAGGATGGCTTTCTCAATTGTTTTCAAATACCCATCCAAAATTATACCAGAAGCTTGTTGATGACTACAAAAAGCAAGTGGATGAAGTGCATTCTGTTTCTCATGTGAATTTGAGAAAACAATAATTCCAACCTACACAGCCAGTTCCTGTTTTTGAAATTCACTATAATTGCTTGTTGTATTACTTCTTAATGCTGAAAAATGATCTTTACAAATGCATAATTAGAATCCTTAAATTAAGATGAGATTCAGCTCAGTGATGGGTATATCTGAACTTCCCACAGAAAATGCACCTGAAAGCCTTTCTTAAAAAAACTTTTTCAACCCGTTACTTTTTTTGTGGATGATTTTGTTGGGCACTCAGGTCCTTATACACATAACTTTTGCCTGCAAAAGCCTTAATGGTGTCAAACCCATAAGGCTTTATAGGCCTACAGCAGTGCAAGCTGACTGAAAATCCAAAAGCCTCATTAGAAGCCAGGTGTTACGACAATATCTTTATGTCACTTTTACCTGATTTGATGAAGAGCCAAGATCCCCATGGAGAAAATCCCAAAGAAGACAACAAAATGAAAGGATAGTGTTTGAACACAGCTGCTTAAGAAGGGGATCTAAAAAAACCAAATTAGATCGATGAATCAATACATAGCTGAGCTTACACATTCACATACACTGTATAAAAATGTCAGTGTCTGATACTAAATCAGACTGAAAGTTTCCTGTTTTGGGTTAGTTAGGATAATTGAAATTTCTCTTTGTCAAATGCTTGAATAATCCTCAAGGTGTTTTTGTGGAAATTTTTGAAAAAAAAAAAAAAATACTTCTACAAACTTAAAAGTGTCAATACATTTCCTTAGTGTTTCGTCAATCTTCCATAAGCTTCCCACAATAGCTTGAATGGAATTTTAGCCCATTCCTCTTGACAAAACTGGTGTAACTATGGAGGCTGTCTTCCACGCGTCCACCTATTTATCTCTGATCATAAATTATTTATGTGACTGAGATCATGGTTTTGTGATGGTCACTTCAAAGCATATTTTTTTTTGTTTTCAACACACTTTCAAACTTTTCTGGGTGTGTGCGTAGGATCTTGATCCATTTTTTTAAGACACATGCCCAACTTGCTGATCTCTTAGTGGGCTCTCATTATGTCATCTCGTTTGTGAAGTGGACCAGTCCTTTCTGTTGCAAAACACTCCTGCAATATGATTTTACCAACACCGCACCTCACAGTTGGGTGCTGTTCTCAGGCTTCCAAGCTTTTGCCTATTTCTATCAAAAACAATAATCAACAAGGAAAAGGACAAAAGGACATGTCTCCAAAATTGTTGCAGTATGATTAGTTGTAGCATGGATATTAGCATGGATATTAATTAACACTCTCAGCATCTTAAGTCATCATCTTCACAAAGTCTTTTTTTTTTTTTTTTTTTTTTTTTTTGGAGTTGAGGGACACATTTCACACCAAAGCACATTTCTGTCTAAGACACAGAACTCATCTCTTTCTAAAGGTGATTATGTGGACTGTCCAGTCATCATAGATGGAAATTGTAACCAAAGATGAACCAAACTTGGGGAGGTCCACAGTTTTCTGAAATCTTGCCTGATTTCTTTTGATTTTTCCATGATGTCACAAAAGAATGAAGTTTGTGTCATATGAATGAAGAATGTGTTTTATGTATTGCTCTAAAATACACCCAGAGGTGTTGAAAAAAGTATTATAGGAAAGATTATTTTTTAAATAATTCTTTAACTCTCACATTTAGCAAACATATAAATCATTTTAGTAATCCTAACTGACCTAAAACAGGAAAGGCTCAGACTTATGTTATGTTAGACAGTCAGATGTGTTGTTGTTTCACACAGTGTATGTAAATATCTGGTTTCAGAAAACGTACTTTCATAGCCATATTTTTAAAATTAAAATGATTGCTACTTGAAATTACATAAATCTTAAAAGATTTATGTAATTTATGTAATATTCTTCTCCTCATAGCAAGAGAGTGTTGAGACAAATTGGAAAAGATTGCTTACTAATTTCTAAGTAGAAGCTTTCGATGGTCAAATTGTACTAAAAGAGGTATGATTTCCATCTTCTTTCTAAAATGTTTTCTCAGACAGATGGCGTAAGTGTGGGAAATGTGTCTTGGTGTCATCTCACGCCTTTGTTAAACTGCAGAAATGAAGATGAGCGTCGATTTTAACATACCATTAAAGAGCCGTCAATTTTCCCTCAAACAACCTGAGCGGCATAAGCAGAACATTTTTAAGAAAAGTTGGTACTTGATACTGAAATATGTGATTGACTTTGCTATTTTCAGCAAGCACACTGCACTAAAGTGAGGGGAAGAAATTACAGCCTGAGAAGAAATGAGAGTAGAAGATGACAGAAAATTATTTAAAAAGCAGATTCAAACTATTACCTCTCACATAATGGTAAAGATCTAACTTATATCATTGCATTGCTTCTCCAGAGTTAGGTTAAATTTTTTAGCAGACCTAACCAAAAGCCGTAAATTAGTAAGACAACATTGGACTAGATGATATTCCTGAATAATAAATGATTCTATGGGAATTATGTTGAAATTGGTATGCCTTTATGATGCTTCTGAGTTGATTTTCTGCCTCATAAATTAGCAAAGCCAAGTAGCACAGACAGAAGGTCTTTTTCTGCAAATCCTGCCAGCCTATAAATCTTGATTTTATTGATGTACTCCATTATCTTGTGAATTTTCTGAACTCATGGCCTCTTAAATTTGACAGTGAGTTTTGATTGGAGAGACAAAGTCAATTCATGTCCAGAAGTCATATATTAATGATTTTGATTTTAATCTGCAACTTATAATTTCTGGGATATTTACCCATACATTGAAAGGAGCAACATTAAAATGAATATCTCTTCAATAGCTTTTATATGACTTGAGTACACAAAGACATCATTGCAATAAGGCATGCATAAAATAATTAAATGCTTGGAATCTCTGTTTTTCAGCCCAATTAAAGTTTAATTTGAGGCTTCAAAATCAATTTACTTGCATGCATAAGCCACAACATCAAATCAAAGCAATATGTGTTTGCTTTTCATCATGTTTCACTCATCCTGCAAATCAAATAAGTGGATCAGATGCAGAAAAGTGTTGAGCTAAATGAATATCTGCTTGCAGAAGGACTGATTTAGTAAACAAGTAAACATAGTTTTAGTAGTAGAGAGGATGTTAGATAATCAAGCTAGAGAAAGAGTCTTGGAGTGCAGATAACTTCACCGCAACCAAAGTAAAAATTAAATGAACTAGACTGACCTTTAAAATTCAAAACAAAGGCAGATTAGCAATGAGCTGCAGGTGCATTTTAGGTATTGCATTCTTCTTCTTCATCTTTTGTGTTTGTGTGAAAGTGTCTTTAGCAGAATTGGATCTTGGAGACATCTGTCCCTGCAGAATCCACCACAGAGGAAGATTTTCGTACTTTTGCTCTATGTCTTTCTTTTGTTTTTCCCATTGTTTGTCATCGGCACAAGATGCAATTAGAAAACCTAAAGCATAGCCAGGTTGAGACTAAATGCTCAGTTTACAAATGAAGTTAATCTTAACCAAAGAGTCAAAAGGTAGGACGAAGCTGTCAGTTTAGAAGGAGATGATAACAGAAACAGCAGGTAGGCTGTCAGATCTGGTGTTTTAGCCCTCTGGCGCTGTAGTGATAGATTTACACTCTCCTCACTTTCTGACCTTTTTCATTCTTCCGATAGAAGCTGCGGACGCCCACATTTCTTTCTCCTTTTATTTCAGCCTCCCTCTCTCCTCTCATGCTGCTGACTCTCTCTTCCAGAACCCATAAGCAGCTCGAAGATTCCCAAGTGGGTCTTTTGCACATCTTTTTGTTCATTAGAAAAGAGCTTGATCTGATTTGACTGCTGAGCTCCACTGGATGAAGAAGAAAAGACAAGGGAACATAGCAGAGTTAATTCACCCTTACTTTTTTGCCTTTTGTTCTAAAAAGTTCTTTATAAGGGGAGACATAGGCTAATTTTTTTTCTGAAACACCAGTCTGCGCTGGAAAACTGAGAAACACTGACTGTGGTTCTTTGTAGTCACTCGTACTTTTCTTGGAAGTATTAACAGCAAAAACATTTTCTGAACTGGTTTGCATCTTTTCAATGTTTAATATCTCTTTTTTGTATTCTCTCCCCTCTGTTCTATGGTCCAAAATGCAATCATTTACCACTCATCCTTCCACCCTTAATGTCTTTTTCTTCTTCCTTACCTTTTATGCTCCTCTCTCACTTTAAGCATGGCTTAGTTGGAACTCTCCTCCCAGTACCAGTGACCCAATTATTCTAAGTTGTCCCTCTATGGTAGGATGTAGCAGTGTCCCTCCCTGGAGACCTATCCTGCAGCACACAGACGATCCATCACTCTTCTCCACCACCTCCCTCGCGCTGCGTTTATTAGTGTCTCTCTCACATAGTATCTCCCAACACACCCACAGACCTCCTTAAATGGGCTCTATAGCAGGCATTGGCATCAGTAAAACACAGATGCATGCATAAGCAAATGTACTCTGGGTTTTAATGTGTATGCATTTAAATAGTGTCATACAGGTGCTGTTAGATGATTACTGGTGGGCATTTGACACTTGTTCGCAAATATTTCTTTTTGCTCTGACACCTCGTCACACCTCCACTTCTTGTTTGTATAATCCTGTTTGGGCTTCTCACAATCCTGTCATTGGGATTTAATGAAGGGGGAGGCGTCGCAAAGTTGGTGCGACACCATTAATTTGCAAAAGTCACCTTCCTCCGCTGCTGATGATGGGGAAAAAATACCTGTTGTAAATATATGCTGGCAGGTGAGACAGCACATAAAGGATCTTCATTAATCTGTTTACAAGAAAGTTGGTGACAGAAATCAGTCACAACTGAAGTAATGTAGAATCCATTTCAGAGTTCATGTATAAAGAACATTATTATTAGTCATGCTTTAATGTTTTGAGTCTATATTTTGAATTTTTAAAAAAGCAAAATCATCAGAAGGTCGCTTGTGCATACAATATTAAGGACAAACCAAATGATCCATTCAATCAATGATGGAAGTAGATTGAAAGATTGATGCCTTATGCCTAAACCACTCATCTCATATATCCCTTTAAAAAAAATGTGCTTTCTGCATTACCAGCACTGTTCCAGCACTGTTCTGTTGCAGAACGTACCCTATATACTGTGCCTTCCCAAAATTTTCATATCTGTTGATCGATTTGAAAAATTTTGTCTCTTTAGAACCACACAATTCAGGGTTTTTCATTAAGATTTTATGTGAGAGCAACACAAACTGGTGCCTAATTGATAAGTGAAAGGAAATCATGCATGTTTTTTTACAAATACATATGATGAAAATTGTGGAGTTCATATTTACTTCTCACTTTACTCTGATACCCTTAAGTACTATCCATTAAAAGAGTTTCCTTAAAGCTGCAATTTGGAACCTTTAAAAAATGTATGTTAAATATTTGTTAAAACTGTCACTATGTCATGACAGTGTGAAAAAAAATCAGTGTGCTGCTATTGCAATCTTCAGAAATACACAGTCAGATGATATCAAATTAAACTTACTGGTCTAAATGTAAAACAGCATGTTGGGTGGAATAACTAGAATTGCACATCACCTTGAAAGCAACATACCAAAAGGGAAAAATACTGGCAGCATAATACTATTGGGAGGTCTTTGTTCTATATGGAATATGGTCAGAGTTGAAGGGAAGATGGATAGGACTAAATACAGGACAGCCTTGGACATAAAAACTCTTAGAGGCTGCAAAAGTCATGAGATTTAGACAGAGGTTCACCTTCTAGAGGGACAATGACCCTAAACATACAGTCAGAACTACAATGAAATAGTTTAGATTAAAGTACAGTATGTTCACATATTAGAATGGTTCAGTTAAAGGCCACACCTATGTTCAATTGAGAATCTTTGGTATATTAAAAATGCATGCTATTGTTTTCCCAGTTTTAGTATTTTTGGCCATCAACCCCAACTTCTCAGTTTTGTTTTGCTTTGTGTAGGCCTGTCACATCAGGACCCATTTTACTTGAAAGACCAACAATGGTCTACAGTTACCAAATGAGTATTTTGCAATAACAAAGCCAAAAACATTATGTTAAAAGTCATACATTTTTTATATTTGTTTAAAGACTTCCAATCTCACAGTTAAGTCCTTTGATATTTTCTGCTTTGCTTTTTTATCTAAATATATATACATTAGGCGATTTTGTTTAAATAGCACATTTGTTAATTGCAAAATACTTATATTTGTCTTGAAACGCAAACAAAACATGCTTGGGATTTCTCATCACGCCATGTCAAAGCTACTTGAAGAAAATAAAAATACGAAAAAACAACATCAGCAAGATGCTACAAAACAGTATTTGACTCACACAGTAACCCAATAACTTTTTGCCCCATAGATAAATGTAACTTTCACACATTCTGCAGTAGGATTGGGTTGATTGGGTTCTGCACTATAAAACATCCATGAGGAAATGTTGTTATACATCAAGACTGTGCATTTTCAATTTAAGAGGAAGGTTCCTTGCACACTATCCCAGATATTGGAAAACTCATCCTTAATGCACGGCTTATGTTTCAATCTCACTATCAGACCTGTCAACACCTATGCAGTTTTCTGATGCAGTTGTAGTAGGGTTTTTAGTCACTTGTATGTGAATTTATATAAATCAGCACTTCAGACTTCTTTTAGTTTCTAGCTGTATGACCTTTCGTTCATAAGTGCTCCAGTATGTGCACCAGATAGACACCTTGTCTATATTCTGTTTGGTGCTTAGCAAGCAGAGTACTGTGGACGATAAAGTTTATATTTGATCTGTATTCTAGTAAAATTACAGGTTTTTCAAATGTATAAAACAACTTTGTTCCTCTTTCAAAGTGCACAAATATAACATGAATAAAACATTAAGGATTTTAAGTGAGATTAGCCAGAAAAATCAACAGATCATGAATGAATAAGAGATTTTCTGCTTAGTTTAATCAAACTTTAACAGTATTGATGTTTTTCCATTCTAGACCATATTTCTGGCGAAGCAATCTTTGCTAAGAAGCTCAGACAGGCCTCAGTACATATTTAACAACAGTGTTATCAACATGATGTGCAGAAGAAACAGTCCTGGCTCCAGCAGAGCATGAACCCACGTCCCAGTGTGTGACAGTTTGTGGATGTTTGCCTTTCTCAGCATCCATCAACTCTGTCAGATCAGCAAAGGAAGTAAAGCAAATGGGCTATGTTGTGGAAACATGATTATCTCCCAGCTAGAAACTAGACCAGTCAATAAACACTGATGGATCAATGGAGACCACCGGGGACGGAGTTCTATCCCTAATTCTGGGTATTAGTTTAATGATCAGAGCTGCTGACACAGGTTTCGATTGAGTTTAGCCAGTGCATCCCACTAAACCTCTCATGTTTGCAGAATAGGTTCCTACCTCCCTCCCCCTCTTCCTGAATGTGTGGGTGTCTATTATTTTCCTGTCTATAATTCTTTATGTGTCACTTTTCTCCCTTCTGGGTGTGGAGTTTCTTGTGTTTCTTGTGGCTTTCAGGCTCCACAGTGATTGACAGATGCTGAAAAGGGAGGCAGAAAGGTTATCAGCCCATCTGACAATCAAAGCCTGCTTCAAGCAGCAGAAGCACAAGCCTTGCACAGGAAATGGGCCTGTAATAAGGAGAAAAACATGAAGTGTCGTTTGATGGAGGTTGTTACTCTTATACTTCTTTAACTTCATGATATCATGAGTTTAAAAAAACTGTTAACAACACAGGATCAAAACAAATGTAAAGTATTTCTTAGGCAAAAGATGCATAGTTGGTTATAAAGTAGAGCCAGAATTTAATCAACATAGCTTTCAGGCTCATAGGGATATTATAAAGATGGAAAAACTCAGTGCTCTATGTTAACTCAGTATAGCATTTTTCCAAGCAGGTGTTTTGGCTGAACCCTAAAAAGTGCCCAGCTGAGCACAAAGGGGGTATTTAAGGAGTTTTGACAAAATAATCTGATCACTTCCTTGTAAATCAAATACATAAATTCCTTCCAAAAATAAATCTTTGATATTAGATCTGCTGCAGATTTAGGGGGGAAGAAATAAAGGGGGCTGCATAAAACTACATGCCACATTTTTATTTGTGTCTGAAATAGTGAAATGAAAAGAATGGGAAGGAATAAGCAATAGTTAGTCCTGCTACCACAAACTATAAAAAATATGACACACTCATCATTACAGTTCTAATAATATCCTCAACATTTATTTATTGTTATTTTGATTTTGATACGAAGACTTAGCAAAAATTAAAAATAAATTTGTAGAAAATACTTTAAGTTTCTTTGTACCTTTGTGCCATTCTGGTCTTTATATCATGGGGGTGACAGATATTAGCTTGTTAGTTAGTTGTCAGATCAGAAACAGCCTATTAACAGACTGATGCGTGATGGTATGTTAGCTTAAGCACAAGTACAATTAGTGGGGTTTTTTAGGACTGAGAAATATTTCCAAACAGCCTATTTGTCTTTCTTGCAAGGAAAACGAGTAGAAATCTTCTTCAGGTCAGCTAACCAAGAATGTCAAGCAACAGGTGGGGGAGGGCCAAAAAAGTCTGGTGAACTTATTACTTTCTGACATCTCATTAAAGACTTCCAACTGTTGGAACTGTATTAAATAGTATGAAACTGTAAAATTGTAGGTTTTTACAATCTTGGTATATATTGCTATTGAAAATCAGCCTGTTATTACTATTAAGAGATGAATGGATCCATGTGTGTTGGTGGATTGATGTTGTAGTTCTACAATCCTTGTGGAGTTTACGAAAATAATACATGAAATGTTTCAAATCTTGGCTTAGAAAGATTATTTTCTCCAGTTTTGAATTTGATTGATACTATATGGACTGCTGTGGGAAAATATTGGGGGTAACATAGCTACTATTACCTAAACTCAAATTCAAGTTATGTGGTGACAAGTAATTTAGTGGATTATAAAAAAAAGAACCCTGAAAAAAAAAAGCCCTTTTATCTCCAGTATTAAGAAAAATCCTCAGTTCAGTCAGTCAAGTTTATTTGTAAAGCACATTTTAGCAGCAAGGCAGTTTAAAGTGCTTCACATCATGGCAACATAAAAACATAATAAACACATCATACAGTCACCAATTGTGAAACCAGTAGCAAACATTACATTTTGTCAAGTGCCATCATTAAAAACATCAATACACATAAAATGTGTTGGTCAGTGTTCCTGTTATTATGGGTCTAAAGCAATTCTAAACAGGTGGGTTTTAGCCTTGATTTAAAGGAACTTAGTGTTCCAGCTGTTTTGCAGGTTTCTGTAAGTTTGTTCCAGATTTGTGGAGCATAGAAACTGAATGCTGCTTCCCCATGTTTGGTTCTGGAGATGCAGAGCAGACCAGAACCAGAAGATCTGAGTGGTCTGGAAGGCTGATACAGCAACAACAGGCCTTTAATGTATTTTGGTGCTAAGCCATTCAGTGATTTATCAACTAACATGGTATTTTAAAGTCTATTCTCTTAGCCAGAGGGAGCCAGTGTAAGAACTTTAGAACTGGGGTGATGTGCTCTGTTTTCCTGGTCTTAGTGAGAACATCAGTAGCAGTGTTCTGGATCAGGTGCAGCTGTCTGATTAATTTTTTGGGTCGACCTGTGAAGACACTGTTGCAATAATCAATGTGACTACAGATAAACGCATGTATGAGTTTCTCTAGTTGCGTTTATAAAGAAGATAAAACATTACAGCAATATAAGTACAGTTCTGTATAATAACGCTCACATTTTGGGGTATTTTAATGGTGCTACAAGGTTTAAGGTGTGGATGTGATTTATTTTTCAGAGCAACATTGGTTATGTTTGTGGAGAGAAAAAAAAAAAAAAAACCTTTGCTGTGGTAACATACTGTGTTGTGCTTTTGTAGTGTGCTCAGTCACAGCCAACCACAGTGAGCCAACTGTGTGGCTGGCAATTTACTGAATAATATAAGAACACAGTGATTTAGTCTTCCTGGATCAAACTTTAAGCCTTACAGCCTGACAGGATTTTGTTTTTTGTGAGTGGGCATGTGGCGAGTTCTGCCAGAAGAACATGTTACTTTCTGTGTAGGATAAGACCAAAAATCCTAAAGCACACAAGCAATTATGGCAGCTATAACAGTATCTTTTTAGTAAACATGGAGAGTTTTGCCAGTTGAAAGGATATATAAACAGCAAATTGTTGTGAACTTGTATCATATAAATGATTCCAAGATTTTAGTCAGAAAAACAACTTGCAACAACTTGCACCTGGGTTACTGTGCTGCTCATCTCGTTGGACATAAACTGCAACTTTTCTCATTTTACTAAGAAGTACTCAGCCTTTCAGCCTTGCATGTACTGTTATGAATCAGAGTGCCATATCCTTTCTTTTGATTAATAAAACTGTTATATTTGAGAACTACGGTGTCACTTATCAGTTTGAAAAGTCAATATCAAACTCAGGCACTGCTGATTGAAGAAGGAATTTCTTTTACAGGTGTTGATGTTATTGTGTGAGAGTATAATGAAGTCATTCCTTACCCTTTACACCGACCACATGGAGTTCACATTTCAGAAGTCACGGTTCGGTATTCACTTCACACACATTAAAGTGAAGTAGGCTGTAGTATTTTTTTTAAATCAAGTTGTTCTAAACACATCTTTTCAGTACAGCAGCTTTCTACATGTTCATTCAAGACACAAACAATGTCATTTGGAATACTGGAGTGCCAATGTGTTTAAGCATTTAAACCACGTTTAAAAACACAGACTTGTAGTTGGTTTTCCAGGAATTTTGCAAATTATTTATTTTTAATCAGAAAAACATAACAGGCAACAGTTTTTATAGAATTAGATGTTTTATGGCTCTTTGTTACAAAGCTGAGGGCGGGTCTGAATCTGAACAGTGACCTGACCCCTGCCCCCCCTCCTCTTTTGCTTCCTTCACACAACCACTCTCATCTCAGAGGGGGGTCAACTCTTTTTTATGACCCTGTTCTGCATATATTGTTTCGCAGATCTGATTTTTCCTGTGTTTTCTTGTATAGTTAGTTAATTAGTTTGAAATCAGTTTTTCAGTATTCCATTTCATCTTGTCATGATTTGTTCATTAATCTGATTTAATTCCCATTTTTCCCATTTGTTGTACTCAACAAGTACATTGTACTATAAAGATTTTATAATACCTTTTTTCTGAGTATAGTTGATTTAAACCAAGAGTCACCAACCTTTTTGCAAATGAGAGCTACTTCATGGGTACTAAGTGATACAAAGGGCTACCCCAAATTGATACACACAGTTTACTTTTGATTATATAATTTATTTGATTTATGATTCATCTAATTTTGGAACAGCTCTGCAGGTGACTCATATGGTTTTCGAGGGCACCCTAGTGTCGATGGGCACCGTGTTGGTGACCCCTGATGTAAACTGTAGAATAGTCACTGGTTATTCAGGTTTATGAGGACAACTTGTTTAGTGTGACCTACCTGGTAGATTTGTCAGTGTAGCATGCTTTGTTACAACATAAGGGCACATGGTGCAGAGGATATGTTGTAATAAAAATAAAGAGTGACGGCACCAAGGAGGATGCTCCTTTAAAGCATGAGAAAGAGCATGTTACTGATGTCTTTGAGTGAAAGACAGTCTGAGTCAAGTCTCTGGTCTTTGAAATTGTTTATTTTTTTAGTTTGTTTATACATGTGTGGATTTGAAATGGTAATTTATTTTATACATACTAATTTGGCATTGCTATACTTTGTTGTTTGATTGTTAGAGAAGCCAACCTGCAGAACACGTGTCAAACTCAAGGCCTGCTGGCCAAATCTGGCCTGCCATAGCTATTTATGTGGCCCTCAAGACTCTAGAGGGCCACATAAATAAAACTTTAAGATAACAGTTATGTGCTTAGATATTATTTTATCAGTCAAATCAAATCAGTTTTTATTTGTACAGTGTCAAATTACATCAGTGTGAAAAGATGTTAAATATTATTCAATTTCAAGAAGTACTCATCAAATACAGAGAAAGCTATAATATTTTAACAGGTAGTTTTATTAATACATTCATTCATACATAGATTAATACACCACAACTGTCCCTTAGAGGACATTCATGATCTTGATGTGGCCCAGAATGAAAATGAGTTTGACACCCCTGCTGTAGAGTGTATGAACATTATTAAACATCTGCATTCGACAGCATATGACTATTGATTTGAAATAGGTATTTATACATGATGTTCAAGCTGTGCCTGTTGTACATCTTTCACTACTAAGGCAGCTGGTGGTTCCATGTGTTGCACAAGGTGCCCTTTTTTCTGCTATAGCACCTGCCCCCCAAAATGTCTGTGCCCACCAGTGTCTGGCACTGTATAAATGTTGCGAACCTCTTACTATACATTATAACACAATACAATTTTATTTATAAAGCACTTTAAAACAACATCGTTGGCCAAAGTGCTGTACATCAAAACAAATAAAACAAATAAAACAAAATAAAACATTAAAGCCAACATTTCAAGCTGAGTCAAAACCCAAAGAGAAAAAATAAGATAGACAAGGGCAGAAAACAATTAGTATTAGTAGGGGATACCATTGGTGTTGATTCTTAGTCATCCAGGCAGTTGTGGCTGGTGAAAAAATTTCTTGGTGGGGCTGGTGTGCCAATAGATTTCCCTTCCTGGTCCAGTATAAGGATTCAAATAAATGGTAGGGAAATGACTACAGTTCCACAATAATATAACATTCTTCATAGAGCAAAATAACATGAAGGGTTAAATTAGCTAAAAGTAAAAGTTCTGTTCAGTAATTTGCAAAATATACAGAATTTAATCATTAAATCAGTGTCAGCAGCTCTGAATCAGACTCAAAACTGTGAAAAATACCAAACTAATGTATGATTGCTTAAAAGTTTAACTCTGAACAAACAGGCTAAATTCTATAAAAACTGAATCAAAAAGAGAATCAACAAAACAACAAAAAAGAGCAGAGCAATATGGTAGTTAAAACTAATACAACACCTTGAGAAACAGCAGCTGTAGCTTACTGGCCATTTGTAAAATCCTCTGCATTGTCATTCAAGGTGGAGAATTTGGTCTAAGCTTCCACTCGACTACCGTCATCGCCATCATTAAATTTATCACCATCGTGACCTAAACTTTCCTGCATCTTCCAGGCAGGGGCGAAATTCTGAGAGCCCCGTATATATTAAATTCTGGGATGCTGATTGGCATTATTTATTTTATTTATTATTTTTTGCTCGCAATCACACACAATTGGCTAATTAGACCCCCCCTCCACATCAGGGAGGGCAGTGCCTCTTATGGACCCTGGATCCAGGTAATATTGAGAGATAAATAAATGTAACTGGACTTCTTTAGTTATCTTAAAGATGTTTTAGCTCTCATCCAAAAGGCTTCCTCAGCTGTGCAACTTAGGTTGGAAGTATCAAACTTATCAGTTGTAATCAAGAACAATGACACAGATTGGGCAATATCACGCTGACAGAGCAATATCACACTGATAGAGCAATAGAGCCCACTAATGAGGCCATTGTTGTCAATAATGAGGCCATCATAGTCACATGAAACCCTGACCCTACACTCCATACAATTCCCTGTGAGTGTCGTTGACACTGACGATCCTAACGAATGCCCAACAATATCAACACGTGTGCTACTTTGGTCACATGTCTCAAGGTGTGAGTCTGTGAAGTAGAGGAGAAGTCGACTAGTAGAGGAATAGAGGCATGATGATGGGTATTTTGCTGTTAAAGATACAGTGAAGGATAATAATTAAACAGCAACCTATCTATTTTTTGAATTTGAGAGCTGAAAGCATGAACCTGCAAAAATTAAATATTACCCCTTTGTATAACCCACTTTTTATGATAAAATGAGAATAAGAATTGTATTTTTTTCTGAAAAGCACCACACTGAGAAAAAATTGCATCAACAGCTCACTAATGAAGGAAAATGTATTTTTGCCAAAGAACTGCACTGAACTGTCAGGACTTAAATATATTTTTCTTTCCTTTGGAGAGTGAATATTTTGCAAACCACTGCGTTAGATAAACTTTTTTAACCCCATGAATTTCCATGCTAGGACTGAACATTCTTTTACAATACAAAACTTTTTCAGGTTATGTGCAATACCTTTTCTGAATAAAACGTGGCTTGCAGTGTTTTTTTATGGTCTGGATTGATAAGTCTGAAAGTGAAAAAACTAGACTACAATCAATATAGTTGCGACAGGTGGCTTGAGTTTTGTTTGAGTCAACAAATTGTTGATGGGGGGGTTTACCCTCTTTCCCCCTCCTGCATCACTGAGTTCGTTTCTCTCCAGTTCCGAGACCCAACCACTAAAACCAGAAAAGTATTTACCTTGTGAAATAATGAGAAATGGTTTAGTATAAAATCAAGATTTAATGCCAAAATGATCAGTGTACAGAGTATGCAAATGAACAGATACAGAGTGACATTCACCTTCAGTACTGGGCTCCCCCCACCCCATCTTAATGTTGAACCGAGAAGACCAAAGAATGGAGCGTGAGCCCTGCTTTTATCTATGCCTCACTCTTAACCCTCCTAAAGATCGTCATCCTCTTGTATCAGTTTTATCCTTGACTGTTGCATTTTATGTGATATCAGCAGTTATGTTTGTGTTAGCTGTAGCAGTGAGCGGTGCGGTAGATAAGCAATTAAGTAGGGCAGATATATTTAATTAGAGCAGCAAAGAGATGATTAGAAAAGGCCACAAAATCATACATGCATAACAAAATTTAAAAGTTTTCTTCAATAGTCACCTACTTTGAGGCCTGTTCCAGATGTTAATCCTTTCGTCTTTTCAATGCAGTGCATGTTTTTTTAGTGTTCTGAAACATATCACATTTCCAAACAGTCTATACAGTGCATCCTCAAGGCACAAATTATGTCTCTGAGGCACAAACTGTTTCGGTCACACACCGTGCTGTCTGTAAACACTAACAGATGGTAGCAACAGCAAATGATGGCTGTCTGTATCCCCAGATCCTCTTCTCGAAGAGTCTCTATGGCATTTCTCTACACCTCTCTGTTCCACCCCACTGTCCTCAGTAAGTCACATCCTCATTTGTAAAAGGAAAAAGATCTCTCTCTGCACGCTGGGTTCTTCTGTAAGGATAATTAAATAAATGGGAAAGATCATGTGAGCTCCCTCAATTCGATGTTATGAGGAGGTCATGTATTTATGGTTCATTGTATTATTCCTATATTGGGTCATACATTCTTCGATATATGTGTGCTTAGAACACACTACTTATTATAAAAATGAGAATAAAAGTTTTGTATGTGCCCTTGTGTCTCTACTCCAACAATATTGCATCTTGTGCACATTTGTGTCTCTGTGCTCCTTTATATGAGCACAGAAAGACAAAGAGTCCATTGAGTTACTGCATTAGACTCCCATCACAGGCAGTAGCTCCTGTTTTCAAAGCTCCCTCTCTTCCTCATTATGGACTCACATAAGATTATCGGTGACATTTAACCGTTATGCTCTGCCACTGTCTTATCCTGCCATCGCTTCCCAAGCATAATAGTCCATGCAAATGAGCACGTTAAATACTGTGGTAAACTCTGCTATTGACCATCCAGTATAGATGTAAGGAAAGATGTAAAGGAAGACTCTTGCATAAGTAGATAATGTTAAGGGCTATTCACAATGAGAGACTGGGTCAAGCCAGGTAGCCTTACAATGTCTGAGATTATTTCTGCACTGGTGGTGACCTCAGAAGGTTTTTCAGGTGGTGCTGGACCCCTTAGAATTTACAAAGTTCATAGCAAAGTATTTAACACACAGCTACATGATGACCTCAGCATTTAAGGCAGGGGAGCATAAAGCAGCGTGACATTTGTGTCTGAGACACACAACTCCCTTGCTCTGCTACTGAACATGATAATTTCTCTTGTCAGGATGTGATTATCTGCTCCAGGCTCACCCAGTGTCCCCCCACCTCCTCCCTCCACCTCTCCAATTATGCTGCTCTGAGGGAAAGAGCTATCAGGGTATGAAGGCATGATGCCAGAGCCAGTGTTTAGCCTCCTGGAAACACGTCCTCTCACAGGAAATAGGACAGAAATTTTCTGTCATTGCACGTTAATGATGAGCATTGTGATATTCTTTAAAGGTCTAATGTCTTTGGTCAGATGTTCACAGACCTATTGCAGCTATTCAAAGATGTCAGCTGGTATGAGACAAAGTAAGATAGAGAAAAAGTGAAAGAAACAGAAAATAGAAAGGGAGGTGTGGCTATGCAGACTTTTCTCAGTCACCATGGTAATCCTTTTAACACAAATGTGCCATACCTGCTGCCAACATCAGCGCTTTATAGGACCATTTACTTTTGTGTCTTTGCACCAATAATACGCACACCCTCACAAATAATTACAGAACACTGTGTTATCTATATGTAGTGTGAGTGAATCTTTTCAGTCAGTCAGTTTTAATGTACCTTGAGTGCTTGTAGTAATTATGTTTGAGAGCTGATGTTTGGCATAAAAAAGCTGCTTAAAGGGAAGTATTCAGACACCTCTATGTAGTAATTACTTTGAATTATTGTAACATTTTGAACTGAAAGGCCCTGCTGTTTGCATCTGTGTTTCTGTGAATGTTTCAGCATATTTGAAAGGATAAGGCTTCAGGGCAGATTATAGAACTTAATACAGCTCTCATTTTAAAAATGTTCCCCCATTTCTGGCGTTGATGTTTTTGTGCTCAGGAGTTTGTAGCTGCAAAAAAAGAAGGTATGTCAGTTCAGAGTTGTGCAGAATGACCGGTGGCTACTGCCTGAGGGTGGGTGACATCTGTGCAGCCTGACAAAATGAAACAAAACACCTGAGGATGCTTATTCTGAGTCATCGAATGTGAAATAAGTCTGCAGATTGGCCGCCTGGTTTGAACAGTATTCTCCATTCTTGCCGTGCCATTGCCTTTTAAAACAGGCTCTGCAATGAATAATACATCAAGAAAATTGCCCATTTTGGCAAAGATTTAGCTTCTAAGGCCTACAAACAATATGTCAACCTTTGCTAAACCTTTTGTCAAAAAGCTATAACAAAAACAGTTTCTTTTCAGCTCTAATTTGTCAGACCACGCAAGCTGATCATAAATTGCCTAAAAAAGATTGACTGGTTAAGAGAAATGCCACAAAGCCAAAGCATACAGCCAATCTTGTAACATGGCTGAATACCTTATCAATTTACTGGCCAAAAAGGACTTTTACACATTGTTAGGAAGAAATGGTAGATAGTTACCATACAAAATTAAAGGGCATATATAATAATGTTTAAAACTTTTCCTTTTTAGATATCCTTCATCTTTTGTTTCACTACATAGCAGAAATTGAAAAAAGTAAAAGGTTTGAAAAAAAGGTGAGCAGAATGCCATCAAAAAGTTTCTAAATGCCCTCAATGCATAGCATAATGGCCACCCAAGAGGAAAGTAGAGATAGCAAATTCTTTTGCTCCACTTTCAGTTTGTAAAGTGCACAGTTATATTTTGATTTATGTAGTGAGGAAGATAAAGTCAGGAGAAATGCTGAGAAGAGTAGCTTGGAGACCTGACAAACTGACACCCTACCCAGGGATTTAAAAGCATTCTGTAGCAAGCTCAATCTGCACCACAGTGGTGAGTGACAAAATATGCAATTTTAAAAATCTAAAGTTCTGGCAGGATTCGGGTAGATGTTTGTAATTTTGTTGTTTTAACTTGCATTGTTACACTGAATTTCAGTGCTCAAACAGAACAGCCTCCTTATATTAGCAAGTCATGCAGTGATCAAAACTGGATTGAATTGTTCTACACTGCTTACAGATTCTTTAAAAGACAATTTAGGGAAACAAAAAAAATTGAGGATTCTTACTTTTCTACAAATGGCATTCCTTCTGCTTCTTGTAAATCCAATAAACTGATGGAAGAGACTTGTTCAGGGAGGTATTTATGCAAGAAGTGCAACCACCGAAGTATATGTATGCGTTTCTCCTTAGATGTCATGGTATAATATCAAAACTATTATTTCACCACATCCTGGTAATAAGGGTAGATAAGTCAGCTTGATTACTCAGTCGTCACAATTTTTTAAAGCTGTTTAGTTCTGGTGATTTGCTAAATATTTACTGTTAGCATAAGACTGTTCATTTTAAATGGCTCATAAGTTCCTCTTATCTGCATGTTTCTTTAAGCTAGTTTTGTGTGTGAGACATCTGGTAATATTCTTTCTCCTACACATTAATCTCATCAAGCTGGAATTTTGTTTCTGCTGTTATTTCATTACATTTGTAGCCACAAGGTTATTCTACACCAGTTAGAAAACACATTATGTTGTACTGTATTTAGTTTGGAAACTCTGTTCTAATCACTGCTCTCGTATCTCCTTCTCCTTCCTGCAGCGGAACACCAACCTGTCCATCAGCTACTCTGCCACCAGAGTCCTGTCTCCTATGCAGAATTAATCTGTTGGTTAATAAGCTGAATATGCAAATAAACATCTACTGAGGGACTCCTCTGTGTCTGCCCTTAAAATCTCTTGTTGAATCTAAAAACGTTACCACCATCAGATTCATGCATTTTTGTAGATTTCTGCAGAAATAAAACCATCTGATTATTTTACTGAACTGCTTTAAAGTGACTATCTGATTCAGGAACCATTAGCTAAAAATGTGTTGAGGCCAGTCAACATAAACACTCAGCAAATTTCTCTCCCTATATCAGAAATTTTATTTGTTGGAGATCTGTCATTTTTCATTGCTGGCTTTGTCAATCTAAACAGTTTCCATGCATAGTCTATGTCTACTGAAGTGTCCTGCTAGCACGCAAGACAAAGCAACTATATGAAAGTGTAAACTTGCATGCCATTTGACTGACAGGAGTACTCTCAACAGGCCCTCATCACCTTGAACAGCACCTGCAGCAATGTAATTCTCCTCTGGGCTCTGCAGCACTGTTGTTTGTACTTTAGTGAAAGTGTTGTTTTGGCCTCAAGGGATACCAAAAGGCGAAGTACACACATAAAAACCTGCACAAACACACACATGCACACGCGGGCATACTTAATGTAAACAGAGCACAGTCCGACAGGCCAAACAAATGTCAGCCAAGAAGGGATGTTTTTGAGCTTTGAAAAGGATGCAATAAAATTCATAAACACACCATTGAATTAATAATGATGCTGTCAGAGGCAACTCGCCATTGAAGCCGCAGTATCTAGGCAAAGCTCTCTTCACATGACATCTTCTTGTCATTTCTGTTTCTCACACAGGGAATTAGACACAGATAGCCATGAAAAGCAAAAAGGGAGAGGCATTTCTTTTTTCTTTCCAAAACACGGTAGCCAAAGACAGTTATCTGAACTAGAGTTTCAGTATTTCCTTTTCAATTTTGGGCAACATTCACATTTTTGTTTCCAGTTACCATTAATGTATCAGAAGGAGACTGACTGTTAAAGAGCTTAGAGTAAAAAATGTAAAAGCAGATCATGACATGAAAAATTCCCTCATGAAGTTAGTCGAGCAGGGATAAAGTGTAAAGTATCAGAGAGTAGTGACATACATTTAGATGTGCCATATACGCTACTGACCTATTGATCAGATTCTAAATATCCATGCTGTTGGAGAGTGACCT
Organism: Anableps anableps; assembly: GCA_014839685.1. Taxonomy (NCBI): domain Eukaryota; kingdom Metazoa; phylum Chordata; class Actinopteri; order Cyprinodontiformes; family Anablepidae; genus Anableps; species Anableps anableps. The sequence continues at coordinate 22,060,256 of CM026086.1, read as the reverse complement.
GGTAGAAAATAGAAATTCAAGAACAGAGAAAAGAGAACAACAGAAAGAGAAAAAAAACAAATAGTGGAGATGAGGTACTGAATACTATATTTAAACTCAACCAGGCTATTCATGAGATGACAAAAAATGTAAGTGTTAAAAAGTCATTAGTGTTAAAAAGTCAAAGTCTACTCATGTCATTCTCTGTCAGGTACTCATATTGTCATGAAACCCTGTTTGCAAAGGCATAATAGGCTATCTGGATTGCACTGATGGCTCCCAAAATTACTTGCATGGGAGCATAGTCAAATAAGTTCCATCATGCTCTGTGAGCTTTTTCTCCAATGGACCAATAAACCTTCAAGTTGTACAGGGGCATCAAACTAGGGCTGGCTAATTGGAAATCTTGAAGTGGTCATCCCTCTTGACTGAGGGTCCTCATCTGTGCAGTGATGACCGGCTCTTTCAACAAAACAATGCTGAAGTTCACATTTCTCCAGTTTATTTATAGCTTCTTTATTTATTTTGAGGCTCTTCTTATAAGATGGCTATGATCTAACAGCACCAAATGCAAATACTTATTATTTCTTAACCAGTCTTAAGAAGTTGATTGGAGTAAATTATTTTGATGTTGTCATGTTGTCAGCCAAGAAAAGTATACCCACAGCATAATTCTGTCACAACCATGTTTCACAGTGAGAATGGTGTGTCCAATGTCCAGTGCAATGTTAGCTTTCTTGCCCAAACAACATTTTGCATATCGACCAAAAAAATTCAGTTTCTGTCTCACCTGGCCAGAGTATATACTATGCTATGGTTAAAAGGGAAGCTGTTTGACACAAGCCCTTCAACAGCATTGTTGTTGAAGGGCTTCCTTTCAATAATGACTTTCTTTTTGCCACTCTTCTCTTCCCTGGTTTGTGGAGTACATTGCATTTCCTTATAGTTTAAGATCTGTGGCAAGCAAGAGAACAGCCATGCTCAGTTTAAGCAAACTAAATGTGATGTGTTGGTACATTACAACTTTTAGAAAATCCTAATCTTATCTAATGTCTTTAAATATTCAATACATTATCATCTAGTCCACAGCAGCTCTAGCCAAGTGAAATCAAGTTTATTTGTATAGCACATTTCAGCAAAAAGACAGTCAAAGTGCTTTACACAATAAAAATGTAACAGAGTAACCAATTATGAAACAAGCAATAAACATTACATTTTGCCATCATCAAAATCATCAAGAATAATAATCATCAAATATATATCAACTATACCATCAATATTCCAGTTATTTTAAATCAAAGGCAAATCTAAACAAGTAGGGTTTTTTAGCCTTGATTTAAAGGAATTCAGTATTTTGCCTGTTTTGTAATTTTATGAAAGTTTGTTCCAGATTTGTGGAGAATAAAAACTGAAAGCTGCTTCTCCATGTTTAGTTGTGGTTCTGGGGATGCAGAAGAGACTTGAACCAGAAGACCTGAGTGGTCTGGAAGGTTGATGCAACACAACAGGTCTGTAATGTATTTTGATGCTAAGCCATTCAATGATTTATAAACTAACAAAAATATTTTGAAGTCTATTCTCTGAGCTACAGGGAACCAGTGAAAGGACTTTAGAACTGGGATGATGGATGAGTTTGTCTAGATCTTGTTGGGACATAATCCAGAAATGTTCTTCAGGTGATAAAAACCTGACTTTGTAATTGTCTGCATGTGCCTCTGTAGGTTCAGGTCTGAGTCCATCACTACACCTAGATTTCAGGCTTGATCATTAGTTTCTAGCTGTAATAACTGAAGCTGTGGGCTGACTCTTGATCGTTCCTCTTTAGGGCCACAGATTATAACTTCAGTTATATTTCTGTTTAGCTGAAGAAAATTATGGCACATCCACACATTGATTTGTTCTAAGCATCTGTTTTGTGCTTGGATGGGTTTGGAGTCACCTGGTGACATTGTAATGTAGAGTTGTGTATCATTTGCATAGTTATAGTAACTACTCCTTTTACTTGTTATAATCTGAGTGAGTGGGAGCATGTGGATATTAATTAGGAGGGGTCCCAAGATTGAACCTTGGGGTACCCCACATTTGACTTCTGTCCACTCTGATGAGAAGTTACCTTTTGACACAAAAAAGTCCCTGTTTTTCAGGTAAGATTCGAACCAGTCAAGTATTGTACCAGAGAGTCCAATCCAGCTCTCCAGCTCTCCACTTTAATAATATGTCATGGTCAACAGTGTGAAACCCTGCACTGAGGTCCAACAGAACCAACAGCTCTCTTGGATTTCTCCCATTTTCCATTGCATTTTTCAGAAACAGGAAAAGCTACGAAGGCATATACATAAACACATCAAATATCGTAAAACATCTGTCCTCATACTTTTCTCATCAAACAAGGATTTAGAAAACTATAGTTGGTGACTTCTACCATAAAAAGCTCCTATGTGTGTGCTACTGCTGCTGCTTTAAATTTTCCAGCTGCTACATGGAGAGACTAGTTTAAAAACAGAAACATCCTGCATCACTTACAGTTGCTGTGATTTGTTAATTCTCATGTCTTTCAAAGTCTAGAAATACACTTGGGGTATTTCTACAAAAGCAGAATATTTAAATTCCTACATCTGGAAATGTGAGTAAAGCTTTTGAGATCTGTAACAAAGGAAAAGGAGAGAATGAATGGTTAATGTCTTAATGTCTTATTCCATGTAATGTTGGCAATCTATATTGGTGCTTTGAGTTCATATTGATATTTTTGCTGTTTGAACATCAATATCTCACATAAGTAAATTTGAATTTCATTACAGAGCATCAAAAGGAAGAGAAACAGAAAGACAGATGGATAAAACAGAGACAATTTTTAACCAAACTGCAACAGACTCAACATTTTTGCAACTTTGAAAAGTCTTGACAGGACTGCTTAACAGGAGTGCTTAACATATGTACTTTCTCTCTACTGTCTGCCGAAAAGAACAACTCCAACCAAAACCAAAACACTGGCACTTTCAGGAGCTTACAGTTTTTGCTGTTGAGGAGATATGGTAACAGAGATAGAGGGTTCTGTTGCAGCTCATTGCCCAATGTCAATAGACAATTAGGCATTTACTGGATTCTACCCGCAAGCTAATTAGAGCTATGTAATTAGCAGAGGGAGAATCTTAAGTGTTCTCAAATGGAGCTCCAGATATCCACTTATGGAGTGCTGTGCTGTGCTGTACGCTGGCCTGACAATCCAATCACAACTCCAACCACACCAAGACAAGCACTAAAGGTGCTTGAAAATGCTCAACTTGGCAGTGGCACTGAGTCTGGATAAGAGGTGTTCAATAGTAACAAGCTGCTACTTGAGCCTGTACTGCATGCACTTTATTCCATTAAAAAGAATCTCTGGTACAGCTGCAGAGTGGAATAGGGGCTAGTATCAAGCCTCATGATACAAAGATTGTTGGATTAAAATCTGGGATGCCATATTGAAGAGATATATTGTTATTGAGGTGTTTCCTCTGTTCCTCTGTGCTATGCCTTCCTGCATATTAAGTCAACTGCCACTCATCAATTGGCATCCAAAATCATGATCCTGGGGTGATTATATGTCCTTGTGTGTGTTTTCTTCCTCTCGCTTTCCTTCACATACTTTTGCTGCTGTTCTGCTGACTCATTGGTTTGTGATCAGCTCATCAAGCCATTGTCATGATTTCAGAGATTTTCCTGACCCACATGCAGATTCAGAGGCAGAGACAAAGGTAAAACGTTTATTTATAGAATAGATCAAGCAAATGTGTAATGACTGATATCCAGCTCTTAGGTTCATATAGCAACATCTGAAGGGAAGAGAGGAGTGAATAGTATCGAGAATCTGTGGCTAAACCTAAAAATTGATGTTTCAAGATACTCTATATTCAATCTGACTGAGTTTGGCCTATCTTGCTCAGAGTACCTGGAACAAATGTAATCTCAAGATGTACAAAGCTGATGTAGAGATACCCAGAAATTAACAGAAGTGTGGTTCCACAAAGTACTGACCAAGGAAGCTGAATAAAAATGCACACTTTTAATGTTATTTTTTAGATAAAAAAAGGAAAACAATTTACTATTTTTCTTCAACATCACAATAATAAACCACTGTGTGTTGGTCGATCACCAAAATCTCCTAAGATACATCGAAGTGTGTGGTAGTGTTGTGACAAAATGTAAAAAAAAGGAAATAATAATAATAGAGAATTGTTACCTTTGCAATGCACTGTACCTGTCTACCTTCAGCATCAGCCATCTCTGAATTATCCATTCCTCCTTCTGCAGTGCTGACCTTCAAAACCCCAGCTAAACTAAATCCATTACTCACAAACTCTCAATTTACCTCAGAGCTAAACTAATCCAGATCGCCTTCTCCTTGGATCATTTCTTGGATCACTCACTTCTTATAATCCACAATTTGTACAATAAACTTTATGATAATTTGGATCTCCACTTCTCTGGGGTATTCTTTCATAAATCCTAAAACATGACAATTGGTTTAAGTGTGATTCTGGATGGTTAAACCATCTGTGTCTCTACAATGGTGCTGGAGCTTTTTCCGGCAGTCAGTGAATAGGATGTACAGATTCCCAGTACATCCTGTTCCATGACTGCTGGAAACTCCAGTCCCCCCGGGAGGCTGAACTGGGGTAAGAAAGCGTGAATGGTATGAACTTTTATTTTTCCAATTTCATCAACAAAAAGACACAAAACTGAAGGCCATACACAACAGACAGAATACATTTTAGAAAATGGAGCTGTGAACATTTTAACTTTTCTCTGTAAGTAATCTTATAGGCCAGTGTTCATGTAAACAATTTAGCAACAGCTGACTAAACAACTTTTCAACCAGCCAAGCTCAATTTTTTTAAATTACACATTCAGCTTATGCATCTTACCCCCTTACCTTGTCTGATCTTCCAGCTCTTCTTACTTTTTTGACTCCCACCCTTTTCTCTGTCCCATGAGTTTTCTTTCAGAAATGCCTTTTTTGCGCTGACGGACTTCAAGCTGTGATGCAAGAGTTTTCTAAAGTCTGGCATGTCTCTTTAGATCTGCCTCTCCTTTACATCTCTCCATCCATCCAAACTCCTCTGTGTGAAGTGCACAAATCAACAATTCAGTCACATCTATGCCTTGCTTGCCACATACTGCCTATCAGTCAGGGGCTCAAAATGGCAAATTCAGGCCAGCAGGGTTGGCAGCTGTCCATCAAACATCACTTTCTTGACAGCTCTGGATGAATGGATGGTGAAACCTTTATTGATCACAAAGTAATAACTACAATGATATCTACGTCTAATATGGTTCTTGGCCATATTAAAGAGAATTTTCTTCAGTGTGTGATCAGTAGAAATGTAGGAAGATAACAGTTTACACTACTATAGGGGAAATACTATGAACTAACAGTTAGTTTTCCAATGTTTCTTCCTTCTCCTGTAGTCTTTTGTTCATATTCAAAACACACAGAATAAACACATCTCTAACCTTTGTTAAAAATGTAATCCATTTACATCATAAGCATCAGATTACAGTTTTTTTTCAATTGCTTAAGCATAATTTTGAAAACAGGGCCCAGTTTTTCATAAAACTTCACACAATTAACACAATACATTAGATTATTTTTGAAATGAAATACTTCTGTCAAAACTCAAATTCCTTATCAAAACATCTACCACATCTATTACGTGGTCTGATTCTGTTGGACTCAATTTGGTCATAGGCTTCCTCCATAGCTTGGATGAGCGGCATCTGGACATACGGCCAGACACCATACACTGCTGAGAAGAACTCTTCAGTAGGGTTCTGGCAAGGGTGAATGGTGTAGAACTATAAATTATGGTTGCTGTTGAAAGCAGTTGTGGATCTCAGGATAAAGATGTAAGGATACATTGTCTTAGACAAGCCTATATCTCATCTGGTCCCATTGGTTTGCGGCAGTTATAATGTGGTGTAGTCTGTTCAAAAATGTAAGCATGGTCTCAGCATTGTAAGGACCTAAGTTGGCATGATGACGGAGGATGGTGTTACCCCATGTTGCCCTGTGGCCTCTTAAATCCAGCCTCATCAGTGACTATACATTTTTGTTGAAAACAAACAAAAATTTGTGACCTGTTTGCCTTTTTATAGTGTTTCAGGTTTTTTTGAGTGCTTTTCATGCAGTAGTCAACTCAAACTCCACATTTTCAAAACAGTTAACATACAGGCTTAAACGGTAGCACTCATGGGTCAAAGTGACCATTTTGTTTTGCAAAAGGCTCTAACTATGCAAAAAAATAAATAAATAAATAAATTAAAATGGAACAAAAGAAAATATTTTCTTCAAACGAACTTGAGTAAATGAACTCTTCCAGTCAATCATTACATAAGGGACAGTAAAATACAGCCCTTGGTTGTCATTGTTGCCCATTATATTGCTTTTATGCCAGTGCCATTTGTTATCTTTCTACATAGACTGTTAGATTTTCCTTCTTGCAAAAAATTGGATATAGAATCAGAAATGCTTTGATCCATGACAACTGTGGCTGAAAATTGAAATATTATAGAACAAAAAATACTGTAAATGTAAACCAAAATAAAATCAGAGAGTAGGAAATTAAGAAAATAAAAATAAAATCTATTATAGTATAAGAAATACCAAGTATTGATAGTTTCTTCGGTCTTGACAACGGGCCACATGTCTTCATACACATCACATCTGCCTTGGACCTCCTATATCCATGCTGATAAAGAACAACACAGATGTGACACCTTTTCTTGGTGATCTAGGTAGCTTCTAACTGTTAGGAATAGGTGATTTCTGTTTGGTTACCATAGCTTAAACAATGGAGTTTGGACTGCTTGAATGACATATGCATTAACTGTTTTGCAAAAGGATGGGGAAAATATGTCAATTCAATGAGAAAGGGCTAATATATTTGCAAGAGGTGTCTTCTCCTCTGCTGAGCTTGTGATGATGAAAACTAAATGGATCCCAGTTTCTTTAAGCAGGTCACAGCAATCAAGAAAAACTGTAACCTGATTGATGTGTCCCTAATTACTCACCTGTGTGTGTGTGTGTGTGTGTGTGTGTGTGTGTGTGTGTGTGTGTGTGTGTGTGTGTGTGTGGCTGTGTTTAACCATTTGGGACATAAGGGTGTTCATTCAGTCTTTGCTTTGATATTGCAAGGAAGTAACATTATGATTGATTTCAGAGTCAAAGGTATATAAGTATGTTTAGTGTTTTGCAAATCACTGTGTAGTGTTTTGCAAAAAGTGTGAAGCTGTTAATGTGCTTATAGTTGTGCAAATCTGGGATTTGCATCTTTTTTTCTTTGTAGTATGTAATCCCATAAGTCTTTCAAGAATTAAAAAAAAAAATTCAGCTTAGTTGATGAAAATAAATTAGTAAATTGGTAAGAAAAGCTCTTTTTATCTGATATAGTATGTTTTAGTGTCTGAATATTACTATTATTCTGTCTTCTGATTGTTAACTGTTTCTTCAGATTGCAACAGGTGTGATGCCATTCTTTTAAATGATGCAAGTATGTTTAAGCTTGCAAAGAGAAATCTGGAAAAAGTGTTTGAAGCCTTACATGCAAAATTTCAAAGGTTTGTGACTTTTACCCTTGCGCATACTGCAGAACACAGCTTAGCTATGAAATCTATGAAAACTTTGAAAATACTTTACTTCACAATACAAGGGATAATTCCAGAATAAGACTATGTTGGAAAAAGAATAACAAAGAGAATACCTATTTTAGTTCACTACTAACATTCTTAACTGCTTCTTAACATGAAAAACAAACTGTTTGAAAATATTCCAAAGGTTTTCATTCATCCAGTATATAAAGTTGTCCTCTTTGCAAATACATCCCTGGTAGTTGTACAGAAAATGTAGTTGTTATCTAGCTTCTTCTTGACTACATGTTTGTCAAAACATAATGCTGACAAAGCTGGGGAGATAAATAAAAAAAAAAACTATTTCTGCTGTGTGTGTATCTTGGTTCATGATGTTGCCAAATGTCCCTGCAGGATAAAAAGTTGAAACTGAAAATTTCCTTGTTGGCTTAGAACAGGATGTTTGCAGGATTTTGCTCTGATCGTGAGAAAAAATCTGTACAGTAGTTTAAAAATATTAAATCCCCCATTACTAGTAACCTAGACTTACCTTAACCTTTAAGCAATGAAAAAGGGTTTTATTTAGAGTGTAGCTTCAAGTGTGAATCTGTCTACTCCTGATAGAGGCCTCAGTTGCGCTTGTTATCACTAGACACTTCATAAGTGATTCCCAATTGGATGTTTTCCTGAACCAGGACTCAGAAATCAGAGACTGAATGACTGTGAAACTCCAGTGACCCTCCAGCAGTGTATCTAAATGGCTGTGCCTCCTGCTGAACAGCAGTAACCTGCCAACAAACCCATTTACTGTCTGAAAAAGGGGGACAGGGGCTGTCTGGACCTTATTAGTCTCTCACGGAGGTGTCAGTGAACCTCTGTTCTCCCTTGTCGGTCAATCAAAGCACTCCATGCTGGTAACGATGGCAGGGGATCTCATTCACCTCTGACTCACTGAAGCTGTTTTCCATCCTAAGATTTGATGGCAGGCTGAGTTATAACGCACAGCATGGTTTTCCTCTCCAGGAAATGTTAAACTTTATGTAGGCTGAGGGATATTTTTCACATACTGTATATAATTACTGAATGACATTTATTATATTTATATTTAGCATAAAAGTATAGATCTTTTCTATGAACCGTGTGGTAATGATTGTCTGAGTCCAACACACAGCAGGGATATAGCTGTGCAGCAAGTCAACAGGAAATTCTGAGACAGAAAATCTTTGTGAGACTACTGAAGTAAAACTAAATGCAAAATTTGTTCGGACTACAAAAAAAAAAAAAAAAAAAAAAAAAAAAAAAAAAAAAAAGTTTCAAATAAAATTGAACGTGCAGCTGTGCTACAAAGATTTTGGGAGATTTGGGCCTGTTAAGACGCTGAATAATGAATAAGTATTGCTGAATATGTCTTTTTTTTTCCTCAGGGAATCAGATTTTCACTGTTCCAGTTCACCACTTTCAAGTCTGTTGTGTTGCTAAGCCTGTAATCATCTGATTCCCACAAAATATTTGTTTGTGTTTTTTTACCTTTTGTCAGTATACGCAACCCACAACACTCTCATTCCCAGCATAATATGAGTTGTCTCTGTTTGATGTTGTTTGTGCTTCTGGTTATAGCAATATCCAGCTTGTAAAATGTATGTAGCATATTTTCCTTTAAACCACCTAAAATGTGACCAAAGGGTGATAGAAATATTAAATAAATAAATAAAAATATTAAATAAATAAAAAAATGCACCCATAAGAATTAAATTTGAAATTAAAATTAACTTCATGAGAAGATTACTTTTAAAAAATGTAGTTAACCTTATTCTTTTTTGATAAATGCTTTTACTGAGTTCATACAGCACCCTCATCAATTATTATTATTCTTGGAAAAGACAGGTAAAAAGCTTTAAAATCATTTCTTCTTTTATTTCAGTAGCTCACACTTAAACAGAAATAATTAGCAGAATCCAGCCTTTTATTTTGAGTTCATTCACTGAGTGTAGAAAGAAATCCCATGTTAAGGAATAATTGCATTTAGTGGCACCTCTGCCATTAATACAGGGTTATTTTGTTGTTTTTTTGTTTTGTTTGTTTTAAATGTCTGTTTTAAATCCACCTGGATTTAAAAAGGACAATAGGAAGGAGCTTTCCATTGGATGATTACTGTATGGATGATTATCTTTCAACTGGCAGCAAGTTATTCAACCCTAACTGATGCATGGGGTTCTCATTTCTTAAACAGCCATGTTGAAAGACATCCTGTGGCTGTGGAAAGATTTCAGTTTGACTCAGGGCGGTCAAATTATTGGCACACATCTAGCAAAGAAAATATTTAAGGGTTAAGAACTGTCCAATACATTATTAAAAATTGGAAAGATGGCAGGGAACTGTAATCTATGGAAATATGGTAGGAAAAAAATCCTAAGAAAAATCTTTAAACTTTGTTACATTTGAAAGGAAAATGCCTTTGTTTGCTGAGCAGCACAGTTGAGTATGCCAGTAGCAGCCATGAAAAACTTGTCAAATCTTCTTTGCCAAGGCCAAACAGCTTATTCTGCTATTACCTCTTGTTTGGTCTCATTTATTAGTATGGATTATTGAAGTTTGGGAATTTTCAATTCTTCTCTATTTATTTAAATTACACCAGAATTTATCAATGCAATACCCCAATTTCATTAAAATGGCTGAGTCAATAAAACCCACTATCACTCAAATAGAAACCTTCAACTAAAAATTATAAAATCAACAACATCTATATTATTATATTCTAAACTAATGTGTCTGGTCTTGCCTGTCCAACTTAGGAAACCTAAACAGTTTAAGGAACAATTAAAGGGGGAGTATTATGTATTTTCCAGGCACATAGTGCCATATTATCGCACAATCAAGTAACCATGTTACCTTCGGTTATAAAAACACGGTATATATCAAACATCACTTAAAGGAAATTTGATTTTACAATTTTATGCCTTGAAAACAGGCTCAGTCTCTTTAAGAAGCTCCTGCTCTCTGTGACACTAAGTCTTCAATTAAAAGAAATTTGACTTTGCAATTTAATGCCTTGAAATTGGCATCTGTCTGTTTAAAAAGCTCCTGCTCTTTGCGACAGTATGTCCTCAGCACCTCATCACAACAGCGACTCTCCATTAAGCCTTTACAACTGTTCTTGCCAGTTTTAGAATGAGAAGAAGTTCCTGTGATGACCACACTTCCACCAGGTGTTTGCTAATTGCTTCTGCCACTAGTCTGGAGGAGCTGAGTGGGGAAGGTGTGGAGGAGGAGTGCTCATTGAGGCAGAAGCTCAACTTGGAGACCACAGCTCTGAGGAGAAGCTTTGTGGAAATAGGTGGCAAGCGTTTAAGCACCCACAAAAGGCTGCCACCAAAGAGTCAAGAATTCCTAAAACATGTATGAAAGAATCAAAGCAACACTTCAGGTATGTTTTTGATGAGGGAATAACATTATAACATCAAATAAAGCTCAAGAAAGTAATAATAATAACATAATAATCCCCCTTTAAGAAGAACAACAGAATCAACAATCTCTATGTTATATTCCAAGATAAAGTCTCTGCCTTGGCACAAAGCCTCTACTTTAAATCACCCTGGGTAGCAATCAAAGAATGCAGTTGCTCAACAACAGTCCAAGTAGACTAGTTTAACCAGGACAGCACTCCATCTGTGGTTCCAAGGCAGCAGAGAAACAATAAATAGTGTTGGACCTTCAGCCAAGGACTGAACTACAAGAAACAAGGAAATTGCTATGAGAACTATTAATCCCACAATGCACTGCATAAACCACTTTCAGTTTAGCAGGATGAGGACGAGTGTCACTATATGAATCTGTGACATCATGTTAGCAAAGATGATCCATTGAATGTCGCTGTCTTCTGCAACCTGTCACCAGTACCTTATACTTCCTTACCTTCATTTTACCCTGTCCCAGTTTTGTTCCCTGCTCTTGCTGCTTGTGATCTCCTAGATTTGTAAGTTTTGATAATTTTATTTCATTAAACATTCACCAATCACTCGCTGCCTCAGCCTGTCTGCATTTGGGTCAAATCACCAAACATCATGCAGTCTAGCTGCAAGGTTTGTGTAGGTTTTTTGTGTTTGTGGTTGGTTCCCAACATTAGAAAAAAAACCAAGGCTTGTTGTCATCAAAGGGAATCTCAATGCAGAGAGATATCTGGACGAGATTTTGCAAATAGTGGCAATCCAATATCGCCACACAGGGCGACCAAACTCTATCCTCCAAGATGTCAGTGGGCGTCCTGACAGAATGGGGTTTTCAAATACTATCTATAGAATTTAATGGTGGAGAAGATGCCTGAAGTCATGTTCTCAACCCTATTAAACCCTGTTGGATCAGCTTGGATGTACTTTTTGTGCCAGTGTGACCAGCACAACCACATTGGCTGATATGTGACAACTGCTGGTTGAAGAATGAGATTCCAATCCGCAGCAGTGGTTGACCAAGCTGGTGACCAACATGAGGAGATGCCAGGCTATTGTGGTTATGTATGGTATTACTATGCACAACTGGGCCTCTGTTAAAGAAAAGTTGTTTGTGTTTATTCTGTAAATGTGTGCAGTGCTTGCTTATTGAGAATGCTGATGTTCAGATCTCCTCCTTTATTCATTATTATACAATACCACACCTCATCAAGGCCGGTACTTATAGAACAATGAAGTGTTTAGTTACTGGTTCACTCAGTTTTATTAATAAATGTTTTTGGCCACTTATTAATAGCTACTGATAGCCAAACAAGGATATGATTTCTCAACACCACTGAGGGAAATGCTGGCCAACACCATCATAGTGCCTGCACCAAAAGCTGTTTGGAGTTGGCAGACAGGATTTGGAAAGCTTTTTTATGTGCAACCCACAAACCTAATTCTTTTGCTCAACCAACAAATGCGGCACCAATTACAGGAAAATAGTGTGGTTTTTCAATGCTATAGGCTTTATGTCTCAGAGACATTGTTACATCAAAGAAAAATTATGCCAAACACAAATTTCCTTTCTTTTTTTATGTTCAGTTTTAGTACTGTCTCGTGGTTGTGACACTCCAAAACACCATTTTTTGCTGCAGTTCTCCAACACTGAGCTTTGCAGACTATTTTCCTCTCTATTATCATCGTCCTGACTGTTTGGGAGCAAGATAAACACAGGTCCTCAACCTGCCTGTTAGCCAATGGTTAACAGAAATAAATCACTGTCTCTCTTTTTCCTTGCATTGTTCCCATTTATATGGGGTCTGCGGCATAGCTCCTATGTATCCACTTGGACCTACCACCAGAGTCCTCTGGGGATAGTGCTCCTGTCTTCATATCCCCCAAGAAGCAGTCCATCCAGCATTTTTGGGGCACCCACATAGTCTTTTTCCACCAGGATCAAGCTGTAGTGCTGTCTTTGCCACAGACTCGTCATTGCATAGTCAGATCTGGTCAGTACAAGCAACCGCCTGCGCATCTTCACTTCCATTGTACTCAAAAGTAGCTTGTGTTTCTTTGTCGCTCTCCAGACCTCTGCGGCAGAGTGATGGCTGGCAATGAGAAGAGAACTAGATTTCTGTATTATGCCATTAACTGTCACCCTCAAAATACTCACATGTAAGTCAATGGGTCCATGAGGACACCAGTGTCCTCATGACAGTTCAGGGGTTTTAAACCTCTGTAAAACAGGAAACCAACTATAATTTTAAAATTCCTCAGTTTACATTCTTTTGTTGAAATTAAGAGCACCAGTAAGCATGAACCTACTGATTTTGTTAAAAAAAAATAATAAAAATTTTTGGCGTGTTTTTTGTCTGTGCTGAAAAAAGGTACCCAAAATAAATTTAGGATTTTTCAAAATCCTCCATTTTAAAACTGTGCAACTAAAATAAAATTTTTACAGGGGTGTCAATATATATGAGGAGCACTGCCAGTCAGAACAAACATCCATCTGAAAAACGATTCCCTCAACTGTGTGTGTTGAAAATCCCTCTGAAAAACTCCTATTGGAGTTTTTCAGAGGGATATTCAACACACACAGTTGAGTTAGTGCAGAAGCTCTTCTAAAGACAGATGCAGACCCCTGAAAAGCTTTAATATTTTTTCTGCTTCTTTCATGTTATGTCTGTATATCATTTCCTCTCTCCCATTGCATCTTCAGTTGCGTTCACAGTCGTTCTCTCTGTTTGGGCTGTCAGGGAAAGACGAAGGAGTGCTGCTGTACTGGTGTGACAGAGTGGGCTTGCTCTGCTTTCTCCATTTTTGGAGCTTTTGCAAAGCTGTCACAGAGTTGAGTTAGGGGTGGTGGGGTGGTAGGCATATAAAGACAACAAGGCAAGAATCTGTCACACAGGATTCAGCTGTCGCACATATTAAGGGAAGACTTCCATCATCAGGCTTTAACTATAGTAGTATAGAAAAATCCACAAACAGTGAGAGTCAGATTTAGGCTGCATTGAAAGTTGAAATAATCATGATCATTGGTAAGAAAGCTGGGGAGATACTATATATAAAAATAGAAAGCAACAGAAATCATTACATTTTTTTGTTTGATAGGAAGAAACATAAAAATGTTTTCCTCTGGTTTTGTATCCAGTTATATTGTGTGATATCCATGTGATTGGACATAAAATAGGGTAAAAAAAAAAAAAAAAAAAAAGATATGTAGTGAGATAGAATGCTTTAAAACAACATGTTAGAATATCTCACTCATGAGCTAAAAGTAACACGTGGAACAACAATATTCAACAGACATAGTAACAGATGTAAAATGAAAAAAACTTGTGCAAGTAATACATGTGAGCAGTGAATCACAGAACTAAATCATTTATGAATGTTTTGCTGTGGTTGCTTCATGTGTATATCTATGTTTCACTGAAGTCATTCTTTGGTCTAACATCCTGTGTAAGATATCCACTCATCCAAATTACGCAAACAAGGAACTTGTTTTTACAACTAAGGAAATTTTTGACAAACAGCAATGCAGGACAGTTTTCCCTTCCATCCTTATAAATACTTATGTCTGCATGTATTCAAAACCATTCTGCATAGAGATATTTGTTAAAAATTGTCCTTGGGTTCTTGAATCACTCTTAGTTTGAATTGATGTTAAACTGGTTTCACTGTGAACATTGGTGTTCCAGTATTTTGTAGTTCAGACTTGAGCCTTGGTGGTTCCTTGATTGTCCCAGAACTATCTTATGTTTCTCCATTTTTGTTTCACTGAGTTATGTTGACTTTCCCATTATTCTGGGTCTTGGTCATTCCAGTGAGTGTTGTCAAACAAATCCTTCCCATCCTGTAAAAGAGAAGTTCCCAGCTGCTGTCAGTCATAGTAAATTGATAGAACTTGGTTTTGTCAAGCTTAAACATTATAGAATTCAACACTGATTAAGAAGTTATGTTTAAATTTGAGGGTTTTTTTTGGTATATTTTTAACACTGAATACCCACATCCATCACAATAAAGAACTAAAAACTTAGAAGCTTAAAACACTCAACAATGAGAGTATAATAATGTCTAATGCTTAGTTTAAATGCCTAAGGGTTCAGAATGTGTGTTGATTGTCTAGGTTTAAGACCGACATTTCAAAATCCTAATTACTGGATATTTGTGAGAAGCTCTGTGAGCCTTTGCAACGTATTTACCACAGCTTCCATACTTGATAATGTAATTTTTGCATTGAAAGGCTTTTTAATTAAAATACCAGGGCTTTTGAATTTTTAAAATAGATTTATTTTAAAGCATTCCAAAGATTTGTTTAAAATTAAGTTTTAAAAGTAAAACTCTGCAGTTTCACTTATTTCTTAACCTCTGGGACTGTATGAGCAGCACCTCATTTGCATTTTCTTCACAATTTCCTTCTAACTTCTTATTGCCAGAGGATTTTTTGAGCTTTGCTTGTTCCTAGTCATGGAGAGATGTATAGAAACAGAAACATCTGAGTAAAAAAATAAGTTGAGTACAGATTTTTTCCCCTTGTGTATGTCTTCATAAATGTTACCCAAAGCTACAACTGACATCTCTGTATGTCCTTGCCTGTTGCACTTCTTAATATGTACATGTAGACTTTTTGTGTGTCTAGCTAACATGAACTGTCTGTTGTGTCACTGATAAATGGTGTTGCTCTTTGAGAAGCCTGAGTCCCCTCTGGCTGTCTTTTCTTGTTGCTCAGTCCTATAATTTATTTGCAAAGAGAGAGGTGGACGGCGTCAGTCTCTAACAGAACAATCCATCTGCAATGAGACCCAGCACCCATCTCATCTCCTCACTCTTGGAGCATTTAGTTATTCCCTGCTGAACTAAGCAACACCACACACAATAATTTTCATATAAAAATGATTTGTGGTTAGGGGATGTTGCTATACTAATGAGGTCTCAAGAGCTTTAAGAAGAAGTTTAAGGAACAGTCAATCATGTGAAAATGTAGAAGTCGTCTTCGTCACTTTTTGTGTAAATGAACGACGAACTCTGCCATTTCGGCCACTGCCCATAAACTGCCTGAATCATTTCCCCAAAAGGATGAAAGCTTTGTTGTTGTTTGTTTTGTTTTTTTGCATTGACTAGGATTAAAGTTTAATCCAAGCAAATCTCCAACAAGAGAAAGTCTAAAGATAATACCACGGATCTATTCTCCAATTTAAAAACTAGAAGCATTGAAAAAGATCAAGTTCAATAGGATGTATAGGACTATAGTGTGACATAGTTATTAAGAAATATCTATCACAGAGACTTGAATTTATTAAATTGTATAGCTTACCACGCCTCTTTTACAGGTTGTGTAGATGAAAAAAATGAAACAAAGATAAATCAATGCATGTAGTGCTTCTCTTTGCAACTTGAAATATAAAAATTAAGGCATCCCACAAAGACATCTGAGTCCCAAATTGAGGGCATGGATTATTTTTCTTAGGTCAACAGAGGAAGGGAAGGGAACAGAAAAGAGAAAGTGATAAAGTAGCAATACTTCACTTTTTGCAAAACAGACATAAGAAGGACATAAGCAGTTAAGGACACAGGAAAACAAATTATGAGTATGACTATTAAAAGGTGTCATGATCTGTTTCTGTTGGACTTTTGCTTCTGTTATTTCTCTGTATTGATGTCTTATTTTCCCACATTCTAGTTTATTTCTTATTTGTCCAGTCCTTAGCTGAGTATACAGTTATTTTTAGATTATTTGTTATTCCTTGTTATTTTGTTTATTTCAGTCTTTTCTTAGTTATTCTAGTTATTTCCTGATGTCTAGTTATTCTCAGTTATGTTTAGATTCTTTTTCTTGTTGCTCTCCCTCGTACCCTGTTGCCGTTCTCTCTCTCTCTTCAGCGCCCCTCTAATTAATTCCCCACACCTGCTATCATTTAGTCATCAGCCCCAGCCTTTGTTCCAGCATTCACTTCCCCAGTATTTAAGCCCCTCTCCTTCTCCCACTCCTTGCTGGTTCCTTCTGTTTGCTTCATGTCATTCTTCCTGCTATGCCTCCTGGCTCTTCCTGGTTTCTACCCATTGTGCTCCTCTTTGTTCCTGGAAATTTATGTTTTTGGTTAAACTCTGGCTCCCGGCATCCTTTAGTGGGTTTTTTTGTTTTGTTTTGTTTTGGGTTTTTTTTGTAAATTTTTGGTCATTGTTTTCATTAAATCTTCAACAACTATTCTCTGCCTCTCTACATTTGGGTCCTCAACAACCACCACAAAACATGACAGAAGGGGGTAAGGTGACCAGGGCAAATAAATCAGATCAATGAGGATAGGGAATACTTATTATTATTATTATTATTATTATTATTATTATTATTATATTTTTTTTTTTTTTAGATAAACACAAAAGTGAAGATAGATGAGTTATACAATGTTATCAATACATGTAAAACAAAACAAAAAAAATAAATAAATAAAAAAAAAAAACACACCAGCTAGATAAACATACTTCAAGAGAGAAATGACATTGTAATTTAAAAAGTTGTATTAGAATAATTGTAATAATCATTCTCATACCCATGTCCTGTCCATGCTCCTGATTGTCTTTCTAAATTCTGCTAAGACAGAAGTTTTGGTAGCTAATCATATGTGGTGAGCTGTATTTTTAAAGTAGCTGAACAGGACTACTAATTGTGCTGTTCTCTGTGGCACCTATAAGCAGGTGAGGCGTAGTTTATGGTACAGGTGCATGTTAAAGATGCACTCAAAGTAAAATGGGAACATTACTAGCAGGTAAATTTGAAGCGACCACTGAAAACTTTGTATGTACTCAGTACTTCATCAACAAAAAGCCCACAGAGAAAATTCCTCACCTTACGTTGATAGTTAGCTCCAACAGACAACCAGGGGGAAAATGGGCACCTGAAAATGGTTAGCATCATTGCTGACAGCATTTCAGGTTTGATTTTAGGTGATGATGGTAAATGTAGCTGTAAATCTACTATGACCTGTAAAATGTTCTCCTTTCTCTGTTGCAATATAGTTGATGAAGCTGCTTTTTTTTTTTTTTTTTTTTTTTTATCATACCTAATCAGTAAAAATGTAAAAGTTGATATGCTCACATATTAATACCAACTAATGTCTGTATTTGCTTTTTTTATTCATCCACTTTGTTCAGTAGCAAGACACGTTATGGTCCTAAAAAAAATTATAAATCATCCACAAACCCACTACAGATTGATGGAGTGATTAATGTCCCCCCTGTGCATTTACCTTCATGAAACCATACAACAGTTTTGATTTCATTTGTACTTGCTCCAACCTTTTTAAACTCATTTCCTATATCAAAGGAGTTATAAATCATAGACTTTCTTTGTATTGAGAATGTTTTGCATTAAGAAGGTCTTTTTTTTCTGTCTGTTGACACCTGACCCTTATTTGCAAATCACATCATTTTAATTGTATCATTCATCATCCTCTCTCAGTATAAATACGTTTTTGTTTCCCTAAACTTTGTTAGTGTTGACGGATTTGGTGTTATGGATTTTTGGCTTCTTTTGAGTAATTAGACTTTCAAAAACCTCTATGCTTCTTTCTATTATGTTTGCAAAAATTTATGATAGTATGGTTTATTTGTCACATAGAAATGATGGTATGAAGATTTTACTGTAAGTAACCCATCAAACCTTAAGCCAAGTGGAAACATTCAGTTCAAATTATTTGCTACCACTAATGTGTACCCATTTGCAGAAATACATTGTTAAATCATAAGTGTTACAAGATTAGCCACGGTCATAAAAAAGTACGCTGTGACATTCTGAGTCCAACACACTCCTACCACCTGGTTTTGATCTGTTAGTAGTAAGTGAATTCAATAGTGTTTGAAGTCACGCCAGTAACAGCAGGCGTTTTCTTTGTCTTTAAAAACAAGCATGAATCAATTTTGGCAATCCAAAGCAATCCAGTTCATTCCAAGAATGTGATCAAATTTAGATCCAATTGCATACAGTCAGTTTATTTCAAATTATATTGCAAAAATTAGTCTTAATGAGACCTATAGAGAAATACAGTCAAAATTCTTTTGATAATGAAATGTTAATTGGTCAAACGTTATCTAAGGAAATGAATGCTACTCTAAAGGAGGATGGTGGATCCTTTATACATGAATACTGACAGAAGCTTATTCCTCTAACATTCTCTGAGCCTTTCTGTGTCAAAACAGATTAGACCGCCAACATTTTCCTACCTTTTAGTGATGGCATTAAAGCGAACAATCAAGAGCAGGTGAATCCTGGAATCTTGATGTAATCAATTAAAGATGGGAATTATATTCTGTGTGTCTGTGTGTATGTATGTATGTATGTATGTATGTATGTATGTATGTATAAAATGATGATATGAATTTCTGTTCACTAAGTAAGGCACTTCACAATTTACATGAGATATAATATTCATTCAAGGATAGATATTTGGGGGTTCTTTTCCCTGCAACATTTATTACAACATATTTTGCATTCACTTAATGGCTCACCCTGTCTGTTGCTTCATTTGGTGTCGTGCCAGGATGCTGAGGAGGCAGTGTTATTCCAAAGTCCTTGGTAAACTGAATTAAACTAGTGAGAAGGGAATGCTAATCCTGGAACATGAATGGGGCTGTTGTGTTAAACTTCAAAGACTTTATTGTTTTTACATCTTCACCAGTGCTTTAATTAACTGGGTCAAGGACCACATCTCCACTTTATTGTAACAGTTTCAAAGAGTGTGATATGCTTCAGAAACAATCAGTTCTGCCCTCTGGTCTTTTAGCTTTATCTGATTGCAGTCACCTTGTTCAAAGAACTGGCAAAAGCAGAACATCTTTGTGTGTTTTCTTTTTCTATACATTATGTGTGTCCACCTGGAGGCAGTGAGTGAGAAGACAAATGTGTCAGTCATTGTTATGTAAGAGGAAAAAATTCAGTCATTATTTAGAAAATCATGTAGAGCTTTTGGAAAAGTATAGTTACAGATCCTTTTTTAAAGCCCATATGTTACTTCTGGCTGTCGGTGTTGTCTGTTTAAAGAACAGTGTGTGTGCAGTAAAGAACAGGCAGATGTTAAGAGAAAGAGACAGACTGAGAGTGAACGAGACTGTAAATCGACATATACCAAGATGGGGCTAACCAACTAAGAGAGAGTGAAGAAGCTGAAAGAAAGTGAACACGACAAGAAGGCAAGATGGAGTTGGAGGTCGAAAGACAGCGAGTGCCCACTTCACTGGCAGCTTCTCCCCTTTTGATTCTGTGTCCATTGGCCTGTATTCCAGGCATTTAGTTTCAGAATTCATGTGCAGCCCGCCAACCTGCTGCAGCTCTCTTCACACTCAATCATGCCTGCAGCAGATGGATTTATCCACAACATAGATTCAGCTGTCAGCTGTTTATGCTTGTTTTGATAACAGATTATGTTAGATGCATTTTATATATTGGTATTTGTGTGTAAGTATGATCAGATGTAAATATGTATGTAAATTTCATTTTTAAGGTATTAAAATGTACAGCATATATTTTTATCATGAAAATCAAATAAAAATGACTAACACTATTTCAGAGTCTAACTGCATCTGTTGCATGACTTTGAATAATACTGATTGAGTGTGCTGGGAAAGAGGAAGTTGGGAATATAAATTTGTCACTCTACCACAGAGTAGTCAAAAAATGGAGAAATATGGTTAGGTACCCACGAAAGACTACTGATGTATGTTGGGAAGCTTTTCCCTAAGATAACTTCTCCATGTGGATCTACGTTTCATTTCATTAGCACAGAAAAGCACCACATTGCCTTACTCTGCATTTGACACTGCAGCATGCATAATTATAACATAAGCCATAAGTAATAGTCATAAAACTCTGCAGCTAGACAAAAACAGCTTACACATGCAATGCATACCATATATGTGCATCACTGTGAAAGTATTGATGCAACCATGACTCAAATATTACTTACATGACCCAAAAATAGTACTTTAGCTCTCACTACTCTATGGAGATAGTCCACTCGTCTCATCATGCTGGATGTTCAAAGTTGCAAATGACAAAATGACTCACTCCCTGATTAATAGGGATAAAAACTGACTGATCATAGAGCAATGAAAATTAGAACTTTTTAATTTTCAACATCCCACTTTTCAAATAAATTATAAATGACGAGGTTTTTTTTTTTTTTTTTTTTTTTTTTTTTCCAAAATTAACACTCCCTTTTGATTGTTTTATTTCCTTTTGAGAGATGCATGTCTCATATCAGAAACAAACTTATTCCAGTGCTACAACATAACTTCCTAACCTTTTCCCCAAAGTCTAAAAACAGATTCATGGTCAGTTGGTGACATGGATAATACTTGACAAGCCAGCCTCATTATTTTTTGGTATGGTGAATCTTTGACTTTTTTCTCTTGACTTTTTTCTTGTTTTTAGTGTGATTCTGCCAATAGCCAAAGCTATAATCACTTAAAATTGCCTTTCTGCACAAAATTAAGTTTTCACAGTCATTGGTGTGACACTGCCTCCAGGTTTTAACTGACAATTTTCAAATTTTCTTACAAATTATAAATGTAATTGTTTTTATTTTTTTTTTCCACTTAATTTTTTTCTGTATATGATTTTCTCCCAAATCGTTACTGTGCAATGTGAGGGCCAGCTGGTTATTGATATTGGCTGAGGAGCAGGTTCATTGGCTGGGTTAATGAGGGTCAGAGCCACTGCTGGATATCAGAAACCTAAAAGGAGCGAGGATCCAGTACATAACACAGTTAATTGGGCTGTAATGGTTTGTAGCCTAAGGCAGCCCTCTCCTTGTAAAGGACCTGAACCATACCAGTGGCCTTGTGTTTTAGTTAGACAGGAACAACATTACTGGAAACCCAACAAGTAACTTTTGAATGTGGCTTATTCATCTGGGTATGATGGTTATGAAGGGCATCTTTCAGTTGTTCAAATACCTTTACCCAAATAGCAGGATGTAATAAAAATCTACATCTAAATACATATATCTCAAACAAGGTTTGTTTATTTTTCTGGTTTTAAGGATAACCTTCAACTAGGTGTGGAAAATATTGATGGACTGTTACATAGGAAAAACTGCATAGGCACAGGTAGCTGATTGACTGACTGATAAAGAGCGGATGCACAGAATGCGGCGTGCTTGCAGACGGAGGCTAAAAAGCTATACATTTAGTGAGGTATGGCTGAGAACTGACCTGCATAAAAAACACCACTACTATTGTTTGTTCCAATTCTTTACTGATGCAAGTACACACACAAGCACGTATAGGCCCAAAAAATATAAAACTATGCTTTTTGGAGGTTTTATTTTTATCTTTATCAAACCAGGAAAGGCCTCATTTAGATCAAATACCTCTTTAGATAGTTTCCTTGCCAAGATAGACAGCAACAAAAACACAACTTCAATTGCAAAACATTAAACATATGATAATAAAAAGTGCTGTTTAGTTCCATAGATCTAAGCAAGGGTGTCAAACTTCAGTCCTTAAGTGTCCCCCCCCCACCAACAATGACATAATTCTTGATGATGACCTAAATATGCAATTTAGGTGTACTGACAGAGAGACATCTTAAAGTTCCAGGACACTGGCCTTCGAGGACTGGAGTTTGACATCTGTGACCTAAAGTAAGACACTGCATCTTCTATTTCTATATCTGCCTCGAGAAACAGAATTTTCTTTCTTTGTATAGTTTAGACTTATGTGAAATGACAACAAATTACTTATTTGATGACAAAGTAGCATTTGCACATTATGCCATTTCATTACTAACTAGAAAGCAAATTTTCTGCATTTTCTCAGTTTTAAGACTTTGCATGGTGACACAGTTCGAAGCACTGTTCCCCTGCAGCAAGAAGGTTGTGTTTTGGAATCCCAAATAGTCTCTCTTCAGAGTTTGCATGTTCTTCTCATGCATGCATGAGTACTCAGGCTTCCTCCCACAGGCCTAAAACATGACTTTTAGCTCAATTGGTCTCTCTAAATTTTAGGTACTAGTGTATTAGTTCTTCCTCCAGAATCATCTATTTCGTAGCCGTTTGTTAGAGGAGCAGCATCAGAGCCAGAGACACCCACAGATTAAAAATGATCATCAGGAGAGCTCACTCTGTGATTGGCCTTAGGCTGGAGACATTTAAGACTGTGGTGGACCTGAGGACACTGAAGAAATTGTCATCCATCCTGGACAACCTGGACCACCCCCTTCACCACACCCTGGACAGACAGCTGAGCACCTTCTCCAATAGACTGTTACAGCTCCGCTGTCGCACAGACAGATACAGGAAATCTTTCCTACCACACGCCATGAACCTAACTCACTCTTAATATTACTGGTTACTGGTCATTGTCATTACTCCATTTGCACAAGATATGTATAGACATTTGTAGATAATACTTTTTTACATTATTGTATTGAAATGTATATTTTATTCTAAATTTTAGTTTTATTTTATGTTGACCATATTGTCTGTTTCCTGTGTGTCACGCTGCTGCTACCCAATAATTTCCTAATTCTGGGATAAGTAAAGTACATCTTATCTTAAGGGAGCAGTATTATGTAAAATCAACTTTTTTTTAGCTTTACATCATGTTATAATGTTATTCTCTCATCAAAAACATACCTGGAGTGTTGCCTTGATTCTTTCATGCATGTTTGAGAAATCTCCTGCGGCAGCCGTTCAGCTGTGCGAAATGCCTGAATAGACCTAGCACCGCCTTTGAGATCTAGCTTCTCCTCTGAGCTGCGGTTTCTAAGCTTCCAACCTTCTGCCTCACAGAGCAACCCTCCCCCATGACTTGCCCACTCAGCCTCTTCAGACTATCCAGCAGTAATTAGCAAACACTTGGTGGAACTGTGCATCTATTGAGCTCATTATACGAGCTACTTCTCAGTGCAATGCTGGTAAAAACGTTTCAGAGTTTCAGAAAGAGCAGGACTTTCTTAAAGAGACAGAGGCCAAATTTCAAGGTGTTAAATTATGAAGTCAAATTTCAAAATTTTAAGTTATATTTGATATACACAGCATTTTTGTAACAATGGAAGGAAAGATAGTTACTTGATTGTGCTATAAAATGTTAACACTACCTCTTTAACATTTCTTGCTGCTTTAACTTGAGTAATATTTTTTTTAGATCTACATTATTGGAGCATCAATGAATGGTAATAACTCACAATGGCTGATCTTCAGTAGTTCCACCTCCTGCTGTCTTATATTGTGTACAGACAGAAAACCATATCCTACGCACAAGAATAGCCATGCTTACTTTGATTGCATTTGGACAATTTGTTTCAAATTGTACAAAGCATTAGAAGAAAAAGTTATAGCATCCTCACAGTTAAAACAGGAAGATTGCCCAAAATTAACAACAAAAGCATTTATCATCTTGTGTGTTGTCTTCTCAAACTTTATATGGCAGAATTTACCACTTTAAATAATAACGAGTCGTTCAGTCATTTATAGGTTTTGCAAGATTTTGTGCTCTCGAAAAGAACTGACTGTGTCATCATCTAAAATGGTGTCTTTTTTTCCTTTTTCTGTCTGCTTTCCAACTGCTCTGAGTTATCTGTATGCATCCCTATGAATCTTAATTTTTTTTTTTTTTTACCTTAAACTTGTGTGAAGTAAAAGTATTTAAAAGTTGCAAGCATTTTTAAAAGTCAGGGTGAATTCTTCTTTAAAATGAAATGCTGCAGAGATTACTTTAAAGCATGTTTTGGTGGTTTGAAAGAGGACATGCAAATGCAAAGAAATGCCATGAAGCCAGTCTCTTTACTGGAAAGATCTAACAAGAAGACCGTAAAAAATTCATCCAGATCGCTGTATTCACACTCACAGGATTGCTGACAGATGAAGAGTGAAGCAGAACCGATGATATGTTTCAAGCACAATCCTCTGATTTACATTTCCCCTTTACGTGTCATAACCATCCTATTCCCAGTGGTGCTTTGGTGTCATAGATAATGAATGAACATTTTGCAGCATCAATAAATGTCTCGGTTCAGAATTGGGTTTCTGCTAACTTTCTGCTTTACTTTGACAAGAACTCCAGAACTAAACTTCTTAAACCAAACATACTTAGAGGCTGTATTTTATTATTTCAGAATCAGCTAAACTGGAAAATTCTGTTGTTCTATTTAAATTTTTGACAATGATGTGATTATAAATCAATTATTGACAATAAAATATAAATGACACTGCAACATTGTTAATGCAGAGTCATTTTAGGTTAACAATAAATGGGTTAGAAAACAAATAGAATAAAATACACACACACACACACACACACACACACACATATATATATATATATATATATATATATATATATATATATATATATATATATATATATATATATATATATATATATATATATATAGTAGCTGGGTAGCTCAATGGGTAAGTCACCCGACCTTCACCCGGGAGACCGGGGTTCCAATCCAGGCCGGTTCGCTTGCTTGAGATATCCAGTGTGGGTCCTTAGGCAACATCCTTCGCGCTACTGCCTACCTCATGATGAGTGACAAAGGAATACACGCCATGCCGGCTCAGACGTCGCCCGGCCAAGCAAGGTCTGCGTCAGGTGCTGGGGAACCAGGGCACCTTCACGAAAAATGGGTTACTGGAACAAGACGGAATTGGGCGAGAGGTGAAAACTTCCATCTGTTGGAATGCTACTACTCAAGTAACCCTAGTCAGAGGGGTTACATGCAAACACTAACTGCCAATGGAAGGTGAAGACCACAGTGGTGCCTGTGGTCATCGGGGCCCTCGGGGCAGTCACCCCCAAACTGGAGCAGTGGCTAAAACAGATCCCAGGAACAACATCACACATCTCAGTCCAGAAATGCGCAGTTCTTGGCACAGCCAAGATACTACGCAGAACCCTCAAGCTCCCAGGCCTCTGGTAGAGGACCCGAGCTCAGAGGTTGAGAAAGACCACCCGTGGAGGGTGAGAAGGGAATTTTTTTTATTTTTTATTTTATATATATTCTGTGCCACCATCTCTGAAAGAAATGTTTTGGAACATCGGCACATTCCCAACTAACAGCTTACCTGATTCACAGGTAAATTAGTCCATTACCTCATACCTTATCAGTAACTAAAATGAAATTCTTCATAGCATTTTGACATTCCTTAGCTGACTTTGGATTAGCTCATTTACATTTGAAGCACACAACACTCAAGCTGCCTAACATGCAACATGCAGTTATAGAGACAAGACTTTGTGGCATTGGTTGTTAATGCATCACATACTAGAGCTGTCCTTCCAGCTTTTAGTGATTCTACCACTTTGTTTTCGTATAATAGTGTCTGGGTCATTGTTTCCTGAGAGCTCCATAGCCCCACTGGTAACAAATCTTTCACAGGAAATGCTTGCTTGAGTGCGTGCGTGTGTGTGTGTGTGTGTGTGTGTGTGTGTGTGTGTGTGTGTGTGTGTGTGCACATGCACGTTAGTTATGTGAGTAATGACAATAGATGGAAAAAAAAGCACAAAAACCTCAAAGATAGTTTAGTTTTCTTTGAACTGTCTGGGTCTTAAAATACCAGACAGTAGACTACCATACTTGACCCTTGGCAAATAAAGACTTTCACTTTTATTATTTCTGAAAGGATCTGGGCACCCTGCTGTGTACAAAGAGATTTAAATATGTTAACCTTATTTATTAGATAGATCATCTGAGTTTAGACCTCATCAATTACATATCCCCAGCTGTAGTATTATTTATTGCTTTAACCAAGAAAAAAAATCTTACTAGGATTAAAAATCCTTTTTGAATCTGTACTGTTGTTTTTGTCTTGCCCTTTCCTGTGTGTGAAAGAAAGGAGTGGACTGGTTACAATAGTCAAAACACAGAAATTATTACCTTTTTAAAATCAGTTAGGTGAAACATCTGAAGCCAGATTTTTCAACCTCCAAGTTATAAAGAAGTCCTTTAAATTGACAATATCTTCACTTTTCTGGTCATTCTGCAAATAGTTCCAGGCATGAGGTGCAGCATATTTAAACTACTTCTTTCCCCAGCTCTCAACAAATGCTTGGTAAACACATGAAGAGGACTAGTAATAAAGTCTATAACCACCTGAAGATATGAAGTCAGGTGGATTACAATAGTCTTTCAGATTAAAATACACCAGTAAAGTCAGTTACTGAACAAATCAAACCATCCAACATGAGTGTACGACAGGGTTCCTATTCAGTTTTCAAAAGTCTGAAATTTGCTTCTTTTTGATTTGTTTTTGAGATTTGTATAAGAACTGAAAAAAAACTAAATTGAGATTGGAAACATATTTGAGTCTAACATTTTAGCCACCAGAATTTTGGGTTTTGAGTTTCAGCAATTCAAACAAAGGGAGTATGTCTCTGCTTTTTGGGCTCCAGACCACACTAAATCAGAGGTTTAAAGTGGACCTTGTGATTCTGAAACCGAGCAGGATCTAAGGTGATTCATGTGCAAAGCAGAGCATTGGAAAAACTTTTTTTTACTTTACAACCACAGTACAGGTATCAGTGATCACATACTGGGCTTCAAAGAATAAGTGCTGATTTAAGAATTCTATGCATACTTGATTAAAAAAACTGATTAGAAATAGTTTCACAGTTTGTTTGGCAAACTGTGAAATTTTGAAATAAAACCTGTAGGAACCCTAATCAACAGACAATGGTGGCTTTTGTAAAATTCTGGATGAATCTTGAAACAGGATCTAGAGCATGCATGCTTCATGAAGAAATATGTATATGACACACATATACTACACACATTAATGTGGCACCAACAATCCAATCCTCTTTTGTATTTTTATTTTTTTATTTTAATTCTGAAATAATAAAGAAAAAAATGGAATTGAATTTTAGCTTTCATTAAACCAACATCTGAATGCCAGAAGTAGAAATAAGAGACACATTGAAATCTCTAAAACAATCCATACACAGAAACTTTGTATTACTGACTACATACAGTGAATATGAATCTTTCTTCTTTTATTTAATTAGATAATTACTTTTAAGTAATCTAATCTCTTTATCTCTCTGCCACAACATTAATGTCCACAGTTTCATCTATAAAACACTGAGATTTAAAATATTAAAACACAGAAAGCTCAGGGCTTCCTTTCTCAGTACCATCCCTACTGAACTATTAAATTCTGTATTTCATTCCTTTTTAAAATGTTACCAGGATCTCTATGCTGACTGGCTTTCATCTTGTCTTTGCTCAAGCATGCCTTAATCCCAAGTGTTTGTTTTTTTTTTTTTTCTTTTCTGGTGTCATTGAGTTTATCTCAATAAATTGTTTTATGAGACTCTAAAATTTACATGCCCAATAATTCCCTTGCAAATGAAAGATTTTAGGTATTCTTGAACATTTCCTGCAAATTTTGTAAAATTGTGAGTTCAACACACAATTTAAACCAAACTGCACTTTTAGGACTAACCCAAACCCTTTAACATCCTAATAATTTGGCTCTTCCAAATGAGGGATTAAAGCAGGTCTGAATAGTTGGAGCCACGGGTTCTGTTTCTTGGTTGAATCCTGGCTCCAAGAACATTTGGGTGAGTCAGGAGCCACAAACTAGAGATGATTTGAACAACTAAACAGCAGACATAGGGCCTGTGAGTCATCTGGGTCTGTGGCATTGTGCAGCAGATTGAATGGTCTCATTGCCATAGGACTCAGTGTTTGTGATGCACAGAGAAATAATGCTGGCATTGAACAATAATACAATACAGAGACACACCCTAGGTTTTACAGACAAGCAAAGAGACTGTGGTGCTTGTGTTCAGATGGACAGGTATAGCATTAAAGCTGCTCACAGAAATGCCTTGTTGGTGACAGAAGGAGCTCACTTATGCTTGCCCTCACTACACACTGCCCTCACTGCTAGTGAGGGCAAGCATAAGGTCTTGGAATCTGAGAGATTGAATTACAGATGGCATCTCAAACTCAAAAAAAACCCTCAGAAAGATAGAATTTTCAAGGTATACTAAATCAACATCCCTTGTTCCAGATGTCTTCCTCCCTTGAAAAGAAGCCATTTTTGTTTCTCCTCTTCTTTCAACACCCACTATATATATGTGTGTGTGTGTGTGTGTGTGTGTGTGTATATGTGTAGATAGATAGATAGATAGATAGATAGATAGATAGATAGACATGAAGAAGCTACCTTTTCATTATTTATGTGAATGATTTAGATAAACAGCAGAGTTGAAAACCAATACCTCGGAAGAGATGAAGTGTTCAGGGTAAATTAGTTGCAGGGTAGCATAACGGAACAACGGCTTAAAAATTTCATAGTTTTTTTTTTCTTCTTTTTCTGCCAGTTTTTTATTGCTTAATCAAATTAAAAAGTCTGCATTATAAATATAAAATTCAAAATCTCTACTTCATCCTTAAGAGAAAAGAAAGGGCTGCCATTGTGATAATTTTTCAGAGTACTAACAAGAAAGAAAAAATCAACATGGTAAATCTATGAAGTTGTGATGGACTTCCAGTCTATCCAGGGTGTACCCAGCCTCTCACCCAATGACCCCTGGAGATAGGCATCAGCCCCACAGTGACCCTGCAAGGATAAGCAGGTTGGATGAATGGATGGATGAATGGACGGACGGACGGACAGACATACCCAGGATCATTATTTCATTAATCACGTAGCTGACACATCCCTGAAATGGGCCAACTGCTTTATAAAGACACCCTCATCCACTTTTCACTCCCTGATCACTTTTTGCATTCCATTTCAAAATTGTACTTCCATTATTTTTCTTAAATTAGAGTCCATTCTCTTGAAAAATATCAAGCTGTCACTTTAAACAGCGTGTTGTTTGAGGTATTTGATGTTATAATCCACTGTTAGTCCCTATGGGAGACATCTAAACTGCACAGTAGACTGCAAGTTGCAAAGGAAGCACAGCCCTTGACAAAAAAAAAAAACAAAAAAACAGAAGCAACCATTCCTACTTATCATATCAAATGGTCTGTATTCCTTCACAACTGTCGGAGTAAATAGAAACAAACGTCTGTTCATGTACTAAGCAATCACATTCTCTGTTTTCTGTCAGTTTCTTTTTTCCCGCTTCATCATTTGTAATTTCAGCATATTTAACTGATTTCGACCCCGTGTGGCAGATTAAATGATGGATTGTCATGGTCTGCTTGCCCACATGTGTAGACATACACAAACATGTTCACCCTTGACTTCCCTCCAAAGTAATTTACAACTGGGAAGGCAGCCATTGCTGAAATAGTGTCTCAGTTTGATTGGGGGCCTCCATGCGGAGCTGCAGAAAGACTTGTCTGTCAACAGTCAGCACAGCAAATCAAATGATTGCCTTTGAATATTAACTACCTTCTCATATGTTGAGCACAGAGCCGGCTATAGCCATTTTGGTGCACAAGTGAGATTATGGTTTGCTGCCCCAGACAACAGCTGTATAGATAGATTCTATATAGATTCATTTTTACAGATAAGTTATTCCTGCTTTAATGTCCTGTAGAAAAGTTAGATAAATATTGATAACTCCAGTCTGTGTTCCATATGTAAACTATATTTGTGATCAAATATATTTTATTGTACAACTTTTACCATAATAATAGAAGAGTGTAAGATAGTTTTCAGTGGAGATTGAGAACATTTTTAGGATTCACTCCTTTTATTGGAACAAAATAAATAGACTTCCAGAACCTCCCATGTGTGGACAGATGTGGCAAATATTTCCTCTATCCAAAATTAATGTTGATTAGATTTCCCTTATCCTGAATAGTACAAGCAAAACATAAAGCTGCAGCAGGCATACTATTTGTTCAAAAATATCTATTTCAGATTACAGATTTATAAAATAAGAGCTTGTGCTACACCTATCTAGTCAACAGGCAGCTATAGTATCTGCACTAGCATTACTTGGTACCTTTGGTTCATTTTAACTCAGCTAGCCTAAAAAAGTAAGAAACTGCACTATGTACTCTAATAATCTAACAAAAAACAAGGTGTTCATACTAGAGGAGCTCTGTTCCTCAGCAGTCAGAGACAGGATCTGATCATTTATTTCGCACATATTTTGTTGTGAATATTTAATTCAAATATATGTTATCATATTCTGTTAACACTGAGAATATGACAAATAAGCAATCAGATTATTTTGTGAAATATTTGTAGGAAAACTGATGAGACAGAAAGTGAAAAGTTTCATCTTCAAACTCAACCTTTTTCTAATCATTTAAAACTGGGATACATTTGTTTCCATTTTTCCTCTGTGCCAAACTCCTTTCTGTGTTAAAGGAACAAATTATGGAAAATAACAGTAAAAAAACCTCTCCACACACTACATAAATTAACAGTTATATTTTGGTAGTTTGGGCAAGAGGATGCAAACTATTGATTATAATGGACCTGATATGGAGTAGTGAGATACAAATGAACTTTTTAAAAAAACATAATTAAATAGTTATACACCTGGTATGGCCACTTCTTGGCCTAATCATAAAAGAGATGCTGTCCAACTACAATTCAGCAGGTAAGCTTATGTTAAGGTGCTCAAACATCAGTCCAAAGCTATTTGAAGGACACGTCTGATTCTCAGCCTCTGATTCTCAGACTCTGATTCTCAGACTCTGATTCTGCAATTAAATAAGGGAAATGGCTTAGTTTGTGATAACAGAACCCAACTGCGACTATTATGTGGAAAAACTGCAACTCGAAGAAAATGTCAGACACTCTCAGACACTCTACAAACTATAATTATTCATTACTCTGAAGAGAAATTCTCAAAAGTGAATATATTAAAAAATATATTTATATATTTATATTGGATCAGCTGATTATAATGCATCTGTCTGGAGGTTCAGTTTAAGTTAAATTTGATCAAATAATGAGAAACAACAACGGGCACAGGGGGAGTCATAGTTGTTTAATGTTTTTTGAAGTGTTATTTTCAGAGCACAGCATCAACAATGGGGGTCAGTCAGTTCTACATAATATTGTTGTAACTAATCTTATTTTTATATTTTTTTTATTAATGTTTTGTGGGGGGTTTTGAGTTCCTGCAGCAGCACCCCATCTAGATGTCATCTATGCCAAGAGTCAGCTCTGGCCTCATAGTTTCTTTAGGCACACAGGTGGATGTTGACAATACCTCCTATGCTGCTACATATTTCAATGAGTGTTCCAGTCCCACTCCTTTGTGAGAATAACTGGTAGCTAATCCATCCATCCTTTCTGAAACATTTCTAGAGGCTACAGTTCTGCGTAATAATTTCCTGCATGTTCTCAATCCTTGCTTTTTCACACATGAATCTCAAATATGAAGCAGTCTATTCTATCCACAAGGGAGGATTACAGATGAGAAGAGAAATGTCAAACATACTTATGTACAAAGATATGACATTCTAACTGATGCAAGTGTGTGTTTTTGTGTGGTATAGCTCAGACATCTTCCTCTTGCATCAAATGCAAGAGCTCCCTGCACAATATGCTCCCAGCTGTTCTGCAATACACATTAACTGACAAATTGTCACCTGATTTTATTTTTCTTTGCATTCAGAGACTTCATGGTGCCCTGAAAATTGTAACTGTTGACCCCATAAGCTCTTTAAGCCCTCTTATTTAACCAGCAATGTTCTCCAGAGGCCTTGCAGTCCCCTTCACAATGTCTGAACCCCACCTTTACAGATTCTTTGGTGACAGAATTAGGACAGCTCCACAGCATCGTCAGCAGCATCAAAGCCACTGCGAGAGATGGAGATGGATTAATAAGTAAAGAAAACTGCAACAGAACAAGAAAGGCTCTCAGATCACACAGAGCCAATAATGTCACCTGGGGCCCCTGAAAGTGAAGAAGTTTTCAAACCTGTTTGTCTTGTTCTGGTGGCTCAAAGAGCTCCTGTGAATGAAGGTCTATTCCAAGAACAGCAGGCGAAGAGGGAGGGAGAGAGAAAGAGAGGGAGAGAGACGATGGACTGCTGCTGCTAGCTGCTTTACAGAAGTTTGAAGAGCAAAAGAAGTCATGCGTTTACGCCCGCATTCACCCAGCATGCCGCATTTAATTATTCCACCCGTCTGTCAGCTCTCAGTGCTGAATCATCACTGCAGCACAGGAGGAGGGCACCATGGCCTCCTCAAACTTTACAGTAGTTCTTTATGTCTAAAGACATGAATATCTCATTAATTGTATTGAAAACTGACAATGATATGCAGAACAAAAGATCCAGAGCAAGTGAAATTGTGCTGAGTTGTTTGGAATGATTTATTAACTGAGTTATCTGCTCATATAACAGTTTGCAAAATATGAATTTAAGCAAGTTACTACTGAAGTAATAATCAAGATTAGTCAAATTAGTTGGTTCCGGAGGCTGAAGCTAATGGCTAACCTGAGAATTCCCAAGATTGCCAAGATTTCTACCAATCCAACGCCAATCTAAAAGAAATCTTACATGTTTATTTGGTTTTTATCAGTTTATTTTTGATGTTGTGAAAGTACCCATAGTTTGTATGGCACTACTTTAAAAAATGACACTCTTAAGTTGGGACCAGACACCAGTACAAAATTAACAAAGCTAGAAATCTGCTAATTGCTAAACTTGTATTGTTTAAAGCAAGCAAATATGGGTGCGATTACAGTAAGGGAGTTTTGCTTGATCTTTAAAATAAATCTAAATATTCAACACCTCCAGTAAAATGAGGCCAATGTGAAATTCCAGACTCAGTCTGTCTCTAAAGGTCTCCACATGCTTCTGTGTCTTATAAGAGTTTTACTCCTGCTGTTGGCATGTACAGTCAGTGCAGTCACAAAATGCTTATTTGCACCTGAATGTCTGTGGAAAGTCCTGTTGGACCCTAGCGGATGGGCAAGTATATACGTCAGGCAGATTTTTGTGGTTGAGCGGGCTTGGAGAGAAAAAAAATCCATTTTGACTCACGTTGGCCACTCGGGGGAAGAAATTCTTTTCATCTGCTATTTCCATGATCTTATTCAATCATGGTCAAAATCTAATAATGGATGGAGCAGTAGGAGTTTTGAGAGCTTTGTTTTCTGTAAAAGAAGCTCAGATGTGATTGGTAGAGAATTCTCCTTAACCTGGAGCAACCATTCCATCCTTTTTTCCTTTAGAACCATGGCTTCAAATTTGTGTGTCCAGTGAGCTGACAGTTACTCACTATCCACTTGG
Organism: Anableps anableps; assembly: GCA_014839685.1. Classification (NCBI taxonomy): domain Eukaryota; kingdom Metazoa; phylum Chordata; class Actinopteri; order Cyprinodontiformes; family Anablepidae; genus Anableps; species Anableps anableps. The sequence continues at coordinate 22,026,071 of CM026086.1, read as the reverse complement.
CTGCTCCAATGAAAACTGATGGCAATTTCTGGAAGATACCAACAGAACTACATCATCTGCAAAAAGAAAAATGATACTCTGATGTTTTCAATCCAAATACCCTCCCCTGCACAGCTAGGCCATGAAGTCTGTTCTATGAACAGCTTAAGGTCCACTTTGATCAAAAAGCCAAAAAAGCAACCCTGCAGCCCCCGTACTCAAGTATTGTCCCCAACAAAATCAGTCACATCCATTAATCTGACTAATCTGAAAAATGCATTGTTTGATATATTAGATTTTTTATGCCCTTAATATTTCAATTTAACAGTATCTACCCATTTATTTAGTTGGATTTCCAAATTTTTGTGGACTATTAATTACAGTTAATCAGACTGTAATACAGCATAAAGCTGAAACATAATTTCCTTTTTGATCAACAACACCAAAGTTCTAAAGTTCAATCAAAATAAAATCACAAATATTGCTTTAAATTATTAATACACCCTGAACTTCTTCAGATTTTTGTCGCATTGGACACACAAACTTCGTCATATTTGATTGCATTTTTCCTCTGAAAGACCAACACAAAGTAACCTGGACCTGGAAGAGAATGGTTTCACAATATTTTAAAATACAAATCTTAAGTGTGGTATGCATATTTTAGCTTCCCTTGAGTCAAGACTTTGTAGAACAACATTTTGCTGCAATTACAGCTGCAAGTCTTGGTATGTCTCTTCCAACTTTGCACATCTAGGGCCTGACATTGTTGCCTGTTTCTTTCTAAGAAGTTCACAATCCTGGCACTGTTCCATAATGGTCAGATTTGTAGCATCTATGTCTAGTAGTTGTCTGGTCAACAGATTCTACCGTCTGAGCCATGGGTCAGCTTCCAAAGTTCCCATGGGTCTCCAGATTTTCTTTCTTATTATTGCCCTCTTAGCCTATTATGTCAGTTTAGGTGGATGTCCATTGCTTTGTACTTTTGCTGTTGCGCCATACTTTTTCCATTTTTAGGTGAACAACTTAGAATATTGTTTTTTTTGTCTGTTTTTTAAACTTTTCCAAAACTTTGTCCTTAACCTGTCTGTTTTTTTTTTTTTTTAGACTACATGCTGTTGCTAATGCTCTTCAACAAATCTCTGAGGCATTCACAGAACAGCTCTATTTTGCTAATAATAAAGCTGTGATGGCCTAAATATACATGAATACATAAAGGTTTGCAGTGTTCAAAAATAGATGACAAAATGTGAAAAATTCAGAGGGCGTGAATACTTTAGCTAAGCACTGTAAAACTGATATGGTTTTTCTTTTCCAATCCAATTTGCTGCTATGACACAGTGGGGATTATCAGTTATTTGGAAGTTTATGAGGCATCTCAGTTTATCAGTTGCTATTTGGTGTTTAGGCATAATCTTAATGACACCTGAAAAACAGCTGTGAAATTTACAGTGTGGTGGTAAAGTCACCCTGCCACTGGGCTGTGGCCAACTGCTACTGGTGTCCATGACAATCTCTGCCTCTCAGTTGAAGCTTCAACCTGCCCCTATGTGTGCCACAGCAGCTCAGCATTCATCACACTTTATTATCTTAGACACACAAACAGAAACAAGCGCACAAAGTGCAAAAAAAAAAAAAAAATCATCTGCTGAAGCTCAGACACCCCATGGCGTCATGGGATGAGATTCTGTATTTTATGAAGTCTGTGACAAAACTGGCAAACATCATACTCTCCCAGCCCCTGTTCCTTGATGTTGTTTGACATTGGAGTGAGGAGGAGGTGTAATGAACCTGGACCTGCTCTTTTTTTCTAATATGGTGTGACAGGTCCTGACTTCCAGAGTAAGATTAATGTGAGCTACAGCTGGACACATTTAATGTCATCTGCAAAACCATGCTGCTCTAACAAATGAGAGTTCAACAGTCATACATTCCTGTGGCACATTGTCCATATTCATTAGCAAACAATTTTTTTTTTTTTTTTTTTTTTTTTTTTTTTTTTTTTTATGAATCACCACCAGATCTATCAGGGTAGTCTTAATTTGAATTGTTATGAGATTGTTTTGATGTTTCTTTAAAGATGAAAGAGAAAAAGATGTGCATGTGTGTAAAAAATATTCAGAAAACAGAGTATTTTGAAGTTTGGAGTATAAAATAAATGCCAAAGTGCATGGAAAAGATTTGCAACAGTTTAGTTAAAGAACTTGGAGCACTGGAGGGCTTTTATGTTCAATCCCCGTTATTCTCTTGAGCCATCAAATGGCTTCAGAATTCACCTTAATAGTAAATGGTCAACTTGTTTGCAATTTAATCTCTGTATTCAGCTATTCTTTGAAGATTTCAGGGGTTTTTTAGAGTAACATTATTAGATAAACAGCATCATAAAGACCAAGGAACACCGCAGAAAGGCCAGACATAAAGTTCCTGAGAAGTTTGAAGTAGAGTTAGATGATAAAACAATATCCCAAACTTTCAAGATCTCATGGAGAACAGCTCAATTCAGCTGCTGAAAATGGAGCAGTTATGGCTAAAGTGCAAACCAGACAAGGAGCTAAGGGCCATCATAGCTTTAGGACAGCGTCAAAGATCAACTATTATGGTACAAATTACAAACTTTTCACATTTTACTCTAAAAAAAAATTGAAAACCATGTATCATTTTCCTTCCAGGTCACAAAATAAGCAACTATTTATCAATCTATCACATACAATTCCAAGAAAATAAAGAATTTTGTGGATGAAATGCAAAACATTCTTTGGGTATGAATGTTTCTGCAAGACACTATAAGGACAAAGAGAAAGAAAGAATGGAAATGAAATTTTATTTGCAAGAAACCCTTTCTTCTCTCACTGATTATAGCATTTAATCTTCAAGAGTTCTATTAGGTTGATTACATTTTTTTTCAGTAAAATCTCATTTTGGGATTCATCACACAATAGTACACCTCTTTCCAGTTCAAGTTCATGACATATAGCAGTTTAGCTTCAACAAAGCCCCCCCCCAAAAAAAATCACAAAAACCAGGGGTTTAGGGCTCAGCTAGATAAACAGCTGACATTTCTCAGCATTGCCTTCAATCCAGCAGCAGCAGTATCTCCTCACTTTGATACAACTTGCCCTGCCAACATTTTCCTATTCAGTGCACGTTGCATAGTAGCATGCATCTTAATCTGAAGAGACGGTTCCATCTCAGCTCTCTACCAGTAACCTTCCTGTGCAGCTTCAGTGAAAGGAAGGGAGCACCCCCTGAAATAGAAACGAAAAGAGATTATTTCAGTGAGAGAATCACAGTTAGCGGCAAAAACTTGAGAGGGAGAAGGGGATAAAGTCAGAAGGAACAAGTTGGGAAACATGTAATGAGATGCACAGAGGAAAATGTATTTATGATGTTTGGTTCTTTGGTGTATTACCTTCTTCAGGTTGGGATTATTAGAAGTGAGTCTTATTGGCATCGCTGCTTGTTTCAACATACAAGGAAGCAGTCTTTCAATATCTGTGGCAAGGTGAAAAGAGAGTTGAATCATGACGAATGGAGGGGTTAAACAACACAATCTGTCTGCATTGTCTTGTGTAGAGAGCAATCAGCTTGCCTCCCTTGGTTTCAGACACAGAGGGAGCATCTAGAATTTAAAAGACAAATTAGGTTCAAATCCAAAATGAAGGACTGTAGAGGAAAGTAATGAATGGATTCCAGTTTCCTGATAGGCTCTATGCAGCTGATAAATTACCTGGAGACCTAATATTGAGCACTGATAGACTGAAGACTATTAAGTAAAACCTTGGAAGCAAATACTTCTGGTGGTATTTTTTTTTTACTCTGCTATTGTCCCTTTGAATGAAAACAAAAAAGGATGGTATTAGGAGGCACATGTTTAAATTGTTAAAAGTTTCACTTTTGTGTCCTTAGTAGAACATGGGTGTCCTAAAAAGCTCCTGTTTATGAAGCCATGTCATTCTTAAACATGTCCCATTATTTTTGCATTGATCTCATTCATTAGGCTGCTCAAATTCCAAAGAACACATTATTTCTATAATTCAGGCAAAGATAATCCAAAGCATTTCATGTTTATCACCTCCTGAATTTAATTCAGTCATACTACCTTTGTTGCAGTGGAGACAGGAGCAGTTCTAGCCTGTTTGGCACCCTGGGTGAAAAACATTCAACGGCGCACCCATTGTACCTTGTGAATAACGTGGAAGTGTGATGCAGCAGATTTAAGGGGTGTTTAACTGAAGTAGAGAATGAAGGCGGTGTGGTCACTTATACACAGTGTCTAAAGTGTAAGGAAATACATATAATCTATATGATATTGGTATTTATTGCTATTTAAGAGGCTATAAACCATTGTTGAGAAGCAGCCTAATGCAATAGAGTAATTATAGCAGGCTAACATAACTTTCCCAACTAAGTAAGGGACTGATTAAGGACTGTTATACTGACATAGCAACAGGCTAAAAACTAAGACAAAAACAAACGGGCCAACATATAATTCGAACTTGTTGCTTGGTCTCCTATTCTGAATATTTCACACCTCTTCTAGTTAATGGAAGCTACATCACAAGACCATAGCCAATAGTAATTATGGTATTACTTTCCCATGTTGTTGTTTAGTTTTAGAAGAATTTAAATCTTCAAAACTAATATTTTCTGCTGAAAACAAAATATGTCATCCTAAGCAGCGAAATGTAAACAAATGTTAGCATCTTACATTGCTAATTAATAGCAAGGCTATCTTGCAGCAAGACTACATCAGTGGCCTACACAGACATTTAGGAGGGCAGGTGCCAAAGTTGAAAAAACAGTACCTTGTGCAACACATAGAACTGCCCGCTGCCTTAGTAATGTGTTATGTTTCATATCAGAAACAAATCAGAATATATTCCATTGATACTTTAAATAGTATATTACATTTTGACTCGAATATTTACAATTGTTCGTTTAATTTCCTCTCCCAGCTGGAGGTTGATAATTAAAAATATTTTTATTTATCAAAGGCACAATGGACAAATCAAAATAAAATAATAAAAAGTTATCATAGCGAGCCAGTTTAGACAACAAAAGTAAAAATGATAAGTAATTTTCTTCAGTTGGAGTTTATCGTTATGGCTTATCGTTACTTTTTCCCCTGGTATGAGGTAAAAAATATTCTACTTTTTTTTTCAACCTGGAAACATAATTTGATTCATTTAGGGCCCAGAAGTTAAATGTTAACTAATCTCTATGTTCAAATAGAAAAGGGCGAACTTAAGTGTTTAAAAGTGAAGCATTTTGATTTTCTTTTTCTCTGAGTTTGGTTTATTATGTGTGCTATTTTGCACTTTAAGTTTTCTTCAAGTGTTAACATAAAATGTGTGTATACACCCACATATGCCTGATTGAAAAGGTGGAGGGAGAAGAACGTTTTAACATCCTCTTCACAATCACCAAGAACAAAAATACTTTTTAAGATTTGCACAATTATTCTCTTCTATTTTTTTATTATTATATAAATATTAACTTCAAATGTCACTGTGCCTTGTCTTTGTTGCCTTGGAAACATTTCAATTAGAATCTGATGATGTTACGACGGGTTGTCTCCAGCACATCTAAATAGAAGTGTGTATTTGTATGTTGCTGTGAAATTTGCAGAAATGTGTAGAGTGAAGTCAAATGAAAGGACACGGTGTTTGTATGAGAGCAAACGAAGAGAAGAGTAATGTCAGCAGCTAGTCACATTTCTCTTAATAATGGTGTGTTAGTCTGCTGCAAGATGTGTGGCTGTTGGCATCAGCCTGCCAGAAATACCAGCCACACACACTAGTGGTCACCAACTGGAGTGCCGGGAGGGAGCAGAACAGAATGCTAATTGGTAGGCTGAAAAGAGCACGACATCTGAGTTTCTGCACAGGCAAAAAGATTTCCCTGACGGGACATGCATCTCCCAAGAGGGACATGTGTGAACACTCGGGAACAGGTAGTCAGAAGTAGTCAGTCGCAACCTAAAGGCCATAGACTACAGAAAACACAAATGACCACATACACATTAATACTGTAGCCTCAATCTGACCTGTGGGGCTCCATTAACAGAGACCCAGTTGTCACTGAGCTGTTGGAGCAGGAGCAGGCTGTTTTTTTTCTTCTGTAGGGGCTAACCTTTTCACTACATCTCTAACCTCTTTTGAATCATCTGCTTTATGGGGTGTTCATTCACTGAAACTTCTCACATTACCCTGTTAGCCTCTTCAAAGTATTTACTGTGCTGCAGATGCAGTAGATTAAGTACATGGCTTATGAAGAATAGAAAAAAAGTCCAATAAAGAAGAGGTTTAGGATCCAAGAACACCTAGCTCCATGTGTCAAACTTGATAACACTTCGATTGAACCCAAGATTGATCAACTGCTTCTCTGAAAATGGGAACAATCTGTAGGGTTGAAAAGTGCTTATATGTGCCTTTCCCTCTCCACGGCAGATTCATAAAGATATAGAGTTGAGAAGTAAAGAAACTGAAGTTAAGTTGCTATAAAAAGACTGCAAAAGAGACTGCCTGCCTGACTAACTGACTGACTGACTGTTACTTTGTAATATTTTGGAATGGCCCAGCCAGACTCCTGACTTGAATATTGTATAGAATCTGTAGAGAGAGCTGAACATTAGGGTGAAGGAAAATAGCTCTTACAACCTAAAAGACTTGGAGGTTATTATTTTAGATAAATCATTAAAATACTAGTCACGCAACAAGCTAGTCAGCAATGATAGGGAGAATTTAATTGCTGTAATGCTTATAAAGATTTTTTTTTTTTTTTTCTGAGAAAGGGGGACAACATGACACAGCTGGTAGAACTGCTGCATTGCAGCAAGAAGGTCCTGGATTGCAATCCCAGCCTGGGGTCTTTCTTCACAGAGTTTGCATGTTCTTCCCCCGTGTATGCATGAGTTCTCTCCAGGTACTCTCACTACATCCCACAGTTCAAACATGTGACTGTGAGGTCAATTGAATACTCTGAATTGCTCTTAGATATAAGAATGCACATGTATGGTTATTTGTCCTTTGTGTCTCTGTTCTGTAACAGACTCGGAACCTGCCCAGGGTGTACCCTGTCTAATACCCAACAACTTATGGAGATAGGCAATAGTCCCCCCTGCGACCCCACATAGGTTATAGACAATAGATGGATACTGAGAAAGGCATGAAGAAAAATTTGAGATGCAATTTTTTTATTAAAAGGTGAATAACACAGACAATACATTTTTTAAAAGTAGAACTGTTTTTAAATTGTTTTTTGTTTTGAGAGATGCCTGTCTTATTTGCAATCAGAACCAAACTTCTTGGTTGGTGGAAAATAACTTTAAATCCTAATGCTCATAATGACTTTGTGACTACTGCCTGAGGTTGTAGTCACATGGATGGATCAATTTTGAGTATCTGATTGCTGGGGCCTAGAGGACATATATCTGTCATGGATAGAAACCTTCATCTAAAAGGGGCTAGAGTCTTAGCCCTGGTGCATATGGTTATAGCGCATTTCATTTATTATCTGCCTTTGTCACAAGACCTCCTCAGATTGCTGTATTGTTAACCCAGAGCAATACAGTCTGGTCGAGAATCAGTCAGCAAATGACATCCTGAAGCTGTCAATAAGGGTTGCTTCTTTTAAATTTCTCTGGAGATTACATGATTCCCTGTTTGAAAATCTGAGCTATACTCTGTGTGATGCCTGGCCTTCTTTGAAGGAATAAACACTGAAAGGACAACGTTCCCCCATGTTAAGGATTGAGTCTTGTGTACTGATGCATCTAGGTTCATAAAGGTATTTCTATTTCAGATTTAATTAAAAGGGGAATCCAGGGCCCCCATCAGGAAAAGATCTTCACTCTAGACCTCAGCTGCATCTTTTTCTCATTTAAAGGTATAGACAATGGAACTTTCTATTCATAATCTGGTTAAATCAAATTGTGTTGCTGTTGCTGTCATCATTTCCTTAATAGAAAGCAAGAGAGCCCTTTGAGTTTGTGTTGTGAATTCCCCTTGGTCAAGATGGCAAACTGTCATGAGGCATTTAAATCAAAATGCTTTTGAGCTGGGATCATCTGCTTTTACAACCCTTTTACACCTCCTCTATAATTTATGATTCATGCTTAAAATGTTATCTTTACATATTCCTCTGTATTTTGTGAAAACAATTCGTAAACTAGTTTCTAAAACCCACTGTTATTTTGTTTGTATGGAAAAAAAATACATATATGTATATTTTAGTTATGTATCTAGAGTTGTTTTATTGGTAAAAAAAAAAAAAAAAAAAAAAAAAAGTGATTTGGGGACTCAAGGTAGAAATATATAAATAAATGTCTTAATTACAACAAGATGCGTGGAAGCACAGCTGCAACATCCAGAAAGACCATCCATGTTCTGTCAGGTTTTTAATGTTGGTCTTCCTCTTGTGGGAAATAGGCCTTAATCTGAATTTGTGGACTTTATTACAAAGAATTAAGCCTAAACTCTGAAGGGCTTTAAAGGGGCCTAAGAGTAAAAACATAGAAACTATCTTGGTGCACACTATATTTTTACATAATCTAGTATATAAAAATGATTTAAAGCTTGAGAATTCAGTAGTATCCTCTAATAAATTTCACCTTCCTCCAATGTCTCCTTGCTGAAATCCTTTGGATGTGCTAGGTGAGGGAAAATCTATTTTCCACTGGATTTTGCGTATACTGTAACAGTACATTTGCTCATTATGTACCCTACGTTCCTTCTTCCTTCCTCTGATTTTGTCAGCCTCATTGCCTGCACAATTGTTGAGTTGTCTGTACCTCTCTCGCCTGTCTCTCTCACACTTCACTCCATCTCCTGTGCTGTAATAGAGACCTATTGATTTTTATCCCAAAGTACTTCTCACCAAGCATCTCGATGCCTCTTTTACTTACACTGTGAGAATTTTCTTAGGCCATTGAAGAGTGATAAATGTAACTACCCGCTAGGTTTTAATTTCCAAATTTTTTCTATTCTACAAGAGGCAACTGAAATTTGGGTCATCCACAATATCCAACTTGAAGACTCAAAATTTTGTTAAGGTTGTTATGTTATTTTTCATGCTTACGCATTTCAAGGACCATTGCATCCTATTAAATGAGAGAACAGCCTAGAAATAACAGACCATTTGTCCCTTAAGCACCTCACATAAACCTGTTATTTTCGCCACATTAATTTAAAAGTAGTTTTAAATCACTTGAAATAGACACCCTTGAGCGAAAAGGTTCTTGTTACTCTTTAGAAAACAATACCACTCTTCCTGTAATGATGGGAAATTGAACAAAATGCATTTTTAATAAAAATCAAAAATGTTTCCTTCACAAAAAGCACTGTAAGATTAAACAGAGATGCAATCAGGGATGGGCTAGTCAACAAAGTCACACATGGAGTTAGAAATAAAGAGAGAGCTTTGTCCAGTTATTAATCAGGTTGTAAAGGGCTGTCCAGATCGTAATCAGAGACAATAGCCATTTGCCAATGCAGTATCTAATTACGAGACAGTCTTGGACTCGTGAACCCTGAGAGGCAAAGTGGGTGATAGGAGCAACAGGAAAGCTGGTCTGCCTCTTGATGCCTTTGGGCTTTTTATTTCTGTTGGTACAATTCAGTCATCATTATGCACAGAACAAACAGATACTGTAGCTCCACATGGAACTATTGATGAGGAAAATGGCTGCTGAGCTGTTTGGCTTCAGGGTAGGTGTGATTATTACATGTCTCACTCTAAAAGGAATTTTTTTTTTTTTCATAGCCCTCTGTCACGTCAACCAGATTTTTGTCATTGTGCAAAATGCATAAAAATAAATAAAAGAAAAATACAGTTCACAAATTGTTGAAGTTTACAGAAAATAGAAGAAGAACAGAAACCCTTAGTCACGTTATGCTGTTGTAATGCTCTGTGATTGGATAATACTTTTATTAAAATGGAACTGTCTTCAAATGTTTTGGTAACAGAACAACAAGACTTTCCAACTAAACATTTTCTGGTAAGAGCATAGGAATGATTTTTTAACATATGTTAGTATTGAGAAAGAGAGAGAGAGATTTCTTGCAAAGTAACAAAAAGCTTAATTTACTCGTTAAATGTTAATTGAGACAATAGTGTCAAGCACCATTAACTGACACAAGTGGAGTCCCTAAAAAGATTTTGAAGATCATCAGTCTCCTGACCTCACTGAAGGTTGAGTCAAATTGCTAATTTCTGCTGGAAAAGGAGTACAAGCTGAACCTTGTCTTAAAGAAAATTTGTGAGTTTTTTTTATAAAGTTCTGTCAGGACTCGTTCAAAATGTAGAGTGATTATTGAATCAGTGTGAATGCAGAGTGGATTGTGAAGGTATTCATTTCTGTTTAACTTTTTCATATTTTATCACATCACAACCACAAACTTTTATGCATTTATTGGGATTTTATGTGATTGATCAACATCAATTAGTGCATAAATGTGAAGAGAAAGACAATTACTTTTCATGTAATTTCTTTTAATTCATTGTATACACTCTGTATCATCAGCTTTCATTGTGTTATGAGGTGTAGTCTTTCTATATTTGTATTTAAATTTGTATCTAAGTTACTTTTTTTGCAAAAGCTTTACATATTGTGCAAGCTAAAATATTGTGGGAACAGACTTTTTGGGTGTGAAGGAGGATTTGCTTTCCATGTGCATGCACTCAGGCTTTTGCAGGAGCTTTTAAATGCAGATGTAACACAGCTTGAAGTCTGTTCCAAAATGCTGCTGCAATCATTCTGTGTATAAACAACACAATGTAAACTCTTCCTGTGGTTTGCTGCTAGTGCATCCAAATTCTCACAAGTAGATGGAAGAATTCAACTGTAAAGAAAAGTTATAATATAGTCTTGAGTTATGCCATCAACTGTTATGAAATAGAGAATGAAGTTATTGGGTTAAGCTTTAAATTTAAGAATTATTTTAAGGAGAGGAAGCAACTTTGGGAAATCAAATGCAATTCATAAAATTAATCCAAAGATAAACAGCAAATAAAACAAACAGAGAAAGGAGAATCACATAAAATGCTGAAAAACAAGAATTGCATTAATAAAAATACCAAAAAAAAAAAAAGAAAGAAAAACAGTGGAAAAACTTTGTAGACCCAAAATATGCCTATATAGTAGGGAGGGAGGGGTTTATTTACTTGCTGTTCCTCCTTAGCATCCCTGACCTGTGGTTTCCACAGGTATCACTACTTGGACCTATTATGCGTTGGTAATTTTTTTCCTTGTGACCCCTCTTACAAAAATTCAGCACTGTCTGATGAGTTGCATTTGGATAAAAAATAGCTCTATATATCTATGAAGTCTGACAAGCGTGCAAATTGAATTACTCCACACCAATAGTTAACACAGAGTGTTAACTCTTGATTTTCTTAAACTGTAATAAAACAGATGTACTCAGTTTGCCCTCAAAGGAAATTTCCAATAACTTTGTTCAGTCTCTTGGAATCTTAGGTGTTAATATAAAACATGTGGGTCATCTTCAGCTGAGAAATGTTGTAAATACAGAGTCAATCCTGTCGTGTTAGAAGTTAGAAACACAAATCATGTCTATACAAATCATGTCTATACTACTGCATTTCACTGTAGCCACGAGTCAGCTTCTTGTTTACAGCTTTGGTCCAACTATGTGTAATGGTCTTCCTTTGAACATTAGGATGCCTGACTTTGTTGCATGTTTTAAATCCCATCTGAAGACTAACCTCTTTTCCAATTCTTTTTACCTCTTACTCATAGGTGCTTGTTTGGTTTCTGTTGTTTCTGGTTTATTGTCTCAGCATGTGTATTTCAAGTTTTTCATTTTTAGTTTATGTAATACACATTCTTCAAATAAAGCTTTACTGACCCACTGGATTCTCACAACCTTTTTCTCATTCTCTACTTGCATACATTAACTTACTTGCACAAAAAGGTATATTTTTTTTGTATGTTTTGATTCCTCATTTTGTTTTGTTTTATTTTTGATTACCTAAATCAGTCTGACTTTCCTTTGTTTGTATGACAGCATCTGTTTAAGTTTCAAAGATGATTTTATGTTTCTTCTTATTGCCTCCACCTATTCGAAATCTCTCCACTATTCATCTTTGAATGGGTGGTTTCTTTTTGTTAATAATGAAGTAAGAGTCAGCTTGACTTAGAACATTGTTCCTTGGCTCCTCAGATGCCAAGGGCAAAACTTTTAGTTCTTTGTTTTCTCATTTTGACTTTTAATAAAGTCTTGTTTCAGTACAAAAGGCCTTAAAAAAAACAAACAAACAAAAAAAAAAACTTGGCCTGGTTTATGGTTTGAATCAAGTGTGCATACATAATAGTCTACTTGTTACCCTCTGAATAAATTTACACTTACAGAGCTATGGAAAGTTCAATGTGCCTTATTCCCAGCTACAAATATGTCATCAATAATTCCCAACTGAAATGCCCAGATTCTACTGGCTGCACACCGTTGAGCAGACCTGTAGCATAACACATTATTTCTGCTCTGTCTTTATATTTCATAGTGACAAACAAGGACAAACACACACACACACAGCCACATGCTATCCTCTTGTTGTCAGGATGTACTACAGCTGCTAGTAGAGTGACTGATTTCTGTGTGTTTGTGTGAAGCATAGAGTCTCTGGCTCAGACAATTGGCCACAACAATTTTGCAGGAGTAAACAATGACCTTTGACTCCATTACAGCTGATTGGATTGGTTTCCCCCCTCCCTATCCTCACAGCTGGCTGGCTGCCCAGTTGTATACCCTGTGGTGACACAGTGAGGACTAAACTCTGGTTTCAATCCTCTCTGCTCTCTACCTCCTTCATATGTCTACCTTCACCAACCAACAGCAGCTCCTTTTGGGTACCGTTCATTCATCTTTCGTTTTGCTTTTTCCTCCCTGGGGTCTTTTTTCACCTCACAAATTATCTTTGATGCCTTCGGCTCCCTGCTTCTTCCTCTATGATCTACTGTATTTCCCTCCTTCGTCTATCCATCTCTTTAAGCTCTATTCCTTTTTTCTTTCATCATTCTGTCCCCCTGCTGGTACCTTCCATCCATCCTTTTTACTCAAGCTGCGTGTACAAAAGCATGTAGACCTCCAAACATTGCCCCCTCATGCGATTGTTGAATCTTTGATTCTAAACTGTAGGCATTTTTCTGCTGCCTGCAACTGTTCCAGTGATGGATTTCCACAAGGTTTGATACTCACTGCTGGAATCCACTGCCATTTAGCTTTGGTGAGCTGAGACACGAATGTTGGGGACTAAGGGATGGCTTTCAGGAAGAGTTTGGCTTACAAACAATATTCAGAATTGGCTGTGGTTAAGTTGATGAAACAGACAGGTAATGAAAAGAAGGACTGTAGGTTTGATGTCAGATTCCATGTGTTGAATGTACTTTGGCAAAACACAGAAACTCTTAGGGCTGTTTTTGCCATTTCTCTAGTTGTACCAGCTAATCAAAATGTCTTTGCACTGAGATTGTCAATAACTTAAGGCTCTCCCATACTTCATCCGAAGCATCGAAATAAGCTCTCATTGACGTTGTCGCATGACAAAAATTGCATAATCTCTGTGCAATTTGTTTTGTGGTTTGTCAGAAGTTTATGGGCATGTTTTATGTCAAAATTTGCTTGGGCAACAATGCTGATAATTCACTTCCCTAGTCTGCTTTAACTTTCTGGTTGTTGTATCCGCAGGTGATATAAACACTTTTGAGGAGCATTTATTAGATGTGGTGAGGAAGTACGTACAATTGTATGGTTCTTCACAAAATACCTACAAAGACTGTTAAATGGCTAAAAACTCCTGGATGGAAATTGCAGAGTCATTGTCCACAGAGGAAGCTGTCTTCAGAAAGGTGTGGCACTCTCTATGACTGTTTCATTAAAGCAAAACAGAGGAAGCAGGGACTGACTAGGGAACCCAGCGTGATGTATGCGGACGCAAGAGTGGTGTGGCCATGTGGTCTGCATCATGTGCGAACAGTGTGTATGAACATAAACCTCCCATAACCACGTGACAGCACACCAACTGTTTGGCTTCGGGTGAAGTATGGGAGAGCCTTAAGCCACACAGAATGGTTTTATATGCAGATCAACGGGCAACATGTGATTAACGGTCTTGCACAAGGGCAGGAACATACTGTAATTGAACACTGAGCACAACACTTTGCTAGAAGATGACTTTTCCTCCACTGAAGCAACAAATAAAATAAGTAAATGCAATAAAATCTGTTATAAACATTTTTTCATATATTTTTCAAACATTAGCTGCATTTCTATTACAAATGTGCACAAAAGTTTTTTGATATTCTGCTAATGTCGAAAAACGCTGTTTCACAATTGCTGTGTTGCCATTAAAAAAGAAATGCATTTAAAATCACACATGAATAAAATTGTTGACATAAGTCATTGAAAATCATGGCTGTGACAGATGTAAACACTTAAATTAGATATATTCATATTTCATCCACCGCACCAGTGCCCATCATTAGCCATCAGAAACACCAGCATCTTATTCGGGCATTGGAATGACAAGCTCCTTATACTTGAGAGCATCAATGTATGCAACGTTTAGCCTCAAAGGATCTTTAGTAAGAAGAGCAAGTGAAAAAAAAGGCAGAGTTGTCACAGCAAGTGATTCAGTCTGTCCTCATTTCTACCCTTCATTTCAATACACAAACTGGATGTGTACAATAAGTGACATCTGTTTGTACCATTGCACCATTTTTATTCCTTTTTAAAAACATGAAAAATAACTACACCTACATAAAATTTATATTGTCTTTGAAATGTACAACAGCTGCATGAGGGGTGTACATGTTTAAATCATAGTGTTTGGCGTCAGACAGCAATGAAAGAGAAATTTGGTTTAAGCAAAACTAGGCTATTAACCATTGTTAGATTATTTCAAAGAGATATTTTTAATCTTTTTGCTCTTCACACTAGTGCTTTCTTTGTAGAATACATTCTTTTTAATTGTTAGATAAATGGCTAACGTAAAACAAAATATGCTATCCAGCTAGAATGTGTTCAGTGCTGTTTGATGTGAGAATTTTTCACTTTTACAACTCACTGCCTAGTTCAAACATCCAGTGAAAACTAATTGTTATAATAAGTTAGCTTTATTGTCAAGTCAGTTGTTGCAAGGAAGTTTTTTTTGTTTTTGTTTTTTGTTGTAGAAAGTATTTAGGTAGAAATGAATGAACATGACTGAAGACAGACATAGAACACATATTTTAAACTTTGTATGTTTGTTTGTTTGTAACCTTTATTTAACCAAGTATCTCATTGAGATTGAAAATATCTTTAAGAGTATGGGCATATACACAAAACAAAGATGGTGAATTGTGTGTACAAGTGGATAATTTGTAAAACAGAGGATTTATAAAGAGTGCGATATAATCTGCACCATGTGAAATATAGGTTTTAAATAATTACAAACTTTAAACATTAAAGTGTCTTTTCTTAAATGGAAAATAGTTAAGACTTTGGGAGACTTTTCTGGAAAACAAATACAAAATCCACCAGCCGTTAAAATAGACAAGGAAATAGCTTTTAATAACACTTCACTTCACATAATTTTTCTCTTTGGACCACAGAGTTATTTCCCTCTGGCCCTGTAAACTTGTGCTCTCTAACTGTTTATACTCAGGCTTTCATGAGTTTGATATAAACTTAAAGTGACACCTATTAGCTGAACTCATCATACCGTGTGACGTCCTAAAGTACGCATTTGTTTGCAGAGGGTTGGAAGCTTGACCACCTGAAGCAACTCTGCAGTTCTCAATATAACTATTAGAAAAAAGCAGATCTCAAACCAGTATCTATAATGCTCTTACACAGCTCCTAATGTCTACAGATTGTATTTACTACACACTTTTCTTCTGTGAAGCTGCCTGTTTTTTTCATTCTTCTGGAACTTGTTTTTTTTCAGATCCCATTATTAATACTGACTCAACCTTTTGTCCACTGGTCTGCATTCATTGAAAATGCTCTGCACAGCTGATTTTATTTTTGAAAGGCACAAGCCACATTTAAACCACGCTAAATTGCAAATGTTAAATACTAAGATGAATTACTCTTTCAAAGCCTTAACAGATGCATCATCCTACTGCACTTTAGTCTCTATAATTTTATAGCTTTTGCCCAACATAAGTGACTCAATGAGTTCTGAAATTAAAGTCACACAAACTGTAGCCCTAACGAAACAGTTCATGTCTTTTTTACCACTGAGCATTATAGATAAAAAATATTCAAATCATATTGTCTATTGTGAGAGTGAGAATGCATCCAATTGCATTAGAAGTACATTTGAGTGCTGATTCTATGATTTCATCTGGGTAACCTTTGGCCTGACAAAAAGGCTTTAAATTATAGACTTTTACTTTCCTTTTTTGTCTTGAATTAATTGAGAATGTTTAAGATACTTTTATGAAGATTCTTTATATAAATCACAGTTGCCACCCTTCTAGTTTTGCATCCAAATGACTACTTTTATTTACTTTAAATCAAATTAAAATAAAATTTGATTAAATTTTGCTCAACAGCTCTTAATTATTTGCAACAGTAATTTAAATGAAAATCGACTGTCCTTGTCATAGAAGAGTGCTGACAAAAGTTTCTAAAATACTTTAAAAGATAGACTTTGGTATAATTATTGGCTTTTTATGTCATGACAGGCATGGACAATTTTTATTTTGGACAGACATGTGCCTAAATGTTCATGCTATATGGGTTATTACCCTCTAGTCCACTTTTGACATTTTCTAAACCTGTATCCTTTCTATAGTTATTCTTATTTCTCTCCTCTGAGTTGCCTTCATCTGTCCTTCCTTCTTGTCTTCCTTCAGTCTTTTTCCAGTCTCTTATCATTATCAGCTGCTACCCACTCTCTTCTTCTCTCTGCATATAGCCCACAGCTGTACTTCCTGGGTTAAAGTCACTGTCAGCCTACATTACCCGTGGCTCAGTAAATCCATCCCCACAGCTGTGTACACGTATTTCCATGAATTTTCTCTCCATCCAGTGTTTTTTCTTCAAACACAACCCCCAGACTGAATTCAAATTGGCATCATTTCAGATTTGGATTGAAGTGGTTTGAAAACATACAATTGGGTTTGAAGAAGCAAAATAGTCCTGGAGAGTCCTTGAGTGTGAATATGGTGATGGTTTTCTTGGTGAGTATAAATACAAACACTGTCTCATTTCCATTATAGTTTTTGTGTTTATGCTCACTGAATATAGTGTGAATTTGTTCCTATTAGGATGCAATATTAAAGGTCAGTGCACTGTCTTTTACCTCATAATAAACTTGAGAAAGCTAGGTTTTTACTTTTGTTATTTTATGTCAAAGATTTTCAGACATCATCTTTCAAATTTTGTACATGGAGTTAGCCAGCCTAAACACTATGTTGCCTGATGTATTGCATCACTTTCTTTCACACACACATATGAACTAGTGTGAAATTGAATCCCTAATATCAGAATCTTGATTGAAGATGACGAGCAGCTTCTATGTTAGGTTGTGCTTCTTGAGTTCCCATAGAAAGGAGAGTCTCTGCTCGGCTTTCTTCTGACCAGTATCCTGTTTGAGGAAAATCTCAGGTCCCGAGAAAGGGTGGTTTCTAGGAACCAGAAGTGATCCACAGTGGACATTGTATTGTTGAGCATGGCGAGAGGAGCCAGTTTCAGGGTGTTCTCTGGAAGCTCATCATCATCTTCACAGTTTTGAGTGGGTTAAGCTCCAGAGCTCCAGGTGGTCCTGACTGCCCCGTTGGACCAGATGATCCACCTCCTGGATCAGACCAATAACAGTGGTCTCATCTGTGAACACAGATGGAGAGGTGTGTGTGTGTGAGGAGGGGGGTTGTGTGCATGACTGTGCATTTTTATTGATGACAAGGATGGTAGTAGAATTGTTGAAGCAGGAGGGAGCCTCATACAGCTCCAACGACTTGGTGAAGTTATGAGTGACAATAGGGGCTTGTTGGTCAGTCCAGGCTCTCAGGCATGAGGGGGAGACATTGTAACTGGAGCTTTCCTGGTCTTCTCAGAAGTTCTTAATTTCTGATTATGGGTTGGAAAGAGATGAAGCAGACAGCGATCCTAAAGTCCCAAGGGGGCAAGGTGACAATTTGATATGCTGCTATGTAACAGTGGTCCGGTGTGCTATTATCTCCTGGGGAGCATCTAATATCCTGTCTGTATTTTGCAAGTTCGTTGGAGAGGTTTGAGTTGTTAAAATCCCCAAGAACAATAATAAGAGAGTCTGGATGTTTTTCCTCCACGTTATCAGCTCAGCAAGCTGTTTTTCAGCTTATGATGTACAAGTGAGTGACGGATGTAAACACCAGTCAAAATATGAGGAGAACTCCCTCTGTGAATAGAAAGGTTTATAGTCTCGAAAAATGACTGCAGGAGAAGACTGCATGTGTTCTGTAATACTGTGACATCAGTACACCAATCTCTGTTTATAGAAAAGCAGATTCCACATTCTCTCTTTTTCTCTAAAGATCTCCACACTGCGGTCCACTCAACATAGCTGGAAGCCCAGCATCTCTGCCCGAGGTGTGCTCACCGAGGTAAATTTCAGTGAAACATAGGACGGCATATCCATGGAGTTTTTAGAGTTGAGAAGCAGCAGTTTGCCTATTTTGTTGGCCAAGGAGTGAACATTAGCCAGGTGGATTGAGGGAAAGGCTGTGTGGAGTCCCATTGCTAAAACTTCACAAGCCCACCTGCCTGTTTACCTCATCTGTAAAAGTCACTAACCAAGATCTTAGTTAAGTTGGGGTCAATGAAAAATGGGGGAAAAAATGCCTAGAGAGGAGTGTCTGGTGTTTAGAAGTTCCTCTCTAGTCAAAGTCACCACAAAATGGTGGGATAGAGCAGAACAAAAGCTCAAAAACATGCAAAGTACAAGAGAGTAAAATACAGAGGATGCCATTAATTGGGCCCTCTTGTGTGGGTAATAGGGTTTAATAGGACTGTCAACCCACCCTTTGCTGCTATAACAGGTTCAGCTCTTCTTGGAAAGCTTTCCACAAGGACAGGATTTTGTTTATGGGAACTGTCTGTCTGCAGTGATCCGTAACTGCTGAAGGTGTTCAAATGAACCGTGTATCACAGTTTTTGTATGGAACAGAAGAATAAGACACTTTGTGATGATACATTTTGCACCATAAAATTTAAAGTGAAATTCCATTTATGCTTTGTTAAAAGCTAGTCAACATGCCTATGTATGTAATAAGTACAACAAGCACACAATGGATGGTAATATATCAATAAATATTAACCAAAACCTGTCTTAACCAAAACAGAAGGTATCCATGTCATGAAGAATGCTTCTTTCCTGTTCAGAATTCTTACTGAACAGGAAAGAATGCAGTTTGTAAGTCTGATCAGAGTAATTATGCAATGACCTGCAATACCTGGCTGAGGGCTTCAGGTCAAACATGGGGTTAGAATTAATCATACTGACACAGCAGGAGCTGCTAATACCTTCCAGAAAGTGCAAGGGATAACCAGTAATGCACCATGATGCATCTATGGATGAATGATTGAAGCCTTTAAATATAGAAATCAAATTTTAATCAAATTTTGTGGTAACTATTATAAAATCTAACTTTTATGTGTCTCAAATGAAGCAGAAACTAGGAGGTTGTAAGAACCTAGTGGGTGGATGAAATGTTAGATTTTAACATGGGACACATACAGAATGTGCTTCTTTAGTTTGAAAAGTATAGTACAGCATGCTTCTGCACGCCATTTCCAGGGCATAAGAGAAATAATCAAGTCAGGGGACTTTTCATTCCTGCATACAAACACTCTCCAAAACATTTCAATTGCAGTAAAAGGTTTCACACATTCACACTTCAGTTTTCTTAGTCATTTTTAAACTGTAAATACACAAGTAATACAAAGTGGAGTATGCTGGATTAATTCAACTGTGCATCAACCAGTTAGTGACTTTCAGCAGGATAGTCATGAGCTTTTACCAGCTTGTGTGAGGATGTGATTAAAAGCTTACCTCTGCCACTGTTTACGAGGACACATCATGTTTCTGTGCCCTGGATGTTAATTTGTTTTAGTGTGTGAAGCACAGAGAACAATAAGGCTGCTTAAAACTTAATTTATGTGTGTGTTAACGGTGATGAGGTTGTGACATTGTGCTGCTCTTTTCTGTGTCCTTAAACTATGTTTTTCCCTAAAACTGAACAGTGACTTCAAAGGAAACTTTTTCTAATCTATGTGCTTGTGCATTGTGTTTGTATTCATTCTGGAAATGGCACAGTCAAGTTTCATGCAGCTTTTCAAACTCTGTATGTCCTGCATGTGTATGCAAGTACACTTTTTCATATCACTTTTGGCCAGTAGTCGCTCTTCAGTTCATCAATTGTGGACAATGTCTGCAAAGATGCTGTTACTGAACCACAAACTTCCTCTCGTGAAATGAAAAAAATGATTTACATAGTAATGAACGCATTAACGGCCTCTGACAAAGCTCCAAATGGACAGAAAACAAATATTAATTATCTCCTTTAATCCTTTGATATGTTTCATATTCTGATTTATTTGAGCTGGAGGAGAGGGGCTTAGCCACTTCAGCCTGATAAAGCCTTTGTTGAAAGGATAATGAAGAAGCAAAAATGGACACATGGGTGGATTTTTCAAAGCCTGAATGTGCTGCAGCAGTGAGAGCAGAGGTCGCTGAGAGCTTTCACAGCAAGAATGTGTCTAAATTTTATCAAAAAAAAAAAATCACATGTTGAGGTAAATGCCGTTTTTTTTTTTGTGGTGGACATTTTTATCATAGATATAAATTAATGATAACCAAACCAATTTGAGAAACTGAATAACCTATTTAAAATTATAAGGAATCTTGTTCATCTCAACAAACTAAATTGAATCTTATGAACAAATATAATTGTAATTTTAAATAAACTGCACTTGCATGCTTCAGTTTGTGCAACATTACATTTTGCATTTTTATGGTGGTTATATGGTGTCAGCACCACATACCCAGCAATTTTTTTTCTTATTTATTCTGACTTGTATGTCCTCAAGTTAAAAAAATTATTCATCTTGTCTAGTTTTGTGACAAAAAAAAAAAAAAAAGAGTCCCACAACATATAAATGCATTGTTGTAATTAAAATGGTAACTTTTGGGATCAAATCAGATTTGATTGGCTCATTGTCTTGGTATCAGAGATCCTGACTATAGTCTATGTCAGCACCTGTTGTTGGTGTACTGCCAATAAAATTTATGTCAACTACAACTCCTAGTGAAATGATTTTGAAAAATCCTGGTCTGTTTTTATCTGCACAGCTTGTGAAGTGGCATCACTGGCCTTCCACATGGTATGAAACAAACCAAGACACTGTCTTTGAGTATATAGAACATCCTGATTTATAGGTCTATTCACACCAGGAAAGTCCTTTACTCTGGTTATTTGGTCTGGGAAAAACAAACATCGAAGTCCTGCTTGCAGGATTTGTGCTGTTATTAGAACTGATATAATTTTGAATGTCAAGAGCAGCTCATTAAACAGAAGTTTCATGATGGGATATTTTTCATTTTGGAACAGCGTCAGCTTGTTGCAAGCTGAATGAGATGACATGCTGTGCGTGTCCTGACCCACAACATGCTGGCAGCAGAATCGCTAAGCAGAAAGCATCAGATCAGGTATGATTTCATCACAATCAGTACATCCAGTAGTAGCGTTAGCAAAACGAAGGGCTCATTTTTAACATAATGCCTTCAGAACATGCAGAATGTTTTTTTATTTCTTATATAGGAACTTTTTATCAGAGCGTTGATGGTAAACTGTGTTTTCTAATATTTTGAGAAAGCTCATTTTTGCATGTTTCCAGGTTTATAAATCTAAGACATGTAAAAATCTCTTTTTTGAGTATGATCCACTGGCGAAAATATGATTTTCCTTGTTCTTCATTTTAGTCATAAACAACAGGACTTGTGTTCTATGATATCAAATAAATCAACTTAACATCCAAATCTGCCTGAAATCTTTTTTTTTTTTACCCTGAAACAAAATTGAAAAACATGTATTGGCATAGATATTCCAAAAAAAAGGTAAATCTAATCAACCATGGCACAATCAAATCATATCATTACTGTGAATATTCGAAATATAACAGAAAAAAAGTAGCACTGAAAATACCCGTGCAATGTGTAAGACTAATCTCTACCCAAACACTCAAAGCTCCCTTAAATAAATTCCTGTAAAAGTCATGTATTTCAGCATATTTGGAACATCCAGGCCACCTGATGTCATAGGGACTGACTGTAGAATTTTAAGGTAATTTCTTCATTTTAGTAAAGTATGATGCATGAGTGGCCATTAATAGAATCTGAAATTGATTCTGAAGCAGTTTCATCTAGTCTGATGGGCTTTTTCTCTGAGGAATACAACACTTAAGAACTTCAGAACAGCATAAAGCTTTTGAAGTCATTTTAAGTTTTCTGACTGACTGATTTCCTCTCTTGTTCAGCAATCAGAAATGTCATTGTCTGCTGGTATCATTTCGTCTAAGTGAGTATTAGATTAAGGGTGTGCCCATTTATGCAACAAGGATACTGCGCCTTTTTATTTGTTTGATTTTTAATTTTTGGTTTGATGAATTTGTTATTTTATTAGAATGATATAAAATATGTCACATTGTAGCTTGTTTTCGTCACAAAAGTCTGATATTTTAAAAGAGGTGTCATTCATACTTGAAAGTCAAATCTGGCCACTCCTGTTCACTTGAATCATCTTCATGAACTAATTCTATATCTTTTTTTGCTGTTGTTGCTGCTGAGTTACCCAGAAACCCAACAATGTTATCTCATATGACTTAGGGTGTTTTCAGCAGCAATGCAGAATACAATTAGAAAAGAACAGCAAAACATGAAATTTACAGTGGTATTTTGTTTTATGTTTACATGAAATACCAGTTTGATTGATATAAAGGGAAAGTCTGGCCAGTAAGAGTAAGGCAGTAGAAATCTGCCTGAATGCACTTTGTAATAAAAAAATCTTAAGCTTCACTCTGATGGGAGTTTGATAACTTGCCTCTCTTTCCTTCATTTATTTCACTTTTGTTTTTCTGTCTTGCTTCCTCTCGATCCATCAGTCTACTGCTTCTCTTTAGCTCTTGCTGAACCTTTTTGTCTACTTTCTTTTTTTCCCTCCTCTCTCAGAACTCACTCCTAACACTGGATGAGAGAAAATGAGACATCTGTCTAGAAATCAAAAGAGCGGGGCATCTTGTCTCCACATGAATTCCTACACACCTTGTAATTGCTGTCAGCAAGCCCCCCGACAACTTATTTAATTGCCTGCCATCCAATTTATCATAAGATTGGGAAGGCAGAAATAAAAAAAATCGAAAAATGAGACGAGGTGGGCCAAGAGAGATGATAAGTGGAGTAAATGGCAGGGGAGGTGGAGAACTAAACCCAAAAAGATGTGGTTGCCTAGCACTAATAACAGTGCAGTGTAGATAAAAGGAGACTAATATTTAATAATAGTGGGGATTTTTGTGATGAGGCAAAGTTATTAACTTTCCAACTTGCTCAGGAGAAACTCACCATGGACCTGCAATTAGTGTGGCCCTCATTAATGTTAGAGACGAGTGGAAAGAAGGCGCTGAAGTAGCGATTCTAGGTGGGAGGACTGAACAGAAACAGCTTTTGTTCACAAAGGCGCTTTGTATGCTATAATTGGAATAAGTGCTGTCATTAACACTCCATTGAGCCTTATATCATTGTCTTTTAAGTGTGTTTAGGGCTTTTAGGACATTTTTTTAGGCTGATGATAAGACATTTACACTTTATGCAATGTGTAGAATTAGACAGGAGTCTAGCTGTAAGCTAAACCTCCATTTATGTACAATATTCTCCTACATCTGCAGGGACAACAGTATCACAATTTAAACATCAAAGTACAAAGTAAAGGAAAGGCCTGTGTTTGGGTGCTGTTCTGGGTCAGAGCTCCAGCAGAAATGAAGAAAAAATAAATAAACAGGGGTCACATCCCAATGATGAACTCAAAAACCAATCCCAATGGATATAACCCCTCAGATAAAGAAAAGCTGAACAAAACAAGGAAGAAAAATAGAAGACAAGGCTAACGGCATACTCTTGTATTGCCAGTATTTTTTCTTTCCTTCCATCGGCTGCCAGAAGTTGTGTTATTTTCAGATAACTGCTGAAAAATAATCAAAATGCATCCTTTGTTGTTTGGTCTCTTTATTCTCTGTCTGTCAAAGCCAGAGCTGACTTTTTGCACATTTTGTCTTTCTCTGATGTTAACATTCTTGAGAAGTAACTATTTTGCAATGCTAACAGGAACAAAGACATGCTGCTAACAACAAGCTGCAACAAAAGCCTGTGGGACCTCCGGAGGTATGCTTGGAATTATTACAGAGGTGTTGCAACAACACATGCATATAATATTGATGAATAAATACAACTGTATAACTAAGGTCAACAACACTGTATGGTTCCCTTAAAAACAGTCTAAGTGTGAACCATCAAATTAGAAATCATCCAAAATGAGATTGGTCTTTGTAGGGAGTTGGAATGGTCTACTGGGTCAGAAAAGGGCAGAGCATTCTACATTATTCATAATGGAAAAATTTTTGTGGTGAAATTATGCCACTGGTTTATTATTGTGGTAGCAGCACATCTGGAACCTTTGATGGTTTGTGGTGGAGTCTGATTGCATTATTGGTCTCAAAGCTGTCAAATAAGCAATCCACAATCTAAATAGAATGTCCTAATGAGGTCTCTTGCACAATGAGAGATCCAGGTGTAATGAACTTTCTTTTAATCACCTTTATTAGGTCCCAGGGGGACATTACATTTTCAATACAGCCCATCCAAGGTAGACAGGTGTCTGTGGCTGCAGCCATCTTGGGAGGCACTGCCCTTTAGGTAAGGTTGGTTAAGTGTCTTGCCAAGGACACAACAATGGAGACAGATGGAGCAGGGCTCAAACCAGCAACCCGACGACTATGGGATAAACTCCTACCACCGTCGCCACCATTTCCTCCATCTCCCCCATCTCCCCTTTGCCATGTAACACAGCTGCAATGTGTGGTAAGGTGTGCATACCTTCAATTTAACTGTACAGGATTTTTGCAGAAGTTCAAGGAAAGTTATGAGGTTTTCAAGCCACAGTTCAGATTGTAGATAGTCTGTAATGTCAGGCTTCAAACTGTTGGTGTGATCATCCCAGAGTGATCATGAACAAACCAGTACAGTTTTTGAGTTTTGTGTCCATGATACTGAGCACCACACCAGCTTAAAAATGTCATGCTTAGCAATGCTTCTATACACAAAATCCCCTTACCTGTATCCTTTCCTGCTGAGAAAAGTCTTGGTGTTTCCTCTTGCAGACTGAGGCTAAAGTTGACTGTGGAGAAACAGAAACCTACCATATTTATAGGGAAACACCATAGTCAACATGTGAATACCATGGTAAGAGAAAAAAAACAATTTGGAGAGTTTCAAGAGTATGCAAGCATCATGTTTGCCTTCACAATCAAGTTAATTTGACCAATTTTCTGTGATTTGTGGACATTAGATGAATTTTGATGGTCATTTACACTGTTCAGTGATCTTTAAATGTATAGTTGAACTTTATCATCAGAACTATTGTCCCTACTATAAGTCTGGGCTTTGTTTTGGTAGTTTTAACAAAAACTATTAAATTCCTAAACCGAGCATTATAAAGTTTACCATCAAAGCAGGGGTTGGTTCCCGACAACAGTAAGTATGTATAACAATGAAGGAAATAGGAAAATTAAGTAATAGGGTTCCTCCATATGTTTTAAATTTTAAATTCCATACTTTTCTAAATTAAAAATGTCTCATAGTTTTAATAAAATTCTGGATAATGGAATAGACAAATATTTACCTTGAAAAGACTTGTACATTTTGGAAAGTTTTACAATTTAAGTTTAAAGGGCTGTTTTACTGCTGTTGTTGGGGTTTTTTTGCATATGAACTTAACTTTTAATTTAAAAATCAATTATCAGTACATTTATCTTGATTGTAAATATAGAAAACAGACACTTCAAGGGTTTGATTAGCACAGTAAATATGGAAATAAAATACTTAAAACACTTTAAGCACTTTAGATGTCTCAATAATCTGTTATTTATTACACAAAGATGATAGATTATTGAAAATTCATGAAGTACATACACACATAAAAGACATACATGACAGTTTCTTCTTAAATGTCAGACAAAGGAAAATGAAACATCGGTAGACCTAAATAAACCACTCATCATTGCCTAAGAGGAAGTGGCCACACAGTGTTCCTTCAGGGTGCTGCCTACTTCTTTGATGAATATTAATGAGAACATCTCTGGTATGAGGGAGGTAGGAAAATGTTTACTTCAGCGACAAGTCAAAAAGAGAACATTGCTGTTGCATTAAATGACAGTGGGCATGTGAGGTTGGTTTGATAAAAGGTTATTGATATATGTTTGCATGAGTTTGTTCCTTTGGGTAAAGGTCCCAGAGTCCCCAAAGACAGATAGTGTTGTTGTTGTTGTTGGGACAGCTGAAAGATTGAAGAAGGTCACAGAGGTCACAGATATGATGCGTAAACATAAGCAGGAGCCTTTTTCTGTTTGCGTATTCTGAAGAATGGATGTGTTGGCTGTCGTGAATTGTAAAACTCTATCAGATCCTATCCAGTATATCTAATAGCATGCTGATAAACTGATATTAACAGAAGCAAATGGCCTTCAAAGCTGCACAAGGTGAGATGATTTGTTTGAAATTCTGCCTTTGTATACTCATCAGGGATAGGAAACTCAGCAGGGCAGCAATAAGTTTCATAAAAGCCTTTTGTTTGTTTTTTAGAGACATAAAATTATAGCAATGCCACAGTGAGAGCCAAAAAACACATGTAACACCTGCATCCTGAATCACTTTCCTGCTTTCCAGTTTAATGAATGCACTTCTCCACCTTGGTTAGTATCAAGAAAGTAATTACTGATTTCATCACTATATCGTGATTTGTGATTATGCACGATGATTGAACAGAGTGAAAATGTGATTGAGAAACGGGAAAAATAAACTGAATGTTTCATAATATCTCATATTTTATCAATAGCTCTTATATAACATATTCTGACTTGCAATGCATCAAATAAGGACTTGAATTCACATAGTCATTTTTGAATTTGTCAGTTGGATTATAAAAATTTACCTCAAGTGTAGTTTTTGTAGGACATTTTCAAAATGAGATAATGAGCTTTTTAGCTACTGCAGCTAGAATTAGTTACAGCGTTTGCTGCAGGCCTATTAGCACTTATGCATAATGACTAAAGGATATCCAGCAGAGTCATGAGCACAGTCTGCTGTTTCAGTAGTTTCATGAAGTCAGACGAAAGTCAGCTCCATGCAAGAACAGAAATTCAAGAACTTTGCTCGCAAAATGTTATTGTTTAGTTTACTTTTCTATCAAGGGCCTTGAGTAAAATAATAATAGCTTGATTTGATTTTATTAACTTTATTTCCAGTCTCAATACTAATGTAGTAAGACTGGGATGGAAAAATATTCCTTTGGATTTGCCTGCTAATGTACAAACATCAACATTAACAAAGCAATGCAGGTTCATTGTGGCAGATGATGGACAGAATATACAGCCAACATAGCCTAGTTTATCCACCTCTTAAAACTGCATGAAACAGTTAAAGCAACACTTTTATAAGAGGGTCAAAGCTATGTCAATGCATAAAGACCCTTTGTCATGATCCTGGAATGGTTGTGTGTTTCTTTTCTTTTAACTTCAGCCTGCATTCTTACTTGGATCCTCAACTTCCATCCACACGAATTAATACGTACCTGATGGCTCACTTTAATCCAGAAAGACCCATCACTTGTCTTACTTCTTCCTCTCACTTACACATGCTCCCTTGACTGTTCCCCTCCATAACAAACAAATCATTAGTGATAACCACACCTGTCAGAAGAAACCATACTAAAATTACTAAAATTTTGCCTTCTGCCAAAGACACCCTTTGATCTTCGGTTCTTCTCCAGCACAGGTAACCATCATGGCTTAAGTAAGATCAAACCAGAATACTCACCTACACACTAATATATATAGTTGCTATAAACTCTTTCTCCTTATTCCCATATCACTTCCTGGTTTTCTGCTGTGAACATCAGACTAAGAGATTTCAATATTTACTATTACACAATAGATTTATGTTTAAATTTACTCCACATGTCTCAGTGTATTCAGACATTTGGATGAGATGACAAACTGGCCACCATGGCAATGCTATAGAAATGTATTTCCTGGCTGTATACTGTAAATAAATGTGGGAACACTAAAGAATGTTGTTGATAGGTTTTACATGGATGCCTAAAAGTTTTGTTCACCCTCGAATAAACTTTTACTTCAGCAACTCTTGAAATGAAGAAGCAGGAGAGAGGAAGAAAACAGAAACAGGAAGCTGCAGGGCTGTAAAGAAAAGAACGTGGCCTCTGAAGAGATGGCATGAGGGATGAGGGAGTAATCAGTAGAGGCTGAACAGTAGAAGACATTCTATTATCATGCATAAAAGAATATTGTTCCAGGCAATGTAACGAATGAGATCGATGGGACAAAAGCAGGGACTGAAAAACGTCCAAATTCTCAACAAGAGAAAGAGAAACTCTGCAATGTATTCAAATCATAATTAAGTAGGAGCATTATACAAATGCATTTTACTGCTTATAGACACAGTATATGTGTTCCTTGGCGGGGGAACAGGTGGAATAGAACTACAGAGGCTTGAATACAGATGCTACCAGCTGCAGCATGGGGATTGAAGCCCTCATTCCCAGAACCCTCTGGAGAGAGAAGGAGCTTTAACGGACGGAGGGTAAAAATAGCAGTGGCACTGAAATAAAAAGCTGATCCATGCTGCCAATATCAGCTCATAGTGCTGTGGAGGGAAACTGAAAACCATACAGGTTTTTCTGCCAACATTGCTTCATGCCCTGGCAGGCTTCAGAAACTGAAGCTTCACAATAAACTAATGAAAACTGTTTGATTTGTTTCACCAATACTTTAATCAAATTTGTTCCTCTGGAAATTAGCAGAACTCCACCACACTATCAGAAATTTTCAGACACTAAATAAAGATATGTAATCTTTTTTTTTTTTTTTTTTTTTTTTTTTTTTTTTTTTTTTTTTTTTTGAATGATTGCAATTAAGTCAGAGAAAATGTTCAGTTTTAGGTCAATTAGGACACCATAATAATCAGATAGAAAAAGTTTTATGATTTTCTTTGAAGTTAGAATGTTACATACAGTAAGACTGTTATGCCGTTAAAAAATTGGGAAGGCAAAAATGACATTGTCATGTCTTTGTAAGCTTCCATTTTAACCCTTAACTGTCACCCCCTAAACACTTACATGTAAGTCTGGGTCCATAAGGACACCGGTGTCCTCATGACAGTTAAGCAGTTGAATAAATGTGTTTTCTAACAACATTTGGGTTAAATGGGGGCACATCTGTGAATGTATGTCTTAGAAAATGTTGCTTCCTTGTGTAACATCAGGGAAAAATCAGCCAAGACATTAGGAAGAAAATGGTGGGCCTCCAAAAATTTGATTCTTCCTTGGGTACAATTTTCAGATTCCTAAACATGTTACATTCATATGCTCAAGCAATTAAAAACACCAAATGAATGTCCACCCATTGTACTGTTCTTTAAAGGATTGGGATCTCAGAAAGGAAAGTGTTTTGATGTGAAAAGTCTGTGTCAGTTCCTGAGCAATAGAAAGAACCTTTGAAGATGCTGGCTTAATCTGGTACGAGAGTATACTATTCCAGACAGCAACAAGTCCTGCCCAAAAAGGCCATTAAACCAGGAAACACCATTACTCCAAAAGCAACAACAATAACAAAAAGCCAGAATACAGTTTAAAAAGCACTGAGTAATAAAGAAGTTTTGGTGTTTGGCCATAATGGCCAATATTATATTTGGAGAACACTCTGAAAGCTTGCAATCCTAAGCATACCACACCAACCGGGAATACAGAAGTGGAGCAGTCTTATGTTTTGGGTGTGTTTTTCTGCAGAAAGGACTGGTGCACTTCACAAAATACATGCCGTCATGAAGAACAGATGCTATGAGTAAACAGAAAAGCAAAATCTTAAGACATATGTCAGGAAGTTACAGTTAGCTGACAAATTGGTCTTTTAAATGGACAATGATCACAAATATACAGTCAAATTAGCTACAAAGTGGCTTAATGATTACAAAGTGTGTGAGCAAGGTGGCTCAGTTACACCATTCGGTTAAGAGGAATTTCTCCTGAATTGTTGAAGAAACAAACCTTTTATAAATTCTGTTACATAAAATTTTAAGCAGTGACATGTTCAGAGATATTAAAGTTAAGACATGATTAAAGACATTTATGAATCTCTTGAATTAAAACTCTTTAACCCTGACCTCTCCCTTGATATCTTTACTGATAACTTTATTCTCCCTTGATAACTTTACATAACTTTAACTTTATTTACTTTACTGCCTGGAGGATAAATCCTGCACCCTTAGATCTTTCTTAGACCTTTAGAATCACAGGCTCACCTGGTCCCTTATTCACTTAAAAAGTTCTACATCTACATAATGAATATCTGTAATGCTGATTCTTTATCAAGGACACCTTCAGTAAAGACCAGGAGTCACCAGGACTTGATTAAGGAATTGTTTAATCAAGTATTCAGGTTGGTTGTCCAACCAAGTCTGATTTGACACAATTTTCTTAATCTTTATTTCTACTTTGCTTGTCATAGGTAACATACAAGTTTGCCAGTGTTGTGTTGTTGATTGTGTTTGATAAACTATTTTCTGAAAGAGCAGTAAAAAGGTCTTACCTTACACATTCTGACTTACAAAAATAAGATGATACTTAAAGGGTCTGACTATTATGTAAAATCAACTTTTTTGAGCTTTACATCATGTTATAATGTTATTCCCTCATTAAAAACATACCTGGAGTGTTGCTTTGATTTTTTCATGCATGTTTGAGCAATCTTTTAATCTCCAGTGGCAGCCTTTCAGCTGTGCAAAATGCCTGGATGGACCTAGCTCCACCTTCTAGACCCAGCTCCTCCTCAGAGCTGCAGTTTCTAAGCTTCCGAACTTCTGCCTCACTCAGCTCTTTCAGACTAGCCAGCAGCAATTAGCTAATACCTGGTGGACCTGCGCATCTGCTGATCTCATTATACGAGCTACTTCTCAGTGCAGTGCTGATTAAACAAAACGTTGTTAAAGGGTTAATAGAGGAGCTCTGTTGTAATAACTTCCCGAAGGTGGAGTTTCAGAAAGAGCAGGAGTTTTTAAAGAGACAGAGGCCCAATTTCAAGGCGTTAAATTACAAAGTCAAATTTCTTTTAAGTCAGATTTGATATATACAGCATTTTTGTAACAACTGAAGGTAACATAGTTATGTGATTGTGCTGTAAAATACCACTATGTACCTGGAAAATACATATTACCCCTTTAAAGCCTGTCACTTATCTATAGCCATGTTCAATAAATTACAACATATGCCCCTACGAGTCTTGTTTGTCAGATCAAAAGTACCTTTTGAAAATATCAACCTTTAAGCAGGTATTCAATATACTTTTCATTAAGCCAAATTTCTGTTTTTAAAAATAGGTTGTTTTTTTTTTATTGGTCTGATATAATATTCTAATTTTACATGTCATGTTTTTATAATCTGTAAGTGGAAAATCATCATAATTAACAAAAGTAAAGGATTTCAAACATCTGTCTGTGTGTATTTAATCTATATAATGTGTTTCACTTAGTGATAAAGTTCCTAAAATAAATGGGCTTTTCAATTATATTCTAATTTATTGAATGGGTCTATATATTTGCAAGGGTCAGATTCAGTCTATTGTCTACAGAATAAACTTTACTATTTAATCAACACACATCCACTCTAGTATAAAACTTTTGCATTCCAATAAGAAAAAGAAAACAGAATATTACAATAAGTTATTATATCATTAGGTTATATTAACCATGATTCAATTACCTATTAGCCTATTTTATTTTACTACACAAACTTTCAAACTAAACCCAAATGAAAACTTGTTTTTATTTAAAGATCCTCTATACAAACCAAGGGTACAGAATATTTTCTACATATCTTCCTGCTATTTATGGTGGCAATAGTATGACTGGTAATGATAAACCAATCGGTGTTATGATCCTTGGGTGATTGTGCTTTGGGTTTCATTTGTGTTTCCGTTTTGGATGATTCCTTTGTTGTTTATTCACTTTTTTATATCTTGCCATTTTGGTTTACGTTTTTGTGTTAATTCATTATTCATTTGTTTTGCCCTTTGTGTTCTGGATTGTGTTCTCTTAGATTAGTGGGATTCTTTTCCCAATTATTGTAGTTTCTGTGTCCCAGCTCTGTTTATCTTTGACCTTCCCTCAACTTGCCAGTTTGCTCCCCCTCACAGCTGTTGCCCATCTCCTGATTCCCCCCCACCTGTACTCTCCTTCAGCTGTTTCTAATTTGCCTCTGATTAACCCTCCTGGTTCCAGTATCATTCTTCACTCCTTCCTCAGTGTATTTAGAGCTCTCTGGTTTCTTCTGTGATAATTCATGTTTTCCCTGCTTTTTCGCTGCCTAAGGCCTGTTAGTTTTTTCAGTTATTGTTTTGTTAAATTAAATACCATCCTCATTCCAAATTCCAGTTTGTGCTTTGGTCCAGCTGTAAAACCCCAAAACATAACAATCAGTTATATTACTGTGGCACCTGAACTGTTACTATACAGCAGAGGTGCCTATCAGATGGATGTCAAATGTAGTGAGGTCTTCGCAAGCAGAGAGATGAGTGTCTCCTCCCCTGTCAAGTGGTATACTGGGGTTAAATCCCTGACAGGTGTTCTTGAGTAAAGCCAATCTATTCTTCTTTTATGTTATCATAAATTGCTTCGTTTTACTTAATTTTAAAAAGGAGCTTTTTAGACAGCAGCCCTCCCACCAGTGTTACTGTGAGATTTATAAGCAGCTCCCAATCTGAGTCCTTTCAGATTATTTCATTATTGCCTGCAGGTGGATATATATATATATATATATATATATATATATATATATATATACACACACACACACACACTTACTTTTTGGAGATTAAACAAATGTGGTATTGAGAATAAAGCTTTAGTTCGCTGTCAAATCACATTCACACATTAACTTCGTCTTTGCCATGCTACCACTAACTATTTTGCAACAGAATTGCTTTTTTTTGTTCAATATTTTTTGATATTCTCCTTATGCCATCATTGGCATTTCTAATTCCATCTGTAAGAAATAT
The DNA here is from genome assembly GCA_014839685.1 of Anableps anableps. Taxonomy (NCBI): domain Eukaryota; kingdom Metazoa; phylum Chordata; class Actinopteri; order Cyprinodontiformes; family Anablepidae; genus Anableps; species Anableps anableps. The sequence continues at coordinate 21,992,721 of CM026086.1, read as the reverse complement.
GGACTTTGAAGCTTATTTCCTCAGAATTGAGTTACCTAGTTGAAACCACCTACTCGGAAACCAAAAATCCTGAGTATCACAGAGCTGAGTAGGTTTATTCAGAGTATCTACATACTATTTAGGATGTGTTAAACCTGCTCTCTGAAACAGGGGCCATGTGGCAAGATGACAAAAACAGTGTCTCAGCAGCTCCATATAACTTTTTTCCATCCCTGTCTATAATGCCAAAATGTTGGAAAGTTTGCAGTTGTTTGCAGCATTCTTTGTTAACTTACAATGCATAGCTCAGTTACTGCAATGAATTGAATCACACAAAACAAATTCAAATACATTATACACCACAGAAGGTGTTTGGTATATTGTAAATCAGATAAAGTAAAAAGAAAAAGTTTTAGTTTTGCTGGTTTGTGTGTGTGGGTTTGTATGCAAACACCTTCATGGGAAACAGAGTACTGTAACACTGCCTATTTTGTTGTTTGACATTTCTGGTGGCTTCAAGGGATGTCTTTGCTTACTTCTACAGCATGACATTATAATGTGTACGTGCAGCGCTCAGCTGGTGCTTTCATTTTGTGTTATCCAACTACTGTGCAGGTAGGCAGTATTGCCAAAAACACATATTGTATTTTCATTATATTGTATCTGTGTACACAGCCAAAAACAGAGAGGGTTTTACTCTTCAGCTTTCTTAATTAGCATTGTCTGTTCTCTAGCTGATTAGGTATTTTATTTTAACTTAGTTATTGAAATTTCTGAAGTAGTCCCAGGAGTGAACAATGATCATTAAACACTTCAAAAACAAAAAGGGCTGGTGTGTTTCAAGTCAGAGTCCTTGTGGTAAAAATATGCAATCAGATAAAATGTATTTAAAAACTTTTCTCTTATCTAGACAGCTAATAAGAAATGATCAAATCAGCTCTGTTTATTTTTGAGTGGTGCTCGAGTCTTGTCCACTCTCTAAGTAGATCCAATATCACAGCAGCCATTATTCATACATGGCTGCTTCCTATAACATACATTTACTCAAATGCCAGACTACCCTCTAGGTTACCCTGTTAAAAACAAAGAATGCATATGTGGCACAAACATTTTATTTTAAAGTTTGTTTCTTTGGTGTATGTGGGTAGTGTGGGTTTTTTTTGTTTGTTTGTTTTTTTTTTAAGTCCATTCATTCTCGGTAGCTTTATTTACCTTTTTTTTTTTCTTCTTCTTTAATTTGCTAGTTTTTTTTTTTTTGTTGTTTGTTTGGTTTTTTTTAAATTCCATGTCTGAAATGTCTGAAAAAATTTACTTACCTACTGAAAATATTTTAGCAACAAAAAATAAACTAATTAAGCAGTAGAAAATTGGTAATAGCAAACTCTTTCGTGTATAAATTACTATTTAAATAAGTTTTTTTTTTGTTTTGTTTTTTTTGTTTTTTTTGTTTGTTTTTTTTTTTGTTTTTGTTTTGTTTTTTTGTTTTGGGGTAAATTCTAAAGATTTTTGGACTTCAGTTATATTTTGAAATACTTACAGACTTTTATTTTTTTCAGGGCATTTTTCTTAGTGACAGCAAATTGCAACATCACAAGAAAAAAAAATAGCTCCATATAAGTGATGCTTTCATTGCTTACCCTTTCACAATTACTGATGCTTTGTTTGCTAATTGGGTGTTTTTATGTTTGTTTCTTGATTTAGATAGAACTGATTTGTATAAACTTTTGCAATTTAAAAAAAAAAAAAAAAAAAAAAGTAAAAATAATTTAAGCTCGAGAGTGTCTGCTAATTTCTAAGAATATAACTAAGCTTTCATTAAACAAATTGTAATGCAAAAATGGGGAGCAATGACTCACATGTCCAATATGCAACTTCATGGCTTTTGTTTTTCCTGTAGCCATCCTTTCTAGAACAGATACATTTGACATACAGGAGACCCTCTTCCTTCCCCTCTTGAATAAATGCAGGTTACTGGACTAACAAGATAAAAGATTCCCAGCAGAAATTCCTTTCTGTTCTTGTTACCAGAGTCCGTAATATAAAACTCTGAAGTGTCATATTTCTTTCACCCTTTGAGCTGAGAGGCAATATCTCAAGTCTGAACACAGCAAATAAAAATGTCGGATCCATAAACGTCATATGGGTCTGAGGTCAGAGTGACATTGTCATGACACTGACTTTCTTTTTTTTTTTTTTTTTAAGCTTGATTACTGCGAGCCTTACTGAAAAGTAAAATAAGTGAGAATGTGAACAAGTAGTTTTATATATTTGAGTTATCTTTACTCCTGTATTCCTGATGCTGCTGGGAAGACAGAGAAATAACTGATATTGTTTAAAATCTTATCAAAGCCTCAATGTATGTCTTTCAGCAGAAATATATGAACTGCAACTTTTGTGTCTTTCCAGAAAACAGTTGTATGTGCGGGAGTGTACTTGTGTTTAGATGTCATGGGTCAGGTCCATTTTTTTTGTTTTTTTCTGCACTACTGCAAATGTTTGTTTATATACAAACAGCCCTTGCACAGTACATTATAAATAAATTTACCTCCTGCATGTTTTGTTTTGTCTGCCAGTCAGCACAAAGTTTCACATCACATATTTTACTTTAGCATTAATAATGACTTTGTATTTAATCAATGTACCTTTTTTTTTATTTTCCCCAAGGCATTAATCACCAGTTTTGAGTTTCCTGCAAACAGAAACATAACCATCATTCATTGCTTTTTTTTTTATTTTTTTTTTTATAAAGAGTCCAAACAGAGAGGAAATGGAGCAAAGGAAAATCAATAAGCCTATCAGCCGGAAATTGAGATTTATCTCCAGCCATACTGATTTAGAATCATAAAACTATCTGAATAAATGATAATGAAGATAAATAACTGTTGCAGCATTATAACTTCTTACGTCTACTGATTTCCTTTATTCTTCTTCCAATAGGGTTTATTTGAGAGCACTGGACAGAGGAGGCAAGGAAATTGAAGCTCTCATAATGTTCTCTTGGGATGTTTTATAGAGAATAGTTATAAAGAAACATGTAACAGCAGCATTTCTGTAGTCTGGCACATGAATCTGTTAAAGTTTGTGTGTAATATTAAGATGTGTTTATCATTAGCTATGTGTTTTTACATTGGACTTTAGGCAATGTTTAAAATAAATACATGGATGGATGGAATGACTAGCACACAGTTGGATCTTTCAATTAAGGGATTATAGAAAGAGGCTCTGTTATGGTGCTGGGGAGATTGTGTTGCCTATGTATTATTCACCTTTGCTCTCTAATCCCATTCCTCAGATGCTGAGTTCAATCATTTCATCACTCCTTTGCACAAAATGACCAGCAAGGCTCTCACTCAGCACCCAATTCTCAACATTGGTTGCTGTAAATAAGCTCATTCTTTGTGAAATTTTCTTTCGATTTGCTCATCACTGACCTCATGTCTCTAGAATAACCTACCTTGGCCTTGCCTTCAGAATCAACTTGGCATGTCCTTGGTACAGACAGGCTGTACACCTATCAAAAGGAAATAGGATCATGTAGATTTTTCACATTCATTTTTTAAAAGTCAGCCTGGAATAACTCTTACCTGGGAAATAACCAATGGAAGGAATGGTGGGCTAAAATTTGGATCAGAACTATTTGAACTTCCATCAATATATATTGGTGGATCATCTGAAGATGAAATCTTCTGAAATACTAGATATGATTTTTTATTAGAAATATATTAACAAGGATTTTGATGTCTGATCTTTAATTTTTTTTTTTTCTGTTCTTTAAATCATTTGTTGATCCGGACTTGTGAGATATCTCTGTCATCAGAAAAGTGCATTCAGATGTTACATTTTCTTTGGTGTTAATAATTTTAATTTTATTTCCAGTTTCGGTTTCTCACATTAAATGAGGCATGTCCCCCCTGAAACTGCTGCGTTCTAAGCACACACACGAAGGTAACTCAGAAGATGTCATGTCATTTTTTTGGTTATAAAATGAATGTTGCCTGTGTACTTTGCTGGACTCATCCATTATTCTCCACTAAGTTAGATGGAGAACGGGCACAAAAGGATAAGGTTGTGTGCGCAAGGGTGTAAAAACAATCTATAAACATGTTTAAAAAATTGTATTTGCCTGTGTTCTTTCATACTGTGTGCCTAAATGTAATCTGAATTATTTACACAACATTTCCACCCACTGACTTACCCCCCCTTCCCACAGACTCCTGTTAGATTTCTTCTGGGGCAATGCTATTAGTGACCCATAAGAGAGGAAAATAGCCAATCATGTGCTGTTGCTAGGGTAAAATAATAAATATATGGCCAATCAGCATTGCTGAATTTAATGTCTTTGCGGCGCTCAGAATCTTGACCTGCTATGACAGGTGTTACCGGAAAGTTTTGCATCCCTATGGTGATAAAGTTTATAAAGGTGACAATGGCAATGGGGGGAAAGCTTAGACCAAATTCTCCACCTTCAATGACAATGCAGAGGATTTTACAGATGGCCGGTAAGCTATAGCTGCTGTTCCTCAGCGTGTTTTATTAGTTTTAGCAACCATATTGCTCTGCGCTTTTTTTGTTGTTTTACTTTTTCTGTTTATCAGCTGCTATTATTTGTTCTTTGCTAATAATTACTTATGTTGCTGTGCTTTTTTTTTTCATACTTATGTTGCTCTGGTTAGCATAATGCTAATGCTGCTATGGATGAATATTAAGATTTTTTTTTTTTTTTTTTTTTTTTTTTAATTGCTTATAATGATGATGCTCTTGTTGCCTTTTTTGAGTTTCGGCTGCTGTTATAATGTTAATATTTGGTTGATATCATAATGTTTGCAGGGTCAGATGACCAGTCTGATGTGGTGTTGTACAGGTATTAGCTGAAGTCCTGTTTGCTGACTCAGATCTATAAAAATTCATATATAGAAAGATTTGTTGAGTGCGTGATTGTCAGATAAATCCAGGGGGATTGCTTGGTGTTGTGGTTCCAGCAGAACCTCTTTAAGTCCTTCTGATTCCTGGGTTAATTTTATGTTGGTAGTCATGATTATTTCATGTTATATCAGTATGTTTTATTTCTTTTAGGTAGAAAGGTCTCTGCTGTCTGGCATCATTGGTTGACTCTCTTCAGTTTTAATGGAATTTTTGCCTGTTGTTTGTTCAGAGTTAAACTTCTAGATAATCTTACACTAGTTTTTCACATTTTTGAGTCTGATACAGATTTTAATAATTAATTTTTTTTATATTTGCCAAGTTACTGAACAGTCCTTTTACTTTTAGCTCATTTTTCTTTCTCCCACACCCTCACTATTTTGCCCTGCTTCTGCTCTTTTGTCCTGTGCTGTCTTGTTAATCTTTTTGGAGCCTCTCTTTGCATATCATCTGAATTGCAAATCATGGATCCGGCCACCTGGTCTCTCAACTCAATTGATAAAATCTTCTCGACGAGAAGACAGAGTAGGGTGGAACCTTCTTGTCCAGACGGAACATTTTTTTTCTGCATACACAATGGACTCCTGGCAGAAGTGGAGGATTGTGTGTCTGTCAATATTGTCAGTCAAGGATGTGGAAGATGTGTACATAATTGGATTTTCGATAACAGGATTTCTGCTTTTGGAAACTGGCAGTTACCTGGCATATTGAGAAATTCGGAAAATGTTGGAAGTTGTCCTGGCAGTTGCAAAGCTACCCAGCTTGTGCAAGGGAATTTTCAGAATGATCAACACTCAGACTGAGATGCTATGTGAGCAGAATCGGAAACTGGATTTGATCCTTGCACAGGATCGCAGGCTGGTTGCGGTTCCTGGACCCAGAAGTGAAATGGGATAAATCTTGGAGAAGTTGTACACTTGGATTTGGTGGAAATGACCAAGAATTTGGGTGTTTGGACATGCCATAGAGATGTACCACTGAGACTGTTTAAGGCAGACAGAAAATTAACAGAGTTGGCCTGACCCAAAATAATTGCCGTTATCTGAATCTGGCTCCCATGTGTCGGCCTTGAAGGCAAGCTATCTCAATTTCTCCCAGATGTTATGTAAACACGATGCTCTGCTCCCTCTGCCCCTCCCTCCCCTGCTGACATTTGAGGACCTGCTCAGAACTGAATGAAGCCGGTTGATAAATCCTGCATCACTATGAAGGACAAAGGCTTCTGTAACAGTGTTTCACAGACTTTTTTGCAAACACACACATACGCTCATAGACACAAATACACTCCTCTCAACTCACCGCCTCTGCTGGCTCCCCTTATACTACCCACCCGGCATGGAAACCTAGGTCAGATGTAATAAGTCAGGTAACTGCATCCCTCACTTGGGCAGCCTGTGCTGGGACCTCCCCCCCCAAACTCCTGTCCACTCTTAACCATTCCACGTTATGTATGATGTTGCCTGCTTTTTGCATGTTGCGTTTTTTTGAGCTGGGGTATTTTGCAATCTCAAACCGTATCCTGTCAAGGATAAAGTGTGAAATATATATTTTTTCCTCCACTCACCTAATGTGGTCTTTTTCTCATCTAATGAAAAAGTGGCGCCTCTCAGTGACGGCTGCAGGTCTCAGACACCTGTCTACCCATGTCTTATGTTTTTTGTTTTGTTTTTCTTGGATGGGCTGTGCTGAAATGTAAATTTCCCCGCTGAGGAATTAATGAAGGAATTCTAATTAATTTAACCCTTCATGTTATTTTGCTATATGAAGAATGTTATATTATTGTGAAAGTATGGACATTTTCCTATCAAACATTTGAATTCTTATACTGGACCAGAAAGGGAAATCTATTGGCACATCAGCCCCACCAAGATTTTTTCTTTTTTTTTTTTTCACCAGCCACCACTGCAGACTTTGCTCCTATCATTCATGCTAAAGAGAAAGTCAGTAGGTTTGGTTTGTTTATGAATGCCATAACTCGCGGTTATCAGATCCCTCTAACAATACCTATCAGGACAATTTACCTCAGTCCACAATAATCCAGCAATGGCATACTAAGCCTACCAAGCAAACCTATCTACAAATTAAGCCAAATGAACCTCAGTCTCTCTCTTCTCAAGTCACTTCCTGAACCATCAATTCTTCTACTGGCATCAGAGAGACAATTTAGCATTATTTAATGAATAACAAATCTTGAGTTTAACTTTACTCATCGTGTCAGTGCATATGGATGAAACAAAGGTCTAAAACATGACAGATTCAGTTACATACAGTCCAGCTCAGTCCAAGCTATGTAACAGTAATGTCAGATTAAGTTAAACATTACAGTGGCATTAAAACGATTTTCACATATTACCAAGTATTTTACTTCAGTGATATTACTGAATACTAAACCAACTTTTTTCAGTCGAGCAAAAATATATACACAATCTGTAATCCTTTGCAAATGATTATGAATAGATATTTAGTTGAAGAGACTGTAGCTCAAGTGGATTCTAAACAAATCAGCTTGGGGTTTAGATTAGATCCTGTAAATTAAACACATAACTTATTAAATTCTGTATGAAGACAAATAGTGCTTAAAGAAGCTGGAAGCAGCAGATACTACTGCTATGAGCTTGCTGGAGGTGACTGATCTCTCTTCATATTGGTGCTACAAGAAAAGCATTTTGTACCATCTAATAGCTCCTAAAATTACAAGAAATTCACTGTGATTTAATGTGAAAACTAAACTGGATTTTTCAGTGCTTTCTTTTTAATATTAAATGACTTGGATCTGTTTGCCATACTAGGGTTGGTATTTCACAGGAAAGATGGGATACAAACTCAGAATTGGTAGTAACTTTATGTAAATGACAAGATTGGTCTGAAATGTGTCTATACTATAGTGCTGGCTAAAAATACAATATTATTTGCTGGACTAAGCTTAATTTAGATTGAGGACAAATTGCTCTTTGGATAGCTACATTTCAGAGCTTTTTCCATTTCTATACTGTCATCCCTGACAGAACCTGACTAGTAGCCTTCCTTCTGTTGGGCCTTCAGCCATCAAGAACTAAACTACAGGAGGCTGGTGTAAGAACTACTAATTACATAATGCACTGTATTAACCAACTTTGGCTCCAGCAGCAGGAAGAGGAGGAGTTGGAGGAGTGAAACTCTGATGTCATGGGAAGTATATGATCTTGGGATTAGGACCAATGTGCCCTCCTCCCCAAGATTACCATTGACAAACCAACTCTTGCTGCCATTCCACTGAGGGAGAAGACAAGCAGCCTATGTCTAGCTCCAGTCCAGAGTTGAAAAAGAAGCACAGCTTCACCAACTGTAGCCACTGCAGACTGATGCCTGTCCCAGACCAGAGCAAAGAGGACACCCTACGTTCCAAGCTAATGTGTGCTAGTTGCACATACACACAGCTGCAGCTAACTGAACAACTGCCTGTGTTTACAGCGCAGGAGAGGAGTCCCAGGGCTAGAAGAATATCCTATCTGCAGCTGTTATTTGGGAATTGGGGGAGAAATCCTCTGACCACACTGCAAATCTTACCTTGTTCATCTGAATTTCCCTGATTTTTCAAGGATGACTCAAGTAAGAGGTTGTGTCTGCGCAGAGATAAATTAGCTTAGGATAAACAATTTGAATATTGGTTGATGGTCGATTTCACTGTTTTTGTTCTGCAGGACTTTTAATCCTTCAAACTATAATAATTGTCCAAAGCAATCACTTATAGATAAAGCCAAACCAGACCTATAATTGTTGCACAATACTTCTAAGTGGCCTATTGCTAGCTTTGGCGTTAACTGCATTGTTGACTATAGTAATTCGGAAGCTATGGATTCAAATCTTTTAGCAAATAATTCTGTATAAACATGCTCAGGTGGATATTAAAGAAGCTATCTGCACTTGCTAAATGTGTGTAAATCAGAGTTTGACTATGCCTCTAGCACTGAAACTACTGGCAGTAGTTGTAGTAGACAGTACTACAATACAAAAAACATCTCTTTGGATACATTTTAAAATAGGTACTGTTCTGTGAGCATATTTGCACCCTTACAAATTTTTTCTGTTTTTGCTTATTTTGGTCATACCTAAATGTTTCAGATCATCAAACAAATGTTAATACCAAACAGCAATAAACCAGTGTAAATGTAAACTACATTCCTTTAAATTATAATTTATTAAGGGAAAAGCTATCCTTATCAACCATAGCCATCCAACCCTATGTGAAAAGTAGTTGCCTCCTAAACTGGTTGTGCCACCCTCGGGGGGAACAATTGACATTAAGTGTTTGTCATAACTGGTATAGCGTCGTGTACATTTATGTGTGGGGATTTTCTTATATCTTTGTAGAATTGTTTTAATTCAGTCACACTGGATGGAGGTTTGAGCATGTGCAGCCTGTTAAAGATTGTGCTACAACAGCTCAATGAGCTTTAAGTGTGCACTTTGAGTAGGTCACACAAACGGCTTCGTTTTTTGAACCATTAAGAAGTGGTCTAGCTAACATGCTTTAGATCATTGTCCTGCTGTATAGCCCAAGTGCACTTTCTTTGGGCTAGGGCTGATCTGTTGCTTTTAGAGATCTCTCAGCCTAATTCATGTTTCCAGAGAGGTTCTACTTAAGTGTTTTCTTGATTCAGACAGTATTAAGGCCTGGGTTTTGTAAAATTTACAAACAAAACACTCCTTACCTCAGTTTATCAAAATATAATTGTCCCCTTTTAACTAGGGGGACACCTTTATGTTCACATAGAACCAAATTTGTTTGGATGGCCTTTTTCCCTTGATAAATTAAAGAATTATTTAAAGTTTATTTAAATATTTACTCAAATTACTTTTGTGTGATAATACATTTTTCAGATTATCTGAAAGATTTAAGTGTTGTAAACTATAAAAAGAGACAAATGCTACTTTTACAACACTGTAAATTCCAATAGGTAAAAAGTTATATTAAAAAAAAAAATATATATATATATATATATATATATATATATATATATATATATATATATATATATATATATATATATATATATATATATATACTCGGTATATATATATATATATATATACCGAGCTAAGATCCTGTGGGACTTCCAGATCCAGACAGACAAAATGGTAATGGCGAACCAACCGGACATCGTGGTGGTGGATAAACAACAGAGGAAAGCCGTTGTGGTGGATGTAGCAATACCAAGCGATTGCAACATCAGGAAAAAGGAACACGAGAAACTGGAGAAATACCAGGGCCTCAGAGAGGAACTGGAGAAGGCCTGGAAGGTGAAGACCACAGTGGTGCCTGTGGTCATCGGGGCCCTCGGGGCAGTCACCCCCAAGCTGGAGCAGTGGCTAAAACAGATCCCAGGAACAACATCAGACATCTCAGTCCAGAAATGCGCAGTTCTCGGCACAGCCAAGATACTACGCAGAACCCTCAAGCTCCCAGGCCTCTGGTAGAGGACCCGAGCTCAGAGGTTGGGAAAGACCACCCGTGGAGGGTGAGAAGGGAATTTTTTTTTTTTTTTTTTTTTATATATATATATATATGTCATTGAGGTCTTGACTTTGTGATGACATGGAATTTGATTTTAAGCCTTGTAGTATTTTGTCAGAGAAATTTTCTTAATACCTGGAAAACATGAAAATGTCATCTTGTTAAGAAAGTGCATGAAGTTCTGCACAAAATTAATGTTGTCAAAGTTAGAATGAAATGGTTAACAGAAACATTTGAAAGCCATAGCTAAGCCTAATGTTATCTTCTTGTGACAATTATTTCACGTTAACCATACATGGCTCAGTCTAAATTCCCACTTTAAAAAACTATTTGAGTGCAACTCTTTGCTCATCATGGTCTGGAGAACACTTAAGAGAGCATGACATGCTCTCTTCTCATGCCAATAAAAGTCAATAGTCAACCTGAAAAGACCAATAAATATGTCTGAAGATGCAGCTTAATAACAAGGCTTGAGGTAGTTTTGGAGGTGGAGGATGGGAAATTGCAAGCAGCTGGTATTCTGAGTTTGTGCTCGTTAACCCAACAAATGGGGTACAAGACCAGTTTACAGTCCTATTTTCTAGAAGCGTGCTCTAACTGCATATAGGTTCCATAAAAGAAGTAATCCAGCAAGCATGATTTTTTTCCAAAGTGATTTTCCCAATGCTAATCAATTGTGAGTCAGTGTAAGCTCTGTTGAAATCTTGCTGAAGGGTAGGAAAGTTTGTGATGGTGAAACATTCTTGAGTAAATAAATGTAGTGAAAGTGTTGTACTCACACACTTCACACACTTTTAATGTGTGTCTCAACAATTTCCAGGTTGAGCTACATTTCTTTTTTACCAGGTGCTGCCACTCATATCTCATTGTCAAGATGAAAACAGATTTAGAAACACAGTAGGGAAGCATGGACCCCTGTTATTTTGTCAGTGTCAGTTGTTTGATGCAGTGACAGAGAAAAGTTAGGAAGACTTGAAGGAGGTGAGGGTGGTGGGGTGGGCTATTGGTCCTTGAATTCAGGCAAGCAAGAGTGCCTTTTCAGCCAAGCAACGGGCTGGCTTGGCTGTGGAAAATAAACAGCAGACCTGAAGAATCAATTCTGTGTGGCTGTCAGAGGACTGTCAAACTCCACTCCATGATGGACAGTCTGGATGTTCACAGTCTATTTGCCGCCAGGCTGTGGAGCGGTGAGTAAGTGAACCGTGCCGGACCAAGCACAGACAATATGAAGAGGGAGTGCAGAGCAATATTTGCTGTTGGCGTGCTAGATCAGCATAAACGTCAAGACTGCTCTCCCATGGCCTGAGCAGTCTCCTGGAGGGGCTCCAGGCCTGGATGCGCATGTATTGTTGTCTAAGGTAGTGTCGATATGTGCAAGTGTTTGCAGTGTCATACATATTTGTCTCTGTGGTTAAGCTAAATGGTAGCATAAATCAGCCTTGAAATTTTAATTAACCCAATCCATTTACTTATGGCCTGATTTGTTTTTCGTGGTACATGAGCAACTGAGATAAATTCACAGGGAATCCAAGATAGAGACGGTGCTAAAGAATATAATTAAAAGCTTGTTTGTTTGAAAAAAAAAAAAAAACATGCAGAACAACCTAAAAAGTTTTTTAAAACTGTTTACAACAATAAGTCACAAAATAGACACACTGAGTCACACCTACTGAGACTGCATTTGTGTAGACTGTAAATCATACAGGATTTGGCAATGGAATGGTTCTTCAGCATTGTTTCCCTCAAGGTTTGTTTGTCCTTATTGTGTACCAGTTAGTATTTTCACATTTAAAATAGATTGCTGGCTGTCTTGTTAAAGATAACACCCACAGCTTCTGCATTTTGCATTTCTAGGCCAAATTGCCCCTTTACACAATTTGTATCCTCGATGTATACCTAGACATTACCATTTCAAACTTTATGTCCATTTCATACCCCTATACTTGTAAACCACTGTTGTATTACACACTAATTAGCCATAAAAAGATTTTAGTGGATGGCCCATGTTTGTAGTCATAGTTGTTTATAGTAGACTGTGCAGTCCTAAACAGAAAAACAGAACCCCATCCTCTCATAACATGTTTTACTAATCAACAACCCAATATTTCTCAGACAGGACATTTCCTTTGCACATATTCAATCAACATATCTTAAACTGCCCATATTAAAGCTGCATTACAATGCCTACCTTTACTGCCCCCTCAGCAAGTTCATTTGCAACCCACCTCTTTTCCAGCTTTTTCCAGGTGCTTATGTTATGAATAAATACACAGATGACTGCTGTGTTCTGTAATCTGCTGGTGGTTGGGGGGAGGGGGTCTTTGAAACAGCTCTCATGTCTCAGGCAATCCACATATCAGAAAATCAGAAAATATAAATGCATAAAAAGAAGACAAGGCTATGCAACATTCATATTATTGATCTGGGCACTCTGGCTGTTAAGTGTTGAACAGGGAGAGAGCCTGGGAAAGAAACTGTTGCTGTGGCAGCTCGTTTTTGCAAACAGCGCCCTGTTGCACCAACCTGAAGGTAAAAGTCCAAGCAGTTCATATCCAGGATGTGTGGGGTCTGCAAATATGTTAGCTGCCCCTTTTCCTGACCCTACACTTGTACAAGTCCTGGATGGAGGAAAGATCAGTCCAGATTATCCTCTCTGCAAACCTGCTTGTTTGTTGCAGTTTGAACCTGTCATGTTTTGTAACTGAGCCAAACAACACAGTGATTGATTTACACAAGGCAGACAGACTGAGTAATGGCCTTGAAGAAGATGACCAGCAGTTTCTGTGGCAGGTTGGACTTTTTGAGTTCCCTCAATCTCTGCTGAGCCTTCTTCTAAAGACTGTCTATGTGTGAGGAGATTCTCAGATCCTGAGACAGGGAGGATCCTTGGAACTGAAACTGATCCACAATAGTGTTGTTGAAGATGAGAAGGAGACTGAGTGTTGGGGGTGTTCTCTGGAAGACCACCGTCATCTCCACAGTCTTGAGAGGATTAAGCTCCAGGTGATGCTGACTGCACCATTGAACAAGCCAATCCACTTCCTGTTTGTATACAAACTTATCATTGTTCTGGATCACACCATTGACAGTGGTGTCATCTGTGATCTTCAGGAGTTTAACAGATGGGTTAGTTGAAGTGCAGCCATTTTCAAAAAGAGAAAAGAGGAGTGAGAAGAGAGCACACCCCTGGGGGGCACCGGTGCTGATGGTTCTTATGTGGGGGGGAAATACTACCCAGCCTCATCTGCTGTTGCTGGTCAGTCAGGAAGCTAGTAGCCTGTGACATCCTTTAGATGCTTCATCACCTGTCACTTAAAGGATTTCATTACCACAAATGGTCCTTTACTCATCTCTCCTCCTGTAGTTATGTTTTTCAGACCAATTCCAACTGATGTCAGGTCATGTCCCAAGAAGCTGTTTTGTAGCTTCTCACTGTAAAGGTTCTTAGCTTTTCTGATGTCCTTGGTCAGTTTTTTCCTGGCCTGTCCTGCAGGCTTGTCATGGGATATAGACTCCAGCTAAAACAAACAAGGAGAACTCTAGGTTTATAGATTAATTAAAAAATGACTTTGAATGAAGGCTACAGTCTTCTCTAACACTGTGACATCAGTGCACCAACCTTTGTTTTTAGGAAAGCAAATTCTACCCCCTCTCTTTTTCCCCGTGAGCTTTGCGCTTTGGTTTGCTCAACGCAACTGGAAGCCAAGCATCTACCGTGCACACTCCAGGGTGTGCTTACCAAGCTACATTTGTGTGAAACAGAGGGTGGCAGATCTATAGAAATCCGAATTTTTAGAGTTGAGAAGCAGCAGTTTGTTAATTTTGTTAGCCAAAGAGAGGACGTTAGCCAGATGGATTGAGGGTAAAAGGATGCGGAGTCTTCATCACTGAAGCTTAACCGGCGTACCTGCCTATTTAATCCTATAGAGAGCTGCGATTTCACCAATCAAGATCTCAGTGCAGTTGTGGTTTATGGAAAATTGAGAAAAATGACTAGAGAGGACTGCCTGATGTTTAGAAGTTCATCTCAGGTGAAAGTGACCAGAAAATGGTGGAAAAGAGCGGAATAAATAAACAAAAACATGCACAGTAGAAGAGAGCGAAGTACTGAGGCTGCCATCTGTAGTACTATCTTGGATGAGCTATATTGGCAAACCTGGCAGATCATGCAACTGAACCATTTGTCCAGTTATAAATTATTTTAAATGGTTAGCTGTTTAATCTTAGTGATCATGTTTTCAGTGTGTTCAAGTCATTTGAGTTTCCACTTTATGTATAACATAGTTACTACTTCATTTTTATTTAATATGTAATTTGAGCTAAAAGAGGTACACATTTGTACCATAATCTCTTTTAGGTGCTGAAAAATTGAATTGTAAACATTTCCTGGTCATTGATCAGATCACAGATAATCCATAGCTCTCAGCAATCTTTCAGAGTACTTTACTTTCTCACTGCTATTAACCTTCTCTTGGATGGCAACACATCATCTAAAGTCAAAAAAAGTAACTGCTATAACATTAAGGTCATTGTATACTAATTTTTTTGCAAGACAAGTCTCATTATTACTATCATTAGGTGAAAGAATCTTTGTTATTAGCTGTGGGGAGATCAAGGTAGAACCTCTCTCAGTTAAATCTTCGACAAAAATAAAATTATTTCTTTAAGATAGATACCGTTAAGTGGCCATTAAAAACTAGCAGAAAGATTCTGTGTAATTAAATGTTATTTTATGAGAAACAGACAGACTATAAGAGGAAAGAGTAAAATATTGTATTTTTAAAGTCACAAACAAGTTTAAAACAAAAACACAACAGTCATCACTTTTCACAACTGACATTTTGACAATTGCAAGTCCAATCACAAATACACAACTGATGTTGTTTCGTTTCACTGGACATGTGGCTTAAAAAGTTTGAGTGTGAGTCCCAGTGGACGGTTTCTTTGAGGTCTCAATAATCTGCACTGGTCAGGTTAACCAAATAGAAATATGTATGACATACAAGAATTTAGAGGCAAAAAATGGAATAGAAAATGCTTGTTTAGACAGCTCATAATGTAATTGTTTAATGAGCATATTTGAAACATTTATGTGCTTTAGGCAGTGGTAGCTGGAGTCATGGGTCTCTTCTGCTGTCTCTTTGTGTGTCAGGATAGAAAGCTTGGGAGCCATTGTTTTTGGATTACAATCGCAAGACAAATCATGAATATGCAGAAAAAACAGACAATATTTATATACACTGTAGAAAAAACAAAACCCTTTTTCACACAATGCAACATTAAATTAGACTAACCTTTTTGTGTTATTGATCAATTAGGATTATCAAACTTGTATTTGTAAAAATGCCAGAATAGTTTGAATGAATTTAAGATTTTTAGAACTTTTAGACATCTATCTATCTATCTATCTATCTATCTATCTATCTATCTATCTATCTATCTATCTATCTATCTATCTATCTATCTATCTATCTATCCATCCATCCAACATAGATAATAATTGCATTTGTTGAAGTTTCATCTGTAAGAGGGATCACTGAAGCTTTTGGTTGACTGACTGGGTCACTGTTGTCAGTTGTTTGTCCTTGGGTGGGCTTGCATGGTCACAGTCCAAAGATGCACATGCAACTTGTCAAAACTGGTGGTATCCAGGGAGCAGAATTACAGAAGACACTGTCAGCTGTTGTCTTCAGAGCCTCCTTCTCTGTTTGTATCACAGTGGTTCACTGTGAGGGAGCATTCATGCTCCATTGCTCTGGTCTGAGTGCTCAGCTTGCCTTGGGGTGTCTGAGTCGTGCAACGTAAGACTGTAAATCCTCCTGTGTCTGATGGCTATTGATTAGATATTCACATTCCACCTCCCACCCAAGAGAAAATAGCTCTGGCCTCGACTTTCTAACTTATAATCCTTTTTTCTTCGATTTGTGGTTGTGCTACTACAAATTGGACCTTACATAGATATAGCAGTATGTTGTGTTTTATGCAAAATATAACTACAGCTTCTTGCTTCTTCTCAGTGAAATAAACATCTTGCTTTTGCATTGTCTTATCTGACATTGTGTATTTTTTCCCTCCATCAGTCTGACAGCAGCTGTGTTTATGACAGTATTTCGATCATATTCAAATAAGCCAAAATTATTCCTTCTAGAGAAGTATTATATTTGGTAGCATATAGAATATTCTATTCATACCTCTGTTTACATATTGCAGAGCATAGCCTGAGTGAGTCATCTCCATGCACACCCAGATTACTGCTTTGTTTGTGCTAAACCAGAAACAAAATAGCATGTTTCCATGAAAATATAAATCATTGCCTTGTTTTTCCCTTGACCCAAAAGAGCATCTTATTCCCCGCAAGTTCTCCTGTGAGCTCACTGCTGGAATTGGTGTTACTGAAACAAGTAGGTCAGTCCAGTTTTAAAAAGATCCAACTGGATGCTTCAGGAACTGAAGTCCTGAACTGCAAACCAGCCTTTATTTAAAAAATCAGTTTGTTTGAAGGTTTATACAATTTTTTTCCGAATTAATACAAATCTTTGAACTTGTTCACATTTTTCATAATTGTAAAGAAGAAGGAAAATGATAAATCATTCTTTTTGTTTTCTTTTATTGCTAAAACTATGCAGTGTGTTGTAAATAGGTATTTGGCCTCAGTCGTTGAAGAAGCTTGTTTTTCTTTAATTTTATCCGCAAGTCTTTGGGATGTATCTCCACCAGCTTTTTACAGCTATACACTGACTTTTTTTTTTTTTTTCCTTTACTTCCCTGTAAAATAGCTCACGCAACTTGGAAGGAGAGTGTCTGTATAAAGCAATTTTCAAGTCTTACCACAGATACTCAAATAAATTTACATCTGGCCTTTGACTAAGCCATAACACATGAAAATGATTTAATCTGATCCATCGTAGCTATGGCTATATGTTTGGAGTCGTGTTCATGTAGGTAGGAAAACCTTAGCCCAAGTATTTAGTCTTTTGCAGGCTCTAACCTGTTTTCTTCCATGTAGCCATCCATCTTCCCATCAACTCTGTCCCTGCTGAAGGAAAACTTCCACATTTCATGATGGTGCCACCACTCTGTCACCATAGAGAACTTGGACTGAGGTCAAAAAGTTTCATCTTGGTTCTCTCTGACCAGAGCAACCTCTTCAGCATGTTTGTGTCACCTTTTGGTTTTCTTTTAACAGTTGCTTTCTTCTGTCCACTCTTTCATAAAAGAAGAAAGAAAATTTGTGAAGAACATGTGAAGAACATGGCTAATGCTTGTACTGTAAACACATTTTCCCACCTGAGCTGTGGATCTCTGCAGCTCCTCCAGAGTTATCATAGGCCTCTTTACTGCTTCTATGATTACTGCTCTAGTTTTCATGATGCCCTTTGTGCATCATTTTCCTTCTATTTCACATTTATGCATTGCTTTGTATTAATCTCCCACAGAAAACCCCAATAAAATACATTCAGATTAGTGATGGTAATTTGGCAAAATGTGAAAAAGATCAAGGCGTAATAATACTTTGTGAGGCACTTGTGAGCTATACAGTCAGCATTATGTATATTATTATTACTATTAATTGTGTCATTGTTTAGTAAAAAATTCTGATTATAGCGTTCATGAGGTTAATGTCAAAGTATCACTGCAAATGTAAACATCATCACTGTGTCTTTAACTTGCACTCGTCTTGTCACTTTCTCTTTGTCGCTGCATCATTTAGTCTCTCTCTTTAACATTAAGCTGTCACTTCTGTACCTTCTATCTAGGACATAGCAAGCACTCCGGATGTAATCGCCCCCCACTGGGAAGGCGTGGAAGCATGCTGCGTGTCCTTCCTGATCATGTTAAAATATGCAGATGAGTCTTTGCACAGGAATCAAGGCCCCCCAAACCTCACCCCTACACCCTACACCCACCTCGAGGGACGAACAGACGTTCAACTATAAAACTCTAAATGGGATCTTACATCAAATTTTGAACAGTTTACCTATTTTGATTTTCATTATGCATTAATCAATTCCATACTGATCAACAACATGATAGCAAGAAAAATAAAAGAATATTTCATATAAAGTTAAATTCATATTTAAAAAAATGTTATTTATTTTTTGGCTTATCTCTCTTTTTAATAAAATAGAAAATCATGTATGATCTTACCTTTATTTGTATATGAATTCCATGTGCCAATCCTTTACCACCAATATCTCCATCACTCTGCTATAAAAATCGTCCTTGTTTGCCTTAATTTTTAAAAGTCTGGCTGCTTCAACGGAGATGTTCACCAAGGAGGAGAGTCGATCTGTGTCGGTTCTTTTCTGTCTTTTCAACTCGTAGAATGACAGCACTTGTTGCCCATTGTGCCTATAGGGCTCAGCATCGCCCCCTATCAGTGAGAGACAGTACAATCTATCTCACCCTATGCATTTTCACTCCACATTTATGATAAATCAGAAAGACTAAAAATGTCACTCACAATCATTAAATATATTATACTGACTGTGGAACGTCTGTATACGTAGTACATGTGTATTAAGACATGTATATTGGCGATATAAAAACAGACAGAAATGGGCATGCGCCAACTGCTTGCATCAATCAATGTTTGTGACAGCCTCACCAGCAGTGAAGTATAGCTCATTACTGCCTCACCTCACCCTTCAGTCATGTATTTGAACACATATTGAAGTCATACAGCAAATAAATTTATAGAGCAGTCAAGTGGACAAATTGATTTTCTCTTATCATGGTTAGTATTTTACTTGTCATGATTGCCATTACTTTACTTCCCTCCCCTGACTGTATGTTACCAAGTGATTTGTAGAAATGCATGAAAAGGAACAGAACATAAACAAAGAGAACATAGGAAACAGATCAGTTTTACGTGCAAATTGTTTTTTAGAGAAAAAAAACAAAAATTGATTTGGTGCTTGTTCTGCCCAGAAACCCTCTTCCTCACACACTCAGGCAGTGTCAAACTAAATGGCAGTAAATGTAATTTAGGAGACAAAAATCGCAGCTAAGCTATTTATATCTGAAATGTGAATAAAAAGTCCACAACATTAAGTTACAATCAAAACTAAAATATATAATTTTTATTTGCTCAGTTGATTTTGGTTCAATTTTACTGTGTATTTATAACACCTCCCCACATGCTGTATATCAACCTGCAGCTTTTAGCTAAAAATATGGATGTAATCTAATTTCCAGGTGAAAGCGGATATATATAATTTTTTTTCGGAATCTCAGTAGGGTTTCCTGCATGGCGTGCTTGTCGTATCTAAGAGGCAGGGATGCTTGGAAGCGACTGGAGCCATACATGTCAATGTGTGCGTGCATTTTTATGTGTTACAGTAGGGAAAACACAAATTGGAATAGGGAAGCCTATTTCTGATTTTCTTTGTGAATTCAGAGTGTGTTGGAAATGATGGAGAAAGTACATCTCAGCTTGTGCATGTGTGCCACAGATTGTATGGGACGTTCACAGAGGATGTCAGAGTGCCTATGAGAAAGTAGTGGGAATTATTGTTGGTGTGTTAAAGTCTGTAAGGTAACAAGTAAACTGTCTGCATGAGTTATTATTAGAGAAGCAATTGCATGCAGTGTTTGAGTTACATGAACACATTTTCAGAATTTGCAGGGCCAAATGTGTGCTTCCATTCCTCATGTGCTTAAGTGTGTGGGTGCATGGACTGCCCATCCGTGAGCTGCAGGCCTGCCTCCGAGAGCCCTCTCTCAGGTGATTTAGGAAGCTATTGATTTCATAGTCTTTCTTTGTTTTTCCGCTTTCTCATAAATAGCAGATCAAACTCGCTCCTGTTTGTTTTGTTCTCTTCCTCCTGCGGGCTATTTACTCTGACATTTCCTCCACCATCCTTGTTACATGGTGCAGGAAAAATCATTTTTCATTTTTTCAGCATCTCTGCAGACTCTTGCAGAGTAAAACAGCAGTGGTGATGATAAAGAGCTTGACACAAATGAAATATCACGGATGAAAAGCTTCTGATGAGCCCATTATGACTGTCAGCGTAAAAGTTAGCAAAAACAGAAACAGAAAAGAATATGTGCAATGTTAATGTAGATGCATGTTATAGCTTACTTTTCCAAGGGCCAGTGGATCAAACATGTCTTGGTTCTCTTTTGGCTCTGAGATAAACAGTGTGTTGCAAAAGTATTAATACCTCAAGGACTTTTGGCATTTTGTTACCGCTACAAACTTTAGTGGATGTTATATGATACACCAACATAAAGTAGCACATAAATTTGGAGCGCTATCCCAGTTCCAGGGGCTTTCTGCTGCTCTTGCCCTCCATTGATGGTAATGGCTGCTCCACTGTGGTCTCCACTCCTTTTCTTCATCTCCACCAAGTTGTCGACTCAAAAGGATCAGACACATGTCCTTTCTTCACAGGCTGGTCAACTTTGGTAGTAATTTGTCACCCAGAGTTCTACTTTTAGTTTTCCCACAGAAGCCCTGAGGACCTTCAGAGGCCCTCAGGACAGCCTCTTGGAACTCAGCTGGATAACTTGTTTCCCTCCATGGACATCTGTCACAAAGTTTCTTTTGTGTTCAGTCAGTCTGCCTGGCCTTTCTCAAATCTAAAGCCTTGTGTGGGAGAAACTTCACTTCACATCCTCTGGAACATAACACACCTACAGTGAAACATGGAGGTGGCAGCATCATGCAGTCAGAACTCTTTTTTCTATAGCAGGGACAGGGAAGCTTGTGAGAGTTGATGGGAATGAGAAAAATACCAAACAATACTGGCAGAAAGACTATTAAACACTACAAACAACCTGGGTGGATGGTCACCTTCAAGCAAGACAAAAACTGTCAATATACAGGCGGAGCTGCAATGAAAGGATATAGAACAAATCATTTTCATGTGTTTGAAAGTCAAAGTCCAGACCAAATTAAATTTTTAATGTGTGACAAGACTTGCAAATCTTAGCTCATAGATGCTGTTTATACAATCAAACTGATCTTGAGCAATTTTGTAAAGAACAATGGGCAAAAATAACAGAGTAAGAGGATTCTGCAAAGTATTGATTCAGAAAGGGGAATACAGTGCCACATATTTTTTCAGGTTTTTTTTATTTCTAAAGTGTATGTTGGGTTTTTTTCATCCACTTCCCACTTCAGCACTTGTCAGTCTGTCACATGAGATCTTAGTAAAATACAATGAGTATAACAGAAAGTGAAAAATGTATCAATACTAAAAAGACACTATAGCTAGATGTTTTCACATATCAATGTTTCAGGTTTTTGCTTTTTGCTCCTTTTTCTCTGCTGGGAAAATGGCTTTTGTGTGGCTCAGACAAAATTGAATAAAATAGATTTAACAGATTTAACATCTTGATGAAGATGTTCACAGGTGTGACCATCTTCAGGTCACACCTGTGAAAATAGAACTATATGACCTACATACTCAAACGTTGCTAGATTTAAGGAGGTAATGCATGTGTCTGTGTGAAGAGATCATTAAATATTTTCCTTTTGAAACATAATATAGAAAATGTCAAATATGCTTAGGTGACATGCCTTCACATAGGTGTATTAGCCTATCCATTTTCCTAAGTATAACATATCTTCTGTAAGTAAATGAAATGTACCTTGAGCTGTTTAGATTTAGTTTTTAAGCTGTATCTTTTTTGTTTGTTCAGACTATGATGTGGGGAATCTGGGAAATCAGGTTGCTAATTCACCAATTTGAATTTAAATATTAGTTAATACAATCTGAGACATTTTCCTGCACATTTTCTAAGCTTTCATTAGGGAATGCTCATGCCTTGACGAGATTTCTCTGACAATGTTTGAGGTTGTAAATGTCTTCATAACACTGAGATGAATGTCAGTATTTTACAGAAGTTTCAGCCTTTGCCAGCTTGTCATCTGCCAACAGCGTAAACATCTACCACCTGTTTCTTGGATAAACTAGGCTCAAGCAACAAAATCACTGTTGTGTTGAACAAAAGAAATCTGATTTACCACACTAAGATACCCCATTTGGTTTTCTTCAAGATCAACATTCGAGTAGATCAATATGCTTGCAACTGACACTTAGCTGGTTACTTGGGTCAGCATGGACAGTTTGAAAGGTCAGCAACAACAAAGCAAGCTGCAGGGCATTATCTGTGGTTGGTGGTGCAGATAGAACAGTCTTCACTGCCCATTAGAGTCCGTAAATCTCACTTGTGAAATTGTTGTCTCTTCAGTCGTTGGAGCACTTCTGACAGCTGCCAAACATTTTTAAATTGATCTACTGCCAAAAGGCCAGCTATATGAAAGATGTCCTAACTCATTATAATCTTTCAAATTTCTTGTATTTCAGATTGTTATATGGAGTTCTTTTTGAACTTTAAATCAACCTTCACCTGGCTCAGAAAAACACAAAATGAATGTTTTGGAGTGGCCTTTTCAAAGTCTACACTGACTTCCAATGGAGATGCTGTGGTATCACCTTAACTAAGCTGTTCATGGTTGAAAATCCTTTAATGTGGCTAAATTAAAACAATTCTTCAAAGGCTTGATAGGAGTTATTGCTGCCAAAGGTGGACAGAAGAATTCATGAGGTTTAGGGAGTGGTTACCTATTCACATAGAGGCAGGCTGATAGCGATAGCTTTTACCTGTTTGTAAATGAATTCATCATGCATGCATTTTACATCTTCTCGGGCTGTCTTTGACTGTTTTTAAAGTTTGTTTGGCAATCTAAAAGATATGTGTGTAAAACAAAACAAAAACAGAACAGATTTGTAGAAAGCAAATACTTTTTCACAGCACTCTACCTCATTAAAAGGTAGGCAAAGGGAGTTGCTCTTTTAGGGGAATATCTGCCTTTGCTGTAGTACGAGACTCAGAGTCTTGGCTAAACTCTAGTTTGCACACATTTAGCAAGTGCTAACAGCTTTGTGAATATCTACTTGGACAAATCCATCCATTATCTAACACGCTTATCCTTGCAGGGTCACGAAGGGGGCTGTTGCCTATCTGCAGCGGTCATTGGGCAAGAGGCAGGGCAGGGTACACCCTGGACAGGTCGCCAGTCCATCACAGGGCAACACAGAGACAGACAGGACAAACAACCATGCATGCGTACACTCACACCTAAGGAGAATTTAGAGAGACCAAATAACCTAACAGTCATGTTTTTAGACTGCATGCACAGGGAGAACATGCAAACTCCTTGCAGAAAGACCCCAGGCTGGATTTGAACTCAGGAGGGTGGCATGGCAACAGTACTATCAATTGTGCCACTCTGTAGCCCCACTTGGACAAATATGCCATATTATTTGCAAGTGAAGTTGAATGCATAGCTACTGAATTACTATAACCAACCAAATATTTCATCCAAACAGTCCTGTTCAATTCTATTATCACACACATTGATATTGCAACAATGACTGCAATTTGATATATTGTGAAGATCTGAAATGTAGCCATCCAAAGAGCAGAATTTTCTCAATCATAAATAACTTTGGTCCCGCAAATGTTATTGTGTTTTTAACCAATGCTATTTTATAGACTTGTTTTAAACCAATTACATAAAGTTACAACACAGTTCAGATTGCATAGCACCTTCCCTGTGAAACACCAAATAGCATGATTTACTGTGGCCCACAGACTGAGTCCATGTAATGCAAATAGTAAAGCAGTAAAAAATCCACAGTGTGTCATTCACATTGAATCACTGTGGATTTCTTGTGGTTTAAGATGATATTAAATGGTGAAAAACTACCGTTCTTGATTCCCCATTCTGAAGCAAGATCAGTTTGATTTGTCATGAAACTCCTCTTTATCTGAAAACAGACAGCACTCTGACTGCCTACTACTGTAGATAAGAGACTAACTACTCATAAGTATTTCAAATAACCTGACTTCAAAAAAGGCGGTATCCAGTTAATATATCTCACTCCTTGACTGGGGCCATCTGAACAAAATAAACAGTATTATTCATTTTATCTGCCAGTGACAGCACTTCTCTTCAGTGTCAAACAAAAACAAGAATGTCCAGCAAAGGCTTCTGGGGGAAACGATCATGATAAAACTGCCTCCACTTCAAACTTCATATTTTCTATCATAATTTGAGGTTCATCAGGAATCATTTATCCACTTTTGATTCACTAGCTAATCGATTGGGCCAAATGAAGGTGTGGGAAGTGGAAATTTTTCTTAAAATACCACTTCCAGCAAACTCATTACAGCAGCAGTTGCTGCTGCTGGTTCTTGTCACCACTATTTGTCATTAAACAGAATTTAATGTTCATTTATGTGTTTATTTTACAGAATCTAATCTAAATGTGCCGCTGAGATTTGCTTAGAACTTACTTGAGCTGTGGAGTCACTTAAACCAAATTTTTACACATAATTATTCCCAAAGATTACAGATTGCTATATTTTGCTGAGCTGAATTGCTGAATTCATCACAAACATATTTATCACAAATACTTGGTGATAATAACTGAATATTTGATGACGGAGTAATAATACTGATGTTACAGCAGGAGCAATGGCATTATTATGATGATGATGATGACGGTTATCGTTGTGTCTCTGATGAAGTTGATGATATGCTGTCTGACTGTAATAACAATGACAAAGGAGCTGCAGATGAAGAAGGTAATAAGATTTTTAATAATAGCATCAAGATAGGAGTTATTTTCAGGAGTCATATATGTGTCTGGCTCATACAGATTCATTTCTCACCTTATTTCCAGGATTTGACTCATGCATGGCTGCACTAGTTTGTACATTCCTTTGGGGTATTTTTAGGGCTTTTACATGTGACAAGGTATGGTGCAGAAGCGTGCAAGACTTTGCTGAAATGCATAGGTGTTATTTAAATCACTTGACATGTTACACAATACATTTTGGTGCACTACAGGACTCATTTCTGAGTAAAGACAAAAAATAGATATCCCTGTAGGTGCACCAAGATATCACCTGAAGATATGCACCTGACTAGTAGGTGGATATCTTGTTAAGTCCATGTACAGCCAACATTACAGAGTTGAATTAAATTTTAATTGACTTGCAATCAAGAATTTCGTGCAGAGTAATTAAATGAAACCCATTTATAGAAACATTTTAAAGAGATAAACTAAAATGGTGTAATTATGTTCCTTGCATCAAGGAGACATTTGGGTGGAGATTATTTCAATGGAAAAGGAAATTCGATCCCTTTTTTCTGTTATGTTAAATATAGCTGATGTCCTTTTTGTTTCAGTTGGTGATTCTTTTCTGAAAAATTCAGACTGGTGACCTTTTTGTTTTTCCAATGTTTCTACAGCTATTTTTAAGATCTAAAGGCCGTTCCACAGGAGCACACACATTTAGAGAAAAAAGAAAGTTAAATACCTTTTAAATTTTAGGGTTTGACATACTGTATAGCTTCTATAGTGACCTAGTGGAATCTAGTGAAATGAGAGTAAACTCATAAATGTTGACTTTTTCCATGACTGAACATACAGTACATTAGACTGTTTATAATGTGCTATCCCACTGCAGTAAAAAAAAAAAAAAAAAAAAAAAAAAATCTGTTGTATGACTGTCTTGTATTCATACCCTTGAAATCTTTTCACATTTTGTCATGTGGAAGAAAGTGTTTTGGTTATATGAGACCAAATAGAAAATGTTGAACCTACATGCAAAGTGTTATAGATGGCAGAACGGTAGCACTGTGCCTCCCCACTGTGAAATTTGATGGTGGCAGTATCATGCTTTTGTTGAACAGCACAGGGAACCTGGTCAGAGTTAATGGAGTGGGAAGAAAAAGCCCAATCCATCATAAAAACCTGTTTGATGCGTCTAAAAACTTGACACTGTGTTGGAGGTACACCCTCCAGGAGGATAATGACTTTGACCAAACAGCTGGAGCAACAATGAAATGGTTCATGTCAAAATATATTCATGTGGAATGACCTAAAAATCAAGACCTAAATGACAAAAATCATGTGCACAGAAAATACCCATTTAACCCAAACTGAGACTGAGCTATTTTTAAAGAAGAATGGGTAAAATTGGGGTTCTCTTTGATATCACTTTTGGAGGATTTTCTTCAAGTAAGGTGATTTTAAAGTATCTTCAAATGATATTACCATTGTGTGGGTAAACCTTGAATCATCGAGCATTCAGTTCTATTAGAGCCAAATGTTCTCTAATGGTTTAAATTAGTTTTGATTAAAATCTTTTCAGTATTTCTGAAGGTTTTCTTTTTAAAGTTTCTTCTTTTGATATTAATTTCTTTTTTACTAATTTCCTGTCCACTTCTAGTCCATTTCAGATGAATGGTTTTTTGTTTTTGTTTGTGCTTGCTGAGCCACTTTGCTCTGACCTATGAATAATGCAGACATTAAAAATGCTGCCAAGCTTCAGGGATACATTGTGGTGTCTCTGCTCATAACAAACAACTTAGAAAGGAACCAGTTTTAAATTGAATCTTCATTACAAGCAGCCTGTCACAAAGTGAAAATTTTTATATGTTTTTGTTCAATCCATAAATAAATACTAAAGATAACATAAGGTGATAGGCATAAAATAAGGTGATACCCTAAAATCTTCTAACTGAAAACATGCCCAACACTGAATGATCAAATAATGGATGATGTATCTTTTAGATCTTGAGGTAGGTCTATGACATGAATTTCAACTTTTCAAAAATTTCTGCACAAACTGTCAAGTACAAGAACAGGACAAAAAAAAAATCAGTGAAATAAAAGCACAGATCAAAGAAGAACCTTAAAGAAAGCTTAGAGAACCACTAGCCAACAATCCTATAAAAGATGGCAAGAAATTATAGTTGCTTTTTAACTAAAACACAAACAAATTAGATGGAATTAAGATGTTTACGTCCATTTTTTTAAAATCTCTGTTCCAGGTCCCGTTGGGGTTGGTTCTAGTGGGTGACAGGAGGGGAACGGCATGAAAAGGATGCCAGCACAGAGACAAACAACCATGCACACACTCAGACATATGCTGGAGTACCCAGAGAAAAAACATGCATTCACAGGAAGAACATCCACACTCTATGCAGAAAGACCATGGCCAGGATACAAGCCTAGGACCTTTAAGTTGAAAGGTAACCATACTAACAACTCTGCCACCTTGCAGCCCAAGAAATTTACAGAACTTTGCAATAGTATTTATGCTACTTTTTTTTTTTTTTTTTTTTTTTTTTTTTTTTTTTTTAACATTTTATCACATTAGGATGAAAAACTTCAATATTTTCTGGTTGGATTTTTAAGTGATACACCAACAAAAAGTTTTTAACAAATAAAAATTTGAAAAGTGACTCATACATTAGTATTCAGACTACTTTACTCTGATACAGTTAAATAAAATCTAGTGCAGCAAATTTCCTGCGGAGGTCTCCTTACGAGCAAATAGAATCCCCTTGTGTGCAATTCTATTTCCTTTTTTTTAATGCTCTAGAGTCTGTGGTTGTAAGTTAACAAAAGGTGAACATCTTTAACGAACATGAATACTTTTATAAGCCAATGTAACCAAAATATTAAAAATTGATTCTGGTACCATTACCCATCCTTACTTGCTCTATGATAATGACAAACAGGTTGTTATTGATGAATAGGAGGACGCATACATGTACTTGTAAGTGATGTAATGGTGATGTGATAATGATCACACTAATGACTACAATGACATGAAAATGAAAAGCTGGAGAGTAAAGATAGTGGCAGTAATGAAGCTAAACACTGAGGCAGTTTTATGCTTAATGGAGGCCATTTTGTGTCTAAGTAATAGTAGAAGTGAGAAATAGGTTATTTCTCTGTCAGGCCAGCAATCCTGAAAGTGTGTTAGTCTATCATGACACAAACGTTATGCATAGCAGGGAGGGAACCATGGCAATGATTTGTCTCAGCATAATATCCTATGTGCGCAAGGGTCCAAATTAGTTACAAAGCTTCACTTCGTGTTTGCGTTTAGCTAATTTCCACTAAACTATCATCCCAATTTATCTTCCAAACTTTCTCCAAATTTCTGTTTCATTTTAAAAGGATTCATTGGGGTTTTTGAAGCAGGCATATCCAGCGGATATCTCAGAGAACACAGATGCTGTGTTGGTGTCCTCACAGAAAGCCTTAAGATCCCTCTGCAGATGTGCTCATTTCTGGAAGCAAAGACGAAACACCACGCCTCTGTGCAGGATTTGGACACATCATCTGAAAATTATGCAGAAATAAACTGCTAAATAATTCATCTGGGGCCAGATTCTGCCTCATGGTAAAGAAGGGGTTTGCATATGTCAAACAGTGTGCCCTTATGACACAGAAGTACTAATTAGGCTGCAGTCAAAGAAAACTTTCCCTTGTTATGCGATCCATATGCTATAGTCTCAAGGGTGTGACAAAAAAAAGACTACAATGCAACAAAAGCAAAGAGACTCATTCAAATTAAAAGATTTTTTATTTATTAATCACGCCACTGATCGAGGACTGTTTGTTTTTTGTTATTGTAATTATTTTAGAGCTGCTGACCACGACCTCCCCCCTGAGAAGTTCAGCCAGTAGAATATCAATAAAGCTGAAAACTGAGGACTATCTCTTCAGTTTTAGGTCGACAGCAGAATGTGTTTGTGTGAGTCTGTGGAAGCTAAATTAAAACCAAGTAGATGAGAGCCACCCCCCGTTCTCTGAAGACTGCGTGGCAAGAGAAAAAAAGAGGAAAATTTTAATATGACTTCAACTAGTATTGGTGTTTGTTGTGTTGATTTTCTGTGGAAGAGGGGTTTAAAAGAAGCCAGGCCAAACTGATCCACTGGAATGAGCTCTGGGGGATAAGTCGGAGGATTAAGTGAAAATGTGAGAGAAAGTCGAAAAGGGAAAAAGGGAAAGAAGTTAAAAAAAAGAGAGGAAATGTCTACAGCACACAGAGAGGGTGATGAGAGAGAAATGAAGATGAAGTAATGCAGAGAGAACAGAAGGAAAACCATCTAGGATGTGTTAGGACAGAGGATGAATGTTTGAGGCTATAGCTTAAAAAAAAACTTCTAATAAAACCAACTGGCTTCTGGCTGCTTTGGAAAATGGAAAAGGGAGGCGCTGAGTGTTGAGTCCAAGGGCCAGTGGAGCAAGACAAGGCCTGGAGAGGATGAACAAGTTGGCCAGGTCTTTCTTTAGGGGCAAGACCTCATTTACAGTTGTTAAAGCTTCTCGAGCTTAGTCAAAAAAAAAGTGAAACTCTTCTGTATCTTGAAGTCTGTCACTTGCTATAATGCTCAACAAAACACATCCCGTTCAGATGACATGATAAATGGCACTCTTTGTGCCGTGACTCCTGCTTTGGTTGCATGTCTAATACATACAGTACAAAACTTTGCCTTAAAACAAACACCATGGAATGAAACTGTGGAGAAATGAGCTTGCTTTGGCGATGAAAACAACTGGGAAGCTGCTTTGCTCACAGTGAACACAAATCCTTTCTGCTGGGGTTCCAGTAATGACTAAAGATACTTGCTGTGTTCTCTCTGCTTGTTCTTTTTACACCACAAGGTTTACCCTCTGCTTTGTAAGCCTGGCAAAGACACAAAGTGGATTTTGGGTGCATTTTCTATTGTGAAAGTAAAAATATAACCTAGTAAAGCAAGAAACGGGCCAATGTTTGGACAAAATTAAAAATGTACAGTACTACTTATTTAGCAACTTAACTCAGACATAGGATAACTTCCTGGAGGAGGGCTTCAGCTGAGATAATGCTGCCATCAACTAATCATTCTCCTTCTATTAACTTTTTACTTTCATGAACATCAAAAATAATCTTACATCAGTTAATCTGTTTGTCTTCTGCATTCTGCTCTGTCTTCTCAAACCCCCAGTCAGTAATGGCGGATGGCCGCTTGTACTGAGCCAGGTTCTGGTTCTGCTGGAGGTTTCTTCCTGTTAAAGGGGAGTTTTTCCTCTCCACTGTCGCTACATGCATGCTCGGTATGAGGGATTGCTGTAAAGTCAAAGACACTACACCATGCGGTCGCAACATGCTCGTCCAGGAGGAGTGAATGCTGCAAGTCAATGATTTAATGCAATCTGCTGGATTTCCTTAGAAACTTTTTGAACTACTTTGAATAATTAATTGAGCTTACTGTACTTGTTTGATAACTAGAATCAAGTGGAATGTGTGTATGATTTTTTTTTTTTTTTTTTTTTTTTTTTTTTTTTTTTTTTTTTTTTTTTTTTTTTTGTGTGTGTGTGTGTGTGTGTGTGTGTGTGTGTGTGTGTGTGTTTTTGTTTTGTGAAGTTCCTCGGGACAATATTTGTTATGAATTGGTGCTATATAAATTGAATTGACAAATTTTGACATACATAAGTTAGTAACACTTCCAAAAACTTCCAAACTAGTTGCTAAAATCTTACCTTACAGAAGATAATTAGCCAAAAGGACGATGCATCTGTCAGACCTAAAACTTTTTTCTGTTGTCCTCCATTTTTTAAGCACACATTGTGCAATATGTTGTCATATTCTGATATGAGGACAAGTCATAAAATGAGTGAAAAGGCAACAAATTTTCACTCCCCCCAAAAAACAGGAATGTCCCTCAGATAAAATGGAGAACTAGTGATTAAATCTGCTGTAAAAGATTACAAGACACTCAGGCCCCATAGAGCAAACATAAAAACAAAATTCTGGTTTAATTATCCTGCTCTACTATGTCATCTAATGCTTTTCAGATCTTTCATCCAAAGAGTGTTTACCAGTATTAACTGAAAAATCATTGATCCTGGAAAGGTTTATGTATTCTGGAAGGTATGAACTGTAATTCTCCCTGAGAATGTAGAAATCGGGGTTTTGTCACCTGTCTCACCAGGTTGTTTTTAAATTGTGTTTATGCTTTTGTATATATATATTTTTTGGGCTGTAAATTAGTCTCTTATTCAGATTTTTTTTTTTAAGTTGTCTTATGTAATCAAACTGCCACTTGTCATACCTACCTTTCAATTTTTTTGTGACCTTGTGTCGTCTTGAAATTCAGACACTGTGCTTTGTGTCAGAAATGTCTTGGAATCCATTCCTAAAAAGCTTTCCGAAGATGAGAAAGAACTCTCGCAGGATGCAAAGTTGTTTATTTTAAAGGCATAAAAACACGCTTCAGGCAAAAAGCATTTCCGTAGAGTATAAACAAACTGAATATATTTAGCAACTTGGTGCATTAGTTTAGCTTGGCCTTATTGCACTTCTCTGTGACTTGGTATTAAGTCGAGGATGGAAGTTTCTCCACCTTGGCTGTCCAAATATTTCTTCCACGGTCTTGTCTTCTTGGCAAGAGCAGCAGTTCACTGTGATCTGAAAATATCGAGCAGAACACAGCTCATCAGGGAAACTGCCGCCGCTGCCGGTGCAGTGCAGACAAGAGTGAAAAGGTGCAATGTTCACAGAGAGCAGTGACATGAGTGAGTGGATTTGCCTGAAATTAAGAACTGGTGCCCACTGAGATATTAGAATCTCCTCGTCATTACCCATAAATCCCTACTGCCCTCATTATGAAGTAAATTAATCTTGTCAGATGCCCGGGCATGGCTGAATTTAGGCACACACTTGCCATCTATCTTGACAGTGCGGTCTTTGTCCTCATCAGAGAAAAGCGGTGCCCTTGTCAAATGTAAGACACTCTTCGTTGACATCTTTACAACTTTGCTTACACCACATCTTCTGATAGTAGGTCAAGTCACTACGTTTTCACGCTTTACCAGAAATTTGTTTGGATATGCAGCAAGATATTGACCCTCTGTCAAGGTGATGGTAGTACTCTGGCCGGGGCTCTGGGAACGTGAGGGTCTCTCTAATAAACAATTACTGGTAAACAGAAGAAACAAATACTTATCAGTTTTAACCTTATTTTTTACTTATTTATGATTAATAATTATGCTTTGAATAAACAAGAAAAATAAGAAGCTACTTTGTTTTAAACTCACTTGGCACAATGAACTTCAGTTTTTGAACCTTATTTAAATCTGTAATTATAAAATTAGGACACAACTAAGAAAGTTTAACATCAGAAGAAGAATTTAGTAGATAAAAATATATTTTTTAAGACATATAATAAAAATAAAATAAGACTTGGGAGGTGTTTCAACACAGAGGAAATAAAATATGGGACTATCGAAACAAAACAAACAAACAAAAAACCCACAGAATATCACATTCTGAGAAAATACTTCCCCTTTAAGTTCAGTTCAGAATTTGACCCGTATAACCATAACAAAGTCTTTTTACTAAAATAAGAATAAGGAAAACCCGTTGCAGGCCTGATACGTGGCTCGTGTCCGTTGTGACCAGAAAACACAAATGATCGCTTCACTTGAAACCAAGCAGAAAAATAAATGCATGTGCTTTAATCTTACTCACGAATCCTTTAAATTCGTTTAGGTGTGAGGGATAGATGAGGCCTTGTCCGTGACCCTGCTGTTAGCATTGGACAGCTGAGTTGGAATGGGCTTTACATCACAGGCTACATGAAGCACACTGGCAAAACTCAACCATTCTATCCACAGCAGAACAGTCCAGAGAATTCCTCTCGGGCCACTGTGTGATTAAAAAAAATCTCTGTATAGGTTTATATAGCTGGCTAAGGCTAAGATACTCTACCCTACAGTTACCAACAGCTCCCGTTACAGCGCTAATCGCGAATTAGCGCTACAATCGCTAATTCGCGATTAGCATCATACAGTTAGGCTCTTTCTGCATTTCATTTATGCACAGAAATCATATATATCGAGTACTCACTCATCAGAAGTTTAAACAGTCCAAAACAAGAATGTAAACTCTGCATCCACGGGTATTTTATGACCGTTTTCCCCTTAGTTTAGCTCTTTCAGTCTCCTTCTTGCACATAGCAGTTGAATCCTGCAGACTAGGATAGCTGTTTACTTGCCTCACTTAGGCAAGTAAACAGCCTCACACATATCATTGGACATTTGGTTTACATCAACCAATGGAATAAAAGAAAATACAAAACACATGTTAAATTGTCATCACAACACATTTACAGATGTACGTTTCAAATAAACTTGCAGAAAATAAACAATATTTTACCCCGAAATAATGACAAAACTTTGGTGGCTTAAAACATTTAAAATATATATTTATGAACAAATAACTAATCAGTGAACTATATTTTATTGTGCTTTTACCTCAAGTTACTGCATTTTCATTTGCTTTTAGTATATTTATTAACACATTAACAATTATTACTTTCAGTGCTCGTATTTATATTTTAGCCTCATTTGTCTGAAATGAATATTTAGTTTACTATTTCATGTTCATTTGTTTTGGACCATAATAATGACAGCTAAGAATTAAGTAAAGTACTACAGTGAAAACCCACACGGAGTGCCTTGCTAAAATACCTTTCTAGAAGCTTTTTACATTTTTGTCATGTTATAATCAGCATATGTCGGTGTATTTTATGGTTTTATTTCATTCAAAATTTTTATTCTGTTCCCTGTTCTATTTGTAATAAGATTAAAGTACACAAAGCTGGAATGTGTTGAGTGATTTGGTGAATACTAAAGACAAATTGTTGTGCTGGATTTTATTTAGAAGTATGAAAGTAAAGGGGGTCTGACAAAAATGAATGCCAGTTTCCATTTTTAATTTCCTTCATTATTTGCAACTATGTGTTGGCTTGTCAGATGAAACTTCAATAAAAAACTTTGAAGGATGTGGCTATAATGAGACAAAGTATTAAAAAGTTTAGTGGGTATGAATACTTTTGCAAGGAGCTAAATCAGTCTTTGTAAAGGTGCACTGCTGTGATTTGCCTGTCATTATTCTGTTCTTGCATCGTCATCAACGCCAGTTATCAGCAGGAAGAGGAGCCCTTTGTCCCATCCTGCTGCTTAGCAGACTGAAGCCTGCACAGCCATCACTGCATCCACGCTTGTCACTGTTGGGTTGTTATCATTAAAAGAAGCCAGATAGCGGAGAGAAATGAAACACGTGGCTACTCCCTGTTCCTGTCTGAAACTGATAGGTTTGTTTTTCCTCTGCGTCGTTAAGTTTGGTGCGTTCAGCGATGCCTGAATGGACTGTGTGATAAGCTGTGGGGAGGATTTTTTGGTGAGTGGGTTAATCTTTGTTCTTTGCATACTCTACAGGAAGAAAATCAGTTAGTTTTTTCCTTAATGTTTTGTTTTTGCAGCTCTGCTGGCTTTTTGGGGAGAGTATGGTGACCGCAGGTTTAAAGGAATTGTTTCTGTTTTTCAATTCTACAGAACCAAAGGATGTAAAAAATGTTGTATTAATTAGTTTTTTCATACTGTGGGAGCAGATTGGTGACTCTAAATGTACTCCGAGGTCAGTTTTCTTATAAGAAAACAATTTTAAACATATTGTGCTGTCTGTGCTTCTTCAATGTTTGTAATTAAATGGTGTGTTCCCAGGCACACACCCACCAGCAGCTACCAGAACAGTGCACCAACAAGAAACAAAGATTATCATAAAATACTTTATCCTTTTTAATATTAAAATTAAATATGGTAATTGCAAGTTTCCAAGTCATTAGCATACCTGTTTTATTAAACTGTTTAATTCCAAGGTTTTCAGTTTAATTGTTGCGACTCCGGATGTTTGGATGCAGCAAACTGTTTTAACAGAAATATTCTTGAAGCATGTGCCAAAGCAATCTTATCCACAAGAATTAAATTTCTGGGCTAGTAAATGAAAAAAGACCCATAATCATTATGCAGCAACAGATCAGTAGTTTTTCTGGTTTAGACTGTAGATTTGTTGAAAAGATGTGTAGGCCAGTAGCTTTTTTTGAGGTTTAGAAATACTTTTTTAAGCCATCTGTTATTTTCTCCATTTGTAACATTAGTAAAATCTCAGAAATGTAGCATAAAGAAATCTCTCATACACAATATTAATCTTGTGTTTTTAAAGACGTCTACAAAGATATGTTTTTGCTAAGCTTGTATAGAAACACGATAACACAAAGCTTTCAAGGTATACATGTTTGAATAGCTGTCATTGTTGAGATTGTTAAGAAACAGTATGATCTGACCAAGGAGTCTGGATAGATTCAGTTCTCTTATTGAACATCTTTCACAAGTATGGTTCCTGTGAAGTCTGGAAAAGTATGGAACTGTCAGGGTTCTGGTGTGTGTGTTTGTGTTTGTGTGCTTGGTTTTCGATCTTGGATTCTCCAGGTTTCCACCAGCGGGTGTGCTTGATCCAGCTGCCAAAGATCTGGAGGGGGTGCCAGCAGGTGTGCTCCTGTACACCTGCCTGCAACTCATCAGGGATTAACCTGGGTATTTGAGGAGCTGGCTGCCAGTCCATTGATGCTTGAGTGTTAAACCCTGTGGTACACCCAAGGCCTTGATCCTCTCTAAGTAATTCTCTCCTTGTGCTCTTTGCAATACTGATGGCCAAATGAAGCCTCATGAAGAAACGAGGCTTTCCAGCGCATTGCTTTCCCCAAAGGTTCATTACTTGATACTTCATTCATTGCTCACTAGTCACATGCTGTTGCACTGAAACTGTGACAGCCTTGTCACTCAAATAAATCATACTTCAAAAAATATTAGAACAGTGTGTGGAGTATTGTCACTATAAAGTTTTTGTCCAACCCACATCCATTAACAGACAACTGTGTCATCTCTTTTTAGTTATTAAAATGATTTGTACCCAGACTAATTCTGCTAATATGTTGACTGTCTGCTGTGATTGTGCTTTTTTATGTCATGGACTGATTTAAAAATAAAGGTATTTATTTTAGTGTCTTGGGCGTGCAGCGCTTGTTGGGCCAGACTTTGTGTTTGTGACTTCCTGAAAAATTAGAATTCTTTGTGGTGTGTGAGACTGATGTGCCTTTGCTAATCACACAGCGAAAAATTGTGGAAATTTCTAGAAAATTTATCGATGGTGGGAGTTAATTATTTTTATTTAAGAAGAACCTTATTGTTCAAAGTCATCTCAAAGTATTCCCGGATGGAGAAGCTTTTCCTCTTTTTTTGTTGGCTCCATTTCAGCCACTGCTGATGAAAAATATTCTCCTCAGATGCTACTGTCTCTGGTGATGACCAAACTATTTACAACATCCCATGAAGCAACATGGTTCATCGTGCTTTTATTTTGAAAGAACAACACGCAAAATGAAGCAGTAGTTACACTGGACACATTTGCGTTGGTCACATGTTTTTTAGGAAGACAACACAAGACTCCTCTCCTCCTCTAAACCCAGAACCCGCCTGATGACCAAGATCCTGAAAATCAGTCATCTCCTCATTCATCATCATTGTTTCTCAATAAACCTTTTAAAATGTTCCCCTGTCTCCAGAGAGTATCATGCAAGTGGGTCAGACATGTCAACAAAACCGTGACAGGAACTTGATTGAAATGTTTTCCATCATAAAAAGGAAAATGAATATGGAAAATATTTCATGTAATTGTGGTATCAGTCCAGCTCCTCACAGTCTGTGGTTTTAAAAGGTCCCAAGTTTAAAGCCTGACCACTCTAGAAATGCTTTCCTTAAATTCATGATGAATTTTATTATTTATACTTCAAAAATGAACCAGACAAACGCTGGAAATGTGAGTATGTAAAGTTGTGGAATTTTGATATGAACAAAGCGCAAAATCCTGGGCTATGCACATCCCATCCATCAATCAGGTCCATTCTTTTCTGAGGACAGAATCTTCAAATTTAATATCAAACTGTATTGAAGACAGTTGGAAACAAGTCAGTAAGTCAAATAAATTATGTGAAAATTAATAGCTAGAACTGATAACTCAGAAGAAGCCTGATATCACTGAGACATATGGTCGGGCAGAGCTCTTTTATATAGGCTTGGGAGTTTAGTACCAATCGGCACATTGTCAAAAGAGCTGGAATTTGAAAGACTCCTGAGTTTTTCTTTAACATCCATGAGACTATCTGAACTCTGAAGTTGCACCTGGATTTTTGTCTTCATTTGAGCAGTTGCACTGTGAGCAATGTGCAAAGTAGTGGAAATAAGGAACAACACTTCTAACTTTCCTCAAAATCTGTTGATGTTATTGTCTATGAAAGAGTGGGTGGTTTTATTTGTGCCTTGGGGTTGAGGACCTTCAAAGAATAACCATTTTTTTCTTTGATTCACCTCTTTGTTGTTTCAGTTTTCATTCCTCGTTCGTTCTCAGTTTTGGGAAAACATGATCCAAAAAACTGGTGGCAAAACAGAAAAATATGAAAGACAGCCTCCAAAGGTCTACTGGAAAAGGTTCAAACAGTCAAAAACTGGCATTTGGTAACTTGTTCCTAACCCAATATAGGGAGCACTGAAAGGTTCTACGCACATGCAGTGCACACAATATAAAAGATATCTCCCATTTACCGCCACTGCATTTACCATTTTCAGAAGGAGTTTTCCCAGAGAACCAATTATCTCACAAATTAGCACAATGAATTACTATATAACAAGGTCTCCCCAGCATTTTCCTTAACAGCAGATTTGAGACAATCTCAACTACCACGATTCAATTTAAATTTCTTCTTGACATGCTGAGTATACAAGACTGTGATTTACAGCAGTCTTGTTGTTAAGGTGACAAGGATTTTCTGTAGGGGCAAGCCTGGTTGCTGGATGTAGTGTCTGAATTGAAAAGAAAACCCCTCTTACCTGCAGATCTTGACCTTGAGTCTTTGTTTTACTTTCCATTCAAATGGCTGGCCTTTTCAAGCTGAGTGCAACTACTGATGAGTTTCATGGTTGCACCAATTATGCCCTTCATTACGTGTAAATGCCAGGCACTGCTACAAACGGAAGACTTGGAGCCATTAAAACTCGCTTCTGACAGTAAACACAGGTGTCACCATCAATCATGAGGTGACACAAGTACAACAATATGGAAGCAGATGTCAGCTTCACAGTACAGGGTTCATAAAATATCCTGTCATAAACACTAGAAACCCTCATTGTTTTCAAGTACCCTGGTGCAGGTTCTTTGCTCTGCCATCCATAAACTTATTTGTCATGTGTGTTGAGAAGTCAAGTTATGAATCACACAAAAGAATTAGAAATGCTTTGAAGGATGACTGGAAAATATTTTAAAATATACACTCCATACATTTGGTCAAAGATGTTAGCTTTTAATTGTTTTCTTTTTTTTCGGGGTAAATCAGATACAATAGGAAAATATATACCATGTATATGCTTGAAAGTCAAGCTGTAAGGTGCAGTAAAGCAACACATAACATAGTTTACGTAAGTATTTTTAATTAACAAATGATTTTTCCAGATGCTGATTTTTTTTTTTTTTTTTTTTTTTTTTATTTATTTATTTATTTTTCTTGACAGCAACAGATGTTTTTTCCCAAAAGCAGTTTAGCTTTTGGGAAATAAACTTGGCTCATACTAACCACTTATACAATTCTACTGCTCTAATCCGTTTAATGACCTGCTAGGCTAATACTTGCATGTTTACTCTCTCACTTCAGTTTGTAACATTTTGTTGCCATTCCAGTTACTTTTTTAAAAAAAAAAAAAAAAAAAAAAAAAAAAAAAAATGTTTTCCTACTTCAAAAACTTGGTGTTTTGCTTTTAACATTTTACTTTCCAGGAAAGCTGACAATACCTGAGAACAGCCTGCAGAGCTGGTCATATTATAATAAAAGATAGGAAGCTGCAGCAGCCAATACAGCCTCTCTTTCATCATAAACATTATTGTGTGGTGAAAACTGGAAAACACCCAGATCCATTAGATAAATAAAGTGATGTGCACTGTCTATAACACAGTTTTGAAAGCCATCCATAAAAATATGTATGCTACATGATTTGCAAAATTACAGCTTACTACTGGTATGCTGAAAGTTGTTTTAAGATGTGTGTCAATATGTTCGTTCTTGAAAAAAAATGGTATTTACTAAGGTGGTATTCATTAAAAAATAGTTTCAGAACCACTGATGTACATACATAGCAGTGTCAACCCTTAAGATCTTATATTGTATAGCTGTATAAATGTGAAAAATATTACAAATTTAAGATTAAAATGTCTAAATACAAACAAAGGTTTGTAGTTTGCTTTCAAAAAGTATCCATCTTCACATTTTAATTCACTTATTATTTCAAAATTTTAGCAGTACTGCTCATATCACACCTTGAAGACTACAGTGGCTCTCAAAAATTGAAAAGTTGTGTTGTAAAACAATTAGACCATGATAAGGTATTTCAAAAAATATTTCCAGTTGTAATGTGCCATTTTTCATGTGTAAATAAGAAAAACAAAGAAATCTGTGAGAATGAAAAAAAAATCTGCAGTTGCCTGGTTGTGTTAGTGCATCATCATCAATGCAACTATCAGCATCCTTTGATAAACATTTTGTGAAAGTGTGTTTTGATTAAATTTTGGCATCCGGGCTTCTTTAGAAGGAGTCTAACTGCATCCCACGTTTTCACTTTACAACATTGTCTCACAAGCGTTCCAAAGTTCACCAAGTCTAAAGGATTGTGACTATATCTCTTGTAAACAGATGTTGTCAAGTGACCCCACAGATTTTCTGTTAGATCTTGTTCTCGACTCTGGTTGGGTTATTCTAAAATACATTTTCTCTTGAAGTCATTCTTTTGTTGATTTGCTTTGTCTTACACTGGCACTGAAAAAACAAATCCCATCATATTCAGCCTTCTTGGAGACACCTAAAGGTTAAACCCTTACTCAATATGGAGAATACAGGACATTGTTGTCATATGTAGAGGACAGTCAGTTTTTGTTCGGAAATTCATGCAGTACCCTCAATGTTCCTGTCGGTCTATTCTCTCTCTCCACCCTGACCAGTTTCAGGCTTGTCTTTTGCTGAGTTTTCCAGTTTTATCCAGTTTTTGCAATGTGTCCATGGTCCCATATCTTTTCTCATTATTGGTTATTATCGGTGACTGCCTTTCCTGTACTATTGTGTACAATGGTGTGGATTTTTTGAAAGACCTTTCTCTTCACTGAGAACTTTGTACAATGACCACCTGTTGGTCCCTTGTAACCTGTCTAAAAACTATGGCTTAGTTAAAGGATGTAAATGTACAGATTTAAGGGAAATCTAACTTGGGCAGCTGAACTGTATTTCAGGTTAATTAGATTCCCCTTAAGTAATTGCATATATGAGCTCAAGAAGACTCAATTCTGAAACCAAATTAAAAGGTGCTTTAGCATATTATTAGTCTAAGGATGTGAACACTAATGCAACTAGATCATTGCAGCTATTTTAATGTCTATCTATCTATCTATCTATCTATCTATCTATCTATCTATCTATCTATCTATCTATCTATCTATCTATCTATCTATCTATCTATATTTTTTTTTCTAGTAAATTTGTTTAACTGTACAGGATATATGTCATAATATGTGGAAAAAAGTTTTGAGATGATGAATGAAGTACTCAGTGTATACTTTTGAGAGACACTGTATGTATTGGTATATTGCTATCATGTTAACAAGTGTTGCTTCATATTCTGGTATAAGACAACTTTTATATCTCCCCTCAGGAGTAGCTCTTTCCTCAAATCATATTTCTTTTCTACACATCTATATTTTTATTTCTCTTGTCAGTCATTATAAAAGAAGTGTCTGAACAAAAAAGTAAACACTGCAATAGCTGAAGCTCTTGGCAAGTGACCCCTGGAGAGCAGCGTGGTTGGGAGAAAGGGATTTGTTTACAGCCTGAGTGCAGATCACTGCTCTCTTCTTCCATTCTCGATGACATTTAACAGCCAACGGCATCGGGCGACACTGAGGACTGGAGACCTGGTCATCACAGCAAGTCAAAATCCTGCTGCTTATCCACCATACACACTGTAGGTTGGGTATTGAAAAAGGTCAATACTGTTGATCCTGATGAGTCATTAGGTACGTAAGTATAAGTAGATAGATGAAATGCAAGATGACTGTCTTTTATCAGAAGTTTTATTTTTGTTTTTCCATGTTGAGTACCCTTGTTACCTTTGTACCCCAGAAATCCTTTCATCTTTGTTCTAGATGCAGCTGATGCCATCATGAAATTTCTAGCTGATTTGGAAAAGGATGAAAGGATGGTGAAAATGATGGTGATGATGGTGATGATGCATCGAAAGCTGTTGTGTTGGGGTTTAGCTCCCTTTGCAGTGAGGAAGCATCACACCTGTTTTTGCATCGACAGCCTTGATGGGACCTCCTATAATCACAATTTTTATCCAAATTTAACCAATGGGAGACTGTCACATTCATTTCTCGTTGAGTTCAGTCACCTGGCGGATTTACATATCCCAGTAGTTAGCCTGGTGGCATAGAGATGTGAGTGGTGTTAAACAGAAATATCGAGGGAATGCAGAGTGAGCATAATACTGATTTCATATTGACTAACACATAGACAAAGTTGCATACAAATCCTAAACAAAAAGCATCATTAGTGGATGTTGCTGTGGATTGTATTATTTGCCAAGCTGTAGAGTCATGAGGCAACGGTATGATCTTACACTGCCATCCAGTGTTTGAGACACAGAAAACCTCTGAATTTTCTGAAGATTTAAAAGCAATTTAATTTATGCATTATGCCTGGATTTGGCAGGTACTTTATGATAACCACTTTGTTCAAGAATTTATATTAGAAGATTGAAAAAGTAACAGCAACAGTCTCAACCTGATCCATTTGACTTTATTAATATAGTTTCATGTAATGTTTCTTTGTATCCCCTTTTAAGACATTGTAAGTATAACTATAAGTTAAAATAGCCTTTAATGTATTGGAAGCCATTTTCTAAATAAAACATGGATCATGATCATGTTTTTCAAGGGAGAAAATATTCAGGATACATATTTAATTTTTGAAAATCTAAAACCTTTTAAGATCACTGTTAATTTTAAATGGCTGAAATATGCTCTGTATGTTTGGTCTGTAATGTGAGATTTGTGGATGTGAGGTTCTGTTGAAAGATTGGAAGTGGTATTATCTTACCCGCAGCAGAAGTGTCTTGGAGTTCTCTTTTAATACTGTTTTATGAATGTTTAAACCAGCTTAGATTTGCATCAGTAATGTGTCATTGGTGAATGAGCCAACTCTGAGAACCCACTCTCCTCATGAGGAGGGCAGACACTCCCAAGATTGGCATAGTGGTACAGAGGGGTAGAGACCAAGAGATGGTTTGTCGGATTTAAATTCAAGAAGGTTTAAAATGTTTTACTAAAATTATAAAGGAGACCTATTATGGTTCCTTTTTAACAAGTTAGGATAGCTCTAGGGCAGGGATCTTCAACTCCAGGCCTTGAGGGTTGGTGACCTGCAACTTCTAGATGTGTTTCTACTTCAACACACTTGAGTCAAATAATGGGATGATTAGCTGGACTCTAGAGAACTTGATTGCATAATGAGGAGGAATTTCAGTTATTTCATTGAGGTGTGTTGGACCAAAGACACATCTAAAAGCTGTAGGACATTGGCCCCCGAGGCCTAGATTTGAATACCCTCCTTTTAGAACGAGCTGTTTTAGGGCTATGTCCTAAAACAGAGCTCTGTTGGGGTGGCTCAGTCCCCCAACCCTCCAACTCAATATTTACACTTGCACTTTATGTGAAATTGGCTGCAAACATAAGCACAATTGTACAACCGTACATCTTTGACTTTGAGTCAGATTCAGAAGCAGAAGAAGTGGAGCCTCCTGCATAACCATCAAGGATGCAGCAGTGATTTCTGAATAATAAGTCAACAATTCAATTCAATTCAGTTTATTTATATAGTGCCAGTTCACAACAAATGTCATTCTGAGGCGCTTACCAAAAAGAAAAAAAAAAATCAATCATACATACATTCCACTTGATTCTAGTTATCAAACAGTACAGTAAGCTCAATTAATTATTCAAAGTACTTCAAAAAGTTTCTAAGGAAACCCAGCAGATTGCATCGAGTCATTGACTTTCAGCATTCACTCCTCCTGGACAAGCATGTGGTGACCACATGGCATTGTGTCATTGACTTTACAACAATCCCTCATATCGAGCATACAAGTAGCGACAGTGGAGACGAAAAACTCCCCTTTAACAGGAAGAAACCTCTTCCTGGTTTTTTAAAACAGCTGGTTTTCCAAACACCAAAAAACATATTCCTGGAAAATATCTGGATGTTTTGTTTTATTTGTAGCACTTGGACTGTTTATAGAAGCAGTAGAGACACAACTGGAAGTACAAAAGTGTGCAAAAAGTGAATTTTGCATTATCAGTCCTCTTTAAGCAATAGGAGAGAATCAAGAAACTCTCCACATAGAAAAGCCCCAACACAAAGCAAAAAGCCCTTTATGTAATAATTACACTATTTTATTTTATGCCTATGCCCAAAAGGTGAGAGGCAACCAGGTGTTGGCATCTTATAGTTGTTAATCAGAATTGCTGGCCTGTGCTTCTCTGGGAAATGGATTCAAATGGATAATTTCTGCACAAGGGTGCTCTTATAATGTCTTATATGTCTTGTGCTTGTCAAAAGCAGTGACATTTTTTGTGTCCCCCAATCAAAAACTGTGTTGTGTGTATAACTCTTACCTAACTATACCATACCATTGTCCTCTGGACCTACAACTGAAGGGGGCCCAGGAATGGTGCAGTAATGGTCGGTTGTATGGGCCGCTTTTATGATGGAAACAGACAAAATAGTGTATCGAACCACGTTGACTCATGCTATACCACTCAGCGGAAACAAGTCATTAGTTCTCCATGTTTTCTATGAACTCAGAACACAGTATCTGCTTCCTGTATTTACATTTGGTACTCCTGGACCAATAAACAGACTGAATGTTTTATTTGTAGTGACAGGTTTTGGTTCAGTTAGACCAGGGGTGTCAAACTCATTTTCATTTCAGGTAATATCAAGATCAAGAATGTCTTTAGAGTGCCGAATGCATTGATAAAAATACCCATTGACAAACAGTTAAAATATGAATAAACAGCCATCTCTCTTGAAATTAAATCATATTAAACACATTTTCAATTTGATCTAATTTGGTGGAATACAGATAAAGCTGCTGTGATTTGATTAATAAAATAATATTTAAGCACACAACTATTGTATTAAAAGGTCGAGAGGGCCACATAAAAACCTCTGATGGGCCCATGGGCCTTGAGTTTGACACGTGAATTAGATTTTTATA
The DNA here is from genome assembly GCA_014839685.1 of Anableps anableps. Lineage (NCBI taxonomy): Eukaryota > Metazoa > Chordata > Actinopteri > Cyprinodontiformes > Anablepidae > Anableps > Anableps anableps. The sequence goes on along the minus strand of CM026086.1, from coordinate 21,948,246 downwards.
TTTGTGGGGAAAAAAACAAACCACCCGAAGAAGTTACAAGTTAACAAACTCACCAATTGCATCCTGGGTGCACAAGGGAGCTTATCACAGATCCTTATTCACAGTAGCTGTTGACTTTATAACCGTCACTGCTCCCAACATATTCAATAAGTATTAACAGTTCTGCTGTTATTTGCACAGTTTTTTCATTTCCTGTAAATAATCTGTTTTTTTTAATCCACAAATATACATGTATATTTTGTACCTTTTTTTTTTTTAACTCATCCTACTCGTTTCACATTTATTTTAATCAGAGTATGCTTTTTTTAATAACTGCACAGAATTTTTTTCTTATGCTGTAAATTTGCCCTGACTGTACAGTCTCTTATTTTATTTTTGTGTGAACATGCATGCTTCCATCTGCCTTTCACTTTGCTGCTGGTACACCTGAATTTCCCGATTGTGGGACACAAAAGCATATTTCTGTTCTATTCTATTCTATACTATTCTAATTCAGACTAAAGCAAACTAAGCATAGGTGTGAAAATGCCTTTAGGCTTTGGTTTGGGTTAGAAACTAAGTGTACATGTTTGGAGCAAATGTATATTTCTAGGAAATAACATTTGTTGCTGTAATAAGCTCTCACGTGTTTGAAAATCATCTGTATTTTTATTGTTGTTTTTTAATGAAATGACAACAAAGGAATTTGTGCGTCATTGTGAGTCATTCCTGGATGTCTGCCAGTAGAGTTGCACAGTTCCTTTTATACCACATGATGGCGATATTTTGTCAGCATTAACAGCTGAAACAGCAAAGTAAGATGGGAAATATGTGTGAAACAAGTGTAGGCGGGGGTTGTTATTGTGATTCAGCTCCTTGCCACAGGAGAGAGAGACCTCTCAGAGACGCACTGCATATTTTTCAAAAATTCATGAAAAAGAGGCAACAAATAAAAAGCCTGTGGGTATTATGAATTTGATTTAGTGGCTTAATTCTCAAGGGAGACAGAAAATGGGGGTAGGAAAACAGCATGCGGTGGTTCATAGAGTGTTGTGGTAAATTACACATTTAGGGGCAACAAATTGCAACCTGAATGCTTGTTTACTGTTTCAACGCATCCAGTGCTAAAAAAAGATGCATGCATGTGATTTGTCTTTCTTTTGCAAACCTGTTTGACCCCAACTAGGGTAAATTCTTGTGTTTAAAAAAGACTGCTTATGCCTATAAAACATCAGAAACTGTGTTTGAATTCTTCTGTGCTTCATGAAGGCATCATTTAGCAACATGAAGGGTGTGTAAGAGAGAATGTATTTGTTGAGTCTGTTTCAAGTTCATGAGCTTCTGCTTTACAATGCCAACCTCCCGCAATAAAAAATATATCATTTAATATCATTTAATATTAATGATTACAACAAATCACTGAATAAGCAGGTCTTTGCAGAGTGCTGAATGTGATGAAGGGTAACCTTTACAGCAGTCCTTTACAGACATCCGCCTGATGACTGATGTAGAATGCTGTCCGCCCAGGTTTGCTTTTAATAAATGTAAATGGGTAGATTTTGCATCAGTATCAAGTGTAGAAAAAAGCTCAACTTTCTCCCAAAGCTGAGTGTACAGAGGTGGAAATGAATCAATGAAAAATACAGGAAAACAGATTTCCAGCAGGCATGCTCATCCTTCAAGTTCAGCTTTATACATGAAAAAAGGAAGAAAAGAACTGCCAGCCTGTAACTACTCTTTATCCTTTCACACTTGGTCCTTGAATGTCTCCTTCTGGAGACTTTTCAACAGTTTGTTAACTTTACAAGTCTCTGACTTACTGTCTTTTTGGTGTTGAAGTTATCTCCAATTGCTCATTTTCAATATGTTTTTATGCAGTTTCAGTTATATTCTGGAGTGTTTGTTTCATCCATTTTTTATATATGGTTCTATATTTTTATAGATTTTCATCTCTTCTTGATTAATTCACCTTTGAGCTGTCATTTTTACATGTCCACTGGATCATTTTGACAACATTTCAGTTCCTTTTCTGAGTATCTCTGTTTCAGTTTTTCATTTGTTTTTGATATCTGCAGCCATTTTGCATGTATTTGCTGCAGTTTTGCATCATGCACCATCTCCCTGCTGTCCTTTTGTATTTAGGAGTACCTCCCTCTGCATTTGCACTGGGGTTTGTATCTATTTGTATTCATTTACCATCTCCCTTTTGTCAGTTCTGTCTCGATTTGCATATTTATTTTGTGCGCGAGAGTTTACAGTCCATTTAAGTTTGTTCACCATCTCATTTTAATTGCTTTGCACATTTTCTGCTTTTTAAAATTTTCTTGTGGTTGTGTGCTTCACTTTGTGCTATTTTGTGGATCTGTGTAATTGTTTTGAGTCATTTTGCATCTCTTCAGAGTTGCTCTGGGTAGCTATGTGGAAATTTAATTGAGTTTCCAACAAGGAATGCCAATCATTTCTTAAACAGTGTCTAAACCAGAGCTTAGGACTCAGGAGACGAACTTGATCTAATGGTCATTCCTTCAGATTTTTCAAGGAATGTTCTTTATGGGTTAAATTTTTTTAAAATTTAGAATTTACAAATTAGATCTACTTTAGGGAAATTTTAATATCTCAAACTTTAAACTAGATCAAGGCAATGGTTCAGTTTGGAAAATCCGTGTAACCAACCATCCTGAAATTAAGCATTTAAGAAATATATCTAAAAAGTAATTTGAATATATTCAACAGTTTTTCAAATATGTTTCACTTTATTCTTACACTGTATTATATTTTGTCAGATTGTATGGATTTCTCTATAAAATTTTACATTTCTCTATTTAGTACAAATTCCTCTCATATTCCAAACTCGGATTTTCCATGCATGACATAAAAGTGGATTTCAACTTTGCAGATTAGAAAACTAAAACAAACAGTAATCTGAAAAGATGTGGCTGAGGTTGAGCGCACCTCTTGGGAAGTAATAGGCAATATCGATATAAATGAGGAATGATCACTTTGCATTACACTGCATGGCTCCAGAGGAGCAGGGAGTGACTCCAGCTGGCATCATCTCCTTCACTTTCTCAGCCCAAGTGAATGCAGTACAACAACCTGACACTGGTGAGCGCACTGCAGCTTTTATTCCAACTCACTCACACCAGGATCTGCAGCAGCCAAAATCAAGCCAACCAGCATGAGCCACACACAGGCAGGAAATTAATTTGCAACGCCTTCAAAATAAATGACCCAAGTCTCTTATGGGAGGAGGAGGCACTTTGAAAACAAAGATGAAGGTGATTTCTGCACTTGGATACTAAAAAGCTGATGTGTGAAATTTGTGCTTAAATTTTATTTATGTTTGGGTCTTTTCCTGCAATTTTGCAAATGACAGATTTTAACTCATATAATCAGAGTTACTATCTTTTAAGTGGAGGCAGAAATTAGCAGGGACTTACAGGTGCAGAGGCCTAACATTTTGTGGTCGCAAAATAGAGGATTTCTCTTTTTAATTAATGCAGGTTTTACAAACACCATATTTTCTAAGTTTTCAAGTGCAAACCCATGTCACTATAAGAAGCAAGACACAACCTCTTTTAGGAGGGATCATTTTGGAAAATGAACTCAATTTTCATTTGGAAAAGATCAGAAATCCTTTAAGATGTGTACTTAAATATCCATTGACTTTAATTTGAATACATCAAAGAAAAAGAAAAGTGAAGTCTCAGAACTACCTCTTGCCAAGGGCCACACACCCTCTGAAGTTCAACGCTGCTGTTAACAAAATTTTCAAACTTTGATCTGGTTTTGTTAAAGTATATGTTCAAGCTTTCTTGGAGCTGCCAGTCTAGCAGGAGGCTTCAAGCAGCTGCAGAGTCCGCTTATAGCTCTGGCCAGCCCTGTTGGTAGAAATGAGTGGACTGAAGAGAGAATTGTTCAAGTACAACTCTGTACACACCATCCGGAAAAATTTGAATGTGGATGCTTCCATTTATTGGAGAGCTGTATATCTGGTTAGGTTGAGAGAGTGAAAAACTTGGGAAAAGCTGGTTTTCTGGTTTCAGTTTATATTGAGATTTCAAAAAGTTACAATCAGCAAAAAATGTTTCCCATACCTTCCCTATGTTTTAAAGTTGCTTAAGTGAAATGCAATGCATAGCCAGTACTTTCTCCCACAGTTTGAAGCATTAAGCTACAACTACTGTCGTCCCCCATGCATTGCTGTGTACTGTTGATTAGTCAGAATGGTATCTAGACTTTTACCTTGCTAAAAGGGAAAAAAAAAATTAGGCCATTTCTGGTGGTGAATAACATGATCAGTCATGTTGTGGAAAGTGAAGGAGTGCCACCCAACACCTGGGCAGATAGCCAACTAATTATCCAGCTAATAAGAATCCGTTGGACCATTACATCTACACTGTAGATTTTCTTTAAGTGTGTAGATTGTTAATGCTATTTTTAAAGATAACTAATAACTGTAATAATAATCAAGGGTAGAATATTTTAGCAGCAGCAGTATAAATAATTGCTGCTACTCTGTTTTGAATAGCAGCACTTAGATCATGTGGTACATTTTTGTTTTAAATTATTGTATAAACATTGCCCCCTTTTTCTCACTGTGTTATGTCTCCTATAACATTTATGCTTTGTATGAAGTTGTTGCTGCCATTAACTTTTTGTTCTCTCAGTTGAAGGTACTTTTGGCCCTTGATTAAACATGTTTCTATCCTGAACAAAGTAATTGAAAACGGCCCTTAACTAAATTAACTTCTGTGTTTTTTATTCGATAGATGGAACTTCTGGATTAGTAGTAGTCTCTTTAATGTGTTTCTCAAAACATGGTCTACTTACCACTAACAGAGCTATTGCTGCTAATAACTCTGCGTACCATATTTTTCTTTAACAAAGAAAAGTGTCTGCTGTATTCTTTGGCCCTTTGCCCTCATCTAGGGCAACGATATCCAGGAGTGAGTTTGCATTATTCAGCTGTATTCGAAATACTGTGATGATGGAGTAGAATATGTAGTACAAAAACTTATGTATTAAGTCAATTTCAAATGACCTCTTAGAAGTAGCTGAAGCAATAAAATAATCTACATACATGAATCAGGAAAATGTATTTAATTACTCTTACAAAATAATGCCTTTAGTTGCTACTTTGTATCTTAAAATAATTTATAACTATTGTATATGCTGTTTCTGTTTTTTGTCAAATTAACCATCTTTACTTGACTAAGCAAATAGTTGGCAGCAACAACGCTATATATATATATATATATATATATATATATATATATATATATATATATATATATATATATATATATATATATATATATATATATATATATATATAAAATTGTAAGTAAACTTAGGGAGTAACGGGTTTCAAAGTTTGAAATCCACTTTTGGAACTTTAGAAGCAAAAGTGTGCTTAATCTTAATTCATCTGATTACAAATCTAAAGTTTGACTTTTTGATCCTCTGTGAGAAGTTCGCTCACAGGCGCCCTCTGCTTGCGCAGGTTATGTCGCTTTGTTTTGGGATGGCTCTAATATATATGTATATGATCTAATAACTCTGATTGTCCTGTAATGTAATTTGGATTGAACAGGACTTTATTTTGTTGGATCTGAATTTCACAATACGACTGCAATATCTTGTTTTGAAATGATCTTGAATTTGGACAGAACTGGATTCCATATTTCTAGAAATGAATCAGAGCTTTTCGTAAAGTGCCTTGAAATGACGTGTTTTTAAGATGGCAGTATGTAAATAAACTGACTTGAAAACTTAACCGAAAATTCACAAGTATAGTTCAACCAAAACACCACTTTAAAATGAAAGTACAAAGACTTTTATTTTAAAAATTCTTCACCGGATGTTGTGTTTCCCCTCCTCCCTGCTCTGTGTTGACACCGGCCATTCAGTAGTTCTCCACCGAGCAGGCTGGACTGCCGTATTCAGAGATTCAAGCTCCTCCAGTTCCTGTTTCCGCTGCAGCCTTTCTGCTCAGTTTTCTGGAACATCAAGACTCGCATCAGACCCAGCCTCCAGCAGCCTCCCCGCAGCCTCTCCGGTCGGATGCCTCTGGAAGCCGGCGCGTCAGATAAAGGTAGGAAGCAAACTATCCCCGCTTTCATTTCTGACGGAAACGCAAGCGCTGTAAAAGGAGGCAGCGCTTAAGCTTACATTTCCCGGCCTGTTGACTGCGTCGCGGCTGATGAAATCAGGGTAGCCAAATCGCCGTCACGGCAGGGAGCAATCCTTCTTACAGTTATATGAGCGCCGCTGCTCGGATGTGTTTGTGGGTGTTTGTGGGGGGATGAGAGGATGCTACACGGTGCTCCGCGCCATGCTTTGTTTATTAGTGAGCAAAGCAAGTAGGACCTGTGTTGTTACCTTGGACTCAGTTGTGAGACAGTACCTTCATTGTGGTGGAAGAATTAATCATTTATTTGACAGCTTTTCTTTAAGATATGAGAGCTAGAAACCCCCTAGTCCACAACCTAAGTATGTTTGTGTTGGTAGCTGCTTGAGGTTATGCCGTTAAGTGAGGGTGAAACACATATGACCCACAACCTGGAAAGAAACCCGCATGACACAGTTTGTCATGTATGTGCATCCTCTTGCCTCGTCTTGTTTTTGTTATGAGTGCAGCTGCCAGTTTGGTCAGCTTCATCGCATTGCTGCTGCTGCTGCCAGGAGGAGAAATGTTCAGGGTAATAATCAGCACAGTCAAGCAGGAGTTTGCTTTCAGTATCTGGAGGTGTGGTTTAATAAGGCCTCTGATACAGTGATTAAATGCAGCGGTCTGGCATTACATCAGGATAGTGATAGGAGGACTTCTGTTTCACACAACTTTAAAAGCTGGATGATTATAGAGGCCGACAGCTTTCATGCAAAAACAATGTATGCAATACAATGACATGTTAGATGTGGATGGTGTGAAATGACCTGGTGTGAATGTGCAACTATTTGCAAACTGCATGGATACGGTACATGTAAATATTTACGACCTGTTCACTTTTACATGATTTATTCTTCTCTGCCTTTGTTGAAAAAGAAATCCCCACAACATGATGCTGCCACCACCGTGTTTCACCGTGGATATGGTATTTTCCGGGTGATCTGCAGTGTTAGTTTTCAGCAAAACACATATTTGCTGTCACCAATGGCTTGTGACTTCATTTTGAAAGCCCGTATTTGTGAAGTGCACCACTAATAGCCGTCCTGCCAGCAGGATGTAGAAAAGTTCACAGAGTAGCTCTTATCTCTGCTGCTTGTTTTATAAGACTCTTTTCATCTTCCTTTCATGACAGCATGCTGTTTGACAATAAATGCCATCATAATTCTAGACTTCCAGTCCATTTGCACCAGCATTTTATTATTTGCATTGCAGCTGCTGATAAGGTGGAAGGAAACTCAACACCTATGGCCAACTAATTCATCATTAATGTTATCTTATAAGGCCCGCTTTGGTTACTGCCAGAGCAGATTGATTGAGTTAGTTGCCCTAATCCATTCATGAATAAGTAAACAGCTGTATATATTACGGCGACAGCACTTTGTGCCATAGTTAGAGGCGGGGGGGACTCGCTTCTCATATTCTGGCGGCGACGACAAGGCCGCCTTAGATAGATGTCTGCCTAAATTTAAACTGCTTTCAACTGTCAGTGGCCAATTATTTTACGTAAAGCAAAAGTGACTCACTGTTCTGCTACAATTTGCTTTGATCAAGGCTGCCGTACCATTTTTTTTTTTTTTTTTTTTTGCACTGAACTTGGGTATTCATATCTGCCAAGTGCAAATAATTACATTGGAGTAGTTAATTCAAGGCTGTACAATTTTTGATGATTAAATCAAATAATAGTGAAGGCACTCAGAATGACTCTTAATATTTGCAAGGAAGGTTTTGAAGCTTTTTTGCAGAATCCAGTTCTGACTTTTTGAATGAATGACACATTACCTACCATGTTTACACTGAGTTACATGCATAAGTAATGCATTTGAGAGAAGTAGCCTTCCTCACCTCATCTAATCTGTTCTTCTCCATTTCCTGTATTTCATTCTCTCTCTTTCTACCCTTTGTGGCCCCACATCTAATACCTCACACCACTGTCTGTCTTCATTTTTTGACTAATGACTTCATTAAACACATTAGTGTTGCTCTGCCAAAGCCGTTAGGCGCGCTACACTGAGCAAAAATTGGCGGTGACTCCTGTGATAATTTAACCTGTATATAAAATGTTGGCATTTCTCACATGGCGAGGAGGCTTTCTGTGTTTGTTTGCCTTTTTTTTGTGTAGCAACTCGCTGCCAAGTGGAGTTTTATTTAAAATAACACCCGGATTTGTTTTTCATTTCGGTTCTGTCTGCAGCAGCAGCTCCGTCACCTGCACAGCTAGCACCCATGTTTGCATGAAAAGCCATTCTAATTTCAAGCATCACAGTGTTTTGGCTCAGTGTACAGTGTGTGTATAATGCTTGATATTGGCTTCAGTGTGCTGTGTATACATCCCCTTTCCTGCTTTTGTTGTTCCAGATATATCCTCGTTATATATATTTTTTTTTTTTTCCTGAAAACATCAGTAGGATGATGATGGGGATGGATTTCTGGGGAGAACTTGAATGAAGCTGCAAAACAAAAGCAAGACTTATTTTCAAGAAATGTTTTGAGTTGGGGTACCTCATACTTTGAGCACAAACAACAAGGAAGTAAAAACTATGCAAGACTTTAAAATCTTTGTAGAAAAGTGTGTTAACAATGTTACCAAAGAAAGTATGCTTTTAGAGAAGCATTGTATTGTTGGTCTTGTTAATCTCTGTACAGGGTATCCCAGTTTTAGGCTATAATAGCTCTAAATAAAGCAGAAGCTATTGAAAAGATGCTTTTATCAAATAATATATATATATATATATATATATATATATATATATATATATATATATATATATATATATATATATATATATATATATATATATGTAAAGGATTATGGATGCATTCTGTGAAGAAGAGGAGGACGTTTGTTTGCAATTGGTGGATATTTTGTGCAATATTTGCCTTTCATGTTGGCTTTCTTTTTCCTCGACCATCGTTTGAAGCCAAATACTAACCTAATAATGTGTACAATGGCAATAATAAGTATTGAACATGTCAGTATTACTATTGACATGAATATCACTACTTGAGTAATATAAACATACAAGGAATTGAAACCAAAACAGTCCATAAATTGGTAATAGTGTAATAAGCTGGAATGGCACAGAGAATAAATATTGAGCATGGTTAGTGAAATGTTTTAAGGAGAAAAGCCTTTGTTGGTAACGACAGCATCCTTTGTTAAGCTTATCAAGAATGTCCCAACTACATTTCTGCTGTCATTCTGCCTTTAATTATATGGAGCCCCCCCATTACCATACGCTAAAAAACAGCTCAACGCCATAATGTTCCCACCTCCTAACTTCACAACTGGTATGTTAGTTTTCTGGTAATGTGCATTGCCATCTCTCTTGCAAACATTTCATGTAAGGATCCTGCCACATGAGACTGTACTCTCCCAATGTTATATTGGCTTGTCTAAATGTTCAGCAGCAAGCTTTAAACATGCTTCAAAGTGCCCTTTTTTCATCAGTGGAGTCTGGCGCAGTAAGGCCATAGAAGCCTTTGCACTTGAGTGAATTACTTCTTGGAAAACCAGCTTCTGCTTATTCCAGGTGTATCTGATGACCTCTGTGAATGGTCTTTCCCTGTTATATACTGAATATTCTGGAATACTGTACTTTTCATTTCCAGGTTATCATGCCAAAGGTGCTCACAGGAACATTCAAAAGTTTAGATATGTCCTTAACCAGTGCCATCAATATGTTTTTGGAAAAAATAAGGTTGAAAGGATGTTGAGAGTTCTCTTTGTATGTATGAATTACTTAGGCTGTTACTCACTTACAGGGTTAATTTCATGTCAATAAACATATTAGAAATATATATACTAAGAAAAATATTGACATGCTCAACACATATTTTTCCCCATGTTGTGCAGTGGGACTTTTAAGAGAACCTCTGTATGGTGTGTATGTAGACACTGAATTTCTTTTATACCTTTTCAGAATGTGGCTAAAGGGCAAAATCTGTAGGAAAAAGCTGTTTCTACATCAGTCTTCTCCCGCTGTCATCCTTTGCGGAGGGCCATTATTATCTGTATTGTAAGACAGAGTGTCTGGCTGGTGATTGTGCGAGCCAATCACAGGGTGAGTGTGAGGCAGGTTTCCATGGAGAATGGCGGCGAGGACCGGCCCAAGAGGCTGCTGAAGCTCAGCTTGAACAAGCTAGACTGATCTGGGCTGATAGCATTCTCCAGCAGGTGAAAGAGTACGGCCCCAGAAGATTCAAGCTGTTTGTCTTTCTGTTTCACTGAGGAGTTTGGAAAGAAAAGAACAATAGTATCTCTACTCAACAGCTTTGTGGCATTAGGTTGGATTTTTTTCTAGACAGTGGATTTATATCCCATAAAGCTATCTTTGTTGGGTATCAAAGATGTTACAATGTTAGATTTGGGTTTTCGTTTAACTCAGCCTTTGTTTCAGTTGTTAACAGTACAAGGTCTTGACCTGAACTCTACCTCAAACGGTCTGTTGCCCTGGCTCTGTTTGGCCCTGCAGCGAAGTTTCTCAGCAGGACAAAAAAAAAAAAAAAAAAGAAAAAAAAAAAAAGAAGATAACATCAGAAAAGATATGTATTTCCATGCACACATAAGCAGTCTTATGTGTGCTTGGTTTTGCTATATCTTGGGGAGTTATTGCTTTAGCAGCCATCCTTGGGAAGTGAGTCTTCGAACATTTTTTCTTAGCTCATTGGGGCTGTCTAGAAATAGGCATCTCACCCATCCAGTACTTATCCTATAAAATCCAGTGTAACTAATTGGCATCTGTGTGTAATTGAGTCTCAGTATAAATACAGCTGTTCTGTTAGGGCTTTAGAATTTTGTTGGACCACATTAGGGAACAAACTGCCCAGTAAAAAAGCAGGACTGTGGTTAGGCTATTAAACAATATCCCAAGCTCTGGACATCTCTAGGGCACACTTCAATCCATCATCCAAAAATAGAAAGGTCCCCACTGTGAAACACTGCTGTGGCTACATCATACTGTGTGGATGCTTTCTTCAGCAGGGGCAGGGAAGGTTCTCAGAGTTTATGGAAAGACAGATTGAGCTACATACAGGTTTTCTTTCAAGGCAATTCTGAAAGAAAACCTTCTAGAGGCTCTGAAAGATTTTAAACTGCAGAAAGGTTCACCACCTAGCGCAACAATGATCCTAAACATACAGCTAAAGCTATAATTGAATAATTCAAAAGTACGCATTTTCATGTTTTGGAATTGCCAAATCAGTGTTCAAACCTAAAGTTCAGGATCATTGCCAGGACTTGAAAACTGACTGAACTTAAGCTGTTTTACAAAAACAGTCATTCACCCATTCACACACACATTCATACATTGATGGTGGTAAGCTACTACATTGTAGCCACAGCTGCCCTGGGGCAGGCTTACAGAAGCGAGGCTGCTATCCACCTTTGCCACAGGACCCTCTGACCACCAGCAGCAGGCAAGACAGAGCAGGGGTTTGAACTGGCAACCCACTGATTGCAGGACAAACTCCTAATACACCTCGAGAGAAAAAAAAACAAATGGCAAAAATGTCTGTATATCCAAAGACGAGATAAAATGTGATTAGATAAATCAACTACATCAAGAAAAATCAAAGTTTTCAGCTCTTTCTCTTCCTTAACAGCTGAATTCAAATGGGAATGACGAGCAGTGGGAATCTTTTTGGCTCATCAAAAGTTGCTCAGGGATTCACAGTGGGACACAAACAGCCCCCACCACCCTCACCCCCATCCTTCCTCAAAACCTCCCACATCCTCACAGATTCCCCTGGTGTTTAGTACCATGGGCCCATCAAAGTGCCTTTTAGCCGCTGTGAGTCCACGGCTGAGGATGGGATCAGAGCGAGCACGGAGGGCTGGAGGGACTCAGAGACGCTGTGAAAAATTCTCAGCTGCCTGACAAGATACTGTGCTTTCTGGGTTTTAGGAAGTGGCACCACACAGTGCCTTACCTAAAGCTGGATCTGAGTTCGCTTTGGTCTTCAAGAGCTCTTCCTCTGAATTGGAGTGTGTTGAATGCTCAACCCACTCTGGTAACATCAAAGGGATACGTAGGACAAAAGCTTGGAGTTTGGAAAAAGCAGATTGAGCAATAGATTGAGATGGCTGCCCAGCTTCAGGCACAAACACTCAGATCATCTCTAGAACACAAAAGAATAGCTGAAGAACCAGACGCTGGACATTAGGATCATAGTGACAATAGCCGCAACTGCATCCTCCAACCGCAACAAAACGAGTGTTCAGGCCTACAGCGACATGGAGAAAAGCAGAAAAGAACACGACTATGAGCTCATGTGACAGAACTGGTGCAGTTCCCACACTGGTAGAAAAGGTTGTGTGCCACGCCTGCCTCTGCATGGGGGGAAATTAGGCATTATTTTGTTTTCAACGCTGAGCTAAAATTTCCCAGCAGCAGCTCCATCTCCCCACACACACACACACACACACTCACACACACACATGATGAATGTCCTCCATTTAGCCAGGAGTATCTGATTTAGTGCTAACCAGTATCGAGTGCCCTGAGTGTGACCTCATCCTGTGTCCAGAGAGGGTTCATCCTCAGGCCCCTGGAATGCGGGTGCTGGAATGCAATGAAAGGTGGGCATTATCTTGCTCACAGGCCGGGGTGGGGGGCTATACGTACCAGTCCTCCCTCCTGGAGGGCTTCTTTGTTTAATAGGGCAGTGTTGTGATTGCTGTCGTGAAACTATTGATCCCTAAGGGGAAAATTCATCTGTGACCTGAGAGGTCATAAAGCAAGGTCACCTGCTTTGTAAAGCCCCCCATATGTCTTTGCCAAGTTCACAAGAGGTAAGGTGATTAATGTGGATGGTTTACTCTCTATATCGCTCAATGAGTTCATTGTAAGTGCATGTGGCATTTGCAGCGTGTGCTCCTGATGGTGTGGCGGTGTGCGGGCGGCAGCTGAAACGGATTGCGAAGGATCGGAGAGGATTGGCCTGATTGGATTTCAGCCACAGGAGTCCTGTCACCTGGCACAGCATGGTGCTCTGGAAGATGGCGGGGTTGTAATCAGACAGCAGTCAAACTGTGAAGAAACAGCAAAATCGGCAGTCAGGCACTGATGGCACACTTACTCACAATGGGGAAAAAAATGCCAACAAGTACTCTGCGTAACTCAAGGGGCTTGTGAACCTACACAATCTGAAGAAAGTAAAGAATTGTACTTAAGCATTTTCAAAGTCTTGAATAATATGCTAAAGTAGATGAGAGAAAAATATTGGTATTACAGGAGTGATTTTCCTGTCCATTTGTCTACTTTCTAAATAAATTAACTTTTAAAATAAGTTGCTTTTTTTTAACTGAAGATCTCATCCATCCATCCGTCCGTCCATCTGTTGAGAAGTCTATCCAGTATGCTTGTCTTTTCGTCTGTCCATCAAGCCATTAAATTATCAACACATACATCTGTCCAAGAATTTTTACCACCAGCCATCCAGCAAGGGGTTTTTGCAGATTCCATATTTAAAGCCTGATCACCATAGAAACTGATTTTGACAAAGATGTATATAAAAATGATTAAACTATGTAGTTAAGTCGCCTTCAAAGACTCAAATGCTGTGTTTTCTGACTGGATTCCAGGCATATCTGCTATACTTACCATCTTGTTACAGGTTGGACTGAGATTCGGTGCTGTATGAAACAACCTCTTCTGTTTAACTTTCTTTTTATAGTGCTTGTTAAAAAGCACTCTGGGAAATATAGGAAATCAGTAACTCAAGCCAAATATGAAGAAAAACAGAAACAACAAAATTGTAAATATACCAATCAAAACTGAAATGCATTGTTTGTTACATATTGTGCTTCTCAAAACATTGCGGATGTACCTAAAGACAGAAGACGTTTTTTTTTTTTTTTTTTTTTTTTTTTGTATCACTGCACAGTGGAGTGAGGGGGATTTAATAGGGGTCATCAGCAAAAGATTCAGCTGATAATGCAGAGAAGGAAGCAGAGTGGAATTTTAAGTACTCGACTGTTAAAGGTACATGGACATATTCAAACCATAAGAGAATGAATGTAATCCTTGATCCTAACATCTCAGGCCTATTGTTGCAAATTCAAATAGACCTGAAATGATTTTCGTTGCTCTTGAAACGTTTCCTTTTTTCATTTAGCATAGTGAGCAGCATGGCCTTCTTATTGGAGAAAAATTATGAAAAGTGGATGTTATGTTCATATTTTGTACAGTGCATATTCTCTGCTAGGTCACTTTTTATCTTATTCAGAAAATCTACAACTTTCACAGCTTCTTTTCTGCTAGTCAGGAGTAACATAAGAAGACTTTCAAGGTGGTCTGACATTAAAAAAAAAAAAAAAAAAAAAATCATTCTGTCACTATTAACTTGACTCTGTCTGTACAGGTAATATATTCACTTGTTTTATCGCTTTCTATCAGTTTGAGTTCATTACTCTTGGCCGCTGCATGCTATTTTTACAATCCTTCTGCAACCCAAGGACAACCAACATGTCAAGGAGCAGCTGTGATTCTCACAGTGAGCAAGCTTTACTTTAGGCTTTCATGCAGTCGGCTCAGCAAAATGCTAAAGCACAGAGCTACTAGATCTGCAAAGCAGGGAGAAAGCATCACATCAGCATGTTTTGACAGTTATTGTAATTGTGGCGCATTTAAAGAAAGGATTTATGATAATATTAACCTAACAGATGTATTTTGAAACATTTCCAGGAGCTTTCCCCTCTTCGAATACAGTTGTAATATCTCTTATTAGACCTCACTGTGATGTTCAATTTATGATCACTTAATGGTATTCCTGGGTATTAGGAAGCTGTGTTGGCTAGGAAAGTCTCATTTCCAATGCTTCTGTTATTGATTGAATTATAAAATGAATTTATAATGCTTATGTTGCCGCTGGTGCAATATAGATGCTCTTCTTTTATTTTATGCTGCATTGTCAATAAAAATTTTCTCCTCCTTGTGCCAGCGCAGATGGAAGTTATTTGTTGGTTGCTGGGGCAGTCAATCTAAGCAATGCGTGTGCTTTATGAAAAGCAACATGTATTACTCTTGAGAGTAAGCAGACAACACAGGATGCCAGCGGTTTTTCATGTACAAGAAACAATTGAATTTTTCGTTCCGCATCACCTCTAAAATAACTATTTTCAGAAGTGGAAAAAGTCGCTGTCTGCTTCTGTTAACAGATGCTATGTTGAAAGTAAATTGAGATGTGCAATTATTGTTTCTTTGTGTTGATGTGTGATTCTTTTCCCCACATGTAATCCCAGTGTTTTTTAATATTTTGCAAAGCTGCAGCTTCCTAATTAATGACTAAGAATCTAAATTGTTTGTGTTATTATGCTCTCGGCAAGTTTGCTCTTCATACCCGTGCTACAACTTTAATCATTCATCTACAGTATATAATCTCTTTCTGCATTAAGCTTCTTATTTATTATGATACAAGATTATATGCTCTCTGGTGTCTCTGAAACTTCAGTCAGTTATGGAGTACAGTTTTTACTGACATGTATAGAGTGGCGGAGGCACAGTTTGAGGCTATATACAATAAAAAATATATTTTTTTTTATTTTCCTTTTGATCATTTGTTTTCCCTGTTTACTTTTTATGTCAGGGTCTTTTGCTTTATGTGAGATTGCTTTACATGTTGTGCTTTAAATTAGCATTCTGGGTGGTAACTGATTATCACCAGCTCAAAAACTGCATAATTCTACACTGAGCAGGGATTTTTAAAAAACCAGTTAAAGCTTTCTGGAACCTTTTACTATAGCTTTAAAAACAATAAGACTATTGTAAATTTAGACAAGCATAAAAAAAAAAAAAAAAAAAAAAAAAAATAATGTGTGTTCAGATTACACTAGATTATTGTACCCTGATTACAGTTTCATCAACACAGTTTTTGATTTATTAAGGTCGCGGTCAAAAATTCGATCAAGCTATTGCTGGCCAATAGTGACACCTGCTTTATTTTTTCCTTATTTGATCCTTTTTTCCAATATTGATCAATGCTAATATTTTATTTAAAAAGGATTATAAGACATTTTAGAAAAAAATGTGCAGCATATTTTGAAAGAGGTAAAAATGTTTAAATCCACCATAAAAATTAAATTGCTAAATTATTCCTATTTATGGACCAACGTTTACATTCCTAGCCTTTATTTAGTTTTCTTTCAACTGAATAAAGATCCTAAACTCTAACCCCCCTTAAAGCCTACACCAGATTTATATTTTTAACTGTTGAGATGCTGAAACTCATGGAAAGGGTAGGAGGGACATTGTGTATTGTTTAAGAAAGAAATGTATCAGGAAAATGTGTGTTGGCTACAGTGGACATCTGGTGTTTGTGGGTGTTAGGGACCACAACTGCCTGTGAATAGCTGAAATCTGCAAATACTTGACACCCCCTCTTAAAAATGCTTGTAACTGCCTGTTCTTGATAGTTCACACACCAAATATACCTTAAAATGCATTGATACGCAAAGTGTAAACTGTCTTGGCACTACTGCAGAAGCTAACATCCATGGTTTTTCTTATCTATGCCCTTGGGGATACAGCCAATTAGCACCAAGAAAAATGAATGGCACTGCTGGTCTCGGTGCTTTGTATACGCCAGCCAGTAGCGTGTCAAGTAGTATTACATCTAGGTTTTTAAGGGTGCAACAATAAATCGATAAAATCGACTATTAAAATCGTTGGCAATTAATTTCATTATCGATTTGTTGTGTTGTTAATCGATTTTTAAAATAATTGTTAGCTGCAGTCCTATAGGTTTTTCAGCTTCCTGAGCTCCATTTTCTTGAGAATATTTTGGTTATGTTGTGTTGAAAAATGCGTGAACAGGCAAATTTTTCACGAATAACTTAAAGTTATGTTGCACAGAACAATTTAAGAATACTGAACCATTATTAGGTAGGGGTCAACTGCATCCTTACCGAACTTTCATTAATCGCATCATTACATATTTTTACCCCTGATGATCAGAACCAGTGAAGGGAACAATCACCCTTTCTGATCTCTGGCTGATTGATTGGTTTATCTCTTCATGAAACCTTTATTGTATTTGAGTGTTCTCACTTTATGTCTCTTGTTGTAAGATAGATGTTTCATTACAACCTCATTTGCACTGCAAGTATGGCTAAAAAGGATAAAAAAAACCTTGTAAGTTTTTCTGTCCCAAACACAACACCTGGTTAGGTTTCTTGTCACCACCTTACCTTCTCATGTCAGAAGTCTTTAAAATTGTGTATTTGCTGCCTCTGCAGGCTTGTAGATGCCTCTCAGCATTTATAAGAGTGGTATTCACCGATGGTAAAACCCTCAGTAAACCAACACGAGGCCATATCCATCTGACACATCTGCCATGTAGCCCCAGAGATTTTGCCATCTCCTATTGTTCCTCTTTTCAAACTTTCATTGCACAATCTGCCATCGTCTTATTGCCAGTATCATCAATGCATGGAGGACTTTGAAAGGCCAGTTTGGCAGACCCTGTCCTCAGTTTTAGCTTTTGTCTTGAAGAGCAATAACAACATGCCAGTCAGATATAAGGCCCCTAATAGGCCTCAGTGTGATGACACAGCTGTCCAAGACCCATTATGTTGTTGGAGCTGTAAGACAGATTGGAGGGGGGGGCCAGAGTGAGTGACTGACCGCAGTCCAAAAAACATGATGCAACATCGTTCGCTCAAGCAGCAGGGAAAGCATGACAAAGGCTCGGGAAAACAGCATGGAGTTAGGCCGAGCCAGTGGGATGGATCCTGTCTGCGTCAGTCGCCCCTGAGCCAGTTTTGACGAGGATTGAGGAGACACTCGTGTGATCCCAGCCATGCTTCCACGTTTGAAATATGCATCTGTAGAATAGCTGCATGAGAAAAACAGAGACATGCCTTTGTGTGGATGTTTTTTGATCTTGCAGCAACTGCTACGGATTAAAGTCGGCACATCAAGTTAATGTGGAGCTTTAAATACCTTCTGAGAGCTTTTTATCAACTCTTTGATTTGAGGAGAGAATAAAGGATTATTGTTGATGGATTCACTTTTATGGCTGCATTGAAACTTTCCATCTTGAAACAAAGAAAATATAGCTGGGAAGCTATCTGAACTGCTTTGCTGTCACATTAGAATAACAGTAAGGCACGGTGCAACCCCATATGTCATACTTACTCAATGTCATTTCACATTAACGCCATGTTATGGAGGCATTTAGATACTGATAAATCTGATCTGCTGAGAGCTGATTTTATAGGCATTATTGAACCTAGATCATGGGAATAGTCAGGCTCCATGTGTAAACTCTGCCCTCCATTTAAAAGCCGATCCATCTACTCAAGTGAAATAACAAAACGCCTTTCTCAATCATAGCTGCATCATCCGCCTCACTCGCTCTGTGCGTCCTAATTGAGGCACTCTTGAGCCATGTTTATCACCGTGGCAACGTTGCCCCACAGATAATCATTGTCTTTTGGATTAACATAACAACAGAGAGGAGGCTTTGGTTTAATTCCACTAACACTGGACCAAACTCCTTTATGTCGGCCTGCCTGCCTAGCTTGTCTTAACCGGGATTAGAAGCTCAAGCCCTCATGCTGTGCTCATGCCCTCGCCTCAAGAACTTTGCCTAACTTTCCATGGTGCCCTTGGATGGTTCTAAACAGAAGATAACTATGTTAATTATTATAAATAGTAAACATGTTTTGAGTTATCAAAGCTTGGGAAAAAGATTACCTTTTAACATGAGCAAGACAGATGCCATTTACTTTTAGTCTGGCATTTAGGCATCGGCTGAAGATTTTAAACAATCATGGTTTAAAACCGACATATGATTCCTATGGTTTAAGGTCCTACTATGAGAGTCCAGAGAAAGTGCTGTAGTAAGCAGCGCTCCCCTTCCCCAACTGTTGTTTCTCTCTGCCGGTCAGATAGCTGAAGGTAGCTACAACACTTCCTTGTTTACAGGACAGACAATTTTAGGACAGTCAGATCATAGAAACAAATTCAGGATCTTCTGTTACTCCTTATAAGGTTATGCAGAAGTTGGAATAATTCTTGACCATCTGTTTTGATCAAATAAAATTTAATTGTTTTATATGTGATCTTATAAAACTGTAATTCCTTTAATCCAGGTTGTCAAATTGTGAGAATCTCACACCAGCCCATGTCTGCTTCCATTTAAGTAAGAACTGAGACTAGGAGGACAATTTTTTTTAGCAGGAAAGAGAAGAGCAGAAGTGCCAACCAGCTGAGTTCAAAGTGCTTATGATGCATTTTTTGAAGAAAAAAAGGGTTTTAATGAAAGTTGATCTGCCTAATATTATTTCTTTCAAAAGAGTCACACATTGAAAACATTCTTTCTGAAGTAAATGGACTGAACTTAAAAAGCACTTTTCCAGTCATAATGTCCACTCAAGGGGTTTTACACTAGAGCCACATTCACCCCCTTATACATAAATCATAAGGCAACTTGGGGCTAAGTGGCTTGCCCAGGGGCACATTGACATGTGACAGGAGGAAGGTGTAATTGAACCTACAACCTTCTGATTCTAAGACGACTACTTGTGCACTAGAAAAGTTACAGAAAAGCTTGGGTAAAGAAGAATGTTCAAATGCTGTTTAGTTTGCTAGGAGCAGACTCAATCTCTTTCCTAGCCTGAGTAAAAGCCAGAGCTATTGCCGCCATTTACAATGTGTGTGCTTTTTGCTTTTCCTTCACATCAAAAGTACACCTAGTTTAGTGCTTTGATGTGCCTCTTGACTAAGCCATAGAAGGGGCTTTCTATGTATGTTTGTTTTTCTTTCGCATATAAAGTACTCCTGTCCTTCTGGCTCAGTGCTTCTTTGCTTCACTTCTTCTATTTCCTGGATGAAGCCAATTACAACCATTAACTTTGTGTACTCCTCCTGAGCCTAGTTTTGACAGAGGTGTCTACCCATTAAAAGGGAATCATTTTCTGTCACTGTCAGGACATGAGGGATTGCAGCAAACCAACAATATAATTGGACTTCCATAGATAACTTTTTACCATTTGGCATTAAATGCTCAACTGACATTACATCTGTTGTAATATAAAATGATCTGATTATATGATTGAATTAGATTGGAATGAGTTGAATTTTATATATCTGAATCTAAACATGTTAAACGTGTTTGTTTTGCAAAGAGCCTTGGGATGGTACTTGATAAACTGAATGATTTCTGTCATGTTTGTGCAAAGGCAACTGACGCTTTGAAGTTGAAAATGTTATATTAATTGTGGCCCATGTGTAACATAATAACTGAGTTTACATGAAAGATGTCTAAATAAGTAACGAAAATGATGGCAATTTGATTTTTACCTAATGGTACTGAGGTAGCGCACATAGGTGCCTTGGCTGGTGTCATTAGAAATGAGTCACAATTGGCAGCAGGTGGGTGGTTGGTGGCAGCTGAAGGGAATGGAGGCAGGCGTGTAACAGGAGTGTGCTGCGCCGTCCTATACTGATCTTGTCAGAGCAGAGTGGAGCTCCACTGGGACACTGGGTGTAACCACTTGTGTCCTCCAAGCAGCGGGAGTGGGGTTGAGGGCCGAGGCGGGGGAGTGAAGGAGAAAGTAAAGGCAAACAGTGGGGAGCGGGGGCAGCCACTGACCTCGAAAGCACACAAGATTAAGAAGAAGAATAAAAAGCAGTCTTCCCAGAGCTTCACTAATACGCGTGGTAATTTAAAGACTCTACAGAAAAGAAATGTCAGCGATGTGTGGGTGGGCACATTTCAGATAGACCGAGAGAGAGAAGGAAAATGATGCATCAACAATCTGCATGGTGGTTTCTTGTGGCGAACCATTTCGGGCTTCTCGAGCAAACAAGTGGTGAGGCGTGCAAAAGGAATTTCAGGCTTCTCAAAAAGATGACCACATGATGGCTAGGGAGCTCCTTAGAGCAGAGCCTTTATGCTCTCACCACACTGACACAAACCCATACACACACACGTCTTTGTCCCATTTATTCAGTGATTGTGGTTTTACTCATCTTCCTGCAGCTGACATTATCTAAGTACATTATCCATTGCCAAGCTTTTTATCCAGGCTGATAAGATGTGTTTAAGGCCAATGTTTAATTTAGTGTGGCATGTACTGTGAGGGCTTGGCAAAATCATAGCAACCTGACATAGCCAGTAGCTCTGGATAGCATTTCTCTGGGTTTCTGTAGTAACTGTTTTTGTTTTTTGAATCTTGTGAATTTTCTAAGTTTTATTTTTGGATCAGTTCTTTAATAACAGAGGATCTAAACAACACTGAAAACCTCTTGTTTCCCGTGTCCGTGTCTCCTTGTGTGTGCTGCACACGAACAGTTGGAACGGAGGAGGAGGGAGAGTGGTGTGAGGCAGGGACCAGGTGACATCTGTGACCCAGCACACCGTCGGTGGATGCTGGACACATGCTCCCTCCTCAAAAGCTGCTGGCGCTGTTTCTGCCTCATTGGGCTCATCCCCACACAAACACATCCAGAAACACACATATATTTTCTTCCATTCCAAAGCTGCTTAAAACAGTGCCGTCTGATTAGTTGAGTTTAGTTAGTTTTGCATTTTAAAATATTGAGTAAACTCTTTACAAGCAGAAAACAATTGCTTCACAAATATGAAACACAGCCAAATGTCAGGATCATCGGTTTATTAAACACAAAACCCTGAAACGTACATTTTCATCAAATCTGATTGGTGAGTTTTTTTTTTTTGTTTGTTTTTGTTTTACCTGCTAACAAAATAAAGCTTGTCTCACAAATTGGTTCTTCCTTGTGTTTATCGTAGCACAAAATGCACTTGTTAAAGCGCCAATATAATTTACACACATATACATTGCTCTGCAAAAATTACTATCAGTTCATAGTTTCATACCTTGTATCACATCCACAAATTGTTTCATTACAATTTTTTGAGGGAAGACATTCTTCATCAGGATTGGGAAGCTGGTAAGAGTTGACGGGAAGATGAATAGAGATGAAAACAGGGCAATGCAGAAAGAAAACCAGTTAAAGGATGCAAAAGACTTTAGATTTGGATGCAGGTTCACCTTCCAAAATGACGATGACTCTAAAAAGACAGCCAGAGCTACAATAGTATAAATATAAAAGTACTCATTTAGTGGGGCTGAACAGATATGAACACCTCACGTTACAGTTTTGAAAACCATGTATAATTTTTTTTTCTTTTCACAAACTCCTTTCTGTTTGTCTATCACAAAAAAAAAAAAAAAAAAAAAAAAAATCACAATTAAATGCTTTCAAAATTTTGGATGTTATGAAACAAAATCTGAAGAAGTTTAAGGGGTATTAATACTTTGTAAGGCTCTGTTCAGTGCCTGAACTGAAACTTTCTGCAGTTTCACAAAGTGACAATCAGATGATTGATCATACTTTCTGAGTTATAAACCTATTATATTTAGTAAGCCATTAGCCGTGTTATAATTGAACTGTTAATTAAAACAGAGGCTGTATTTTCCCTTTATTGAGTCCCAAACTCCCCTCAGTAGTTGATTTTCCACTCTGTAGTAAAGGAAATCAGAAACAATATTGGAAAAATTGACCCCCACCCAAAAAAAAAGAAATGAAGCAGACTGCTTTTGATTAACTTGTTTATAAGTAGCAAACTAGTCTGCATAGCATTGCCACAGGGTGGCAATAAAGGCTTCATACCTTGATAGTATGAATTCAGAAGAAGAATTATTTGTCCTAATCAGACTACGAACAAGGACATCTGGAATATGTGGAGGAAATTTCTTAAACTAATATATGAAAGCTTGTCTTGAAAAATATCGTTTCGGAGTTCTGGGATCCTCACGCAAATCCCCAATGTTTGCATCTCTCCTGAAAAAGCTAACAACTTTTTTGATGATTCTAAATTGTCTTCCAAACTGTTTTAGTTTGTATGTAGTGTCCCCAATAACTTGGAGCTCATCATCAAAGATCCATCGTCAAAATACCAGTAGAGACATGCAAAAAACTGGTCAGCAAAAAGAGGAAATTTTTGACTTCTGTAATATCAATAAAGGTGTTTTCATTAACTATTCATAAGAATAAAAATGATTTTTAACATGCCATTTTGAATAAAAGTTGAATAAAAACAGGCAGTGTTGTTTTTAGATTTGATGCAGCTTTTACACTGATTTATTATCTTTTGAGTGATGGCTGTCTCTTTTCAACTCAGAGACAAACTTCTTGTTTGAATTAAAATGGAAGGTTATCGTACATGCTAAAGTATTGCCAGTCCTTTCTAGAAACCCTAAGAACCATTACACACCAATATAGTTAATGCATAACTCAGGCACTACGCCTCTTATCGCGTCTGTTCCCCTACCCACACCATCAGCTTATGTAGCGTAGTTTTCAAATTCTCACAGTAATCCACATCTAGGATGTCATAGAAAGCACTACATTGCTGCCAAAAGTCAGAATGTATTATTCTTTAATTTTCTTTTCATGTGCCTCTACCCCTCCATATAGCTCATTACTTCTCTTCTCGTCTCCCTGCAGGGAATACAACTCTTCTCTTGCTTTTTTTTTTGCCTTTTTTTTTGCATCCTGGTAAAACAGACTCTCCCTCTGATTCTTATCTGCTTGTATCTCATGTTGTAAAATCCTCTTTTGTTTGTCCTAAGTTCCCTAACAGTTTTTTTTTTTTTTTTTTTTTTGCCCCCACACCCCTCTCCCCAACCCTCTTCTTCTCTCAGGTGACGGCTGGGGCCACGTACTAGTACGCAATGAATCAGAGTTGTCAGAGTAACCAAATTGAATGTTGACCTGCTTCCCGACCTCTACTGTTTATCAGAGTCTATGATGTACTGTAGCTCGATAACCCCCACTGAACCCTTGCTTTCGTTGTGCAGTATAGATTTGTTGCACTATATCTCTGGCAGCGCAAGGCTCTGCTTGCCTGCAGAGGGTGTGTCCAGCGCAGGCTACGCTTCGATGCGTTAGGTTAATGCTGCCGGCGAGCACAGACCCAGCAAACAAACATCTATTACTGAAAGCAGGGAGAATGGTTATATAGACAAAAGGCTATATAGTGTGTGTTCATATATGTGTGTATGGATGCATTTTCCGACATGATTGCGTAAGCATGCACACTGACCTAGTATGCAGGCTGCATTGCAAGAAGGAACTGTTTCAGGCCAGCTTTAACCAGGCTTGGGGCTGTGGTGTAGTTACATCAAAGTTGTACTTGACAGAAGTAGAAACCTTTATGCAGATAGCAGCAAGCAAATTTCTGTGCACTTGCTGCTTTGCAAGGTTTTTTGATCAAAATTATTTAACTCTTGCAAGCTAGAAAGAAGAAATCACTAGATGATGGATGGAAAATGGAACAATTGTTTAAATGTTCCTTAAACTGAAATACAAAATCCCTATTTTATATTTTCTAATGTAATCACCTTTTTATTGTTTTTGTTGGATTCTTTGCTAAGAACTCATAAATATTGATGGCATGTTGCTTGTATGAACCATCCCCCCCAAAAAATCAGGGAACATACAGTATTTATGGAAAAGTGATCAGAATTAGCTTCACCTTCCAATTAAACATTGATGAGTCTGGAAATCTGAGAAAATAGGCAATTTGGATGTCACTTGAAGCCTTCGGGAATGTGCTTCGACTTCATTTGCTTCTGCACAAGATAATCAGCTCGAGTATGAGTTCTCTTTCACAGCAGCACAAAACACAGAAAAGCCTAGGGAAGAACAACAGCCTTATGAATCACTTCATGGGGTGATATTTGACCGTGGAAGTGAAGATGTTTTTTTGAAAGCAAAGCAAAAAGGCTAATTGCTAAAAAAAAATTCTGACTGCAGGTTATAACAATAGGACTAACAGGCTGAAAATATTAAACAAACACTAGATGGTTTAAACATTTGATGGCGATTTCTGTAAATCTAAGTAACCAAGACGACTATTGCATTGTAGGCCTTATTTTAGAACTAATATGTCCTGCATTCCCTGGATATAATATTCACAGTACAAGAAAGGTATGTCATCCTCCATTGCTGTGTTAGACCCTCTCTTTCTCCATGTTTCCTGCTTATCTTTAAACGGTCAACCAAAGGCTAAGCAGCAAAAAAAATCATTTCTGGTCTACAGATTTAGAATCCAGATGTCTTATCAGCGCCGACACTGATGTCACAAGCAGAGCCAGTTCCCCTCTGATGTTTAACTCTAGATTTCTGTAGATCTCAGGGGGAACTTGTTTGCATGGGATTTGATTGGTGGATTGGCAGACCAGACTGTATGCCAATATGGGGATTAGTTCTCCTTCTCCAGCATCAAACGCCTACAGGAAAATCACAGAAATTTGGCCCCTAGACTAGCTTTAGAATCTGCTCACCCTGCCAGACAGGGGCTATTTGCTCAAACTGAGAAGTCTGCAATCCCAATCCCCTAATGCCACTGTCTTGCAGCTTTTGGATGTGTCCCTTCTCCAACACACCTGAACCAAATAACTGGTTAATGACCGGGCCTTTGCTAAAGTTTCTGACATGCCAAGGAGGTAGTTCAGCTTTTTGATTTAGGTGTGTTTGATAATGGCACTCGTAGACCTCTGCTTTAGCGTTTATGGGGAAAAAAATGTACCCAGTTGATCCTATTTTTTTTTTACATTGCCCCTACTAGACATTGACGAGTTGTTATTCGTATTGTATCACATTAATGAGTAATAATAGAAATAATGTTTGTCATAGTAAAAGGATGTAAATGTAAAAAAAGAAGAAAAATAAACATTTCCCAAACTGCTGCCATTTTCATGACGGAAGTAGTGGTTTTGAATCCAACAGAAAATTAAGGGATCATGAGATTATACCCATTTTTGAATTAAAGTATACTGCATGTCTTAGTACTTTGTCAGATTTTTAGGCCACAGACCTAGTTTCTTTTCCCCCATTTCCTTTTATGTCATAAAATAGATTTTGAGTAGCAAGAGTGCACTTTTTCAGCGTTGCTTTACTGTTTTTTTAAGCACTGATCTGGTTTTTCCATGCCAATAACAAAGTAAGATTCTCTTTGAGGTCTGACCTGCTGATTTGAATGTTTCTTTTCCTATAGACCATAAATCTAATCTAATCTAAATCTCCTTCTAAAAGCTCAGAAAACAGACATCAAAGTACGTTCAGTTCGTTGATGCTTTTATTGACAGAAAATGGAAAGAGTTCTTCTGATGTTTCTGCATTTGAACAACAGATATCCAATCAGTCAATCAAGGGAAAAGTGGCTGATTCCAGTCTTTGTCTAATTGATTGGCACATATCTACTTTTGTAGATGGTAAAACAACCAGAGACCAAGTGAATTTTCAAGACTTAAACATGTCAACCTATTTATCGAATACCAGTTCTTTAAAAATTGTTTAGAAATATTCTTTGGACGAAATTCTCTGTTAACGGTGTTTCTTTGTGGGCATTATTTTGTTGTGATGTTTTACTGTAAAATTAAGTCTTGATATATTTTTGCCATGTTACACATCCATAACTGCTGGTCCTCATGCTGAAGGTGGGTTTGATGTAATATTCTAGTAGTTCTAGAACTGTAACTTTTTAAAGTCTGTGATATACTTGAACCTGGTTATTGATTTATGTTGATCTTTAAGTACAAAATATAACAGATCCACTGTTCCCAGGCCTTCCCTTGCTACACATTTGTATTTTTGTGAAGTCATTTTTACCCTTGACTTTATATTAGCCTAAGAATGCTAAACAGTCATTTTATATGAATTCGCTCTGGTAAAATGCACCTCCTTCTGCATCAACTGTCACACTTTCAAAACCTCATTTTCTCTCCATCTGTCACCATCTCTCATGCTTCTTCTCCTTCTCTTCCCATTTCTTTTAAATGATCTGCTTTATAAACAAAAATAGCTGGCAGATATGTAATAATGTTAATGTCTCTTGCGTTAGTTCTAATATTCCAGCACTTTGTCTGTGTCCCTTTTTAAGCTCACACAGCCAAACACTTGCCTTAGCTCAGGTGTGAGAATGAGGTGGCAGCTTGCTCTCTCTGTCAGGTCCTCAGCTCCCACTGGCCTTCCAGATGGCCTTGTTGTCACGACCGTACCTTTTGGCTCACACAACACTCCCCGCATTCTACATCAACCCTATCCCTAAGCCCCTTTCTCCTCTAAAAAGCATGCAGATGGAAATTATTGTGTTCATGGAGAGTATCAAACAAATGATCCCTGATAAGGTTGTTGTCTTAGATCTGAAAGAATTGGTAAAGCAGAATAAGCTGAAAAAAAATCAGGCTTTCATGTTTAGAGGCTTTAGTTTGTTGCCAATGAGCCAGAAGGCTCAAGGAGTTCTTTACAATATCCTTCACATTTGATTTGTATGAAAGGATTTTGTGGCAGCTTCCACACCTTTCGACATCCTCAGTAAATATGTGTGAAAAGCATAAAACACTTAATTTTTTATTGCAAAAGCATAATTTCATTCCTGAAACGGCAAAAAAAAAAAAAAAAAAAAAAAAAAAAAAATCCAAAAAACAATTAGGCTCGCAGCATTATGGATCCGTTACTATAATGATCAACGGGTCCGTTTGGTGCATAAAGGCTTAAAGGGGGATATTATGTAAAATAGACGTTTTTGAGCTTTATATCATGTCATAATGTTATTCCCTCATCAAAAACATACCTGGAGTGTTGCTTTGATTCTTTGATGCATGTTTGAGAAATCCTTGAATCTCCTCCCCTTCTTTATCCCTTCCCCACTCAGCTCCACCAGACTAGTGGCAGCCGCAATTAGCAAATACCTGGTAGAACTGCACGTTTGCTAAGCTTATCATTCAAACTGCTTTTCAGTTCAGCGCTCCCAAGAACAGCTGTTAATGGGATAATGGAGAAGGGTTGCTATGATGACGAGCTGAAGGCGGAGTGTCGGAAGGAGCAGGCACTTCTTAAAGAGACAGAGGCCTATCTCTGTAAATTCAAGTTAAATTTCTTTTAAGTTATGTTTAATATATACAGCAGTTTTAAAACAACTGAAGGCAACATAGCTACTTGATTGTGCTATAAAATGGCACTATGTGCCTGGAAAATACATAATACCACCCCTTTAATCTTAGTCTTATTTGACCAGAGTTCTAATTAAACTCCTAGGACTGTTTAGCAAACTCCACATGCTTGTGTTTGTGATTGTAGGACAGAAAATATGTCCTTGCACACCTCCCAAACACCTGATTGTCAGTTAGATAGGCTCTGATGGTTATTATGGTAACTTGGTGACCCCAAGATTTCACTCTTTACTGTAGTTCTCTTACAGTGAGCTTTGTAGAATGTTTTTATCTCCTTGTGTGTGGTGATTAAAGGCAGTTGGGTACTAACATTCCTTTTGATTATTGTTCCGATTACAGATATTGTCAAACTTAGATGAATATTTTTCTTCCAGCCAATCTTTGCCTGGTAGGATAAAAACACATACAGTTTACTTGACCAGCATGTTCTCTTGTCTTTCCCATTTTGGAAAGTGGATAAAAGAATTAAGCCCCTATTTCAGGTCATATTTATAACCCCGGGAAACTGGAAGTCCTGAGTAACTAATTAGAAGTTCGTATACAGTTTGATCAACTTTTGAAAATTAAAGTGCAAATAGAAAATGATTTAATTTTATTGGAATTAAGGGTACCAATAAGTGTGAAGGACACAAAATATTCTGTTTCCTTTTTTGCTTCCAAAACTTAAAGCGTTTTTAAAGGTTTCCTTGGGAATGTTTTAAAAACCTGGCTGAAAGAAAGCGTTTTGACCTGGGAGAGACCGGCTAGTCATACTGTAGTTTTCTTATAAGGCCAGAATGGTAAAAACTCTGTAGTTTCATCTGTGCAGGCAGTTTCTGCAACAGAAAATATATTTTTTAAAAATCCATTCCTTACATTATTCAGCAAAACTCTGCAGATGGCTGTTCCCCTTTTGTTTTGAAATCCAGTCATGCATGTTTCCCATTCATTCAGCAGTGTGGATTCACTGTGAGATTTCTGATGGGGAACCGACTACTTCATTCCTTCTTTGGCTACATATAAAGCAGCTAACCCAGCAGTGCTCATGTATGTTGTTGAGGAAATGAGGGCCCTCCATCTCACTGTGTCTCTTTAACATTGTTGTCATTTTTAAACTTTGATTCGAGCCCCTCGCTCTTGACTTTAATTCTGTTCCCATCATCTCTCCTTTCAGTCATTATTGAAACAATGTTCAGCTATTCAAAGACATATTCCCATTCGCTCTGTGTCTCAGTGGCACCCCTTTGCATTAACATGCCTCATTCTCACCATGCTCCTCTCTCTGTTAATACATTCCTCCTTACTCCCCCTGGTGAATTCCTCTGCGGTGTATATAAATAAGCTCCCATTTGTTGTTCCTATCATGATCATCTCTCCTGCTGTCCTCCCCTCCCTTTCAATCCTTACCCTGCCTGCCTCCAATCTCACTGCAGGGTTATCAGTCCCCTCCCACCCCTGTTGCTGCTTGTTTTGTCACTTGGCTCCACCATTCTGATCTATCTGGGCCTGTCACAGAGAGCTAAAGACAGCCGATGTCTGTGACTCCAACACTGAACTGTCTCTCACTCAAAAAAGCACTGATATAATCAAAATGAGATGCCTAGTACGGTACAAGTCGTTTTTAATTTAGCCATTTTCAGATTTGGAAGGGAAGAAGAAGGGGGTTTGATATCTTTGTCTCTCTGTTACGTGATCACAGCCAAACTTAATCTAGATTCAGAGATTTTTAGGGCTTTTCATCTGTATCTTACAGTCTCCCTCTCCACTTGGTATTCTTAGGTTGTTGTCCATGTAACAGACCACATCAGCACTATTCTCTTCAGAGCTCTCCCCGCCTCCC
Source organism: Anableps anableps (assembly GCA_014839685.1). Lineage (NCBI taxonomy): Eukaryota > Metazoa > Chordata > Actinopteri > Cyprinodontiformes > Anablepidae > Anableps > Anableps anableps. The sequence goes on along the minus strand of CM026086.1, from coordinate 21,918,288 downwards.
CCCACGCCCTTCCACAAAGGAGTTAGCACTTCTTCAGCAAACTCCGCTTCAAACAGTGGACCTCTTGCTCACGCACACATCCGCTTTTGAACGGCAGAAATTCCAGCCTTGATGTAAAAAGTGCTCACAAATGAAAAGTCCCCCAGAATCCTCCTCGGTGGAAAATTGAGTCATGGTCCCTTCTGCTTGCGTAAACTGACAGACAAGCCAAGCGAAAAATGGAATCAAAAATGTCCCTATACTCGGGAGTGTGTGGGCTTGAGCGGTGACAGTGTGCAGCTCTGTAACAAGCACATGCAAATCAAGTCAATCCACCCCCTTCCCCGGACTCATTAAAAAAAAAAAAAAAAAAAAAAAAAAAAATGTCAGTGACGACAAAAGCTGGAATCTGCTGTAACCTTGCATATCCATAATAAGTGCTCTTCCCTAATGTGGAGTGGAAAGATGTAACGCAGGTTGACATTATGTGGCTGGCTGCTTCTTGAGTCCGAGCTATTACTGTAGATTCTGATTACAAAAGATTGTAAGTTAATTATGTATTCAAATTGACCAGAATGGACTCATTCACTTAAATGTTGCCTCATTGAACAGTTTTTAAAAAATCCTTTTCTTTACACAATAACACAAAATTATCTAGCTATATTTTATTAAAATTTCTTGTCAACTTTTAACATTTTTTGACACAAAAACACAGTGGACCACTGGTGAACTGCCCTATCACCCCAAGCACTGGGCTTAACAAGTTTTCTGGGGGAGACCCTGAGATCAGTTTTGAGCACAGGCTCCACCCCCAAGCTGCAGCCATTTAATGCGTCTTTTCCTGCTTTCTTGCCAGTCTCTTTACTTTTTAGAGCAACATAATCTTTTAAAAATAACAAGAATTGAAATATTGCTGGTTTTTTTTTTGGTTTTTTTTTTGTTTTTTTCTACTCTTGTTAAATCTTGTGAAGGTTAGGTACTATTTGTAGCTAAACTGCTTTCAGTTTTGTTAAATTTCTGTTGCTTCTGCAGACACACCATTACATAACATGTTCCTACCTAGTTAATGCTCTGTTCAGTTGTCAAGTGATTCATGTTTAAAGTTCACTGCCATTTCAGATTCAGAACATGTTTGATCTCACTGAAAGCAGGGGCTAAAAACCCAGTTGTTTAGAGTTCCCTTTGATTAATAACAACTGAAACATCATAAACTGTAGTCTTTCTACCTGCCATCATTTTCCTTTACTTTGCCACTGCAATGTAATGTTTTTGCTTGTTTGTTGATTTATTTTCTTTCTAATCATGTAAAGTACTTTGAACTGCCCTGTTGCTGAAAATGATCTATCCAGATAAACTGCCTTGCTTTGCCTTATTCCAGGAGGGAGTAGTTTCTACATTAGCTCTTATGCCCTCATGGAGTATTAAAAGATGTATGATGATAGTGAACAAAAAATCACCCTCAAGGTTGACGTATTTTTTTGAATAAAACTGGTGTTCCAAGTTTTCAAACTTTGTTTGTCACTGTCCCCAAATGAGCCCTTTATATTGTGCTAAAATAGGCAGTAATGCACCATGGACTGCATGTTCTTTTCATAACTATTTTTAATGTTTTATGGTTGGAAAAATGAGCCCGAAGTTGCTCATTGGCATTATCTTATCTGTCTTAGCACATAGAAGTTACATGCACATTCAGCATGTGGGCTAAACCCATAAAACAATTGCAAACACCATATTTGCTGCTACATCCCTGGTTTTATTGGTGTACTACATTAACCAGCTGTGGATCAGTAGAATGGGGCAAACAGAGATGGACAAACACGGCATCATAGTGCATATGGCTAAGTTTGTTAATTGCTTTTTATGGTCAGGGTTGGTGCTCATACACATTATTTTTAGGTTGCATTAAAGCAAATTAACAAAATTAATCAAAGTGAAAGATTGAATATAATTACTGAAAATTAAAAATTTGACTGTCTTTATCATAAAAGTACCTCTTATAACAATATTTTTTAGGGATGCACCATTATGGATATTTGGGTCGATATTGATATCCAATGTTAACACTGCTGTTATGGCCGATAACCGATATTAACCAAAATTATGTAGATTATATATATATTTCCATACACATTCGACACTGTCTAGAAGCGACCACACGACCTACATTGCTTCTCTGCCTGAGTTAAACACCCCCATCATTCTGCGCTGCATCACTATCACTGTCACATGACCGAACAAATGCCACACGACCAACCCCATACCCTTCCCCCTCCTAAAATACATACAAAAACTGCAAGAAGATGAAAATAAATATTGGTTGTTAATATCTTCCCAGCTTTACTTACTGGACCAATACTGATATGTTAAAAAAAATGACTAACATCGGCTGATATATCATGCATCTCAATTTTTTTTTATTTTTCAGATTATTATTATTATTCAGATGTTGACTAGAAAATTACCAAGACAAGTATTGAAAATATGTGGGTAGATTTGCATAGGGACCATTGGGAAAAAGGCTTACATGCCTCCATCTTCACCTTCAGTCAGCAGGATGGAAGTAAAGAAGAGCCTATTTAAATCAGGCTGCTCTGATCTCTAAGTCTTTCCTGAAAGTGATGGGTCACATATGTGCAAAGAGGACTTGGGCTCTGACAGAGAGTCTTCATTAATGCTCCACTCTCTGCTGCAGAGTCCAATCAAGGTGCTCCACACACGAGCACCCTCAAAAACTGAAGCGCTTTCACATGCATACATCCATCCATCCATCCATCCAAGCAATGATACGGGCGGGCTAAGCGTGGGCGCTGATGGTTTCACCACCTCAATTGATGGCCGCTTAGAAAGGGAGTGATAAAGGAGATGGAGGGGGCCACTGAGAGTGATGGAATGGCTGGTATGACCCGTTGACGACCGTCTAATAGCAAGAGCTTAGCGCCACTTCTGCTCAACATGCAGAGCCCATTACACTAACTCACTTGCTACCCAGCTGTTTCCATTAAACGCTTCAAACCTGAAAAAAATGGTCGAGCTGTCAGCAGATACACTGAAACTGCAAAAAAAAAAAGCCTTCTCACTCCCAGGTGTGAAATTATGCTACAAACAAGCTGCATTTTGTTTTACTGATTGGCTATTTACCCAACGCTTGTATGCAGAGTCAAAGGGAGTGCAATGATAGAATTGATGTATTGTCATAAATTGCTTACATTAGATGTAACTGATATCACTTAAATATCCATCTCTGCAAAGAACTGGCAGATGCCACATGTTTCAACATGCGATCGTACAATTTACTGCAAGACCTGGCAAAGCCTAGTGCAGTGTCTGTCACAATGTTCTGCTTGTGCTGTCATTCAAATGTTTACTTCCCGACAACCATCTGAAGTGTAATCAGCAATATGTGCATTGACTCTAAGCCCATTTGGTGGTGTGATTGAGTCAAACGGTGGACAAACAGGCAGAGGCCCTGCACACATTTTTCTTAGATAAAGAGGACAATGACTGACTGAAGCTGTGTCTCCCTGATCCGTTCTTGACCTAACTAAAGACGTTCAGAGTGTGGCAGGGTGCTAAGTCAAGCTATATATATATAAGAAGCTTGAGTTTAGGAAAGATAATACGATTTCACTTTGTCATTGTTTGCATTCTTGTTCAATGAAATGGACATCATACAAAAAATGTTCTTGTATTCATACGATAAGATATTTAATCTTTAACATAATGTGAAGAGTGCCTTCGTTCAGCTCTAGTTCCAAATCTAACAGAATTTTTCAGATCAAATTTAATCTCAACTGAATGGAGAGTTTCTAAATAGAGTTATAAATTATTATATTATACTTGTGAATAAGAATAGAGTATTTCCAATCCTTTTTTGGCATTAGGACCACCTTTGATTAAGATAAGCATGAAAACCACAGTGCAAAGACTGTTTAAGCCAAGGCTGAATTTTCCTGCACTGATTACAGATTCTTGAAAAGTTTGGGATTTATAAAACCTACTTGTGAAAACAAAGAAAATGAGGATTCTTAGCTTACAAAAAAATATGGTTAAAAACTCATTTCGTGTAGTTCTTATGAGCTGAATATATCATTACACCCATTGTCTTATCTATTTAGTTTGCTGATAATCTCAGATTCTCTATAATAACTGGGTTGAAGCGTCCTGTAAACTCTGTCTCTCTTCTTTCCTGTTGCGTGTACCAACCAGTTGCGTGTGTAGAATCATAAAAGGGTGTCCATAAAATATGAAAACAAAGCAATGAAGAAAAACACTTCTTGTTTCATAATTGTAGCTCCTTTGCTTCTTTAAAATAGGAATATGTAAAAGCAGTCAGATGTTCTTTTAAAGTCTCCTTTTTAAGTTTTATGCTAACAAAAATGTACAAATATAAAAGAAAAAATTCTCAAGTTTATGTGATTACAATGGTGACATTAATGTGATTAAGCTGATTTTAAACTGTTTGATAACTGAAGCTGCATAATAGAGATTTAGAAAAATGTATTATGACAGAAAATCAAAACTAAAAGCAGAGCCATAAATTACAATGGACTTGTCTTTTCAAGCATGTGCTATAATCTCTTAAGACTGCTCATCTGTTTCAGTAGTTCCCACACAAGTCAAATAACTGGCTTCTAACTTTTCTGCATAAAAAAAACAAAGATTTACAATTAATCGAATTATCCTGTCATCTTATGTTCATGTAAACGTTCAACATTAAGCCCCGCTTGTTGGTTTGAGACTCTCCTTCCCTCACAGTCTCCTGCCTAATTAAGTTGTACCAGATTTTCTTGCCCGTACCATCCTCGTGCTTCACTAATCACATGAGACAGTTGCAGTCAGGGACAAGACTGATCAATCTCATTAGATGAGCTGATACATCTGAGGAAACTGCATGAGTATTGGCTGCTGGACATGCGGCGACAAATGGAGCTGCGTGACTTTGTGTCTGCTTCAAAGTGCATCCCTTTGAGTGGTTAGGGGAATGAAAACAGGTTTTGCTCCATCAGGAGTGCAACGCGGAGACGGGGTAATGAATTCTAGGGGGCTGAGCATGCTAACGAGTTCATTATTGCTGCACGGTTTAGGAGTAATTACCATTTTGCATCCAAAGCAAGTCAAGACTGAGTTGCGCTTGTCAAATTAAGACAAGTGTGAACTCATAAAAAATATTTGCATAGGTGTGAGAATGCACTATGTGAATTTGTTTACTCTGTTGTCAGTGGCTTTAGTTTGCTGACATATGCACAGAACCTTTGGTGCATTAAACTGCAACGGGAATTTATTGGCATCTCCTGTAATATACAATGGTAGCATAACTAATTTTAATGATTTTAGCTTACAGCTAACTAAAACCCGAACACAGTTTCTCAGAAAATGTAATATGCAAGACCAATAAAAATGGATTTTCAATACAGAATGTTTTATACTACACAAATAAGTGGAAGACTGTTGACATTTCATTGACATCTTCAGCAAATGCGGTAAACCATAAAAGCTCATTTCTAAAAAGCTGGCTCTTCAGAGGTCAGTTTTCAAATACAAAAGTGGAAAGTTGAGTAGAAGGAAAAAGTGCAGTCGACCAATTTGTGAAAGCAGCCTTGAGTGGATTGTAAAGCAAAGCGCTCTGGAGAGTTTGGATGAGTTTCATAAAACGTGAGTCAGTGCTTCAAGAATCACCATACAGACATACTCAGGGAATTTGCTAAAACTCTCAACATCCCTTATGTTAAACCACTTCTGAACCACAGGCTTCAGATGTATTTTACATGGACTAAGGGAAAAAAAAAAAAAAAAAAAAAGGACTGTATTGGTACTCTGGTCCAAAGTCCATTTTTCAGATAAAAGTCCATTTTTATTTAATTTTGAAGTTAAGGTCCCATGGTCTGGAGACGGAGCAGAGAGGACTTGACACCTACCTACACTGCCAAAAGTACCAGTTCCTAGTTTATTGACCATGGTATCACTGTGCTTGACTGGCCAGCAACTGACCTGACCTAAACCCAAAAGGAAATCTATAGGATATTGTCAAGAGAAAGATGAATGGGCGACTCCACACGCAACAATGGAGACAAGCTGAACACTGCTATTAAAGAACCATAGGCAGCCACACTGTAATGATGTAGAAACTCATGCATAACGAGCCCCACTGACTATTGAGTGCATATATTTTATAGCGCATGGACATAATTTTCCTAAACAGCAACATTTCTGTAATAGAAATGTTTTTTTTTTTTATATATATATATATAATTTTCTGAAAAACTGAATTTAGATTTTTTTTTTTTTTTTTTTTTTTTTTTTTTTTTTTTTTATCAGCTGGAAATGCTTGAATTTCGTCACTTTATGTGGAACAGTGTAGAACTAAAAGTTTCACTTATTTTAATTGACTTAGTGAAATAAAGTAATTCTTTAGTGATGTAACTTACTGAGATGCAAATGTATGTCTCCTATTGTGTGCTTGCTGGCTGCCAACCTGCTTCCCTTTGAACCTTTCGCTCTGTTTCCCTTTCCAGCATAAGATTGAAAATGGCACGTTCCTAATAAGCAGCCATGCATATAGCCCACATCAGATAAGTAGGTTCATTTTTTTAGGTCTCCGAAGAACATCATTAATTATAAAAAAGAACAAGCCCTTGTAGTTGTCTGTGTTGGTACTCTTATTCCCTTACTTTCCAGAATACACAGACACAGAGGAGGATGTGCAAGTGTAAGCCTCAGAACTCTCCAATGCTTCATTAAATCTCTTTGCAGAGGTTGCTCAATCAATGTTCCTGAAAAGACGGGATTTTAAGAATTTCCCAACAGACGTGTCGAGAGAGATTGATTCTGTACGACGTCGGCGGATGTGTGACATTGACAGCTTAGAGCTAAAATTGGTTCGGATTTAGCCTTCCTCAAGATCTTAAAAAGTTCATTTCACTAACATTTTTATTCCTTTTTTTCAGAGCCTATAATCATTTTTATTAAATTGTTCGCATATGATCACTCAATTGCAATTCCCTGATTTTCTCATTTGTTTGCTTTTAACTGGTAATTAAATCCTTCAAATGAATGATTTATAGCCTCAAATTGGTAATCCTTGTTGTTTGCTGCTCCTTTGTTGTCTTGCACATGTATTACTTAAAACATCTTTCATTTAGCTGGTTGCTGAATAAATCATAAAAGCACATGAGAGTAGTGATTAAACTTCATTATGTGTTACAGTTAGGGTGTAGTTTCTCCTCTTTGGACTCATGATTAAAGTAAATCATGCATCCCTTGTTGTTGTTGTTGTTGTTGTTGTTATTATTATTATTATTATTATTATTATTATTATTATTATTATTATTATCAAAAGACATAGGGAAGCAAAAAAAAAAAAAAAATCAAAAAAGTATAAGATCTAAGGCGGCAATGGCACAAACTGTATTCCCAAATAAATTTGCTAAATTGTATCTGTAGCTGGAAGCACATTACATCTGTGATCAGACAGATATCTAACTGGAAATGATGCACAACCACAATGTTGGCTGTGCCTGTTGCAAAGCCTCCACCCATTGGTATTTATCACAGAGAGCCTTTGTTGTTCTGAATAAACAGAGATATTACTGGGAGCACAGAGTTCAGCCCTCACTGCTGGCTAGCCACAGGCACATGCTCAGTCTCCAAGGTAAGAAATATGTTCATCACTGGATCAAACTGGACTGGAACACCACAAGTAAAGAGAAATATATGACTCTTTTACTTAAACGTTCATCCTTCTAAAGAGTCTGCAAAAGTATTAAGTGGGGGGGAGAGACATCCAGTAGACACATTACACAATTCCAGTTAGGGATTTCAATCAAGCAATGGTGACTTTAACAGTGGAATGGTTTAGATCATAACATATTCCTGTGTTAGAGTGGTTTAAGTCCAAACCTAAAACCAAAAGAAAATCTGTGGCAAGACTTCAAAATTGAATATTCAGTGTTACTGAGCTTGAACTATTTTGCGGAGAAGAATTGGGCAGAAATGTTAGTTTCTAGGTGCAAAGCTTGTAGAAGCATAGCCCAAAAAAACATGCAACAGGAATTGCAGCAAATTGTAGCTGCATAATGTATTTGCCTGGGAGGCCTGAATACACATTCACACCACATTATAAAAAGTTTTGAAAACCTTTCATCGAGTTCCTTCCATCTCACATTCATGCACTACTTTCTGTTGGCCACAAAAATTAACAAAATACACATTTACGAGGTAACACAAACAAAAAGTGGGGTGTAAATACTTATTTAAAGTACTGTTGTTTAATACTACAATGACAGCTACAACAAATCAATGCTAATTTTAACAGAAAATCTATTTTTGTGGTTTTTAACACTGGTTGTATCAAAACAGCTGCATCGAAAAATGTGGTGTCTCTGCAGGTGTTTAGCTTTGTAATTTTGCTGAGGGGTTGTTCCTCTTTTCATATGCATACCACTGCAGGTATACAACTGAGATTTGGAAACTTCACATTACAAAGATTGCTTTTTTTCTCTCAGAAATGGGAAACTTGGAAAGAGCTACTTGAAAATTTGACGTGATTTCCACAGGGTGAATATTTAGTTGCTAGGCAGCAGTATTTTGGCATCCGACTGCAATTGTCAACTGAAGAAAATGGTGAAAGGTGTGTGTGTGTGTGTGTGTGTGTGTGTGTGTGTGTGTGTGTGTGTGTGTGTGTGTGTGTGTGTGGCAAAAAAAACAGAAATGAGTAGATCAGATTCAGTTTTATGAACAAAGTGGCAATTTTGCGAGGCTTGAACCGACCATGTTGTTTGGATAAATTGGCCCGCATGCTGGACAGCTGATTAGCAAAATAAGGCCTTTAATCAGCATGGCTCAACATTATTGCAGCCTCCTAAGAGAGGATTTATTCAAAGCTCTAAAACTTTGAATTTTCTTGGATTTACAAAATAACCTGAAAATTCCAAAGTAAGATAGAGTTACTGGGGATTTACAGTTGAAAGCAGATATTTACACAAGATGTTTTTTTTTTTTTTTTTTTTTAAATTCACTTAATTTATTTTTTTTACCTTCTTTACCTTATGTTTACATATATTTTCTTAGTATTTGGTAGTACTGCCTCTTAGGTCAAACTTCTCACAGTATGATGGAATTTTGGCCCATTCCTCCTGACAGCACTCCATAACTGAGGCAGGTTTGCTAGACTCCTTGCTCACACACATCTTTTTCAGCTTTTCCCACAAATTTCCAGTGCCATTGAGAAAGGGGCTTTGTGATAGCTATTCCAAAAAATTAATGCTGTTGTTCTTAAGTTACTTTGTAGCCAGCTAGTAGTATGGTAAGGGTTGTTGTATATTTGTAAGACCCATTTTGTGTGTAAGCTTCAGCTTCGTGGTTAATCTTAACATGTCACCTATTTTACAAAGTGCAACAGTCTCTCCTGCAGCAAAATACTTCCATAATATGATCCTGCCACCTGCATATTTTATGGTTTGGAATGGTGTTCTCAGGCTTGCAAGCTCTCTTCCCTCCCTCCTTCCTCCAAAGCTAATATTGGTCTTTATGACCAGAGTTCATTTTCAGTTTTATCAGACACTGGACATGTCTCCAGAAATTGTTCCTCAGTGCACTAGCAAATCAGTCTTTAAATTTACTTGTTTTAAACTTCACCTTATACCGTATCTGACACCTTGATATTGGCCTCTGTCAATTTCAGACACAGGCCAGAACCTCCTAAAAACCTCCTACCCTTTCCGCCACTTCCCCTTTAGCACGTCATCACAACAATGCTTCTCCATACCATCCATCAATGCCGTTTACAACCATTCTTAGGAGCTCAGCAGACACACATTTCCACCAGGTATTTGCTAATTGCTGCTGCCGCTAGTCTGGTGGAGCTGTGTGGAGGAGGCGTAGGGGAGGGGTGCTCTGTGGGGCGGGAGCTCGGCAGGGGACTGAAGCTCCAAGTCGGAGCTTTGGGTAAGTAGGTGGTGCATTGTATGAGCACGTGTTAAGCACCTCCGGATGGCTGCCATGGGAGATTCAAGAATTTCTAAAACATGCATGAATGAGACTAAGCAACACTCCAAATATGTGTGTGATGATGGAATGACATTATAACATGATATAAAGCTCAAAAAAACATAACCATTATATTGCATTATAACCCTCTTTAAATTAGTGGATTCTTCCTCTGAGTGGCCCTTCAGCTCAGAAAATTATAATGTCTTGTAATACAGGTTATATAAATGTCTGTTTTCAATTGTAAATGTCTTGATAAGTTAAATCCTTGATGTTTTTGCATCTTTAACCCATCAGCAGCTCAGCATAGCTGTTTTTTTTTTTTAATTCACTCATTATCTTCAGTGTTGTGGCTGCTACTTGCCTCTCTCAGCCCTTCTGGCAACCAGAGAAGAAGTCCATGGCATTGATGCAGAATGTTCCTAATATGATTCTCCATCCAAGCTTATTTTCTCCCCCAGATTTAAAAAAAAAAAAATCTGTGATATTTCTAATCTCAGGGCATGGACTAATAGTATTTGTTGAGCAAAATCAGTTTAAAACCTGTTTTTTTTTTTTTTTTCTAATGGCTTCAAGTGCGTGACATTGCCTGCAGACCCCTGTCTTGAATAGTGGAAAGATGGGTCTAATTTTGGGTAATGGGTGACTCAGCTGCCTTCATCCCACAGTGGGCTGCAGATGGTCGGTGAGCCACGAGTGCAGAAAAGCCATTGTTACACACATATTCAGTCACACGATGCATCAACCCTGTGACACATGCAGCCAATTCTGGCATTTGCCACATCCAGTGAAAGGATGGTGGAAGTAATGAGGCCTGCTCGGCTATAGGTGAGCAAAACGCAGAAGGAAAGGGTTAATCAGTAGTCAAGATAATCGAATCATTTGTCATCAGATTAGATTAAAGCACTGAACCTTTCCTTGGGTGGTCGCAGGGAGATAGCTGCTGCTCTGGGATTATAACATTGATGGGAAATTATCTTGTGTGGTAAGTGACTACTTGCTTTTGCTTTAACTTAACTGTAACTGTAGATAGACACACAAGATAGACTGCTTAGAAGTTGCAGGTTTTATAGGTGTGTTTAACCCTGCATGCTGGCTTCTAGATGTGCAGTTGGGGGAGAGCTGCTCGGGTGGAGGCGGTGGTGGCATCCAGCAGCATGCGGGTTCCCCGTGGGGAGTGTGACTGAGGGCAGGCAGGAGACGGGTGCTGCAGTGCTTAGTTTACATTCCACAGAGTCGGCTAAGATTCACCAAGCTCTACTCTGCTTAGACATGCACGCAAACACGTGCACACACAAACACACACACACACACACACACACACACACACACACACACACACACACACAAATATGCTGATGTATTTGCAATTTGTCTGAAAATATGGATTTGCTATTCCTCTACACTCTCCAAACAAAACCCCTGTACATCCTAAAACCCTTCATCCTACTCTTTCAACAGTATGGACTGATAACAAACCATCACATCTGTACCACCTCATCCCCACCCTCTTCCTTTCCCAAGTTACCTAGGCAACAGCGTCACCTCACTTCATTGTGATGGAGTGTGGAGGAGGAAGAGAAGGTGCTGCGAGGTTGCAACGTGCATGAGTCGGTCCCAGGGGGACGCAAGCCCGTTTACAAGAGCAAATCGTACCCCCCCGCCCCCCCAAGCCCTCAGAGACCGATTACCAGAGGTCAGCAGAGAACTGGTCTCAGAGCAGTCCTGCTGGAGCCTCTGTGTGTAACCCGTCAGAGATCAGTTGCGTGACCCGAGTGCATATAGGGCTTGTCTGGATGGTTGGGTGGTAACACATGTCTGCTATGGATCATCTGTGAGCTGGTAAAGCATCAAGAAGATTACTAACATCTCTTCTACAGAAATTTAAAACCACTCAAGTAATTTTTTTTTTTTTTTTTGTAATTTGATGGCTTTGAATTACCTACACCGTTTTTGGGATTTATGCTTTTGGTGGAAAATATAATTGATAGTTGAATTCTTTGCATTGCCATGCATGTTTGTGATACTGGTGAAGAGTGATGAAGCTTTGAGACTTCATGATGCCTATGTGACAGGGGAAAACAAGGAATTTCTTTGGATTCATAATCAACACTTTTGTTACGTAAAGTGCGACTTGTTGTCGACTTGCGACTTTTTTGCATGTTTTTGTACTTCCATTTGGGTCTCTACTGCATCTAGAAACAGTCCAAGTGTTAAAAAAACACCCAGATGTTTTCTGGTAGGGGCACTTGTACCTTGTTGAGAAAAAAAATATTGATTTGTCTATAGCAGGGGACCTCAAATCCATGCTTCAAGGGCCAGTGTCCCTCAACTTTTAGGTGTGTCCCTGGTCCAACGCAGCTGCATCAAATGGCTGAATTACCTCCTCAGTATGCAGTCAAGTTCTCCAGAGATCTACTAATGGCCTCAGTATTTGGCTCAGGTGTGTTGAAGCAGAAGCACACCTAAATGTTGCAGGACACTGACCCTCGAGGCCTGGATTTTAGGACCCCCTATTCTATAGTGTGTGTGTGTGTGTGTGTGTGTGTGTGTGTGTGTAGATAGATAGATAGATAGATAGTGGACACACACTATAAGTTTAGCATTTGAGATTTATAGATCGTGCTTTATTTAGGTTTGCATAAAATCCTGGAAAAATGTGGAAATTTCCACAATTTGATTGACAAATGTTAGGAAAAACAGAATAGAGAATGAAAAAAACTTTACTTCCTTTTCCATCTTATAAGAGGTCCGTTCGTCTGTCCGTCCATCTGTCCAACCATCCAATCAGGGCGTTAGCAATTCCCATATTATTATGTAGTTGGACCAATGTTTGAAATCCCCACCATAAATTAATGTAAATATTTGCTTTCAACAAATATGACAGGAAAAAGGATGAAAATTGCAAGTCTGAGGATGAAAATTTTTGCTTGAAAAATACGGAGGAACTGAAATTAGACAGCAGGCGCTGAAATTCATTTTTTTGCATTGAAATGAAATTCTGAGAGGGAATTCCCCTCTTTTTAGCCCTAGATAGAGGTGCATTCATTTACATCTAGTGCTTGGTACGATGCTCCATGTGACCTCAGCTACTTCTCATCTTGTTGGTTTCTAACATGAAGGGTTTCTTTAAAGACTGCATAACAAAAACTATTTGAAAAAACTATATCCACAAGGAATTACCTTATGCTGAATAAAGTCATCTTTCAGTTTAGCAGAAATCTAAGTATTTCATTTAAAGTGATATTGTCTTAGTTGTATGAGTTTGCTTGTAATGTGAATATTAGGTCCTACTGGGGTTGTCATGGCATCTGGTAACACACTGCTGCTTTGTGACACATGCAACCCTCGGCTCCTGCAGAGTGAAGATATAATGAATGCTTTAGATTGGAACAATTTTTTTATGAGAAACAATTCTGAGGACTGAAAGCAAAAAAAAAAAACAATAGTAACAGTGATCATCATGATTTGCACTGGTACAGTCAGCGACCTTAATAACGCCAACACTCGTAAGCTGAATACATTTGCAAAGCTTCTGTCATTTTTGTCTACAAAATGACATCTAAAAGCTTATTATTGTAATACAGTACTGCAGTGTTTCTATTATGCTGAACAAAAACACAACTCAGTGCAATCCCACCACCAAGTTCAGCCTGAGAAATGATCATAATTGTCCTCTCTTACACAGCCAACAAAAAGGCACTGTATCCCTGACAATAGCGGCACGTACTGCAGGACTGTTGCACAGGATTGCATTAGGGTTTACAATCTTTTGTTACATATTTTGCCCACTGTTTGGAGGCAGCTACCAACTTAGGCACTGCATTCGATTGAACAGTTGAGGCACAGCTTAAACAAACAGAACTTAGCAGACATTATGAGTGCCTTAAAATGCGGTAGGTTTTTCGGTCCGTCTCATAATAGTCCTGTAAATTTGCACGATCAAGTTGAACAGCGCCCGACTCGTTAGTCTGTAAAAGAGCGAGAGGCTTTTTGCGCCTGAGCAAAGATGAGATATTGAGCTGACTCAATGAAATGTCAACAAAAGCCCTGCCAAAATACACCCTACTTCAGTCTGGACTCAGCCGAAATCTGGTAAAGGCAAGAGTCAAACAAGTGGTTGGAGAAAGATTTATCTGTATACAAATCATTAATAATGTGTTCCTACTCCTCGTGACTGCAACTGCCTGCCAACTTTTGGGGAGATGCTGCATACGCTGCAGGTTTGTGCACTTTAAAGAAAGCTCGGCGTGTGTCTGTACTTGGTTATATCTATATTTATGGAAGAATTCCTGGGCTGTGTGTGTCCTGCCCTGTTTCTGCCTCCAGGTCCCCATTACCGGCAAAAATGACATTAAGGAAGCGCATAAACATTTTTAGCATCTGACAGAAAAAGAGACCGCACATATACTGCAGCATCAGATAATTCAAAGCAGTGGCATGTGACAGGTCGTGCAGATAATGTTCGTTCCTTTCTACCCCTGCAGTCCCACAGAGCTTAGTTGAAAGGACCTGTAACCCAGCGTGAACAACTTTTTTTTCCTTAGGAGACAGCCTGTAATGAGAAAGCCCCATTATGTGTCCAGCAGGAGCTTGTGCCTTTGCGCTGCTGCATCTCCCACAGTTACCCATGAGGTCTTTCTCTTTGTTAGTTAAGGGGAAGAGCAGCCGCAGACGTCCCTCGCTCTCTGCTTGTTAGCCAGCAGTAATGACAAGGCTGTGGGGAGCCAGGCAACCAGGCCAAGATGCTGGCAGCACGTTCCCCTCTGCTGGCCCTCAGCTCACCGACAGGAAGGGGAACAGAAGCAGACAGCAGAGAGGACACACTGGGAGGATCAGATCCAACAAACTGGGGAGGAAAGGAAGGATTGGAGAGGAGGATGAATATATATATATATATGTGTGTGTGTGTGTGTGTGTGTGTGTGTGTGTGTTTGTATATATATATATATATATATATATATATATATATATATATATATATATATATATAGATAGAATTAGAATTAGAATTTTGACCTCTGCACCAGACCAGGCCATTATCAACATGCATGCAGATGGGGTCGAGCAAGTACCCCTCTTGTTCAAATCTTGCATAATAGCTGGCTTGCTCAGCAGCTCAAGGATCAATGGATAATTTGTACAGAAATTTCCTCTTTGAGTTTGTGTTTCTCTGGGATCCTGAATTTACAAGGATGTGATTTGAATTTCTGAGGCAAGGAACTGCTTGCATCAGGGAACATTGCAATAGGATCCTCTGCTGGGAAGTATTTCCAAAACCAGTCATAAAGAACTCACGTTTATATCATGATACAATATGATACTGTAAACACAAACTCTGCCTCTGGCATTTTATAACATGAAATGCTTATTCACTATCACTGAACCAGCATATCTTGCATGATACATGCTTTTGCTGGATTTATCAGAGACAGAGCTGCACTGAGAAATTTCTTGGTGATTGCGATAGGGTGATTTCAGTTTGATGACAGGTGAACAGTAACCTAAAAATTGTAAGATTTTTCCAAAACTTGAACACGCTATACTAAGTAGTATCAGGTCATGCTAACAACTCTCTTTGTTGTGGAACTTTGTGTGAAAAAATAATTGAAAGTTAGCTCTTATAATTTAAATTTCTAATATAAGCATAAAGATGTGTGTGTGAGAGAGCAGTTACTTTTTAAACAGGGTTTAAGTAATTTTAAAACAAAGACAACATAATTAAGGAGTTGACTTTTTAAATCTCAAACATTAAATATTCACATTTAGGATTGTTAGTGTAGCTAATTTTAACACAACAAGGGAAAGGGGATCATCATTAAATTTGATATTTTCAAAAGGCTCCTCACATTTAAACAAATATAACTGAGCAAAATTGCTGTACTCTGTTCAGCCTTCCTGTTATCTGCTGTACGTCTTGCTCTCTCTCGCTGCCCTGCAACCTCAATGGACCGCTGACATGTCTCAACAAGGACAATGCAAAGATAATACAGTTTATTTATAAATGGCTTCTTACATCTCTGTGCTTCCCAATTCATAATTTTAAACACCTCACGGATACTGAAAATAGCTTACTTTAAGTTACATTAATTCAGTCATGTCTTCTATCCCTAAGGATGTTGTAGAGAATAGGTATGATGTGTTCACTGATAGGAAAAAGGATTTGAACCTTGGACCTTCTTCCTGCAAGGCAACAGTGCAACCAACTGCACTGCTGTGCAACCCTACATCTTGTTATTTTGATTCTAATATAGTTTAAGTAAAAACAAAGAATAAACACTAACTAAATTTAGTAGAAATAACTGCATAGAATATTATAACCTTTCTGTTTATAGAGTAACACTGGGCATCTAACATGCTGATTTAATTACTACTGGTTCAGGAAGCTAGCCTGCAGTCAGCTGCTTTAGTGTGTCTTACTTGATTTGAAATATTTTTGAACAGCTTAATTCGTCCTTCATGATGGCAACGGAAAATATTTGGAATCGAATTTCAGCCAGCTGAATTGTAATTTGTGCAATATGTGTGAGTATGTGGGGGGGGCAACAGTGCAATACTGCATGCCTCATTCAGCTGTAGAAAACAATTCATCTCTATCTATGGCATCTAAGCGAAACGACTTTTTTAAACTGTAGAAACAGTATGATAATAACATTTAAACCACAGTTGTTTAAAACCGTAGTATCCCAGTACATAGCCTATGCCGAAATACAGTATATCATAATAATGTAGGGGAAGCAATGGAAATAATAGTGTTGCTTGAAATTCTGAGGCACTAAATATATTTAGTGTATTTAACATAAACCGTGCTTCATTTGAGGAAGATGGGACCAAATGCAGGTGGAAGCCACTGCTTTGGTTTGTTGAGCTGAACAAGAAGCTGCTGATGCCGCTTTAGGGGAGGATCAGCTTTTGAGGAAGGATTTTGTTTCTCGGCTCGGCTGGCATTGATAAGCTGCGGCGGGGAGGTGGTCCCGAGCTAGGGCAAAGTACTTGGTAGACAGGAGCACAGACAGGCTCAGTGCAAACTTATTTAGTAGTTTGGAAGATCGTGAACTCTTTAATTCCTCATAGTGAAGCATGTTTTTGGCTCAGGCTCCCTCTCATCTGCACAGACAATCATCCATTCTTTTCGTCTTCCTCACCAATTTGTCAGGGCTTTTTGGAAAGATCCTTTTAAAGATCTTTTATACAGACTGTTGACTTTGCTCGGGCTCCTCCAGACCTCTGCTGTGAATGCAGCTGACTGCAGTTCTGTAACACAATAGCCTTCCCAATATTGATCACATCGGGATGTAACCTTGGTCCTCAAGACCTCCAGATACAAACCAATATTTGTAGTTTTGCATAATTTGTTGAGAAAGGGAGTGGTTATCTTGATTTCACCTTCTTGATTCGTTGAGCTTCTTCTGTTCATTGAGTGGTTACGGCATCAGGAATCAGTACAGCAGACTCAAAAACAGAAAAGAAATGGTGACTGAATCTGCACTAGAGTGAAATGGGATAGCTCTAGTTATAAATAGATGTCATCAATCTGAGAAAATGTCCTTCATTTGGCATGCGTCAGTCCTGGAGGGAGAAATGCATATTCAATCTTGAACAATGAGTGTCAGTCACTCGACTTTCATCCAACACATGACAGCTGTGCACAGCGGCTGCTTACACAGTCAGAGAAAAGTAGCTGCAAGGAAATCAGAGGGAGGGGAAACACAATCAGTGTGTTACCAACAAACCTGGAGCATGATTGATGGACAGTTCACACTGGACATGATGCACATGGAACAGTACAAACAGTTCAAACCAGATTCCTATGTACTCCATATTGAAAGACACATTATCTTTTTTTTCTTTTGGTCTGACATTAAATAAGACTACATCTTTTCTCGTTAGGATTGCCTAAGTTATTTCTATTTGCAATATGTTTGAATAATGAGAAAAAGAAAGTTTTAGGGAACTTTTTTATTGCTTTCCTTAAATTTTGAAGTTTATATAGACTGCAGCTACTATGCCTTTAACATTGTGGGAAATCCCAAATAATGATGGCTTAGCATGTTTCTAATAGGTTGATTTAAAACTTTTAGGTTAAATGGAGGCACCCCTTTGAACATCTTTAATGTAACAGGTTGAATATACTCCTTGGTTGTTACATAATGGGAAAATTTAAAAAAAATAGGCAAGACATCAGGAAGACAT
This sequence comes from Anableps anableps, assembly GCA_014839685.1. Lineage (NCBI taxonomy): Eukaryota > Metazoa > Chordata > Actinopteri > Cyprinodontiformes > Anablepidae > Anableps > Anableps anableps. Next base: position 21,900,132 of record CM026086.1, on the reverse strand, counting down.
CCTCAAGTCTGTTTCATCCTCGGGTACAATTGCCTGATTCTTGTAGGTCACTGTGAATACAGTTTCTTTAAATCCTTGAAAATTCTTGAACTTGAACATGGTGTTTTTAAGGTTTAAAAAAATGGCTGAATTTGGGACGTGTGTAAAAGTACTTCAAATCCATACTAAATATGTTTCTTATTTCTTTCCAAACCCACTAAGATGTTCTTACTTGGCATAGTCACACTACATTTTTTAAGTGTTCCAATAAAAATTAGTTTAACAGTTTCGATACATTCACCTGGATAGATTTTAATCATTTTAAAGTAGAAATCAGATAGGTTTAACACCTAGAAGACAATAAATTTCAAACCATTTTTTTTTTTTTATATAAAAACTTTGTTTAAATTTTTAAGGTTACAAGTTTACCCTAACTGTATATGTTTGTATTTAGAGTAAAAAGTGTGAAGCCTGCAAGCCTGAGAATACCATACCAACTATAAAGTAAAGTGGTGGCAGCATCATTATGTGGGAGGTTTTTTTTTTTTTTTTCTTCACTGGTGCTTTACACAGAATAAATGGCACCTTGAAGGAAAAAATATATGGAATATATTGAAGCGATATTCCAAGACATCAGCCAGAAAGTAAAAGCTTGGGAACAAATGGGTCTTTTAAATAGACAATGACCCTAAGTATAGCACCAATTTAGTTACAAAGTGGGTTAAGGATTACTAAGTCTCAAGCCTTGATCACAGGCCTTGGAAAATCTTTTGTAAGAGCTGAACATATGTTTTGAACCAAGCTGGACTACAGAATTGACTCAGTTCCATCAGTTCTGTTTAGAGGAATGGGACAAAATTGTAGCAAACTATTGTGAGAACCTTGTGGAAGGATACCCAAAGCATTTGACCCAAGTCATAGTTTAAAAGGCAATTTTACTGAAAAGTAATGAAATGTATGTACACTTCTCAATTTAAAAAAAAGTTTAAAAAATCTGTAAAAAAAAAAATCCTCTTTAGCAAACAGGAATAAATTTAGTGACCCTAACTGAGCAAAAGCAGAAGGAATTTGGTCTGGTTTAATATCACAATATGAGGATAAAAAGGTTTATGTATCTTTTGATAAACTGTATGTAAACATCTGGTTTCAGTGCTGTATGTGGAAATGCCATGGTATCTGATGCAAAACAAGTTGACTGTTAACATCCTAAAGCATTGTGAAGGAGTCCATCTGTCCCCTGCAGGTTGTCCCTCAACTGATCCTCCCAACTGTAAGGGTGCCAGCATGTTGAAGCAAGGATGCAGCTGCTCCCAGCTGGATTGCTGTGTTCCGCCAGCAGTGGAAGAAATGTTAGGTCTTTCTGTCCTAAATTTCAGCTTTTACCAAGTCACATTGAGTAAACTTCTGCTCTGGCTTTCCTGTGTACTAATAAGGCCTCTGTGGTGCCTGCTCTGTGTGGAAGGGAGGACTAGAAAGATCCATCTTGTTTGCAGTGACACAAATGTATTTTTGTTCTTGTCAGTATGCAAGGAATTTTGTTTGTAAGTGTGATTGTGTCAGCCGGACTCACCAAACCTCAAATTTTCTCATTTGCAGTTCACAAACTTTGGTTTGAGCAACAGATCCTTGATGAAAGGTAGAAAGTTGGTGGTAGGTTTCTCAGGGGTCTGTGCAGACAATTGTTTCCTTTTATTCACTTGTAAACAGCTTCTTCTTCTCTTCTTAAGGAGAGGCAAGAATTTTTTTTTTCTTTTATTGACTGTGCCTCTCATTCGTGTCCAGCTGTGGAATGCAGAGTTGAGCTATTTAGGGCCAGGCACAAGTGAATACGTCGGGAAAAAATAACAGAAGCTGGTTTTGAAAAACCCGCAGAGGGAATGTCTGCTGTGGCCTGTAATTGTCAGTTTCATTACACTAACAGCCAATGATATAAGCAGTTCATGAAAGTCAAGACTGAACATAGTGAATCTGATTAGTGTCTCCAGTCAAGCAGAAATGCTTTAGTTTGATGACAGGATTGTTTTGCTACAACACCAGAATAAACTCTTCTTGAACCAGTCAAAGCAAATCATCCCCACATTCACACACACAAAAAAGGATCCGCACAAGGAAACAGTTACATAATATATGCATTAACTACTAACGACTTACAAACAGGTCACATCGAGTGGAAAAGATCATCTAAGTGGAAGCTGATGGGCCAAGCAGACCCACAACAATGCCAGACGTAGAGGCGGAGTGGAAGAGACTGAGGTTAAGTCATGCATACGCACGAGTACGGACCTGAAGCAGAAAACGCAACCTGACGGGGACGTGGCGGTCTGTCAATACAGCTTATGAGGCATGCAGACTGATGCAGCGAAAGCATAAAAAAGGCGGAACTCTTTAACAAAGATGAAAGGAAATGAATAGACAGTACTGGTAAACATTTGCTTCTGAAGTGCAATACCTTATATCTTGGAATATTCTCAAATAATCAGAGATTAAACTAATTTTTGGTTCAGACCACCAAACATTACCAGCTACAGTGTCTTGTAAACATATTCAATCTTTTTCACATGTTCTCATGTTAAAACCACAAAGCTTGAGAAAAGCTTAATGAAAGCTCCAGGGATTTAGTCAATAACATAGATAACTTACACCATAACCCTCATCAGAGAAACAGCCAAGAGGCTGATTGTACCTCTGGAGGAGCTGCAGAGATCTACAGCTCATGTAGAAGAATGTTCTCTTAAACAAACTGCAGTACTGAAACTTTTGACCTTCATTAAAAATGCTACATGTGGAGTAAAAGGAGCACATTACACTATGAACAACTTGCAATGTAAGTGACTGGAATGTTGCAATCAGAAAAGACTGCTTCAATTCAATACTTGTAGGTGGTATACATTTACTCTATCTGGCCATTTGAATGAATTTTGACTCACCATGACAGACATCCACACTTGATGCTGATTTTAGTGATTGAGATGTTTAAGCACCTAGAGACTGGTGGGGACAGTGTAATGAAGAACAAAAAAATGAGAAAAATGTGTGTTTGGCCCAATATGTCTCAATTATCAGTGCACAATCGCAAAATTAATGACAGTTGTAATGCGATACTGGGTATAGGAGGTTATAATCAAAGTAAAGTGAGTTGTCATCAGTTATGTGTTACATAACACTGAAATATTTGGCCTGTTGAATGGAGTCTCACTGCAGTAAATTTCTATTCCTGACAGATGTTTGGGTTTTATATAGGGTTATCCCGATCTGATATTAATATCAGAAATCGGTCCAATATCAGCCAAAAAACGAGTATCGGATTATATTGGCCTGCATCTAAAATCTCCGATAAAAGCAGTCCGCCCCAGCATTCTGCTCCAGGATTTAGTCCAGCCCAGCATTTCTCTCCAGCATTGCTCGTATCCCCCATGCAGACCCATTGGTTAATAATAAATGGGTCAGTTGTTCTCATACCTGTTGTTGTTGACTGTTGTTCTCTGTTAGAGTAATAGCACTTGATTAGGCATTTTCTAACATCCCACACTACAAAATAAGTGATAAAAGTATGTATGATTTGTGTGGATATCACATCAGGTCAGTATCAGTATTGGCCAATACTCAAAACTGCTATATTGGTATTGTATTGGAAGTGAAAAAGTTATACCGGGACACCCCTAGTTTTATATGACAGTGGTTCCAGTGAGTTCTGAAAGCACTATAATGACGGATGAAGAAAATGTGCATGTGGTGTCTGCACTGAATGTCAGATAACCAGAAAGAATGTGACGATTGTCTTCATTGTAATATAACTTATCACAAAGGTAGGACTTTCTTATATCTTGCAGCCCTAGTTTATTCCAACCACCAAACATTGCTATTGCACAAGTAATATTGCAAATACTGGTATCTTCTCAGTCCCACTCTGAATCCAATTCAAAGCCTATTGTAATCTGTAGCAAGAGCTGAAAAATGCTCTTTACATTTTTTTTCCTCTGGATGAGCTCCAAACAACTTAAGGGCTTGACACACGGGAGGTGACATCGCTCCCTCTCCATTCATTTCTGTTTCTGATGAGGTGACAAGCACTTGCCCTCCCCCAGTCAAGCAACCAGTGAAATTCATGCATGTGAAATTTCAAGCTCATACACGTAGACGTGCACATGCGGGCTTGCGACACGGCACAGAAAGTTAAAAAATATTCAACTTTTGTCATTGCCATCGCTATCGCATCCCATGAGTTTGGTTTCACCCAGGGTGGCGCAGACTTTCGCCTTTTGCTGTCGTCCGTGGCCCATGTGTCAAGTCCATTAGAGTAGTAAGTGCAGCAAATGGTTGTTGCGGCAAGTGACTCAGGTAGGCTGAATATAAATGTATGTCACACTTCATATTTTTTGCTTGTAAAAAATGTTAAAAATCATCTATCTGTTTCCTTTCACAGAAATGAACTGCTTTCATTTAGGTCTATTACATAGAATCCTGATAAAATACATTGAAGGTTAATATAATAAAATGTGAAAGAGTTTAATGCTGCATTCAGACTGAACGCGATTTGAGCATCAGGGGCATCTGGTTTACATGCAAAGTCTATGATGGACACACATCTAGGGGCGTCGAGAAGTCTTGTAGTGCCTCAAATGCGGCGCGTTTGGAAGCGTTTCCAGAGTTCAACGTGCATCCAGCGCGGCAGACACTGGAGTTGGAAAATCTGAACTTTTACTACTGGATGCAGAACATCAACCAATTGGAGAGACTCTGCTCTGTGACATAGTGGCACATTTTACGACGGGGCGACAGAACCAAGAGCCCATCTATGACTAGTTGAGCCATCACTACAGAGACAGGAATAGAAAGGACCTTGCCTGGAGGAGGATTCGTGAGGAGTTGAGATCTTGGGTCAAAACATTTTTGCCACAGTAAACATTTCCCCCCATTTGAGTTAGCCACTACTAGTTTCAAGCTGAAGAATCTGTATTTATTCAGAGGAAATGTGCAGTAAACAGTGGAAAAGTTGATGTGAAGGACTCAAGTCAAGAGGCTCCTCCAGATGCACATTCAAACATCTGACTTTAAAGTTCACAAGCGTCCAACTTGAGGTCTTGGACACCTCTTTGATGTGCAAAATGCGTTGGGTGTTGATAGGAGTGTTGCTACTTCTACAAGACTCTGTACATCCAAGGCTACTGCACTCATAAATTTCAACATAATTTCTCATAGTTAAATTAGAGCAAGACTATTTAAACATTTTCAAGTAACTCTGACTCAAACTGATTAAATTAGAAAATTCATTACAAGCTTACCCAGCTCTGTTCCCCTTAGGTCCCACTGGGTTGGGGTTTAAATGCCAAGCTCTAACCAAATTCAGTAAGGATGAAGAAGAGGAAATGGAGTTAAGAGGAAGCAAGGGAGCAAAATAAAGTGGAAGATGGTAGAACACCCGCAAAGGCGTTCATATAAGGGCAAGGCAACAAAATATCTCATCTACACTTGTCAATTATTAATTTCACAGTCTGGTTGTTATTTATGGAGGTTGGCAGTGTGTCAGAAGCACAATACAGACAGACCAATGGTTGAAGGTTGGGTTGCCACTTTATTTTTGTTTCATCTCACTTGGATATCTTAAGAAACTGGGAAGAAAGGAGGAAGCTGACAGAAAATGCAGAGCCCCTGCAATGTTTTGCTTGCTGGTGACGTCCCGACTTCTGCTGAACTCCCAGGTCCTAAAATAGATTAAACCACAATAATCTTGTCTTTTTCGGTCAAACATTTCTTTAATCTGGTGACATTTCAAAATGCATGAAACTGCTTTGTTTTTACTACAAAAAGATTTTGTTTATGCAAATGCCATAAAGGTTACCTTGCAATCAGCTGTCTGGTACAGGTGCCAGCTAATTTTTGTTTTTCCTGTCGAGGTGAAAGCTTTAAGGCTGAACAGAGCTTAAGCGTTTTTCACTGATTAGATTTAAGGTCAGCATATTAGCTGTCCATTAAGGGGAAAATGATGGGAGTTTATGTGGCACAGTGGGATGAATCTGTGGGAATCTACTGCATCTCATGTTTCTTTTCATTGCCACGTCTCGTCTCCTCTTTTCCTCCTTTGCCTCTTGATTATTGTCCACCTCTGTATGTCTCTAGAGCTGTTTCTTTTCTTTTGTCTGCCTCTACATGCTTGAGCAGTGTCCTTTGCCCTCTTCCCTGTTTTTAGTCTTCCTCTTCCACAGCTGCTTGCTTCTCGTCTGCCAAAGCGCTCTCCTCTTCATCTTTTCTTTTCCAGCCCCGGTCGTTGTTTCTTTATGACTCAAGCCTCATAGAGAGTGCTTTGAATTGTTGCAGGGTGGTGTTACATTTGCCCTGAGCCAGGGCATAATGGGAGTTAACCGCCGGCTGTAAATTTGGCCGCAGAAGATGCGAGGGGTATGAAATGTTCAGCAGTGGGGCGTGCTTCTTATTGTGCTGGAAATGTAAGTTATTGCACATGAGACTGCCGGGCCCCCAGTTCTCGTCAATCCTTGCTTTTATTGGGAGATTGCAAGAGAAGATCACAGCAATTTTTCCTCACCATCTCCCTCTGTGGCTGGTGTTCCCTAACCGCCTGCTTCAGCCCCAGACACATTCATTCTCCGTTCGTTCTACTGCAGTGCTCTTCTTGGTTTCCCCCTTTTTTTCCCTTTCACTGCTATTCTACTCTTTTACAAGGCCTTGCTAAACTATTCATACACCTTGAACTGTTTTTACATTTTGTCATATTGCAACCACAAGTTTCATTGTGTTTTATTGGATTCTTTTCTATTGGAAACATGTTTTTTAAGAAATAAAAATCAGAAAAGTGTGCCTTTCATTTTTCAGCACCCTTTACTCTGACACCCCTAAATTAAATCAAGTGAAACCAACAGAATTCAGAAGTCACGTAATTTGTAAATAGTCCACCTGTTCATTTTAATCACAGTAAAAATCCAGCATCATGAGGACCAAGGAACAAACGAGACAGGTTAGCGAAAAAGTTGTGGAGTCAAAGCAGGTTTAAGCTATAAGACAAAACTCGCCATCTCACAGACCACTTTTCGATTCAGAATCTATTAATGGAAATAGTACAGCACAAAAACAAACCTAACAAGACTTGGCCATCCACTTAATCTTGCAGGCTGTGGAAGGAGAGCATTATCTGAGAACCAGAGATGCCCGAAGAACTATTGACTATTTTCTAACTGTTGAACTATTTTCTAAATAATATTCTGGAGAACATTTCATATTTCCTATCTTTTCCTTACTCTTTTAATACTGTGGGAAAAACTTCTGTGCTTCAGTTAAACACCCTACAATTCTACGCTCCATCACTATCACTGCTACATGGCCAACACCCTTCCCTCCTCATCCAGAAACACATACACACACAACAAGAAAAAAATAAACATTGATAATTAATATTGATCAATTTTTACCTATGGGTCCATTATGTTTAAAAAAATAACTAACAACAGTTGATACCAATGTTAACCCTGATACATTGTGCATTCCTAGTCACAAGTCTACACTAAAATGTGTTTGTCTGTTACATAAAATCCCACTAAAATATTTCAAGTTTTGTGTATAAAGAGGGTATACAAACTGTTCCTGAGCTACAGGTAAAATGTCAGTTGTAATTTTTAAAGGATAATCATAAAGTTCCCACATTGGTTTATATTGATGTGTACCCATACTTTACAAGGCTTGTGAGATCTTCTATGGATGAGTTAAAGAGGTTGTGTAACGCTTCTGTGTTTTTTCTTCCCAAAGACGTCACTGCGTCCAAGTCCAAGCCAGAAGCACCCCATTTGTAGTCTTGTCCTTTCTTCTTGGAATTGATGACATTACCATGAAACTACTTTGCATTATGCCTGCCTTGTGTCAACTTTGGCACACCTCAAACTGACAGCATCTATCTTTCTTCTATTCTGCCATTTTAAATTCATCAGGGCCAACTAAACCTTCAGCAGCAGTCGTAAAGAGACACAAATAAAAATACTGCAAAGGGGGTTGCTGCTGCAGTGTACAGCATGGGGAAAATAATACGTGTCATTTAAAGGGTGCAACCACAACTAAAACCCAAGGTACTCTTTAGCTGTTTAGAACCATTTTTTTTTCTGGGGTTTTTTTTTTTTTTTTTTTTTTTTTTTTTGCATTCACTGCAGATTGCAGGCAAATTATAGAAATGACAATCATCATTATTTGGCCTGACCACTTTTGTAGCTTTATTCTGATTGTAATCTGGACAAAATCAATGTTCAGCGGATCCACTGAGTTGCATTACACATCCGTGCATATTCAGGGAATAAAATCAGGCATTATCTACAACCATGCCCCAGCTATTCTCTCTCAGTGCTTACTTTTGTTCTGGTATTCCTTTCTTTTGCTGTTTCTTTTGTATTGCATATTAACCATATTCAGTGCATTGCATATTCATATTTTCCTGGTCCAATTTAATTTTATCAAAAAAAGACAAAAAATGTTTATTTCCAATTTTATTGTCATAAATTTCTGTCTGCGCATTCAACCATCCATCTGTTCTATCCATCCATTTGTGCAAGCATATTATTCCTTTCACTTCAGTTACTGGTTCTGTATTGAAAACTTGGTCACGATAGAAATATGTCCTATGGATTTGCTGTAAATGTTTTGTTATGTAAATTAAAATGTACCTAAAAACAACCGAGAACTTTAGAAATTTCTAGCCTACAATTTTGTTATGAAAAATGTCTCAGAAGCCTGTTTAAAGTGACTAAATGAAGACCGGCACCCTCTGCATGGGGTCACTGCAACCCCGTTCACCCTCCCTTCTCTTTAGCCTGTCCCTGGCACCCCAGGCTGCGAAAGGTCAGTCATCTTTGGGACTCATTATGTGGAACAGAAACTGGAACAGACAGTAAATGCGCGTGGGTCCCAGCAGCAATATAGCTAGAGGTGGAGGGATAACTCTGACCCTGAGTTTATGCTTTTTACTCTCACGTCACGATGGTCAAGGTTCTTCACAGCCTGCAGTTGGGCTCACACACAGGATTGCTCTACAGTGCTGAGCATAGAATAAATGATCGATTTGGAATTTCTCTGCAAACCACCCATCACCACATAAACACTGACACCCAAGGTCCTTGTCTCTTGCTCTAGGCCTGATACATTCAGCCACTTGAATGTCTTTGACTCCTGCTCTGTAGGTTTCTCTCTCTCTCAAACACAACCGCACGCTCCATTGCAGAGCCAGTTCATCACCTTCCCTGACATGGAGAATTTACAACGCCGCCCTTGACCGTGGCTCGGCCCTGAGATCCACCTTCTCTCATCAGGAGACAGATTGGGTTGGCAGGTGTGACCCCCTCCCAAGTCCACATTTTTATGTGGACATAAAAAGTAATAAAGCAGAGGAGTGATAGGTGCTTTTCATTGCTAATTATGTCCCTCTGTGGCAATTAAAATCTGTTTGCATACACTGTTGGCACAAATGAGCCACATCACACCCCCACCACTTGGCCAGTGAGGTGTGTGTGTGTGGGTGAGTGTATGCATGAGTACCAATCTTAGTGTCACCCTGGGGACGCGAGTCCATGTGTATCCTGCTGTCAGCGAATTTTCCACAGAGATAACCTTGAAGAAGAGGCCAGGCGCTTGGCTGTGATTCTGAACACCAAGCTGGTGCTGGCCAAGCGATGGCACCGGTAGAACTTCTCCGAGACCTTTAGCCACTTTGAGGAGACTTAATCCCAAAGTTGCAATGAAGTGGAGCAGCTTAAGTGCTTTAGTGAAAGCAAAAGCACACACAGTTCGTTCATGAAAATGAAAGACTGTCTCTGAGGACGCCTCTTGAAAAGAGAGGGGAAATAATTGACTCTTGCTTATCCTTATTTGATTATACCATTTTCACTTTTAGAAGGTAAATGGTAACATTTAAATGATCTCCCAGGCTTACATTACTCTGGTCTATCAGCCAATATACATCACACAAAACTATTTGTCAAATTGACTTTTATTATGATTTTTTTTCATTAAGATTACATTTTATAAAGAAAAGTGAATCTTTACTGTAGAAGTATACATAATTATCTTGCAATTACTCATTTTAATAGTAAGAAATACAAATAAATGAAAGAATTTTTTTTCCACGTTGCAGAAAAGTATCTCATTAGGATAGTTGAATCATTGTTTTGTTCATCCAATTAGCTTAATGACCAGAATAATCACCCCTTTTCACAGTAATGGAAAGAGATCTGTCTCCTTTTAAGCCCATTTGTTGCTTTTTCTTTTTTCTGCAAATAAATTTTGGGTCAGTTGTCTAAGTGGGCCACGAAATCATTTGGGTCTGTTTGAAGCATTTGCTGGCTGGCCAAGCAGTGGAACTCTTGGGTCTCTGTCATTGAAAATTGCCCTATATACTGTTGGTGGACTTCTTAAATGTTGCAGACACTTTTTACCACAGTATTAAAGACTATGGACTCCTTGATCGTTAATTTATTATTATTTTTTTGTCTTATCTAATTTAAGAATAAGCATTTGCCTATACTAAGACTTAGACCAATATTTTAATAAAAAGGAATCCCATTTTTATTCTGAAAACTCGAAAAATAGGACTAAATAAACTCATGTCTTCCTCCAGCTACTCTGAAGTGAGGGATAAAATTCTAGGCTAATGCTATCATGTTTCACGTTCATTTTAATATGACTTGTTGATAATTGGGGTCCCAGCTAATCATGTGCAGACAAAGCATCCAGAAAAAGTTGTTCTCCTGTTTCATAAACTTAGTGCTTTGCTTTGAACGTCATAAAATGTGATGACCAGTGTTTCTGCTATTTACTTGTGACTTCTCCCCACACCCACAGGTGTCTGGACTCAGCCGTCAGATCAGGACACATACAGACAGAAGGGGGAACATCATTGTAGCAAGTTGAAAAACAAATGTGAGAGAAAACCTAGATTTGTTAGATCAACAAAATAACATGGGTGGTTTATAAGTTAGGCAAACCACACACACAAATGTAAAGCATTCCTTTTAAAAAAAATTTGACACACAAATTAGCTCGCTAGGAGTGTGGTTGACAAAATCCCAGGAAGTACTTGAACAACAGGTATTGGGAGTTTAAAATAAGCTTAAACATGATCAGGACCTTTATCTGAAACCCAGTTTGGATCGAGGTCCTGTTTAAAACGTATTAATTTATAAAATTGATTGGACACAGCTGAGGAATATTCATCTCTTGGCAGAGAGGTTTAAGACTAATAAGAGACAGTTTTGTTGCTGATTTTACAAATTAAATAGAACACAAACAAACAAAACTAAAAAAAAAATAAATAAAATAAAAATAAAAAAAACATATAGAGAAACATGTTTACGTTGTGGTTTTGATTATTGGAGCTTCTGTTGTACTCCAGATATGCCAGAAAACCATCTATTACAACAAATGACTAATTCATCAAATAAAATAATGCAATATTTTAATCAGTCTGTAAATGTAAACTATATGAACTGTAATTTGTCTGCAATTACAAAATGGCTGCATAATAACTTCCCACTGAGGACATGACCGTGGTTTATAATACGTTTGCTGTGGGTCTCTCCTTCCATATGTGTGTATTAAAATTCATTGCATTTATTTGGCCGTCATGCCCTTTAGTCCCCCGGCTTTCCATCAATCTATTTTCTCCTATTTCCCCGCATGCTTGTCCTCATGCCCGACTTTCTCTCTGCCTTTTAGCTTAAGTTAATGGACTACTGCACATTCGGCTTAGAAATGTTGTGAAGTAAACAGCAGCTCATGAAATATTTACCACTCTCCGATGTGTGAGGGTGGATGTCTGAACGTCTGTGGATGCAGTCAGCTGTACCCAGCCTTTGCTACTCTAACACCCACGCACACACTTTCTCTCTCTCACTCTGTCTCTATGACATACACTTGCATATAAAACACTGGGGGCACCCCAAAAAGCTAAGGGTGCCCCCAGTAAGGCTGCATCTTGGCACAGAACCAGTGCTGGGAGTGGTAGCATTCTGCTGCTGAGTGAGTCACACATTTGCTTATATTCATACTTACGAAAAAGTTGCACTCAGATTGCAACATTTTGTTCTTGGATTGACCCAAGAAGGTAAAAAAACAAACAAATATGTTTAGAATTGTGAACTTTGCTAAAATTATAATAATGTTCATAAAGCAATCAGGTCCATAATCTGATAAAAAGCAAAATGAAGGATGAAATACTATTTTTCTTTTTTTTTTTCTTTTTTTTTAAAGCATATGCTTAGATATTCAAAGAAAAAAGATTTGTGCATATTTCTCAGGATTAGAAATGATTCAGAATGAACACAGGGGTTCATCCACTGTTTAACAAAAAACTTTAAGTCGAACCAATAAGAGCCAATCACTTAAAAAATCATGAACAAAATGTATTATTAATTCACTCAACAATGATTAAATAAGCAAAATACACATATAATCAAACAACAGAAACAACACAAATCAGTGTGCAAACTACTACTAAATGGTTTTTAATTTTATGTCTTGGAAAAGAATGTTAAAATAATTATGTAAACAGAATAAAGTCTTAAATTCATCAAATGTTCTTTAGGCTTCTTTAGGCTCAGAAGCCTAAAGAAGGAGGTTTTACAGCCTAAATATGTTTTTAATATGTGCTTTGAACTAAGAGGGGAGAAACAAAAGGATATCGGGGCGAATACATGATTCAGGATCCAGCACTACACCTGCCACAGTAGAACAGCAATTAAACACCTGAGTTTGGTCCAAGTCGAGCCGTCGAACCAGTTGGGTCGGATGGGCGGCTCTGAATAACAGCAGTCTGAAACATCCAGGTCACTCTGAGGCATGCATGCTGTCATAATTGGATAGTTGAGTGGTTCCTATCTTTCGATCATGCTGAGAAAGTATACCAATACAATGAGATGAAGAGCCCAACAATAATTTGCTAAACTTTAGATGAAGGATTCTCCATGATGTGTTTGGAGGAAAGACAAGATCTTGCAGGAACTTTGTAAAGTAGACAAACATAACAGCATGTGGTACTTAAAAAAAAAAAAAAAATAAAAAAAAAAATACATTTAACATGATGGGATCTTCAAAATTTTTCTCTTTTTTTCCCTCTCTGACCTGATTGGGCAAGGTTTTGTAATACATTTTTAACTTTGGGCTGCATCTGTGAACTCAGCTGCAGAAGTTGTGCTTTTATGGAAGGAAACGTCACAAGGGACTCATCAGCCAATCAGAATCAAACTGCAGAGGACTGTCACATTATGTATTCATTGATAAATACTGAAAATATTGACATTTTTCCTAAAACAGCTGTTTTGAACCCCAGAGAGACTTTTCAGTTCCATTAAATTTAAAGAATCTATTAGTTTTGCCACAACTGAGCTTTTATATTACATATTTTCAAACATGGAACATGTAATCATTCCCTTGAATAAAAGGGAATTATAAAACCATAACCATATATCTATGGTTCTGTGTGAACATTTTGACATTACCTAAGCATTAAAGCAGTTAAAATAGGTTCAATTTCACTTCTCAGTAAGGCAGGGCTTACAACTGTGCTGCATTAACATAGCAACTGTTGTTTCCCTTCTTTTTTGGCTTCAGTTTTGTCGTTTATATAATATAACACAAGCTGTCTCAAATTCAGTTGAAAAGTTGTCACCCTAGTGTGTCTAAAATTGCTCCAGTTGGCCTTTAGAATAAAATATTTAAAGAATGTAAGGTTGCTGAACTAAAGATTTATGCCAGCAGGGACTATAAGAGACTTTGCTGCCAGTTATGAGACTATAAGAAATCACTATAGCTTAATGGTGACAGAGATGTCTGTCAAAAAAAACAAAACAAAAAAATGCCTGCTCAGCAAAGACCATTACAGGATGTATTATAGATAAAAACTGCTGCCAGAGTTGGCATCTTTGTTGTTAATGTTTTGTCTCTGTAGTCCAAACAGAATTTCCCCTGCATTGTATCTCATAAACTGATAAGGACCATCAAATGTCTCAAACTGGTGATGTGCTACACTGGAAAAATCTAAATTGTTTGGAATACTTTGATGTTATCTGTAAAAACCCATCTGCTCCTCATTCAGGGCTCACATTGGGTTTTATATTTCATATAAATATTTAAGTGTTGCATATATGTGTACATTTGTGTGAAAAAGCTTTTTCACTTTCTTTTTTCTTCCTTTAATCTTCTTTTTTCCCCAACACTGTTCCTCCTTCCGTTCCTGATCTAGTACCTTTTTTCAAGCACAATCATATCTCTCCTCTACCATGTTATATACCATGACATGCAACACATTGTGCAACATAACCCCTTAAGGTTGCCAGTAGCAACGCACATACAATATATGTAATCCTCTGAACAAGAAAAAAATGAGAAGTGAGTACATACTGGATATAAATGAACATACTTCAGAATGTTTTAAGAGACATTCCTATATTCTTTAAGACACTTATTTATAAAACGTGCAATATGGGTGATATACTTCCCATTGTCTTCGAAGCTGAGTTGCTGTGTTGGTGTAATAGAAGCCTGAGCTGCATGCATAATTCAGTAGTGAACCACATCGCAGTTCTTATAGTCTGGAGACTGAGGGCTGCAGATAAATGACCCCTACTGCGAGCTCAGTCACGCTAAAAAAAAAAAAAAAAAAAATCACCAACAGACCCAAAAACAGGTCAGTTCCACTGACCCCCCAGGCCTCTTCAAGTTGCTCCTGCTCAGCGACATTTTGTGACAGTGCCAACAGTCCACCCTATGGGGTCACACGCACCTCAGCAGCTCTGACCGTAAAGGGGACACTGACAGAATAATGTTATCTAAAATTCAAGGTTAAGAGTAAGCTTAGGTGAGCTTGTGTGTAGCAGGTGCAGACAAAAGTTGTGTTTATGAACCGCGCGGGCCCACTTATCATACCCATTTATAAATTAGCAAGGCTGTATGTTTGAAGGAGAACATATTTCATCCAGTCCATTACCACTAAGAGCTGGCATTCATTTCTCCATGTTACTTTGAGGCTGAGGATTTAAGGGAATAAAGCAGAAAACTTCTCTAAAATCCCTCTGTCAGCAAGTCTGTCACACAGTCCAACTTAAATAATTGTCCCACAGTAGGAAACTCTTATTTATTTAAATGGCATTATAATCATTCCCATTAATAATGCATACCCTTCTGTTCGTTTGACTGAAGGGCAGATGTGAGAGGGTTTAGAAATTGCTCAAATCTTCAGAGGAATATTACTCTGACAGATTTTCATCAGTGGAACAAATTATAGTGGAGTATCATAGTAGAGCAACATTTTCTCTTTAATCGGGTTACTTTCTGCGGACACAGGACTTAATAGACATCTCTTCATTCTTTTAATTATAAAAATCCAGCTATCTGAAACTGTAATGTGTTTCTCCTCTCCTGTGCCACTACATCAAAGCCAAAGCTAAGTTGAAAGGCATGATAAAAAGAAACTATAGAACTATTTTTCTGCTCATTTTCTGAAGCCACCAACTGGATTTGATAATACTCTTAACGTTCAGTAGGTACAAATGGCTTTTATTTAAAAACTGAATCAACATGCAAACCTGCTGGTTTCACACTTTCTGAGCAGAGTATGTTTATCTACCAGAGTCCCATTGAATGTGGTTATGGTCATACTCTGCTGCTACCTTTGTAAAGTCAATTAAAGTGATTAGATTATACACTCTTTTTGTACATTTTGATATAAACATGAGGGCTGCAATTGGCAGTATAGGCTGTCTAAATATACTGTGCCAGGAATGTCTGTTATAATTTTCATTGTACTGTTGGGCAGGAATTAAAGTTGCACAATATTTTTGAAAACAAGCGATATTCGATAACACTGATGAATATTGCAATAACTATGTGAATTGTGATAAATACACAAATAATTAAATAGTTCTAATATCTTTGGGTTCATGGCAAACATAGGAATCAGATAATGAACAGTTTACCCAGCTACTGGAAAAAAAAAAAAAAATCATTATTTCTATGACTACAAAAAGGATTTTGTAAGAAACTGCTTCAGGTCTGCAGTTTTACCTCAGTTGTAGTTGCGTCATGACTTGACCACCTTGCCATCTGTGTACACTGAAATGTTTTATTGTCTTGAACAATAATGGTTACCAAATTAATCACAGCCCTAACAGTAATATATTAATACTATACTCTACTTGTAAGTGCAGAGTTTGCTGAAACTCACAACCTGTTTTTGATACTTTTATCAGTGGAACATCCGACAGATGTATTGGTTGTGAGCAATAGAGATTATTACAAGAAAACAAAAATAACTAAAAATGGAGATTAAAGATTTTTGCCTGTCAGCGAAAAAAATGCTTTTTTTTTCTCAAAACTTAAATCACCCCAAAATAATAACATTAAGCATTCTTTTACAATTACAAAACTGGTGAGACATTACACAATGGAATAAGGAGCAAAAGTAGAGCAGATACTGGGGAGCATTCAAGAACACCTGCTTTCCCACTGTATCACGACAAGCAGTCTTTCAGATCATGAGATGTTGATTTAGTAGCTTTATGCACCTTTTCATTTAATCCCTCATTTATTTATTTTTAAACTTTAATCCACGATACCATAGCAACAGAAAATATGTGGCATCTCTTAGAAACTAAAGCTGAAATGAATGCAAGTCTCAAAATACTTTAGTGCATGAAACAAAAAGACAAGATGAGAAACTGTTGTACAGAGATCATAATCCTTAACAAAATAGTACTATTATTTAGTGCTGACAGAGTCACTTTTTCTTATGAATTTTATGACATTTAAGGTTGACAGCATTCAATGTCATGGTCACAAAGAGTCTCTTGGGATACAGCGGACCCCCTTCCATTCCCAAGTCTTTCCGTTTAAAAGTTATTGCAACTCTGACCTTGTCAATAACAGCTCCATTTCCCTGAACAATCAAAATTGAGGAGTTTAAGCCTGCCAACACTATAAAACCATGGAAAGATAAAGAAGCTGATATTAGAGGCCACTGAAGAAGTTATTTGTTACCTAGCAACAATAAGCTCTCGAGTGAAGTGGTTGGATAATTAGGTCCTGTTTGCCTCTAGTGCAAAAACAGTTGCATATGAACACAGATCGTTTTAGTCTCTTAATGCACTGACTATATTGTTCAACCTACCTTGAAAGTAAATACCTTTATGCACAGTATATTGCATGGCATCAATAGCCAATCTGGTGATTAATTTTTACACTTGAATAAAGTGGGAGGATTGGATGTGGAGATATCTTATGAGAAGTCAGAGTTAAGGGAAAAAAAAATCCTACATCATATGATTTTGGGTATTAGATTGAGTCCTGGTTTCCCTAGTTGTGTGTCACCGGTGGGAATGATGTGTGGAAAACTCCTGGTATTTAGCAAAAGTCCCCTCCCCTTTGAACCATTTAGTGTCTGTTTTCACTTATTGGTATGAGCTGCACAAGTAGGTTGCAATTTATCTCAAAATGCTGTCAAATCCTATTTGAGCATTTAGAAGTTTCACATGTATCAGTATTAGTCTGCTGCACTCAAACCCCATTTACAGTTCCTCAGACACAGTGACAAGAGTTCATTCAGCCTGACTTTTAGTGAAGTCCCAATCATGCATTATCTAGTAGAGTGCTATCCTCACGCACCTCTTATTTTCCATAATAAAACACAGCTCAGCACTTGGTTGTGCTGCATGCATAAAGAGGAGCTCTGGGCATGCCAGCCCAGGTTAGGTATAACAGTAACTATTGCTAACTACTGCACAGATTCCAGTATTCCCACATCGCTCAATAGGAAGTGAAGAGGATTCATCTGCACCTTCGTTTTACTGGTCTCAGCCGTTCCATACTGGGAAGTTTGCACCACTGCCTGAGCACACCCTTAAATAAAACAGCATGCCACCACTTATGTCCCACATATTAACTTTACCGCTGCTGTAAACATGAGCTACTGCTAACCCGTTTCCTCGCTGCCACGAGAACCGCAGCAGGAAGATTTTTAGTCAGTTTCCAGAGCTCAGACAAAAACACGAGAGACACTGCAGCATGCCAATCAAGCCCATCCCAACCAGTGCCACTCATGGAACGTCTAGAATGTTTGACCTTATTCCAGCTTGCTGTTATGATGGCACACATGTAGATGACTTGCACACGCATGCACATATCTGCCAGTCTTCATCTTGTCACGGGACTGGTCTCGGTGACATGGCAGGGCTTTGTTTGGGAGTTGACAGTGAAGGCTGCTTCATAAACTCAGCACGCATCCATCCCCATCTTCTCTGCTGCTTTGGGATGAAGGAAAGAGGTGATCCAGAGATTTTTTTTTTTTTTTTTTTTTATAGATGTTCTTCTGCTCTGGTAGCTCACTGAGTCACGTTGATTCTGGTTCAGTCTCTCACCAAGCTTATAAGGAAAACTTCTTTTTTTTTTTTTTTCCCAGAAATGCAGCAATTAATAGACCAGTGATCAGAATTGGAAAGTTTTTCCTTTATAGATCTTGCATTGGTGATCATTAATAAAATGCTAAAAAAAAAAATTTAAAAAGTCGTATTCATTAAATGTATCAAATTTTTCCTTTTCTTAATGTATTAACCAATTGGTGGTTTAATGAAAATAAACTAAAGCTTAGGAAAATATGAAAAGATTCAATTAATTTCAAAAATACTTTTATTTTAACCTTGGGATAAATAAAATTGTAACTCATATCATCCAAGTATCTTCAAAGAGTTGTTGAGATGGTGATGCTGTGGGTAGGAAGGATGTCCACAAGCAGTCAGTCTTGCAACAAATCTGAAGAAGACTCTGACTGAAGACTATTGTATGACAGTCTTATGACTGCCATGTCATGCCAACAGTTTGATTTTCATGCAGCAAAGACAATATTCCGTAGTAACATTATCTGAGTGACACCATTATTTGTTGGCAAGCACTGCTAATCCAACTCATTTGCAAAAGCAAATGAGGTGGATCTCTGTCTTGCCATATGGACAGAAGGCTGGACAGAGAGACGTTTGAATGGGGATATCATCCTTGCCTATTATGATTGGTGGAAGAGATGGCCTGAGCTCCCTCCCTCTCTCCCTCTCTCTCTCTGCTCTTTGGTCCTGCTCTGCCTCCATGAAGCCTCCTGGTAAACTCTGGGATTTGGGGTTGCTGTTCAGGTATTATTTGAGCTTTCGAGATGCTAATCAGCAGCTTCTAGTTTTAAAAACAACACCTTGTTGCCATGGTTACGCATTATAACAACTATCCAGAAGTACAACAGTAAGTGCAAAAATCCTTCCGCCTGCACAGCATCCAAAACCAGAGGAAATAATTGGCTTAACATGCAATGAAAACCGGAGATCAGTATCGGCCAGGAAAAGCATCTTTAATTTTTTCAAACTAATTTGTGCTTTAACTGAGAGCTAAAGCACAACAGTTGAGGAATAAGATGCGTGAATATGCGGTGACTGGACTGAAGAAAATTTTTAAAAAAAAACAGAATCTTTTAGTTTGGTTGCTTCTGTACATGTGCATGTTGAGTTCGTTGTGCATGTGTTCCATCGTGTACATAATGTGCGAACAGGCTAGATGCAGAAAGTGGAACATCCGTGTCCTGTCTCTACAGAAGTGCAGTTCAGCTTAGGGACTGCACATCACTATGTAAATGCAAATTGCAGTGTCATGGTGATCAATCCTGTGGGCTGCTGAGACAGGTTTCTGTCGAGACCAGTCAGCAGCATCCAGGCCTGCTCAATGTACTCTTCTGCATGGCACTCTGTCTCAGGCTTTCCACTTCGATTGTATTGTTGCTTTTTGCCAATCCTAAAGTGCTTTTATTTGCCTCAGGAGATATTTGCAAATCAAGAAATAATTAATTAGCTTGTTTGCATATCAGAGTTAGCCACACGTCACCCAGCTAACTCCTTTTTTTGTTCTTTGTTTCTGCAGAATGCAACTTGAATAAAAGGATCCACTGGGACTGGAAGGACACAGCACAGTGCTCTTGGATAAGCTGGTCAGCGTGGAACTGGGGGAGAGGTGAAGCCACCAATCGGGCCGTCATGCTTTAGCACACAGGAAAGACTGGCTGATCACTGGAGAAGCACCGTTTGCCATTTCATAGATAATCCTGAGCCACAGAGCCACACATCTCCCACTTATCTGTCATTTGTCATCCTTGCAAAGATGCCAGTGCCAAGATTAGCACGGTGGCATTTCTGGTGACAGAGCTCAGAGCTTGCGTGCGCTTGCGTGGATCGACCGGTGGACGGGCACACCACAAGACATTTTCGGTGGGCGTGGTGGAAGCATGCGGCCCTGGGCAGGCTCATGGCGGTGGATTACCCTGGTGCTGCTGGCCTGGGGCACTCTCCTCTTCTACATCGGGGGCCACTTGGTGAGGGACAGCGAGCATCCGGAGCGATCCAGCAGGGAACTCTCCAAGATTTTGGCCAAGCTTGAGCGGCTTAAGCAGCAGAATGAAGACCTGCGGCGTATGGCAGAATCTCTCAGGTAACATAATGTTCAAACTAACTGACTGATATGCAGCACCAAACAAACAAGGTTCTTTTTCATTCCTAATTGTTCTTGCTGTTTGTTTTTAGATGTATACTGCATTCACTATGTTTTCTTCCCATTATAATCTACTAATTAGTTTAGTATAATTTTTTTTTTTTTTTTCTTCAACATTATCCCTCCAGACAACACTGCCTGGCGAGAGATGCAGAAAATAGCTACCAGGATAACAACGAAACTAGCTACCATGTTGGCATTTAAACTCGGCACTATGAATGCTTTATGTACTAAATGCAATATTTTCTTAAATATTGGTGTTTGATTTGGGATACTAGTCTTAAATTAATCAATTTGCTCCTTGTGAAGCAGGTTTCTTTCATGCTAACAAACATAGCTAGTCAGGGAAATCTCCTGCTCCATGTGCATAAAAACAGAACAGTAGATGAAAAAATAAATTTGCCTCCTTCTCTCCTGTTTATTCCAGTTTATCTAATTAAATCACCAGCAAGTGTTACCATCTTCATGAAAGTAGAAGTGTTGGTGGTTTGCTGGTCTGGAGGATTCAAGGGACTGAACAGAATCCAAGGGTGGAAAGACAACAGGAATGACCATGGAGCAGTAGCTATGGAAGAGTTAAAAAGCAATTTCAAAGCAATTTAAAGTTAGTCAGTTAGTACAATTAGGTTTGCATCTTCAGGACCTGGGTTCCTCTTTTTTTTTTTTTACCAAATTAGTCAAGAGTTAAATGCAAGGGCATCCGTCTAACTGATGAAGCTTGGCTTAAACGTATTGATTGACAACATAGTGATCCCAAACCCAGCAGCAAATCTACAGTCGACTGGCAGAAAAAGGGAAAAATCAAGACATTCTAATTGCCCTGTCAGGCCTCAACTTGATTGAAAGGGTGTGATGGGACCATAAGAGAGCTGTGCAGAAACAAATGGCAGAAAATGACCTGAAGCAAACCTGTAGAGATTCCCTCAAGTGAGGAAAATTCTCTTAAGTTGTTTTCTACACATAGCTTATCTATGTTGGCTTCATTTTTTTCCCCTAATATGTAAAACATTAGAATAGTAACAGGGTGTACTTTCTTTTTACCATTGTTGCAAAAATGTGGTGAAAATCTGAGGAAACAAAGCACTACATTTCTGTCTAGTTCGCTGAGGCTTTCATAGCATCTGTTCAACTCATCCAGTGGAGGACATTTGCAGGATGTTATTGGACCACTGGCTGCTATGTAAATATTTTGAATGCTTTTCCAAAACCACACAATTCCCCGGGATTTTATTTGTACTAAAGCTGATGAGCTGACATTTAGCGAAAAACACTCAACAGTGGATATAATGCACCTGTTGAAGTCCTGCAACCAGTACATGCTGCACCCTTTTAGTCCAATCACAGGAATATTTCAGATGCTAGAGCAGTCAATGGCTTGTGGTGAAGCTTCGTCAGACGACCACAGTTGTAGCAGCTAATCAGTGGTGTGATAGATGCTGAGTGTGACAGATGGATAGCGTGTCACACGTCTCACCAGATTTTGTTATTTTAAAAGACAATAGCACATTGTGCAAGTCCATTAACCGCACAGCATCTTTCACACGTTCAAGCTATTTGTAACAGTGAGGCAGATGGTTCTGCTCTTATCACCGCATGCTGACAGCGTTTTTCAAAACACTCAAACCCCAGATCTGGACGAGCATGTGTGCGAGCTTGCCTCCTTGTGCGGAAGATGCGGTGGTGTGGTTGTGTGTTTGTGTGTTTGTTTGTAGTTTTAAGGGAAAGCTTCAGATGTTGCCATAGCTGTTCCTCTGTGATATTCCGATTCACTTTGATCCGAGGACCTCATCGGTGCACACAGACATTAAAAAAAAACTACACACACACATGCATTACTTCAGACAGCTGGTCCTTGATTAAATCCCCTGCTTTTGTAATTATTCAGAATTGGCTCACAAACAAAGGTGGAATTCACAGCATCAAAAAAAAAAAAAAAAAAAAAAAAAAAAAACAAGTGCAGCTTTCAGTCGATGTTCAGTCGATGTCCAGATGGGTCCCTGACACACTGCGTGCTCGCAGCTTGTTATTGAGTTCAGGATGTTGATCTGGGACTGAGGACTCCGCAGTTGTTTACTGGGGCAGTGCTGCATTGCCTTGTCAAGTCCCACTAAGCTTCAGCTAAGTATCACAGAAGGGCAAGCCAAAAGAAGACTGCTGGTTTGCTGAGGTTAAGCTTTATGAGCTATCAACAGCATATTGGTTTATTTTGTCTTCTATTCACTTCTGTATTTTTAAGCCTCGAGTTAGGCTGTTTATAACCCTTTAACTTCTTCACATTGTATCACTTTAGAACCATAAATGTCAATGTAATTTATTGGGCTTTTTTGTGGCAGAGCAACACAAAGTAGTGAATGATTGTGAAATAGAAGGAATGATGCACGCTTGTACAAATTGAAAATCTGAAAATTGTGGTGTGTATTTGTTTCCACCCTGCCTGAATCAATACTTGTTAGAACTACCTTTTGATGCAAATACAGCTCCAAATCTTTGGGGTATGCCTTGATGAGCTTTGCATGTCTAAAAACTGATTTTTTTTTTTTTTTTTTTCCCCCATTACTCTTTGCTAAATAGCTCTCGCTCAGTCAGATTGTAGAGTGCATCTGTGAGCATAAATTTTAAAGTCCTGCTATTTTCAACTGGATTTAGATCTGGACTTTGACTGAGCCACAGTAACACATGAAAATGCTTTAATAAATTTCAATTTTATTTCTGGCTTTTAAGTTGTTTTCAAGTCATCCTGGTTGAACGTAAACATCTCAATGTTAAATATTTTGCAGCCTCTAATTGTTTATCTTCCAAGATTGTATTTAGCTCCACCCATCTTCCCATCAACTCTGACCAAATTTTCAGTTTCTGCTGTAGAAAAGTATCTCTTAAGCATTCTACTCCTACCACCATGTATTATATAGCACTTTGTGCATCACAATGAAGTTATACTCCCTAGACCTATTTCAAAAAAGGATAGAGTTTTGGATGGCACAGCTAATAGCTACCCTGTCAACAGATTCATCCATATCACCCTGGACTCTCTACAGTTAACATGGGCTAATTCAAGCTCTCCTTGCTTTACCTGTCAGTTTAGGTGGACGGACATTTGTTTGGTGTGATTGTAGCTGATCCCTACTCTTTAAAATTTTAAATACTGGACATTTTTCAGATTTTATTATTATTATTATTATTATTATTATTATTATTATTATTATTATTATTATTATTATTATTATTATTATTATTATTATTATTTATATCACACCAGTTCAAAACAAATGTCACTTTAGGGCATTTTACGAAAAAAGAAAAAAAAAAAGTAAATTAAATCCAATCCAGTCATACTGACAAAGTCACTTGCCAATTGGATCCAAGTTATTGAATAGTGCAGTCAAGTTCAGTTTATTATTCAAATCGGTTAAATAGTTTTGTATCTAAAATAGGGGTGAGCAATATGGACTTAGAATTTTATTGTAATATTTTGTAGTACTATTATGATAACAATTAAAAAATAAAAAAATAAAAACAATTTATTATGTCTTTTTTAGGTAACTTTATTGCTGTAACTGCATGGCAAAGCATTTATTGTGGCACAAATACAAATACTGTTCTTGAAAAACATTCCCATTTGAAATAGGCTTTTTTAGGTGCCACTTACCAAAAGAAGTGATTTATACCATGAAACTGCACACAGTAACTGCATTTACCCATATATATTTATTGGTGCTCTCATAAAATAAACTGGAGAAAATAAGATTTCCAAAATTACTATCAGTTTTGTTTTTTATTTGACATCATTAATTGAAATTTATCAAGACAGCATTAAATCAAAATTCTTACCATGATAGGAAGTTTTTCACGATAAACGATGCAACAAATGCCACCCTTTATCTAAAAATACGCAGCAGATTGCATCAAATTCACTCCTCTTGGACAAGCATGTAGTGACAGTTGACTGTTGAAAAATCATGACTCAGTTTTCTTGGATTTTACAATTTTGCTCAACTTTGTGTTGAGCTATTACGTAAAATCCCACTAAGCTACAAATACGGGTTTGAATACTTTTGCAAGATATTATATAAACCCCCTTAGTGTCTGTTATTCTTGTATTATTGGCCTAAAAAACAAAGAGGCTGTTGGTGAGCTGTTCATCATCCCAACCACTGGCTCCTCTGTCCATAGACGACTCCTTATTTTCTGCCTTTTTTTTTAAACCTCCTTCACCTTTATCATCTTCCTCCACCAACAAACTGCTGACAGTGCAATGTCACAGGACGACTGACTGTGTAACAACTCGCTAGTTCACTGATCACCTAATTCGGGAGCTCACTCTGTTCGCGAATTTGGCATGAGAACACGAATCTGTGCGCCTTGTACAAGGAGTAAAGTCAATTCGAGGCGAGCATCCTGCCGACATCAGATGACAAAAGACAAATTTATCCAAAGCGCCTAACTGTCACATCAAGTGTGCTCATTTTTTATGAGTGGCCTCAGAGAAATTTAAACCCATAAAAGTGACATTATTACATATCATGTTGAGTTCTTGCACTGTGAAAAACTCATTGCATTCAAACTGATTTATAGATCGGAGTACAATTCAACTTGTTTAGTGTCATTACTCCCCAGCAGCAAGAGACAGATGAGTTAGGCATTATCAGGCTGCATGGCACAGTCATTATGTATCTGACAAAATCTTATGTGTATTAGTTTTATTTTCTTTAAACCACTAAGTTGATTTTTCAGTTAGATAATTTGATAAATCACTGACAGGACAAAAAATATTTGCCACCCTACAGATTTCTTCTGATTTTACTTTTTGGTCATACTTTCAGTTCAATAAATAAATTTTAATATTCCACAAAGATAACATAACTTATTGGAAAATGCTGTTTTCAAGTGATGATTTTATTTTCTTAAGTTAAAAAAAAGAGCTGTGCCCTATATCGACAAGTAATTACCCCATATAGGAGATAACTGTTCCACCCTTGGTGGCAGCAGTTGCCGTCAGAGTGTTGGCAGTGGGTCTTTTGCATCACTGTGGAGGAAATTTGGCCCGCTACTCTTTGTAGAATTGTTTTAATTCTGACACCTTGGAGGATTTTCAAGCGTGAAGGACTTGTTTAAGGTCTAACCACAGCATTTAAATCAAATTTAAGTTCGGACTTTGACTAGGCCACTCCAAAACCTTCATTTTGTTTTTTTTAGCCATTCAGGGGTGGACCTACTGTTGTGCTTCAGGTCATTATCATGTTGCATAACTAAAGTGAGCTTGAGGTTAAGATTAAAAACTGATGGCCTCAGTCTTCAATCAGTTAGGGCAAGTGGTCCAGGTCCTGAAGCAGCAAAGCAGTCTCAAATGATCACACAATCACAACTATGTGTTACTGTAGGTATCATTTTCTTTTTCTAAAATGGACACAAAAAAAGTTTCAAAAACTTACACTGAATATTTCCCTAAAGATTTAGGGCATCATCAGCATGTGTTTTGGCTAATGTAGGATTGGCTTTTTTATCCTTATTGGTCAGCAGTGATTTTACCCTTGTAGCTCTTCCATAGATGCTATTTTTGTCTCTCTCTTATTGTTCAGTCATTAACACCAACCTCAACTGAGGAAAGCAATGTTTGCAGTACTTAAGATGTTTTTTTGGGTTCCCTTATGACCTCTTGGATGATTCCTCTTTTTGTGGATAATGGCTCTCACTTTGGTTCACTGGAGTCCCAAAGAGTTAGAAATTGTTTTGTAACCCTTGTCTATACTGATAGATGTCAGTAACTTTGTTTCTCACCTGGTCTTGGATGTCTTGATATCAGGAAGTGATGTGTTGCTTTTGGAGATCTTTTAGCCTACTTCATGCTGTCAGATAGGTTCGTTTAAAAGGATATCCTGATTGCAGAAGTCTGGCAGTAAAGTGCGATATTGAACTCAGCTTACCAAAACGTGAGGTTGACTGCATTAGTAAATGCGTGATTTAACAATGGGAGTAAATTGTTTTTAGACATAAGTCCAAGCTGGGTTTGAATAGATTAATGATGTAAGAATCTTTTGAAATGGTTTTGTGTTTACTCTGGGTTTCTTTGAAGGATAATAAAACATATTTGATGATCTGAAACATTTAAGTGTGATAGAAAAGCAAAAACAGATTAAATCTGTTTTTTTATGCTACCTAATCAAGTCCTCATGCACAATTCTTTGGATTGCCATGTCTGGTTAATCAGCATCCATCAATACTTGGATTCAAATTAAATTCACCTGGCTGACCTACAGATGCAGTCCAATGAATCAGGCCACTCTTGAGTGATGTGAGTGACAGGCAGTGTGCCAACCCACCAATCACCCGGCAGCATTAATGAGAGGTGAGCATCAGGTCGAGTTGCTTGGCCTGTCTGGCTCCGCCCTCTCTGCAGCTGTCAGTCACCTCGGGCACAGAGCCACTGCTCCCGCAGAGACGATGACACGCGCCAGCCTGATGGTGCGACACCAGAGGGAGTAAGGGGGTAAGAGTGACAGCTGGGGTGAGTGATGAGGACCTGATCGATGTCCCCCTTTTCCACCCTCCTCTGGGATGCCAACAGAGGGGATGCAAGGATGGAATGGAGGAGGGGGACGATGCAGAGGAGGAAAGGAGAAGCAGGAGAATGATGGATGGCATTAGGACCTCACTAAGTAAAGAGCAGCAAGGAGAAAATGAAAAATGACATCTGAGGGGATGAGAGGAGTTGCAGAGACCACAGTCATTGCCCTAATCGGTTTTATTTGTTATTTCAGCTTACCTCAGGGCCAACAGAATGTTTGCTGTTGTGCAATAATGTCAGAAACAAGCCGGTAAAGGAGATTTATGCATGGTGTTGCACTGTTACAGTCGACGCAGATCTCTAAACCCGTGTAATGTGTTCTGCGAGTTAAAATGGATGCAAGGAATTATTTGCACACAGAACCATGTGACTCAGATTTATGTACACTGAAAGAGAGAAAAGTGCATCTCTAACAAATTGTTTTTACATGCTTCGGTGGAATTGTCTTTTAATGGTATAGGTTATTGACCATTAGACCTCAATTACTTTCCTTCTTATGTGTCCCTGTGTGCTTCTCAGTTTCATTTTGTCTGCCGTTGCTTGTGCAACCTCCACTTTCCGAATATGGTTGCCTCATTTGAGTCCCTATCTTTCAAGTCAAATTGGAATGTAAATTTAAACTATGAAAAACCCATTTGTATAGCTTAGTGTGGTGAGGTCACTGTCATATTAAGCAGAGGTTGGAGCAAGGTTTGACCTTGTGCGGCTCCACAAAGCAGATTCTGGCGCCACGTCAGAACCTGAACTCCCATCAGTCCATAGGGCACGCTCAGGAACACATAAGCCTCATTGTTAGGGCTGTCTGTGGTCGGGACATCTCTGTCAAGTAGTGCTCAGAGCAGAGCTGGCAAGCTAAAGATGTACTGAGCATGTGAGGCAGGAATGCACTATACAGAATCAGTTAACTTGGAATTTTACTGATTGAATCTGCGGACATAAAAGCAAATAAAAACTGAAATTGATTTGACACATGATAGCATTGTAAAATAAGACAAAGCCACTGTCTAAACTCTCCTTTAAACCTTCAAAACAGGTTTAAGTTTTCATAGTGAAACCAGATTTTTCCACCCATTCCCCCCCCCTCGCACTTCTGCATTTCTGTTGATTATTAGCTTGACTTATTGGAATCAAGTGGTAGGAGGCACTGAGTTGTTAAAAAATGCTAGAACACACAGTTTCCAAAGCCCCATTTGTGCTGGATTAAGCCCGCTCTGTGACATTAAAGGTCAACCACAACAACGATGGTCTTTGCAGAGTTTTAGAGAGAGGTTTTAGGGTGCATCAAGAAAACATGACATTCCAGTTTTGCATTATTTTCTGTTTTAAACATGAATAAAAACTCTGATTCAGAATTAATCTTCATGCTGGCTGGAAAACAAATGGGGTACTGTGCTAGGAGCAGTGGTAGCTCAGGCATGATGTGTAGCTTGATTGCAAAGGTATGGATTGGTTATTTGGAAATTTTAAGGGGAACTCGTGATGCTGGCTTTATGCTAAGGCTGCAACCTTGTCACACCCACGCCAGAATGACTGTTTCCATTGTCATTTTTTCTAGCACTATTGCCCGCGCAGTTCCTGTTCACTGTGCACCTCAACACTGCACTAGTTGCAACAAACAGATATTTACATGCAGCCAAAATGAACAATTCATCATTTTTATACACCATTATAGACAATGCCTTGCACATAGAGATGAATATGCAATAGTTTCCACTTAGAATAAGAGTCATAGATATAGAGAACACCTCCACAAATTGTGCATAGACTAGTTGCTAAGAGCCTAAATAAAAGTTGTGATTTTTGTGAGCAGTTTAAATGCAAAATGCATCAAAATGTAATGATTCAGGGATATACCTGTTTAAACGCAGACTGTCCAAAAGTACAGACCTTGTAATTGCACATAGAACAGTTCTGTGAGATCAAAAGAAGTTGTTAGTTTTTTCAAACTGCAGTTCAAAATCAAAATGCGTGGTTATACATGTTAATTACAAGATGTGGAGAAGTACGTGATACCAAATGGCACCTAGAGTGGCTTGTGGCTAGACCAAATGAAGCTGTGAGAATTTTAAGCTACAGTTTAAATGTACAATATAATCATGCAAGAATATACCCACTTAAACACAGGCTAGTTGGTTCTTTGTATAAAGCCAAGGGGTGTCCATGCAGCCTTCTTTCATCTAAACCTCAGAGAATACTTCACATCTCCATCCATATGTATGACTTTTCAGGTCAGCACATAAGTTTCCTTTTGAAGTCAGCCAGAGTATATTAAGTCTTTCTACAGGAATATAGGTGCAGTATTGCCACGCAGACCCCCACTGTTCAAACTTCGTCCCTCGGGTCTGATCACCTTGTGAACTCTGTGAACAGTGGGTGTAGAAGTGGGAGCTTGAGGTTTCACCAGCTAAGTTCAGGCGAAATATTTGAACCTTCCCAACACAGTGCTTAGAGGCTGCAGGCCTCATCCTCCCCCCTGCTTTCAGAGCTCGTCTTTTATTCCCCTATATCCCTCAACATATTTGCCTGCTGCTTCTCCTAACTCAGAGTTTTCTTTTCATCCCTTACCTTTCCTGTGTTGTTTTATTTAGATGTTGTTGAATCCAGCTGCCTTGTCTAATTTCTGCTTCAGGTTCAGCAGTCTTTTTTGTTGCTGTTCTCTATTTGCCTTTTCTGCCATATCTGTTAGTTTTGATTCAGCTCAGTGTTTGGATACATTTTATATCGACAAATCATGTTCTGGATGCGTTTTCCATGACTGGGGCTATAGCAAGTGCACTGGCAATTTGTATTCCAGATAACCCTTATATATGATGTTCCCACTAATTAGCCTGTGCTCATATGGCCTATTTCTTCTGCTTTGTTCAAGAAGATATCAAATTGTTTTATGTCACCGTTTTAGCAGCACTTAAAACCCCTGGGAAATGATGTAACAAGTCTTACTTTTTGTACTGTGGTGTAAGCAGCATGTTAAGGTGTGGCCTATGGGGTAAAGCAGCTGAATATGGTACAAAAGATAATAGAGCAGAGGAAATGTCACAGGGTTTTATTTCAATGATCCGTCTCAGGGTCTTGTAATGGACACTCCATAGATTTAATAATGAAAAGAAATCTGAATCCAACAAGGACAAATACAGTTCCTGGAAAATATGAAAGGTTGATCATTGTCTATCACTGGTTTATGTAATGTATTGGTAAAATATTCTTCTCTTTTTCCCACATCTTTGCATGCCCTTGAAGTAGATTGCTCAGTTAGTAGTCAGTGAAGTGGGATGCAAGGGCTTCTGAGGGACCAGACTAGCACATTGAAGGGGGAATTGTGTGGCAAGAGGGGCCATTGCAACTTTAAAAGTCTCATCTCTGTTCCTCCAGGCAACTGATGTTCTTTACTGAAGGAGCAAATTGAGTTTGCATGCCTTGATGATTTATTATGTCTAAAGCTCTGGGGTATTTGCACATACAATGCTGACAGAAAACAGCAGATTTTATACCATGTTAGTGACATTTTTCGTCCCCTTGACTGATATAAACTTGGTGCACTAAGGATGTCAAAGTGCTCAGTTGTGTTTTCAATGCATGTGTGTGGTAGTTATTCATGGTTAACTGAGGGAGCTGGAGAAATGCAAATTCAAATTTGCGTTTATCAGCCAGAGATAATTCACTAAATGCTTAAAATATGCAAAAGTTCGGCAGATAAATATAGATTTATGCGAATTAAAATTGTTTATTACTGTATATTAGGTTAATTGAACTGAATGTCTGTCTAAACAACCTTTCAGTGGTAATGAAAAACAGCTTTCTGCACTCGTAAATTTAGTGACTGTGGTATGATGTTTTTTTTTTTCCTTTTTTTTAACTACAGATGTCTGTCAAGTGGAAGAGCCTGAGATAATTCTCACCACACTTATGGGCATGGGGCAGTGTTTTTATACAGCATCTATGATAAAAGTAGTTTTTCTATTTGTTTTAGTATTATGATCATGATAAAGGACCAGCTGAAATGCTGTTGCTTTCTTGTAAGGTCTGCGTCTTAGCATGTGAACATTTCATGTGTCATATTTAGTTTTTCAGATTTTTCCTTGTCAAGTTTTTTTCTCTGTTGCAAAGATGTTCAATGAAATTGATCTCATTTGCTAATTAATCTCATTCGGTGCTTGCGGTCAGACTCTAGAACTCTAAACAACATATCTGAAAGGTTCAGCAACAACATATCCTACCTTGGCTTGTCTTACGTTTTAGTTTCAGAATGATTCCTGCAAACCTGGTTATGACAGTTATGACAGCATGGACTAAAGAACAAAGCTTTGCAACAGCAGAGATACTTGCAATTTTAGCAAGCGTGCATACTTAGGGTGAAAAATGTTCATACTCCTGGTAAATTTAGATTCTAAATTGTTTGGATTCAGCCAAGAACTTTGTTTCTGTACTTTGACTTGTAGAATAGTTTCACAAATAAATTGAACAGCAGACATTATAAGCCACTGAACTATTATTTTCAAGGATATTCAGGCAGGCGTGATTTGTTTCGGATAATAACAGCAAATAAACAAGTGTAAGCTACACTAAACTCTAGACTGAAAGCAGCTCATCATCTTATATTTCCCATTTCACAATAATTCCACCAACAGCTGTCACATTTTCACCAAGATCCCTGCTGATATTTTGTCACCCATCTCAGCCTCATGCAAATATACCATCCTGTGGGGGAATGTTGGATTGGCGGAAATTGATTTTGTGAACAAGTTATGCACATATTTTGAGATCAGGAGCATCTTTCATTAAGTGGTTGGTTGGTGACTTGGTTGTTTTTTTAGGATTTGGTGTGTCAGTGATTAATTGTTGGGTTGATTTTTGGTTTATTGGTTTGTTGTTTGCAGGCTTGGTTTGTTTAGTGGGTTGATTGGCTGGTTTGTTGATTGGTTGGTTGTTTGACTTTCAGATCATTTCTTGGTATTTGGTTTTGGTAGGTGTTTACTTGGTTGGTTAGCTGATCAGTTGCTTGGTTGTCAAATCGTCTCTTGCTCGGTTGGTTGGTTGGAATCTGTCTGCAAAATGGGAGCACAACTAATCTGTAGGACCAATATTCTGGCTGGTGTGTTTGGGACCAACTATGTGTTAATGTCAATGATATGCAAATCAGTTTCCAAGTTCTGTGCCTCCGATTTTTTTTCAGACCATCACAAAAACAGACTTATCAAAATTTAAATTAAAAGTTTGTGACTGTCAGTTTTCTTTGTAAGCGAGCAGGCTTAAAAAAAACGAGCAGGTTAAATACTTACTTCCCCCACAGTAAGTTAGAATGTTTCATTTAGTCAACACTCTTATAAAACTGAAGTTGCTTGAAAAAGTTGAAATAGTTGTTAGTGGTAGTTTAACATCACTAACTCATCAGGTGGTTAATCAGCATTCGAGTCAATAGCACTCTGGCTTTATAATAGCTTTTTATATTTTCCTATTTCATATCCCTTCGCTGTAATTTGCTTTTCAGTTCACAGGATATTCAGCAGATTCTCAGGACATAATTCTTGGATGAATTTTGAAGCAGATGATAGGCTGAATCCAACAAACATGGGGTGATCTGGTTTGTATTCTGAGCACAATCTTGAGCTCAGAATTAATACACTGGGGCACAACACTGGGGGTCTACACTCTGGCATTTTAGCAAATTACATTTGTAGAAGTTTCGGTGGTGAGCACTGTGAGATGCAGGCCTCCACAGCTCAGTTTTCTCAGCAACTTTTAAATTGAAAGATGAGACCAGAGTCACCCAAGCAAAAGACGGCTCGAATCAGACGAACCACAGGATATTCTTACCGCTTCGCCAACTTCCTGAGTCACAACTGACAATTAGAAGAAAGTTTTTTTGACTAAAATAGTCTGCAAGTGGATGCCTTTTGGAATCCATCTAGAGTTGTTCAGAAAATGACAATCATAAAAAATATTATTTTGTTCTTCCATCACTGTATTGGACTGTTAGATTCAGAATTTTGGTGTTCTTTGACATATTTCTGCCCTCTCTTCCTACTATTAGTTTATTAATCCATGCACTGTCTTTTTGTGCCTTCCAGGATACCAGAGGGTCAAGCAGAAGCTGGGTCACTGGCGGCAGGAAGGCTCCGTTCCCTAGAGGACCAGCTAACCAGAGCCAAGCAGAAGATTCACAGCTTCCAGAAACTCACTGGAGATGGTAAATAGCAGGATCCTGTGCAATCTGGAAAACTGTGGAATTATGTATAAGCTTTTTCCAGATTTGGATTAATAAGATGAAGAAAAATAGGGTATGAAAAACTATTTATTCCAGACTTTATTCCTTTTCCAGTGGTTTCAATATATGTATATATTCAACCATCCATCCATGCACTATATCATCCACCCTCTCATTTGTCTGTAGAGTTTGCTGGTCCCATTTTAAAGCCTGGCCATAACCATAATATCTGCCTCAAATTCATGCTGAAGTCTTTTATTTATACTTTCAACATGGACTGAAAAGAACTGGGAACTCTAAAAATGTCAGTCTAGAAATATGTGGTATAATGAATATGTGTTGGAACCTTAAAATACGCTCACCGAAAGGGTTGCAAGACAGGGTTTGGAATAACGTGTTGAAAAGTTCGAACATATTGAGAATATTGAAAGTGTGTGGGCTGACGATATAAATCTAGATGGTGTGAAACCTCTCAGCTGCTTGTGTGAGCTTTTGCCTGTAGGGATGATGTCGGTTCAGGCCAGCTTTAAACCTGCTGCAGTCCGGCGATGATGATGGCCAAGCAACATCGTCAATGGGGCAGGGTTATATGTGTGTACTTGCTACTCTAAGCAGTGGTCAAAGGGGCAGGAAAGCTGTCAGGTGAATGGGGGAAATGTGTGAATGAAGTGGGAGCAGTGTGAATCCCCCCGCTGGCAAAATAAGAGACTGAGAGGGAAGAAAAGAGACAGGGAGAAAATAAAAAAGGACATGTGAGCGCAGAGGGCAGTGGAGGGTCAGTTTTTCCATCATGCTGCAAGGGGAGAAAAAGCTAAAAATACCCTCCAGCTTTTTCCACAAGCAAGCAGGTAAAGTGAGGAGAGTGTCTGAGATGGGAGGTTAAAAAAAGAGTTTTACCATCTCCAACACCACCTCCGACTTCTGCTGCTTGAGGCTGTTCTTCTCTTTGCTCTGTTCTTTTCCATTCTGTTTCTCTCAACAGAAACCAGGGCAGGCACATGCGGCATCCACATTGGCTGCTCCACATTGTTTGGGTTCAAAGGGGTATAAATTTCCAGGGTGTGAAAAACATGAGAGAGATGATACACAAAAGCAATGATCAAGTGTTTCCTAATGCGGTCAAAGTAACACCCTGGGTCAGAGTTTCCATCGGCACATTTAATAGCAAGAGGTTATTTATCCACAATAATCACAATCTTTTGAAAACATCTTTTGTTTCTTCAGGGTGTCTTCCTTAGAGTCTGCGTTATTGGTTCATTGTCTTTGATCATACCCGCCCCTTCAAAGTGTTATAATAACCCGGTATTTTCTCCTCCCCCCCTCCCTTCAGGCCCCGGCCCCACTCAGGAGGAGCTACGCAGAAAGGTGGAGAATGGCGTCAAGGAGTTCTGGTACTTTGTGCGCAGCGAGGTGAAGAGACTTTCCAATGTGGAGAACAGCGAGAGGCAGAAATATGCTGACACACTCCTGCAGGACCTGGGACATCAGGAGAGGTGAGCATATGCAGCAGCCTCCGAATTAGGGAAGTTGAGACTTCTTTGCCCCTCCGTCTTTGCTTAGTTAGAATCCAACTTCTCACATAGTTCACTTAAGCACTAAACAATGCTCTGTGTTTATGTTCCTCAAATTGGTGGGTTTGTTTCATTTTTTTCGTAATTTGAAAAATTGAAACCATTAATGAGACAATCGCCCAAGAAGCCCATGGCCAAGTAGGATTCATGCATTCGACAAATCTGTTCCATTTGAAAGACAGGCGCAAATGAAGGTTTTGCTGTTGTAAAATCCAACACCTGAACACACCTTGAACACACCAGCCCAACTGTAGGACACAGTACTGGCAGCATCATGCTACTGGGATGCTTTTCTTGAGCAGGGAAGCTAGTCAGAGTTGATGAGAAAGTTGATGGAGCTAAATACACAGCAGTGCTGGATGAAAACCTGTTTGAAACTGAAAAAGACTTGAGACAAGGGCAGAGACTCAACTTCTAGCAAGAACGCAACCCCAAACATACAGCTTATAATCTTGGCATAAGCTTGAAAATTATTATTCATGGATGGCTTGGATCCAATCTGACTGAGCTTGAACTATTTTGCAAAGCCAAATGAGTAAAATCATCCGTTTGTTGAGTTGCAAAGCTGGTAGAGACATTGTTTCTTAACTGTGATCCTCAAGGCTCACAGTCCTTCATGTTTTAGATGTGTCTCTGCTCCAGCACACTTGATTCGAAGAAGCCTGTTAATCACCCATACATTTAGGTGAGGTGTGTGGGAGCAAGGAAACACCTAAAGCACTCAGGGCAGTAGGGACAGAGTTAAGAAGTACTCCTCTCTTAGGCTCGTTGCTGTAATTGCAGCAAAAAGATGATTCCATAAAGTATTCAATCATGGGTGATTGAAACAAATACATGGCACATTTTTCAGATCGTTGTTTACAATAAATGTTGAAATTGCTGCCCTGTTTTGTGTTTGATAAATAAAATCCCATTAAAATGCATTGAGAAGGCCTTTTATGAGGCTGATTCAGGCTTTTTATTGGTATTTTCTGTCACTGAATAAGTCAGGCCTTTTTTAAGGTGGTTTAAGGATTGTACAATAGGATAACCATTGTTTAGTCCTTAAAAATAAACAAATATGCCTACTTCAGTGGAATTTAACAGAATCTAATGTATGGCAGGAGATTTGCTAAGGGAAAACGTTTTGTGATTCTTTTTTCACACTTGTCAAGAAAAAAGGACTTTGTGAGACTAACGGAGCTAGCCATGGACTTATATCCCTATACTAACGAGTTATTGGATGATAAAAGGCTTAAAAATGTCTGAAAGCAAAATTTTTAAAAAAGCCATCATGAAAAAATGGTTAAGAATCAAACATAATATTAATTTAATGGACATGCGTTTTCCTCAAAAGGTAAAAAAAACCCAAGTTTTAATCGGACAATTTACTCTGTATTATGTGAAGACAGCCCCCTCTATAGTTAATTTGTTGTTCATAAGCAGTTTTAAATGTAGAACACTATAAAAATACCATACAATAGGTGAATGAAGCCAGTTTGATGGATGCTGATGGAAAGCCTGTAATGCTTTACTTCATAAACAGAAAACTCTATAATTTGCTTTTACGAAAGGAAGAAAAGGGAATAATAAAACACTTAAGGTAGTTTAAATATGCTGGCTGAGACACTCATTAATATTAAAGTGCTGTGGAAAAAACTGTATTGTTAAAGAACTATCTGGAATGAAAAAACATGTGGATATTGCCCTGCCTTTCCATAGGAGCCATTAATTATTCATGCTTAATAATACATTTAATGTTAAAATTACAGGTATTTTTTTATCTGAAACCTTTTTCCTCCTGCAGCCAAGTTAGTTATTACCAGATGGTTGTGGTTTTGCTCAAATGTTTAAGCAAATACATCGAAATACTTACATTTTCCCCAGCGGAGTGTTTACACTTTGAAACATTGTTATCATACTTAAAAACCATCATCCTGAACACCAGTCTTAAGAGTTTTGTTTATCTCAAAGACAAAAAAAAAAAAAAAAAAAAACAACACATGCATAATGAAAAAAGATCATCATCCAAAATTACCACCCCTCTTCTCTGTTAGGACTTGATCTGGATCCTGATAGGTCTAACACTGTTAAGCAGCATGTGCTCCTTTCAGAGTAACAAAGGACAAAAATCCTGAACACACCCTCTGAGTCACCTGGAATTAGCTGCATAAGGAAAAGTAGGTGTCACATTCCGAGATGTAATCCTTCCTGAGCCAGTTTACAGGACCTATTGTCTCAGGCATCACTGCCTAAGTAGCTTTCCAAAAAGAGATTAACTACCACATACACACAGACTAACTGATGTAGCCAAATATCCTTTTGTATTTACTTTCCATCTCCCTCTCTTTGATTAACTTCTATGTGGCTTAGTCGTAGATAAGGAAGACATGACAGAG
Source organism: Anableps anableps (assembly GCA_014839685.1). Classification (NCBI taxonomy): domain Eukaryota; kingdom Metazoa; phylum Chordata; class Actinopteri; order Cyprinodontiformes; family Anablepidae; genus Anableps; species Anableps anableps. Next base: position 21,862,890 of record CM026086.1, on the reverse strand, counting down.
AGATGGGAGACTAAAAAGCAGTAAAAAGGACAAATGTGCAACTTCTTCTTTTAAATTCTGCTCATGATAGGGCACACTGGGTGCCGAATACAGCCTTTGTCTTGTGTGTTTTCTGAGTAAAATAGAAATGGAGCTCTTAAATTGAAGCATGAAAGGATTTTCCTGCTCCTCTAGTGGAAGCAATCGTTGCATTATGAGGCGCTTTTTAGGCTCATTCATCCTTTCGGATATGGAAATAATGTTGATGTTCACAGAGATCTGCCGGAAAGCAAATAAACATATGTAAATCTTGATAGAAGTAATGTGTAGTGATTCTGTGCAAGTAGAGATTCTTTAGCCATACAGTAACCATCATTCAGCATTGTAAGTGTTAATTAAAACAAGCCTCGGGATCTATGAGCTGTAATTCTCGGGGAATAAAAAAAAAAAACTAAACTCCTTTAACTAAGAGTTCAGTTTGTAACTGAAACCATAGCGTTCAAATTGTCTACAAGAAACCAACTTCATACTTTGAAGAATTTCTCGTTTTGTGATGTTACCGCCACAAACCTTTATGTATTTTATTGGGATTTTGTGTGATGCATGACTGTGAAGTGGAAGGAAGAAGATAAATGGTTTTCAGCATTTTTCTACACTAAAAATCTGAAAGGATGAAATCTTTTTTACTTTGCTGCCCCTAAATAAAATCACACTCAGCAAACTGCCTGGTCTACACAGACTTCAGAAAACTGCTGCTCACTGATGAAAGTATGGCTTAAACTCTATGGGACATTAGTTTATTTCTTGTAACTGAGAGGCGCAAAAGCAACAGTGGACTATTTTAAACTTGCTACACACAGTTTATGCATTTTCTTTTGTTTTAAAAAGCCCTCTGTTTGACTTCAGGATAATGTCTTGTCCCTGTCTTAGCACAGTTTTCTCTCACATGACCGGGTTATACTCATGCTGTAATCTAAACCTAAAATACTGTATTTGCATCTCCGGTCATAACAGTGCAGAGAAATACATCTGAGCTGCACAACTGAACCAGCAGGGGTGTCAGAATGGCCTCCAAGCTGCACATGTGAATGACCACAAGCATTTCTGTTGTCATACACAAACACATCTGCAGAACTTCAATCCTGTGTAGCCTTCCTCTGTCTCTGAGCCAGATCCCACAGGGCCTGTTTGTTGATTCCTTCTTGCTCCGTTTTGCGGCCAGCCAGGTGTGCTCCTTACCACACTGGGCTTGTGATGGCTCCCCTGTGCGAAAAAATTTGGATTCATTCACACACACACTATGCCTGCTGCTTCAAAATGTTACAATGAGTGATGATACTGTCTAAGTTAGCTTACAAAGGCACTATTCAGAGTGCCACTCTGTTGAATTGAGACAGTGCGTTCATCTGCTTTGTGTGTGTGTGTGTTTGCATGGGCTACTGAATGCATGCTTAAGAGTTCTCAGTCGCACAGGATGTGACTGATTTGGGTCGAGAAGTGAGTAATAAATTAAGCTTGCATAATAAGTGTGTCTGAGTGTGTGTGATGTATTTGCCCTTAGCTGCATATATCAGAAGTCTCGGGCATGTCTGAGAGTGGATGGTCACGACGTTAGACAGTGTGTGACATGCACTCGGATTTGCTGTCAGTGGGATGTAGATGGCAGACTTAATCCAAAATACAGCTCAAGAGCCAGAGAGTAGCTGTTGTTGTCAGTCAGCATCATAGATGCATAGGTTGTCTCTGAATCTATAAATATCCCTTAAAAATCATGTCTTGAAATGTTCAAAACTAGGAATGCACTAATTGCAGTCTTCTGAGCTGATGTTGCAGCCTTAACATACATTAATCTATCTGAAGCTTACAAAGCCATGTCATCAAGTTTTAAGGGCCACTGTAATCTTTTTCAATGGATTTTTTTATTTATTTAAAGAAAGTAATACACATATTTGCTGAAAAGAGTCTTCGTCTCATTATCTTGGCTTTTAGCAAATAGAAAAAAATAGTAATCCTTACTAACAGTAAAGGTTTAACCTGATTTAATGTAGGATAATGAAAATCAGTAGATTATGTCTTTTTATATCATATATATAAATATCTGGTTTAAAAGTTATTCTCACAAATTGTTTCTTTTTTCCTGAAAACTTTGCATTGCAACCTGTTTCGATTTATTTGGTTCTGAACTCCATTTGGTCCCTTGACTGGTATGAAATGTGACAGACCCCTGACCAAACCAGAATAATTCTGAGCCATGTCCTGCTTTTAGATAATAGTTGTTTATATCATGCGTAACAGAAAGACATGAAATGTTTAATGTTTTGTGCATAACCAATATAATTTATGATAAACAAACAAATACTTACATTTATTGTGCAAATCCCGGTCCGCTTTGGGTTTATGGCAATCACAGACCCCAGATAGTGAGTAGCATTGCATTTATATAATAATTTTAGATTTATTGCCATCCACGGAGTTCTTGGCAATGTTAATATTGCACACGCTGATATTGAGATACATTTGCAATATGTTGTGCATCCTTAGTTACTGGACTCATAAAAGTCACATTCTTTACAGTAGAACATGAATAAATTATTGAAAATTACTTTGTTTTGAAAGTAAAAGGCAGTAAAATATTTTATTTGATGTTTCTGACTAGATACTTCTCATAACCTTTAAAAAAATCATTTTTTTTTTAACTGAATGCATTGAATGTTTCTTTTCAGTTCACATAGTCTTGCAAATAAAGGAACTTTTCCCTTTGGTGGCTTATGTGAAAACTGTGCTTGTAAAAAAAAAAAAAAAAAAAAAAAAAAAAAAAACAGCACTGTGACCTATTGGGTAAGCTCTACATAAGGCTACAAGACTAAAGCAAGGTGTTTCCCACATGCAGTAGATATAGTCTTTTTGCCTCTGCTGTTGTCAGTTTCAGAGAACAGCAACCACCAGAGCATGCAAGTAAGCTGCTTGCACAGGCAGACTATTGCTCTTGTGGTTTATTTAGACAAAGGCTATACTGTAGTTATTGTGAGAAAACAAAGTTGAAAGACATTGTAACTTTATCCCTGAGTGATTATTTTTTGTGGTTAATAATCCCTAAAAGGTCAAGATTTTCCTGCATTATTTGTGTCACAAAGTGGGACTCTGGACTTAAGAAAACCTTATTTCCGTTACAGTTTATAAAAAGGAGCTGCTGGAACAAGCTGGTTTTCCCCCATAAAGTTGTCAGTTCCAAAGCTGTACTGTGCAGTTTATTTAAAAACAGCATATAAACTTATACCATGTTAATTTTTATTAGTTAATAATAACATCCAAGTAAATGTAATGATATTTCCCAGCAGACAGATAGCCCTCTGCCTGTAATTACCTTTTTTTTTTCTCTTTAACCTCCTAAAGCATCACCGGGGTACAATGTTTGGGCACTAGGTGATTAAACACCAGCAAATGAGAGCTTGTAGCTGTGATCAGCTATCACCTCCATTCATGCAAACATGCTCTGTTGGCAAAAAGTTAGGTTTGAAATAAAATCCACGAACAAAGCAGCTTCACATGGCTGCTTATCATAATGAAAACCAAGCTCATGGCTGTTTTCATACCGATACATGCACCAGTTACCGAGGCAGGTTTTGCCATCTGTTAATCTGTTTCTGAACTGCAATTTCACAGTTTATATTTGCATTTTTTTAATCTACATCAACACAAACTCTGCTCTCAAAATAAACAGATAAACAGATACTCAAATAAACACCAACCTTGGTAAAACAGACCTGTATGTGGATGGAGCGCTCTCCTGCCCTGGTGGTTATGCAACCCACCATGTTTATCTGTAACTTTTGTTCATATTCACAACACAGTTGCATTTAACTTTACAGCTATACCCTCACTGCTACCTAAACTATTACCCTCAAGCAAATACTCCCGTGCTGCTTACTGTCTGCTAACTGGTAGCAAGCAGCCAACACCTCATTTTCTTTTCATTTTGTTTTTGTTTTACAATTTCACATGAAATGGATTCTCTTCTTTTCTTCAGATTTTCTGAATGCCCACACAGTTGGCCGTAGAGTAGCCATAGAGCAGGAATTAACAAACCATTAGATAAAGGCAGGGCCATTTTATTTTCAGTAGTTCTTGTTGGTAATACACTTAAAAAAAAAACAAATTATGTTGTTGACATGCAGAATAAAAGGCCATATGCTTTTTTTTTTTATTATGTTTTAGAGTTTACATTTGAAACAAATAGCATTTTGAGAGATGTAGCAAAAACGTCTGAAAATTAAGTGATGAAAGTGCAGCAGTTTAAAAGTACATTTGAATGCATATAAATTGAAAAAAAAGAGCATAAATTTTCTACAGGAATAACAAAAATTCAAAGCATATCTGATTAAAACCACCAAAAAAATATCCTTTTTCTCCCTTCTTTTTCTTCTTCCTTTGCCCACTTTAAATTACAAAATTAATATTATAACCTTTGTACATATTAATATTTTTGTTGCAACAGCAATAATACTAACAATAACAATAATATTTCAATCTAATTTGAATTATTATTATTATTAGTAGTACTAGTAAAGAGCTAATAGAATTTATATCATTTGGCCAGTGCTTATACTCAGGTGTTTAAAACTGATCCCAGCGATTGAAAATGTGTGTTCTTGTGCCTGCAGATCCATCATGACAGACTTATACTACCTCAGCCAGGCAGATGGAGTTGGCGAATGGAGAATGAAGGAGGCTAAAGACCTGTCAGATCTGGTCCAGAACAGAATCACCTACCTACAGGTATCTGCAGACACACCTGCTGCACAGGCCAGCTGGCCCGTATTCTCCTCACACAGATACATTTAGACAAAGCTACATTGTTAGCATTCATCCGAGTCTCTGCCTCACATGGAGAGCTGTGCATTTGCAATTTTTTTTTTTTTTTTTTTTTTTTTTTTTTTTTGGGGGGGGAGGGTCTTTCACGCTTTCTTGTCTCATTTGCACCATCTTTATCTGCCAGCGTCAGTTTCCACAAGTAGCAGGTAAAAAGAATGAAAGCAGCCGGTTTCAGCTGTGGGATCTGACAAGCGGGATTCTTGTTATTTGTCAGCGTTTTCGAGTCAAACGCGCACACACTCACACACCGAAACACAGGCACACGCAGACAGGCAGAATGACATATCTGCAGACAATGCACATACAGAAATGTCTATGCAGTTTAAAGACTCACATGGCCAGTCAGCAACGCTGCTGTATGTAAACACACACACACACACATATACATATATGATATTCAGGGCTCATCCCCTCAGCTGAGCAGCCCCGCTCCTCTTCCCTGGTTCTGCAGCCGCAGGGTTTTCGAACGGGGCGGTGCGTTGCGGCAGCGGGTCCTGCAGCATTAATGAGCCGGTGTGTTTGATGAAGAGGACCCAGTCAGTCTGGCTGGGCGGAGACGGCACCACTAACAGCTGCTGTCACCACTGCTGAGGGATCACACTGCTCTACCAGCTGCCATCACTAATTCATCACACACGCCCTCATACACACACAGCCGTGCACAGATGGATTCACCCCACATCTACGCAAGCAACGGTTATTGAAGTTGAGCCATAAGATTGATGCTCATGCTTAAATGCAAAGCGATAGCCTGTATATACACGTGTGTCTGGCTCTCTCATGCAGATCCATACATCTATATGCGCACAGAGAGACAGACAGGCTCCTCCTTCTTGTACTCCTGTCGCTCACTGCCACCTGCATCAGCTTCCCTCTTCGTTACTGCCGTAACTAACTCCATCTGTCCACTCACATCATCCAGTAACCATGGCTCCTTCAGATGGAGCTCAGTTGTTCGTTGTTTTGGTTTTTTCCACTCTGATATTTATTACTGTCTTGTTTATTTTTCATATCTTCATTGCCTTTGTGGTTATTTTCCCAGCGATAATTCGTCACAGACAAAATGCGCCTGGTAACAATGAGTCAAATCCCAGCTTTGTTGTGCTTTCTCATCAGCAGCACAGTTCTCATGGCATCATGCCATAGTCATAGAGCTTTGTCCTTGCTTAGTCCAAAGAATACATGATGACAACTAGTAAAGTATTGTAAGAACTGTTTGAAAAAATAACTTGTTATTAACAAAACGGTTATGCACATGGTTCCAATGTAGTCTGGAAAAGTATGGAATTGCACTTTTCCAAGTTTGAAAAGTAGGGAAAAAGTAAGTTAGAGGATGGAAAAGTATCTCTACTTCAGGACTTTATGCTCTATTCTATTTTCAAGTAGTTGTGTTTCCTTCTGTTCTTCTTTCCTTCCTTCCTGTGTACATTCATTCAAACATTTATTCCTTGTTTACCCCTTTTGTCTTACGTCGTATACTTTTTACCTTCCATCCTTTCTCGTATAGCTTTACTTTCGTCTTTATATATTACCTTGAGTCATTTATTCCTTCCGTCTTTTGTTTCAGTTCTACCTCTTTCTTTCTGTTCATTCCTTCTTATCTTTCTTGTGTTCTTCTTTCCCTCCTTTCTGCCAGTCCTTTTCTTACCTCTGTCTTTCCTTATTTGGTTCTTACTTCCCTCTCTTTTGTCCAACCTTCTTTCCTTCCTTTTGTTCGTCTTTTGTTTTTTCACATTTTCCTCCCCTATGTTCTTCTCCTCTTCCTTGTGTCCTGTTCTTTTGTTCTTTTCTGTTGCTACATCATTGTGTTCTATCTCCCGTCTTCATAGTTTCCTACCCACCCTCCTTCGTTGTGTCTTCTTCCCACTCCCTCTTGGGGTCTTCCTTCGTTCCAGTATTGGCTGTAGAAATCATTTCCATACGTTTAGGGTTACCTTTTTTATAGTTTTTATTATTATTATTATTATTATTATTATTATTATTATTATTATTATTATTATTATTATTATTTATTTATTTATTTTGAGCTGAATACAGAGGACTGGGAAAACTGGATATTTTAGTCTGAAACAGTCTGGAATTTTTACTTGGTGTAGACCTTTGCAGTTTTCAAGTTAGAAAAAAAGTGTGAAAAAATGTAATCGCAAAGTTTTTTCCTACATGAAAAAAAGGGGATGAAGGTTATTATCCTGAGGAAGAGATAACATCAAAATAATAGAAAACAATATACTGTCCTTTTATTGTCAAATTGAGGGCATTTGGGTAAAATGACTGGTATTTAATATCTTGATGACTTGCTTTTCACTCCCCAAGCACTTTCTTTTGTTCATTTTAACACCTTGTTGTCTTGGCTTTTATTAAAGCAACTTTCGGTGGTGTACACATACATATATATTATTTTTTTCCCAAATTGTTGCATTTGGTCTGTTGGCTTTGTGCTATTTCTAAGGAAATTAACAGTTTGTGTGAATTGCAGACTATTGAATGTTTGCTTTTTCTTTTATTCTTTTTTTTTTTTTTTTTTTTTGGAGGGGGGATACATTTTACAACATGGCAGTTTTTTGGGGCATGATTTACAGCAACCTTTAGCTTATTGTTAAGACTTAGATTGGAATCATTTTTGGCCATAGTGGGGAACTTTTTACAACAGTAAAATCCATAAAATAGCCTCTAAATGATCAATGGAATCAAAGGTGTCGTTAGACTGGCTTTATCCCCTGATGGTTATTGAATAGCCCAGGAACTCATTAGGGTATTTCTACTTAAAAACAATGCAGTTTGTTTGCATTTCCTCTGTATATAATATCCTTAAAAAAAGATATATAAAGCGACTACTTGAGCATGTGGCAGGTGATTATTCTCACAGTGTCTCAGATCTGTATTAATGCGGTTCTTAAAAGTTTTTTTTTTCCCCCCAGTCAGAGAAGTGCAACTGACTGGCAATGTTTCCTTTGTAACAGCAGAGCTGCTTCCTCCACAGAAACAGGTTGGGCAGATTTTATCCAGATCAAATTAATAAGGTAGTCTGAAACATGTCCTGATCATTTATGAAAACAGTGACAATTTCTTCTATTAGAGCTTATAGAAAAAACATGAGCAAATTAATCAACTTTAACAGGACAAAATAGATGAGAAAATCTTTTTGTTTGGCTGCTGTTTCACTCATTTTTGTGGTTCAGCTCTTATCTATGGAGATAACTTGGCAAACTGGACCTGTCTGTCTTCATTATAAAAGAACTGTATGCTTACACATCTGTTACATGCATTCTAAAATGTAAATTTCTCTTGATGATTATGATAATAATAAATTCATCCATATGTTCATCGTCGTGTCTTTTCATTCATCCATCCATCCAGTGACAACTGTAGAAATATCTACCATAATTATACATTTAACATTATACTTAGTACTCTAAAATGGTCAAAAAGTACAAAAATGCCAAAGAGTCTAGAAAGATTTTGAATTTTGTAATGAGAGTGTCAGAGTACATCAACTGCTGAAAAAATAAACTAGCTATAAATTGTCAGCAAAATAGGTTTAATATAATTAAGATTTTCTTCTACTGAGTATTTGAAGTTTTTTTGAAACTATGGCTCATTAAAACCATGGTTAAATCTGTCAATGTGCACTACAGGTGTTAATTTTACTTTAAAAGAGCGCTCATGAAGAGAACATGACGCCTGATATGAATATTCCAGTAGCACTGAACTGTTCTTTTATTACTCGAGGTATTTTGCCAGTCGAAGCACAGAAAACGTGCTTCTCTTTAAGCATCTTAAAGTGAGTGGATAGGGGGAGCTCTGTGGATAATTACCTGAGGTTGTGATTCTGTCATATTCAGTCGGTTTCAGCCATCGCTCCTAAACCAACAATAACGCTGTGGTCTATCCGAACCCAAAGCGTTCTGCTGCTGACCCTGGGTGTTAACATTTGAGAAGAATATTATTTAAAGAGGTACTTAACCTACAGTGGACTGCCTGAGCGCACATCTGCCGTCATTATCCTTGAACCGTGCCTCTTCACGGTTCTGAGCCGTTCCAACACCGCCATTAGCAACCCTGGGTTCCAGTGGCTGCTTCGTCTCCGCATGACTCGTGCCATAAATGACCTCACGCAGATACAGTGACATGCTTCTGTATAGAGAAAGCAAGCTTTGTAATCAGATGCCACTGTAGATTTTAGTGGGTTAGTTTACACCCGTGGGGCTGCTGGTGAACTGGAATTCTGAAAATAGAAGAAAATACCTGTGTGGGTTGCTGTCTCCCTTTTTGCGGCTGTTGTACTTTTGTTATTGAAAAAGCAAAGTGTTAATCAGTTTTGGGCAGCTTCCTGTCATCTTTTGCTGATTTCTTCCTTTAATTACCATCCTTTTTTCATGTCATCTCTCCTTGTTTTCTTTATTTTTCTCTTATGCCTACATATTTCTCTTCTTTCCTCTCCTGTTTTCCCTTCTTCTTCTCCTGCTAGTGTGTGATAGGCAGCGTTAGCCGGTGGGTGTTGGGCGGCCTGATTACTCTGAACTATCCACAGCTGCAGCAGCCTAATGAGGAAAGCACTCCCATCAGCGAATAATTGCTGTTTAGGAAGCCGGTTGGCACGAGCGCTCCAGTCGCTCAGATCGGCTGCAGAGCGGATCACAACCCGCCCGGCAACTCGTCAGTGACATAGCGTGCAGCAATCTGTTGCATTCCACTTGTTCTGTATGTAAAATAGACAGTTTGTTGTTTCTTCTCCCAGCTCCTCTTATTCAGTATTCTTCTGCTCAGACTGCATAATGTTGCAGCTAATTTTTGAGCTGATGAATTGAGAGAAAGCATTGGAAAATGGGAAGAAGGATAAAACAAAGGATATTAAAAGACAGGAAGCAGTGAGAGCAGAGGGACAGTTTAAGAATCAGCTGAAGAAATGACAGTGAAGTAAACATAGAGTAAAAGCAGGGATTGAAAAGTGAATAAGAGAAAGCAAAAGCAACAATAAAAAGATTAAAGGATAGAGCTGGCACTATTCTATATTTTTCTTGTTGTTAACAAATCCCCGGAAAGGACAAGACCCGAGAATTAGTCAGTGTCTGTTGGTGGCATTCAGCCCGTTTTGAAAGCAATCTGTAATTTTCCAAAACAGCTGCTAAAGAGCACTCTATCTTCTATCAAATATCACCCAAAACAAAAGCCAAATGTAGATGTTATAGCTCTATATTGTTCTGGAATGAATAACTCTCTTGGGAGTATCTGGGTTCCTACACAGTTTTGAAAAGTCTGGAGTTTGATTGAGGTGTTCTCCAGACCTGGATTAATATCAAAAAAGACAATAGAGTGGGAATAAATATGTGGATCTTCTTTTTCCCCACCATCTGAATGTCTAAAACTTAATAGCTTTAAGCAGTCCCCTTCTTGGTTACCTTTAGTAAAAAGATGCAGACCTATCTGTCTGTCCATCTTTTCATTTACGTATCTTTCTGTCCATCAATCTGTCTGTCCATCCATCTATCCTTCCTTCTTTCTTTTGATCCTTTGTCTTCAATCAATCATTGTCTTTCTGTTGATTTAGCCTTTTATTGAAAAGATTTGTTCCCATCCATCTGTCAATCGATCCGTCAGTCCATCCATTCACCTGTCCATCCATTTATCTTCTTCTAGCTTATCCATCCATCTGTCCATCCATCCTTTGTTCCTCCATTCTTCCTTTCCCTTTGTTGATCCTTTGTGTCACTCATGCTTTTTTTTCTTTTTTCCTTCCATCTCCCTTTCTTCCTTCCTTTCTTTCTTCCTTTTCCTCAAACCTTTTGTCTTGCTTTCTTCATCTTTCTCTTTTTTCATTCATTCCTAGATCCCTTCCTTCCTTAATTGGGGCCTGCCATAGCAATGCATAGGAGAGCAGTGCATTGCAATGCACTGCCTCCCATGCAATGCAGGGAGGCACCTATTACTCTCCACCTCGAAACTGCTTTCTCCGTTAATGCGGCCCGAACCGTAGCGTGCACCCCCACAATATATATATATATATATATATATATATATATATATATATATATATATGTATCAAAAATTCCGGCTCATTCTCGAGATGTGTGCTATTACTCAACTTTTCGCTTCGAGTTACCATGGCAATGTAATTAGCGAAAAACTACCCCATACAAAATCTATGGAGCAAGGTCCTGAAGACATCCTAAAAACACTATTTTTGAGGATTTACTGTCATCATGGTTTCGCCTACAAATGCCATTCAACACTCAGTTTGTAGATACGTCTGTTCTGTGTTCAGAAGTGAAGATGGTATGTTGACACGCACACTTTGGCAGGCCCCTTTTAAATTTCTTCAGAAATGTTCTAGTTCTTTTTTCCTTCCCACCGTCTTGCTTCCTACATGTATTCTTTCCTTTAATAATTTCCGTGTGCTTTAATCATTTTCATCCTTTGATCTTTTTTCCTTCTCTTCTTCATTCTTTCCTTCCTTCCCTGATCCCTTTCTTGTTTTTTTTCTTTCATCTATCCATCCATCCATTAAGTAAGGTATGCAGGTTCCAAATTTAAAATCGTACCACTGTATAATACCTGCTATAAATTAATAGTGAACTTCCGTATTTGCTTGTTTTTTAAATTATCAGAGACATCTGGGAATAAGAGTAAAAATCTAAAAGGAAAAAATATGTTGGAAACCATGTCAGACGAGATCTTCAACACACTTTGATGGAAAATCAGCCCCAGAATCTCGTTATTATTGAAGAAAGACAACATTGACTGATTTGCGTGACCTTGAATAAAACCTCTCCTGTAGAATACAACAAAAATAAAAAAGTTTGACTCTTTATCCTTTAATAGAAAAGCAGAATGATGGAATGAAGAGACAGCTGGAGATACACTGAAGAGGTCATTTTAAAAGACAAACTGGGGGAAAGGCATGAGCAGGCAACGTAAAATTTCAAGTCCAATACGAGACTAGCAATGAAAACTAATAAAACAATATGAGCCATGTGTTATTACATGTCAGAGAGCAGGCCTCCAAGAAACACAAGGTGAAAGTTGAGCAATAAAAAAAATGTTGAAACACTCTCCTTTTCCTCCCAGAATCCCCCAGACTGCAGTAAGGCTAGAAAGCTGGTGTGTAACATCAATAAGGGCTGCGGTTACGGCTGCCAGCTCCACCACGTCGTCTACTGCTTCATGATCGCGTACGGCACCCAGCGCACGCTCATCTTGGAGTCACACAACTGGCGCTACGCCCCCGGCGGCTGGGAGACCGTCTTTCTGCCCGTCAGTAACACGTGCACTGACCGGTCTGGAGCTTCCACTGGACACTGGTCAGGTGGGTACATCCACAGCAACACAGTCACAGTAGGAGCTGCAGTTCGCTCTAGCATTAGTACTGCCAGAAGTAATTGTGATAAGTTACTTAATATAATCTGTTTTGGAACAATCCCAGCTAATAACTGAATGTACCTGACCTGTTGTTCTTATGTGAAAGTAAAGTTTGATGAATGTTGCTGCAACACGGAGAGGTTGCTTTTCAATGATTTTTTATTACAAAAACAACAAAAAAAACAAATCAGGATATATTTTCTGTAAACACAACCTTCTGTCTTGTTTACGTTTGCAGTTTTAAATTGAGTCAATTAATCCTTTCCTTAAATCTATATCTTTTTCAGCAGAGATTTAGCAAAAATAAATTCCACCAATCATAGGAGGCTTATGAAGTTTTAATTCTGCATGTTTTTCTCAGTTGCAGTCCCTGGACTGCAGCATGGGTTCACTGAAAACTGTTATATTTTCACATTAAAAGCTGCTCTTGGGCAACATAAACATATTTCTGCCAAAAATCCATTTTGACATCAATATTTAATGTCATCAAGTATAGAAATGTTCCTCTTTTAAACTCACTACTACTTTTTCACATATTTTTTCTCTAATAAATTATGAACATGGAGTCAGTAATATATGTTTGTCTTTAGATTTGACATGTCTCCATCAATAATTTTTTAGTATCTGTCTGAGTACATGTCCATGGATTGTAAACATTAATGCAGGTTCTGAGCATATTATATTTTCAAACTGAGCTTCCTTGTTCACATTTTTCACGTTCACTCATACATGCAGCAGTACAGTCATATCAGCATAGCCTTGCATTGCTGGCAGGACTTCTATTTGTGCGAGGTGGAGGTTAAAAACTCGTCAAACTTTTTAATTTTCTTGTTCTCCGCCATTAAAACATGCAACTTTTATTTGAATAAGTCTTTACTGTATCCAAAAAATTCCATTTATCAAAGTTTGCACGAAGCATAAAGTTATATGCATTAAATTAGGTTTGTTATGTGGAGGTTCTGCAATTTCATGGTTGATGTGTGTTATTGACACTCCAGCTAAAGATGAGTTAAAAGCCATAAAATAAATTGGTATTTTAGTGTAGCAGCATTGTCAAAAACTTAAAGGATTATTAAATAGGGACAGTTAGTAAGTAATTGTTCTTAAAAAGTCACAACTGGCACACCTACAGTATTTGCTCTCCCATCAATTCTAAGAGAAGAAATCTGACTGATGTTTTCTTTTTAAAACTTTACTTTTTAAGTTTTTCTGGGTATAAATATTACATGGTGCAAATGCAATTTGTCTTAGCCAGTCTTCAAATTGGTAAAGACAAGAATGCATGCCATTCAAGTTAGGTAGATGTGTCGTCATCTTCATAAGTCATGAAATGGCCAAAGAAAATATCAGCTGTTCCAAACTTGACAAGGACCCATGTTTGTCTCGTCACCACAGACAGTGAAGACTAAAATAATAATAATTAAAAAAAAAAAAAAAAAAAAACAATCCAAAGCTCAGTGTTGGAGAACTGCTGAAAAAAAAGAGGCATCTTGGGGTCTTCAAGTTTCTTTAGCAAACTTTCTGTCTTCTAATCACAAGCATAAATTGTATTACACAACATTAACTATTGCTGGATAGATTTATTCAACTTGTTTTACTATTTTATTTAGGTCAGTGAAAGAGCCAGTGTTGTATGTTGTACATGTAAAGCCAGGATGTTCGCTCACCTTTTTCACAGCGTTATTTAAAAGCTCCTGAATTTAGTTTTACCTTTAAATTAGCTGTTAATCCCAGAAGTTCACATCACTCTGTCACTGACAGGCATGTAATTTTATATTATTTTCTGCAGGAAGGCGAGTTTTATGCTTTTATCTTTCCTATTTAATTGCTTTTTATTCATTTCATTTTAGGTCTCATGGGAATGTCTGATGCAAAAAGTAGTTTATGCACCAACCGAAGGGCTACAGGGAGACAAGATGACAGAAAAACATGCTTCTGTTGCACAAGCTGTATATGGACTTGTGTGCATGCTGAGCAGTGAGGTTGTGTCCCGCTGAGTAAAAAGCAGAGATATCATTACTGTTTCAGTCATGATGGTTGTTTGGTTGTCTGTTGCAGTTAGTGACTTAGACAGAAGCTGGTAGTTTACTTGAATCCTATTTATTATAATTCTCTCCAGTTTTTATAAAGCAGCAAATTTTAAGTTTGAAGGAAAGGGGCAGCTTTGCATCAGCTCTGTTCGAATATCTTCCAGCTCATATTGCATTCACCAGAATGTCGCTTTTAAATTTGCAGCATAGCTGTAGCTCCTATGCAAACAGTGACCATCATTTGCTCATTGTGCAAAAAAAAAAAAAAAAAAAAAAAAAAAAAAAAAAAAACCCTTAAACTAGGCATAGGTAGTCTTTCTCTGCTCTTGGAAAACACAGAGGATCTATAACATGTCCTGCTTGCTAAAGGGCTGCAGCTCTGTTCAGCACTTACAACACTTTTATGTGTTCAGTATATATCAGTCAAATCTCTCTGAGTATGTTTCAGAGAAATGCTGCAGCAGCAATGAGAGCTTTAAACTTTTACAGACAGGAATGGGTGTGCCGAAAGAGTTCCCCAGGATAGAAATGGGTTTATAAGACTCCTTTTCTCTGTTCTGCTTCACTGCCCGTGTTGGCTCAGGAACACTAAATGGTGTTGCTTGTGTGGGTGGGATTTTCCCACTTTATAAGCCATAACAAAACATGACAACATTAAAACTTCATAAATTAACTGTAATTCTGCACTTAATTTCAATCTCTGTTATATTACAATGCTTCAAAAAGTATTCACACCAATTGGTTGGTTTTTTTTTTTCTTTTTTACATTTTGTAACGTCACAACCACAAATTTTTACGCACCTTATTGAGCTTTTGTGACAAATGGTCACAAGGTACTTCATAATTGTTATGTGGAAGCAAAAGGTTACATGATTTCCAAATTGTTTTCCAAATAAACATGTGAAAAGTACTTTGGGCATTTCTGTTGAGACCTCTGTTACTCAGGTACCCCTAAATAAGATCCAGTGCAACCAGTTGCTTTCAGAAGTAACCTTGCTGGTAAATTGAGCTCATCTTTGTGGAATTTAATCTCAGCATACATACAGCTGTTCTGCAAAGGGTTTGATAGGTTAGCAGTAAAAGACCGAAGACTTGAGCAAAGGTCCAGCTTACAGCAGGTTAACGACCCTGAACATACAGCCAGCTACAATGAAATAATTTTGATCAAAATATATTCATCCATTCTGACTAAGCTCAAGTTATTTTGCAAAGAAGATCTGGTTGAATTTTCATTTTAGCACTATCAGAGTAAAGGAACTTGAATACAAAATGCCTGCCACACTTTTCAGATTTATAATTGTGAAAAAGATTAAAAACCATTTGTCATCTTTTTTTTTAAATCCCAGTAAAATACAAGTTTGTGGTTGTAACATGTCAGAATTTTACAAGACTCAGTTGGTACACTGTAAGGTTAGAAAATATGCCCATTGAATATTTATTTTAGTAAGCCTAAAAAAATCTAAAGCATTGATTAATGGAGTCTAATTATGATTTTAAAAGTTTAATGTAGCCTTTTACCTCAATTATTTTCTCTGTTGTAGCTTCTCTGCTCTCAGTGCTGCATCCTTTCAGCTCTATATTTTTATCCTTTTGCTTCATTTGACTCGTTCTCCCCAGGACTCTTTGTTCTTATCTCCTGCTTTTCCACTGCCTTTTCTTTTTCATATTCTCACCTTTCATGTCCTCTTTCACTTTTTAATACATTTTTACATGTTTAATACATTTCATTAAAAAAAAAAAATTCCCATCTCACCCTCCACGGGTGGTCTTTCTCAACCTCTGAGCTCGGGTCCTCTACCAGAGGCCTGGGAGCTTGAGGGTTCTGCGTAGTATCTTGGCTGTGCCGAGAACTGCGCATTTCTGGACTGAGATGTCTGACGTTGTTCCTGGGATCTGTTTTAGCCACTGCTCCAGCTTGGGGGTGACTGCCCCGAGGGCCCCGATGACCACAGGCACCACGGTGGTCTTCACCTTCCAGGCCTTCTCCAGTTCCTCTCTGAGGCCCTGGTATTTCTCCAGTTCCTCGTGTTCCTTTTTCCTGATGTTGCAATCGCTTGGTATTGCTACATCCACCACAACGGCTTTCCTCTGTTGTTTATCCACCACCACGATGTCGGGTTGGTTCGCCATTACCATTTTGTCTGTCTGGATCTGGAAGTCCCACAGGATCTTAGCTCGGTCATTCTCCACCACCTTTGGGGGTGTGCCCCACTTTGATCTCGGGGCTTCCAGTCCATATCCTGCACAGATGTTTCTGTACACTATGCCCGCTACTTGGTTTATGGCGTTCCATGTACGCTTTCCCTGCAGCATCTTGCACCCTGCTGTAATGTTGGACTGTCTCAGGGGCCTCCTTGCACAATCTACACCTTGGATCTTGTCTGGTGTGGTAGATCTGAGCCTCTATTGCTCTGGTGTTTAGGGCCTGTTCCTGTGCAGCCAGGATGAGTGCCTCTGTGCTGTCCTTGAGTCCAGCTTTTTCCAGCCATTGGTAGGATTTCCTGATATCAGCCACTTCAGTTATTTGTCGGTGGTACATCCCATGTAGGGGCTTATCCTCCCATGATGGTTCCTCCAGCACCTCATCCTCTGGTCCCCATTGTTTGAGACATTCGCTGAGCACATCGTCGGTTGAGGCTTTGACCTTGATGTATTGATGGATCTTAGATGTTTCATCCTGGACAGTGGCTCTCACACTCGCTAGTCCTCTGCCTCCGTCCTTACGGCTCGCGTATAGTCTCAGGATGCTGGATTTAGGGTGGAACCCTCCATGCATGGTTAGTAGTTTCCGAGTTTTAACATCCATGGTCTTTATCTCTTCCTTTGGCCAGCTTATTATTCCTGCAGGGTATCTGATTACTGGCAAGGCATAGCTGTTTATCGCACGGATCTTGTTCTTGCCATTGAGCTGGCTTCTCAGGACTTGCCTTACTCGTTGGAGGTATTTGGCTGTGGCTCCTTTCCTTGTGACCTCATCGAGGCTGCCATTTGCTTGTGGTATTCCCAGGTACTTGTAACTGTCCTCAATGTCTGCTATTGCTCCCTCTGGGAGTGAGACCCCTTCTGTGTGGATGACCTTCCCTCTATGTGTAACCATCCGACCACACTTCTCTAGTCCGAATGACATCCCAATGTCAGTGCTGTAGATCCTGGTGGTGTGGATCAGTGAGTCGATGTCTCGTTTGCTCTTAGCGTACAGCTTGATGTCATCCATGTAGAGGAGGTGACTGATGGTGGCTCCGTTCTTGAGTCGGTATCCATAGCCTGTCTTGTTGATGACTTGGCTGAGGGGGTTCAGACCTATGCAGAACAGCAGTGGGGACAGAGCGTCTCCTTGGTATATGCCACATTTGATGGACACTTGTGTAATTGGCTTGTAGTTGGCTTCAAGGGTGGTTTTCCACATCCCCATCGAGGCTGCAATGAAGGCTCTTAGAGTCCTGTTGATGTTGTACATCTCTAAGCATTCAATGATCCAAGTGTGTGGCATTGAGTCATAGGCTTTCTTGTAATCAATCCAAGCCGTGCACAGGTTGGTGTGTCGGGTTTTGCAGTCTCGGGCGACTGTTTGGTCTACCAGGAGTTGGTGTTTGGCTCCTCTGGTATTTATGCCGATGCCCTTCTGTGCTGTACTAATGTATTTATCCATGTGCCCACTTATCTTAGCTGCTATGATGCCTGACATGAGCTTCCATGTTGTAGAGAGACAGGTTATTGGCCGATAGTTGGGTGGGACCGAACCCTTTGAGGATTGTGCGCCCTTCAGTTAACCATTCAGGGTGAGTCCCACTGGTTCATTTGAGCTGCCAGTCGCTCATGGAGGGCAGTGAGTTTCTTTAGCCAGTAGGCATGGATCATGTCAGGACCTGGTGCTGTCCAGTTTTTCATACCTGAGACTCTTTGTTGGACATCTGCCACTGTGATAGTTACTGGGGCTTGCTCAGGGAGGTTGCTGTGGTCATCTCGTAGAGAGATTAGCCACTGTGCATTGCTGTTGTGGGTCGCCTCCCTTTCCCATATGCCTTTCCAGTACTGTTGGGTCTCCAGCCTTGGTGGGTCTGCTCTGTTGTTATTACCCTGCCATTGAGAGTACACTTTAGCTGGTTGGGTGGAGAAGAGCCGGTTAATCCTCCTGGCTTCATTTTCTCTCGTGTACCTCTTTAGGCGACTGGCCAAGGCTTGGAGCCTTTGTTTGGCAGTTTCGAGCGCTTCAGGTATGGGCATCTGGCTGTACCGCTTGGGTACTGGTCTTTTGATTGCACCTCTTTGGAGCTCTGACAATTGGCTCACTTCCCTCCTTGTTACCTTGATTTTAGCCTCTAACCGTCTTTTCCATGGTGGGTATTGAATCTCATGGTTGCTCCTATAGCCGAGCATCTCAAGGATCACTGATGCTGAGTTGTACACCAGCTCATTGGTTTCCGTTATGGTGTTGGTAGGGATCGTTCTCAATGCTGCATTCACATCTTCAATGAGACTTTCTGATGGTACTTCACTCAGCCGTTGTAATTGGCATCGGGATTGCCTGGTGTTCATTCGGGCCACGATCCTACCTCTCAGGTCAGTTGCTGCCTCGTTCAGCTGTGATGGTTCGTTCATTATTGGGGCTGCATACCCAATCTCCGGGTGGGGAGTTGAAGCTAACTCCCCTCTGACCTGGCGTCCTGGCTCCCCCTTGCCGTAGCATTTGTGTTGTACCTCGTCTATCTCAAGTTGTGACAGCATTCGCCGTTTGCGGATGTTGGAACACTGAGCTACTAGTTGTTTGGCAGTTATTGTTGAATGGGGATGTCGACGTAACCATTCCTCCCGCATTCTTTGCATGTAACCCCTCTGACTAGGGTTACTTGAGTAGTAGCATTCCAACAGATCCAAGTTTTCACCTCTCGCCCAATTCCGTCTTGTTCCAGTAAGCCATTTTTCGTGAAGGTGCCCTGGTTCCCCAGCACCTGACGCAGACCTTGTTTGGCCGGGCGACGTCTGAGCCGGCATGGCATGTATTCCTTTGTCACTCATCATGAGGTAGGCAGTAGCGCGAAGGATCTTGCCTAAGGACCCACACTGGATATCTCAACCAAGCGACCCGGCCTGGATTCGAACCCCGGTCTCCCGGGTGAAGGTCGGGTGACTTACCCATTGAGCTACCCAGCCGCTATCATTTTATATATATATATATATATATATATATATATATATATATATATATATATATATATATATATATATATATATATATATATATATACACACACACATACACACACACACACAGAGAGAGAGAGAGAGAGAGCTGTTCACTCCCAGCAAGCGATTCACTTTTCACTTCAGCATTCTCAGTCATTTACGGCCACCCATTTAATGAAGAAGTGGTTTTCTGATCGTCACACCAGCTAACTGTATAGTCGTAGTTGATGTAAGCTTTTTGAGTTGTAGTCATGCCTGGTGTGGACACAGATTAAGGAGTAAGCACATTTGTCAGGGCAGTGGACCACAAAGAGTTGCTCAAGCTTTGGACTGATAAGCAGATGTACTCTGAATATCAAACTTATTGATGAGTGTTTGCCAATGCCTATATGGTAACACTGTACATACAGGCTCTTGAATTTTTGGATGGTAATGAGCTTTGTAATATAAAGACACTGTCATTGGTTTGTTTCTTTGACTCACAAGTTAAAGAAAATGTTATTTGCTGTGCAACTTAAAGCAAAATGCAACCTATTCTTTGTCTTTATATGAAAATGTACCTTAAATGTATTAGGCCTGGGGTTTTTTTACGTTGTTTATGCTTACATAGGGAATGAACTTTTCTGGAACATAATGGCTCATACCAGCAAAATTCCAATTTCCCCACAAATCATAACATGGGTAGCCTGCTCTCTTTTAAGTGCTTCTCTTGGGATCTGAGACACTTATAGACCAAAACAAGATGCATGCTATGTGCGTCTGTGACAGGGTATTTCTGTCAAGAAAACACATTGCTTTAGGGGAGGAGAAAAAGATAAAGACAAAGATGGCGATGGAGCTATTATTGGACCCGCTGATTTTCTTCTTGCAAATGTGAAATGAAGGCAGAAAAAACAAAACATTGCAAGAAATACACATTCAAACAAACATAACCCTCAACTCTGATTTGCTCCCCTGCAAAGATGAAATGGGTTGTGTCCTAAAAAGCGGCAAATAATATAATTCAGAATGAAAACCTAATCGTAGAATAAGGAAATATAGATTAATGATCAGCTTGTCAAATACACAAATTAGTTTGCTTTATGTTGTAGTCTTTAGAAAGTTTGTTGTACATTATCAGTGATCAACTGGACTGTACTACTAGTTTCTTGAAGACTTCATCCTACATTCAGAATACCTCCTCTGTTTTGAAAATAGGTTGGAAGTGTCAGACTTTGAAATTGTCAGATCAATCGAACTAATAGGGCCTCCTAAGGTCACTAATGTGGCTGTTAAGGTCAGATAAGTTACTGGGCATGCCCTACATTCAATTTAATGTTTAGGATGTCACTTGACAATCCAAACACATAGTATTATCTCACAATGAACAAAGTGAGTTGTTTGGCTACATGTCTCAATTTGTGAATGGCTGTAAAACTGCCTGGGGAGATGAGTTGAGGCTGCACTGTAGGTGTTTGAAAAATGAAATCTGAACACCTGGTTAGTGATGGTTTTTCATGCTGTACATAGATATGCTTATTGCTTTTTTGAGATATAAATGAACTGCTAAGTCTTGATCCAAGGAGAGTTGTTACAATCAGAACTGACCAAAATCAAAATTTTGAAGGTCAAACCTAAAAGACAAATTGAAATCGCTTGTGGTTTGTAAAAGCATGAACAGTGCATTATAGTATGAATATTTGCAAAATTGTTTATGTAATATTCAAAGCCCCCATTCAAAGTAAAGACGCTCCGCTTTGAAGTAAATATGTTTGATTTGAGTTTGACAATAAAATTTCTGGTTCTTATTTTGGCTATCTCCAATTTTGTTTATATACTGTTACACAATTGAGATAACTTGTGTAAATTTAGTTTTAATTGAAGAAATAAATGAAACACACACTGATCTAGAGGACGAAGAAGTGCTTAAGGTTCCTTGATATAAGTACTAATTTTGAATCCAGCAGAACATAAAAGAATTATCAGATTGCTTTCAAGTCACTGAGTCAATGCATTTGGCTTGGTTTCTTTCGATTGAAAATCTTTTACTAATTGGAATAATAAACTGAACTTGACTGCATTGTTTTCTAACTAGTATCACATTGGAATGTATGTAACTCACTTAAAATCTGCCTACGATTGAATTGAATTGACTGTATATTTCTGTATATAGACTGAAAATTCTTGGTTTTGTTTTGTAATATACCTTGAGACAACATTTGTTGTAAATCAGCGCTATGTAAATAAAGTGAATTAAATCCTAAACATCTGTCTCCAGTCAAATTGCATTAAAGATCATTCTGTTTGCTACTGTGGTTGGAGACCAAAAAACCAAGAGTTTTCAGTTTTGATACATTTACCAACTGGAAGAAAAAATGATTTTTCAGTATTTGACCCGCAGAACACATTACCAGTCACATCCGATGAAAGGGAAGGCTGGGTGATTTTCTTTCACTGGCTCATTGATTGCTGCAACACTATTTAAAATATTGAGGCATTTTGTAAGGGAAAAAGCACAACTATCCCTATATGACAGCTTTTGGAATATTACTTTGTATTCACGCTGTGAAAAGGTTCTTCCTCCAGGCCTCTTCATTTTGATAAGTACACTTCTATAGTCTTTAATCTTTTTAAAATAAAAACAGGTTAAAGCTGTGGAGCAGTTTGCCCTTTCCCCAATTTATTCCCCCATTTCACACCTATGCATTACCCTTTCATCCCTTCTGACAATAATGCCTTGTCTGTAAACAGACTATTCCATACCCATTTACTTAAACCATGTGATACTGGAGATGAATGATCATAAATTATTGTGTATATTTTTATTCAACTGTATATTGCTCTGACAACTTTGTCAGGCTTAGGTTTTAAAATAATAGATTATATAGTGTTTCTTTTAGTCAAAATATTCAGCTATAATTACAGAAACTAATAGAAGATTAAGCAACTTTACTCTTCCTGGTTGATTGGAGAGAATGCTGATAAAGTACTCTTTTTTTTGTTTGTTTGTTTGTTTGTTTTTCATTCGTCTTTCTCTTTCACATTAAAATGATCCTTTGTTATAAACAATGACAAAAATACAGAATGTAAAATAGTGTAATGTTGGGATATTATGCAGGACACATTCCCGTCGTCGGTGGCCTAACAATTCTAAGTGTTAATGTCCAGATCTACTCCTATTGCCTTTTCTCTGCATATCATTGCATTTATGCAGCATAGATTAGAACAGCTGAAGGCCCTTTCTCTAACAAATTTTAAATTCACAAAGAGAATCCCAGTGTATCTTTAAAACTGTGGTTAGCTGACCAAAAACGTAATTTGTCTAAGAAAGTGTATGCTTTTGTGAAGATATTTCTGCATTGCGCGCAATAGGAGAGACATAACGTTCCCTGACATGCAAAGGCTGAAACAAGAGATCTCCAAGTTCATAAATTCTGTCTCAAATGTATTATGAATGGAGAAGCTCTTCACTTTGTCTTGATGGCGTCACTCTCAGTTTTCCGGTTTCTTAGTCTCTTATGAAAGTTTTATGAGGGCCAGTACACATCTTAGACTCCAAATACAATACAGGAACTTTTCTTTCAGTTCAGATGCATATGCATTGAGGGAAGCTGTGTTACAGAAAACATATGCAGGTTGTGCAGCTAAGACATACTTGAGAGAAGCTTTGTGATCTAATTAACTAGCAGTGAGAAGAAGATATACTGCATATCTCTACATCTGTGCCAAGAAAAGCAGGCTTCAAAATATACCCATTCCCCCTTCTATGAATCATGCCAATGTTGTTATATAAGCAAAGACAAGCCTGGGAATATTTTTTCTGTTCAATATTTAATGCTTGTTCTAATTTATATTCAGTTCATGCTACAGCACACGCACACAAATTCAAGCCTTTTTCCTCTAGTTGTTTTCAGCATATTTTTTTATCTACCCTTTTTCTGTGAAAGGACGTTTTTAACGAGTCATTATGCCATTTATTTGGAAGCGTCTTATGGAGGCTGTGTTTGCAGCTGTGCTAGAGCCTGTGTATAGCAGTTACGAAAGTCACTTTAGTCTGACAGAGCACAGGCCTCAAAACTTGTCTTTTTACATAATTCAAGGGTTTTATACACACACAACACTAGCAAACCTAGCTTGGGGTTTAAGACTGAAATGGAGTGAAGGTTGTGTTTGCCAGGCACATCCCTTCTGGCGAGATGTGATTAGCTGGAGCTCTTTGTGTGAGTTTGAGAGTGTGAATACCATTTCTGTTTATTGCTGTTTTTATTTGGATCTCCATAAGTTATCATTGTCTGACCACATTCATTGTAGTTCACTAGATTTTTTTTTTATATATATGTACACATTTTTATAAAACAGTGTATGTGAATGGATTCAGTTTGCATGCTTGTAACCTTTGTTCTGACATGGAGGTGTACACCTTCTGCATTTATGTATTTAGGTGCACAGTTGGCCTTGATGGTCAGGGAGGTCTGGCAGTTCAGGCTCTTGTGCAGTCCAAAGGACTGACCTTCATAATCAGCTCTTGTCAACCATTTTTCTTGGGGTTTCTTCCAAGCAGGACTCAGCTCTTGGATTGTCCAGTTTTAGTCCAAAAACCACCACCTATTCCCTCCCATTCAGTTCTCTTTCCTATTTAAGATAAAAGATTATTGCAGCCTTTGAGGAGGGGCAGGTAAAAGCCATAAAGCCTGATCATGAGTACATTAATTATTTTTAACAGCCCTGCTAATTATAACAAATTAAAAACAAATAGAATGTACAGAAGACTAATCTAAGTATTTTAAACTTAAAAGATTCTGTCCCTGGCACAAATAAGAGTCCTTCAAAATTAGGCATTTGCTGACACAAAGTCTCAGTTGGTTCCTTAAAGGTAATACAATTAATAAAAAATGAGGTGGCTTTAAAGTGGAGTAAAATAATGCAGTTCCATAGTATTGCATGTTACTCACCAATGCTGCAGAATCCGTTCTTCTTCAGAGACAAATAATTTGTACCAATTGAAGTTTCTGCAAGTCGGTCTCAATGTGTAGCACCAAAACTGTGTTAACTAGCTTGAAACTACGATAAGATTGTGACATTACATCATCTGCACAGTTATAGCTCTATCATTTGTTTCTAAACATATATCTGACTTGAAACACATATCTACAGTCTTGCTGAAGTCGGGGACTTATGCTGGCCTGTTTACTCTCAGTTTTGATGACTCGTTGATAAATCAACACCATAACTCGGTGTTGTTGTAGTTAACCGTTTGCAGACAAAATTTTGCTAAAATGGTCCTTTGAAACATCAGAAAATTTAATAATGAGTGTTTCAGCTGCTTTTTGTGCAATGAACTTGGTTCTCTGGATTCCCGATCACAGTCTTTGGTCTTTCCCAACTGGTTAATCTCTTTAAATGTGACTTCAGCTGCCCAATTAACAAATCGTAAACATTAAATTTCATACCCAAATAATCTAAAAATGTAATGGAAGTAAGTCATATACTTTAACATTTATGTACATTGCCCCAAATCTAGATTTATTTATTTATTTATTTATTTAAGTTTATAGTTCACTTTTGACTTTTGGAAGGCTGTTAAAATCATAAGTTTAAGTTATGAAATTGAAACAGTTCAGAAATTGAAGTAAATTGAAATTGAAGTAAAAGGTTCTTTGAACAGCAGGGCTTTTGTGGCTGCAAAACCTCACTGCCTTTCATTACTAAATGCTTTTACGCAGAGATATACTCAGATCTGGCAAAACATTATGACCATTGACAGGTGAAGTAAATACCAATGATTATTTCCTCTGCATGGCGCCAGTTAGTAGGTCAGCTATATAAGGGAGCAAGTTAATTTTTTTTTTTTTTTTTCAAAGCTGATGTGTTAGAAACTGGAAAAATGGACAAAAAACATTTTAGTGAGTTTGACAAGGGCCTCGAGAACTAGGTCACATCATCTTTAAAACTGCAGGTCTTGTGGGGTTTCTCAGTCAACAGTGGTTAATCGGTGATTGTGTCAAGGTTCATTGATGCATGTCAGGAGCAAAGGCTAGGCTGTGTGGTCCAATCCAACAGACAAGCAGCTGTAGGTCAAATTACTGATGAAGGAAAAGCTAGCTCTGTTGGAAATGTACCAGAATACACAGTTCTTCACAGTCTGTTGCGTATGAGGCTACACAGCAGCAGATCTGTCAAGGTGGAAACCAGTAATCCCGAAGGCTGTAGCCTTTTTCTGCAAGATAATTCACCCTGCTACAAGAAAAAGGAAGGTTGAGGAATGGATGGAGGAGTTTAAAGTGTTGACTTTGCTTCCAAATTCCCCAAATCCCAATCCAACAGGGTATATGTGTGTTTTGATAAACAAGTCTGATCAATCAAGGCCCCAATTTGCCTACTTAGAGAACCTAAAGGATCAGCTGCTTACATTTTAGTGCCAGATATTACAGCACTCCTTCATGGGTCCAAAAACAGGGACTTCCCTTACCTATTTTTTTATCTTCTTCCATCTAGGGGAGGCTCATGATAAGGACGTTCAAGTTGTGGAGTTGCCCATTGTGGACAGCCTACACCCTCGGCCCCCTTACTTACCTCTGGCAATCCCGGAGGACCTGGCCCCGCGTCTGCATCGTCTGCATGGCGACCCATCTGTCTGGTGGGTGTCGCAGTTCGTCAAGTATCTTGTACGCCCTCAGGCGTGGCTGGAAAAGGAGATCCAGCAGACCACCGCCAAGCTGGGCTTCAAACATCCTATCATCGGGTAAGGACACTTAGCTTTTAGCTCTTTTTTATGTTTGATTTTATTTTGTGGTTATAAAAGAATCAGAAAACGTTTGTTCATATGAAATTCCTATACTGTAGAAATTCTTTATTTTTAAAGAAAAGAAATCAGAAATGTTACTCGTTATATGGGCTTCTGCTTTGTATTACTGCACTGCTGGCGTATACTCAGCTTATGTTCATGCAAATCAGCTAGTTTAAAGAAATTTCATCACTCTGTACTCATCGCTCAGAGGTTTTTATTTGTGTATCTTTTAAAAGCAGTTTGTTTGATCATTCCTTGTTTTTGCTGTCACCCTCAGTGACCTCATATCAATTCAGCTCCTTCAGTTTAGCTGAGAACTTGCAGAATGAAATGCTAGAGGCAGTTTGAAATTGTAGGAAATTAGACAAGACAAGGAAACTACACTTTTTATTAGATGTAGTGGCCTGGCATCTGTTCTTTTATCTTCAATGGCCGCTGTTAATTAAGGCGGACTGTTTGCTTCATTTCCTTCGCTGTCAACCAATGCTTCAAAAAGCCAGAGCATCACAGTGAATTTATCGATTTGTGCTGTTATTAAGCATTATTCATCTAGTCGAAGTAGTCTCGCTTTGTTTCAGTGACCTCTATTTTCCAGCAAAATATTAAGCACAAAAAAAGCTACATGTGTTCACTTGTTTATTTTGAAATGGTCCCACATGTGCATTTACGTTTTATCAAATACTGTTTTTCATAGCTAAATATAGTTTCAAATTCATGCAGTACATTCTCCTTTATAATAAATTCAGCCCACAGATAAGTCTGTGAATAGTATGCCACAACAAAAGAGTGGTATTCTTTCCTGAAGTGTACTGTTTATAGATTAAAGCTTCACAGATCCATACACAATACAATAGATTTGGCTTAAATTACCTTTTTAAATCCAACCTTTATTTTATTTTACTTCAGTTTATTTTATTTTCATAGTTTATTCAAAGTATTTTATTTTGTTAGTTTGCAATATTTTATTTTATGTTACTTTAGTCACTTAAAATAATTTTTTAAGCTGCTTAACTGTCTTCTATTTATAAAAAGAAGAAAAAAAAACATTGTAAATATTGAAGCAGTGTCAGAAACAGAAAATTTAAAAAATAGACAAAATGGTTTCAGGGCAGAATTTATTAAAACTGAAAATCTGGATCAAACTAGTAAATTTCCATTTTAAACTGAGATTTTTACTTTGTTTTTGTTTAAATAGTGTTGTGTTTAAAAAGCTGGACATAACTTTGAAATATGTTTTTTTTTTCTTTATTAAAAATAAAAACATGAAACTCAAAAATAGTCTGAAAGTACCAAGCCAGACATTTTTGGGCCTTACCTTGACTTTCAGACGACATATCTGAGTGCCACACTGCTGGACAGAACATGTTAAAATTTAAAAAATAAATAAATAAAAAAAATAATTAAAAAAAAACAAGCCATGCTTTAAGAAAATATCTATTTTATTTCACTGTATTTTCCAGTTAGGTTAAAAGTGCTTCTAAGAAAATCCCATTATCTAAAAGATGTCAAATTTAAACTACATTTTATTTTTTTAGCAAACCAATTTCCGTGCATTTTTTTTTTTTTTTTTTTTTTTTTTTTTTTTTTTTTTTTTTTTTTTTTGAATATCTAAAGGGAAATAAAATCTATGGAACAACAAACAATCAAGCATGTTTGGTTTATAGTAGCATATAATGACATATAATGACATTTTAATAAAACTCTTTTTTTCTAAAGATTTGTTTTACACATTTTATATGCATTTCCAAATTGCAAAGTTAAGTTGTTTATCCATATGTCACACTTCTAAGTTTGGATATCACTCTTCTGGAACTACACATAAAAAGTGTAGATATTACTATATAATGGGATTTATTTTAGATTTACCATTACTGGTCTGTCTGAACTGGGAATTCACCAATGTTTTAAAACTTACTTGGTCCATTACACCATAACCACAGCTGCCATGTGAGGTACCACCCCTTGTGGTGAAGAGCACCCTATCAAAGTACTGCAGACCAGTTTTGAGAGCTGTGTTCTCTTAAACAGCTTGAACATTTTTTAGCTGTTTACTTGTTTACATTTCAGCAAATCCCCATCAGGCGCTGCAGCAACCAACACTTATGTTCTGTCGGCAAACCTTTTCTCTAGTTGTGATATATTCTTCTCAGCAGCATTTTAAATCTGAATCAAAAAGACTTTGCAAATAATTTTTGGCAGTTTTTCTAACCCACATTGAAGTGTGTTGCAGATGGTATGGGATTTACATTAAGAAGCCAATAAGCATAATGACTGGTTAACTGTCAGCCACTGAGAAGTTTGTAAAATGCCATTCAAGTCCTTTCAGATGTTCTTAAGTTTCTGCAGGATCCCATGAGACTAACTATGTCTGTCTGTTTGAGGAATGTGTTTAAAACAAATGCTTAGACTTAGTGTAGAATGTTTTATGCAGGTTTACCTATGTCTTATCTTACCTGTCTTGCATTACTAGCTTGTTGCTGCTTTCTGTCCTCATCTGTGCCCTCAGTAGCTCCCATCTCACTCTCCCATCCTCTCTGACCAAGCCCTCATACTCAGATCCCCTCATTTGTGATCATTCCTCTGTCTTCATTTGTTCGCTCTGCTTCAGGGCTTTTCAAACATTTTCCACAGTCGCTGTCATGTTCCCCAGGCATCCAGCCGTACCCATATTTCTCCAGCTCTCACAGTTTTCCACATATCTCTATCACTGCTCTTTGTGCTTTCCTTTTTACAACTCCCAACACACAACACATAGCCCTCTCTTCTCTCTATCCATATCACACGAAGAGGGGATATTAAAATGATTCGCTGGTTATAGAATACATTTTTTTATCCCCCGTTTTTTAGCTTTCAGTAGTGCCACTTCACACTGCAGTCATGCTGCAAGAAAAGCCTGTGTGCTTCTAATAACAATGTGGAGGATGTAAAAGTTGAACTGTAAGTAGAACGTAGAGGTACTGCGAGGACCAGGCAACAGGAGGGGAGGCTTGGGTTGATGGAGAGGGTGTCGAGAGATGTAGGACGACAGTTTGCCCCCAAAGTCTATCGGCCAAGTCACACACACCCCAACCATCACCATCACTCTCTCCAGGCCGCTCCCTTTAGACCAGAGCTGCAGCCATAAACTAAAAGCAACCGTCAGCAGAGGTTCAGTTTGCAACAATTTAATGCAGCGTAATGTTGGCCACAAAACTCAGAGAGAAAGTGCTGCTTCAGTCAAAAACACTGTTGCATCGTCTCTGTGCCTGGTATAGTTACCAGCATGTCAAATTTCTCTGTATACCCGTTAGTTTAGTGTGTTCAGTATAATTGGAGCCTACAGTTCTGCTGTGGATTTAAGGAAAAAGAACTCATCTTCTGCATTTTCTTGTTTGAATCCATTATTTAGATTCTAATTTTGTATGCTGGTTAAAAACAGAGTAAAAGAAGCTTCTATGTCTGTGAATATTTAACCCGCAAAAAAATTGTTTTCTGCCTCTAGACAGAAAGGTAGGCATGAGAAATTAATATGGACCCTATTTGTTTGAGGTTTTGGTTCCAGTTAGTAATTGTTTCAATCCTTTTTGTTTTTTGCAGCCATGCATGTCATCACTTAAGACTACCTGATTGTTTAATTTCAGTGTACTTAGTTATTCTTATTCAGTACTATCCACAAAATTATTTGAAAAAAATTAATCATTTAAATTACTTTTTGTTATAATACAGTGAACCCACCAGTAATCACGGGGGTTAGGGACCACAACCATCCGCAAATAGCTGAAATCCATTAGTACTTGTGATTCCTTAAAACTTTTAAAACTGCTTATTTTAATAGTTCAAACACCAAATATACATTAATATTATTAATACGCACAGTGGAAACTGTCTTTGTATTATCGCAGAAGCTGACATCTGCAGTCTTCATTATTTCCACTCTTGAGGATGTACAGCCAATATGCACCAGAGAAAATTAATAGCTCTCCTGGTTTGGCTGCCAAAAAATGTGTCTGGTAAATTTGTGCTTAGGTTTTTCAGTTTTCCCAAGCAAATATTTTAGATGTGCTTTACCGAATAATCTGCGAAAAGCTGAATTTTCCTCAAATAATTTGGAATCACGTTCCACAGAAAAATCCACTAATAGGTGAATCTCAACCATAGATAGGTGGGGATCCACTGTCCGTATCAAAAAAAAAAAATTTGAATATTGGGGTCTGACATAGATCTTTGAAGTGCCACCTTGAGCATGACAAAATTTTATTAAATGGAACCCTTATGAGGTATTTTCAACAAAAATGCCTTCAGTATTCTTTATGTCAAACTTAATTAAAATGAACTGGAAATAAAAAGAACCGGGCCTAAGTTCAGTCCTTCATAAAAGAAAAAAAGAAACGTTTTTTATGCACCCTTTACTTAAAATGTGGTGATGGAAACTGTAACTTTAAAATAGCTTGTATTTATTAATTCATCATATTATTTATGAGTTTGTCTGGTTCAAATCTAATTCATTTAGATACTATCATCTACACCAGGGGTCCTCAAATCCAGGCCTTGGTGGCCAGTGTCCTGCAACTTTTAGATGTGTCCCTGCTTCAACACACCTGAGTCAAAAAATGAGGTCATTAACAGGACTCTGGAGAGGTTGACTGCACACGGCCCCGGGAGGTAATTCAGCCATTTGATTCAGGGGTGTTGAACCAGGGACACATCTATACGTTGCAGGACACCAGCCCACGAGGCGGGGATATGAGGACCCCTGATCCACACAATTAAATTTGATTAAAACAGGATGAAGTAAAATTTATTTAGTCAGCTGTACAAAATCTATGCTTTAACATGCAGGGACAGAGGTGGTCCATCAAACATGGGTCTAAAAGTTTCCATATATACTTATTCAGGAGAAGATGTGAGAAACAAATATTTCTAACTTCATAGTTTATTCAGCATCTTTTTAAAAAAGTCACCGTGGTTTTGTCTTTTCAGGAAGCCCATTAGTAGCCCCCGGGTGTTGATGTCAATGATGCATCGCACCTATTATGTAGTACGAAATAAAAAGTTACAGAGCTCACAAACCCTCCATACAGTATGCAGTTGTCTAACCTGATGTACCTGGCTCATTTGGCAGTGAAGCAGGCTTTTTATTCCTCATGTTTGTTCCTAAACTGAAGCTCATACAGAGCCACCTAATGACTGGAACAAAACACAACTGGAGGTAGTCTTCCTTAATGAACTACTTAATTATTACATACCTATGTGACTGCAGGTTGTGCCGACTCGCCATACACATTGATAGAAAAACAGTTGTAACTTGTTAAACGAATTCTGAAGAAATATATGTTGACTAGTAATATTGATTTCACTGGATTATAAGGGTTGACATCATGGATCATGCGACTAGATGAGGCAGTTCTATTTAAATTACAGTTCTATTCCAAGATCTGGATCCCTCGGCTCAAGGAGCCTAAAATCCAGCTCCTAAGGTTCCTAAAAGGTTCTTCACTTGTTGCTCTGCTACCAACTGTTTATAATATAAATTGATAACATAATTCTCTCAACTGTATACATCTAAAACACACACACACACACACACACACACACACACACACAGACACATACAAAAGGAGCATGCTTTTCATTGCATGACAGCCATATTAAATATGACCTCAGGGTTGGCCAGATACCCCCAGCTTTCTGAGTCAGAATTCAAATTTTGGTTTGAATTTTCTGACAAGGAATTTTAAATGTCTGACTTCAAAGTACAAATAAAACTATTATTACTATTAGTGTTATTTCTGTTAACAGAGATTGGTAAATGGTTTGTTAATCATAGAGGGTACATTTTTGCAGCAGCAGCATACAGCAAACTAATAGGTCACTCAGTATAAATAGTCAACATCAATTAAAAATATTCATAGTGTAAAAATTAAAAGAAGCAAAAACTGGAAATCTTTCGAATAATGTTCAAGGTTGTTTATAAATAGAAACTAGGTATATAGATTAATAAACAGTATTTATAAACAGTTTTATTTAATTTGTTATTTTTGTTACTCACCTGTTTTAACATTAAAGAAGACATGGTGAGAGAAAGAGGAAAAAGGAAATTGACAGACAGTTGAAATGACAGTGGCACAAAGACCAGTGACAGCCATGCCTTGTGTTAATGAGCATGAAACTTTCTACCTTACTATAAGAATCAATGATTTTTTTTTTCTCTTGAAGCATATTTGGTGAATACATATTTGATGTGTGCGATGCATATCAGACCTGTTTCGAAAAAACAGGAGTAGATTCAGCATTCCGCAAATTGTCAGTATTTTCACTTTAATGACGATGGTCGATAATCTTGATTTTATTCTTGAAATAAACACACACACATATATGTACATTTATTTAATTATTTGACTTTCACTCTCTCTCATCATTTTATGATGAAATAATAAAGTCTAAAGTCTCAAGTAACAACAATTTCGTAAATACTGCAAGCCCAACTTCCTGGGGAGAACAGCTTAAATAAAAATATGAAACATGAGTGGAACAAACGTGACAAAATCAGGTGCATCACTGCAGGGCTTGATGGCTCACTGTGTTGGCATATTCTGAGTCATGTTTTTTCCACTGTTGAAGTCACCATATGCCAGTTCAATTGAAAGCAGTGGGAGATTTGAATTGACACGATCCATCTCAAACTGAGAATATGCTTTGGAAGGGTAACAATTGAGCAATCTTTGCAGCTCCTCTTGCGACTCCTCGCAACCTTGACAGCTTATTAAAACACTTTACTTTGGCTGCTCTTTTAATTTGTCATTATCTATAATTTTATGCAATGAGGAAAAGTCTTAATAACAGCTCTGGCATGTTTTGATGTCAAAGCACATGTTGCATAAGCAGTGAGTTTATGGCTTCTGTGTATGTAATTATGAGCTGTTTTCTGAAGACTCAAACTCTAATGGAAGCTGCGGTTCGGAAAGCCAAGTTACCATGAGTTTCTGTTGTCCCTTCGGCTGGCTTCTGATCGACAGCCAGAGCCCTGAGGTCAGTCTCCAACAAATAATTTATTCTGTCTGTGTGCTATTGTTGCAGTCTGCCAGAATCAGCACTTGCTGTGCCTTGTGTGGGTGTGTTTGATGCCATTAATGTATGCTTTTACACCCACCATGAGCATCACCCTGCCTTGCCAATACTGTATGAATAGAGGGGAATGAATTGAATTATTGTAGCAACAGTGTGGGAGGGTGCCTTTAGGTTCGAAACAGAAACCGGTGGGGGAGTAGGGGTAGCCAAAAGCTGCGCAGTACGTCACAACGGCCTCTGTTGCACAGACAGACAGAGAAAAGGGCAGGAAAAAAAGAGGTTTCACAGGAACAAAGAAATGCAGACATGAAAGAAGGAGGTGAGCAGGAGGGAGGGATCCTCACAAAGCCTGATGTCAGGACCTCTGTCCGATCACAGACAGAGAGACCAAATGAAACGCTCCAACATCCATGTCACCCACTCAACCTTCTGTTCTCACCTCCATTCTGTGGCTTGTATTTGCCTCGTAAATAAATCAGAGCATCCTTGAACAGGCACTGATTGATCTCCTGCCAGAAGTAGAAATTAGGAACAGCTTGTTTATTCTTTTCTTTGAACCTTGGAGGCACTTATTTGTGCTTTTGCCTGATTTTTACAAAGGAAGTGGAGGCAACATAGAGGTTAAGAGAAGCTGTTCCAATACCTAAATCAGTTGAAAGATGCTGAACAAAAAAAAAGACCACAAGTCTTTGCCTCACTCAAGATGTTCCAATGGATCCTTCACCCAATAGATGGGTTATGCATCACCTAGAGTGACTGTGCTCCAAATTGGAGTCCTTCTAAGCTCAACTAAAATTTGCAGCTGCTTGCAGCTGCACCCGAATGGCTTCTGGAGAAACTGTTTTCAGTCAGAGAAGACAAAGATTTTGTTATTTGGCCCCAGTGACGAGAATGTTTAGGGAACTTTCTTGTACCTAAGAAGTATTCCTTTCTAGGTCTGGAAAATGTATGGAAAACAGAAAACTGAGTATGGAAAATATTGGAGATTCCAGACCTTCTTGCAGACAGGCTTTCTAACTTGTGAAAATCAAAATTTCGACAAACATGCATTTAACATCGATAAATATTTCAATGTCATAATTTTTCTTATATTTGCAGCAACACAAATGTAGTTTAATATTTCATCCATCAATATTTTGTTTTTTAAGTTATTGAGAACTCAAAGCTAAAAGCACACTCGGAAATCAAAAAAAGCCAATTTTACTGTTTTTGAGGGTTCTATTCAACTGGACCTTTTAGTTTTAAAACTAGTTAAAACTAGGTCTGGCTTAGATACCACTAACAAAGCAATAAGACTGCATTTTTTAGAAACAGAAAAAGGTATCAAAGATCACAAACTGTGTTTAAAAAAAAAACTGTATTTAATACCAATTTGACAAGTATAAGATATATCCGCTTATCCATGCAGGGGACAGATCGTCAATGCATCACAGAGCGTAAGATAGTATAGATATAAAAAAAACAGGATAATAACCATTTACCTCATTACTTTGAAAGCTAATTTCCACTTCATCCTTGATTTGTAAAACAAATGGACAATAAAATGTGACAACTCTAAAAGCAATGTCAAGGTAATTCTCAAATCGACCTAAATGTCCGAAATGTTTGAAAATCTGTCAACAGAATCTAAAACTTAAAAAAAAAAAAATAATAATAATAATAATTAAAAATAAGTCTGGAAAAGTAAAGAATTTTGAAATGGAAGCTGTGTTGGAACCCTGGGAGATGAAGAGGCTTTCAAACTGAAGAACCAGCTGTCAAGCATGGTGGTTGCTGAATCATGCTGTGGGGCTGTTTCACTGCAACCAGTACTAGTGCATTACACAAAGTGGCTTTAATAATAAGGAAGGAGAACTGCCTCCAAATCTTCATCTTCAGTTCAAAGTTCACAGACACAGTTGGGTGGTCGAACTGGAAAATGATCCCAAACATAGCACAACTTGTTTCAAAATAAAGAGAACAGGCTGACAATGTGACAATGACTCGAATGTTTCTCACCTTAACTCTGCTGGTTGGTAAAAGATGTTTGTTTGTCACCCCTCTGAGAGTTTCCTAACTCTGGATGTCTATATGCTGCTTGACCCCTCCATGCGGCCGCATGGCCCTCAAGCAGCTCCCGTGGGGAAAATGTGAAAATGCTCGCTCAGTTTTCCTACTTCAGTGGGAACATTTCATTTGCTGCCCGAAAATAAATGCCACAATGGAGATTTAGTACCGGCTGGTTTCGTCATTGAATAATTCAGGATAGAGAGAAATTTTGTTTCATCCTCCATCAGTTTGAGGGATGTTTCTATGCCAGAGAGGAAGTTCTTGTCTTTTTGTGTTTTCAAGCTGTGCTCTTATCCTCACATGTAAATCTGTGACCACGATTTCTCTGTTTTTCTCCTTCCTCCCTGGAAGCAATAAATAGGATGCTAATAAATGACAACTGGGCTCATTATTTCTTTTCTTCATCTTTGTATCTCCCTGCGATTTCTACTATAATTTTCTGCTCTGCCACAGTTTCCTCATCAACTTTTCCCTTTAGCTTTGTCTTGTTTCCTATAGTTTTTGCGTTTACATCAACAATAAAAAGAATTCATAAAGTAGGTCATTTAAGTTTTCTTTTCCTTTTGTTCTCAGAAAAAAATGAGGATTTTATTGAAAAAAGCAATAATTTTTTAAAAAAAAAAAGCTTCAAGGAAAGGCAGTTTAACAAAGCATTAATATTATGCCGTCTTAGTCCTTTGATTATACTTGTTTATTTTAGCTATTAATGAATTAATAGATAATTTTATTTAATCAAGAAATCATGTTTCTGTTGTCACACATAGCTTCCATTACCTGGATTATTACTGTCTACAAAACCTTCTTACAGGCAGAAACTTTTTTTTTTTTTTTTTTTTTTTTTTATATATTTTCCCATTTTGTAATCCAAATTAAAATAGATTTATGCCTAAAAAATAATCACACCAAGAAATTAAATTTTATGGACTGAGAGCTTCTTTGTATTGTACCACAAAAAATATTTTATTGTGTAAAACAGCTTACCTGTAATTTTTACTGTGGACTAGGACAAAAGAAATTATTCAATTTTTTTTTGAAGACAGGCATAAAACAAATTTTTCAAAAGCTTAAATTCTACTCCAGTAATAAGCACATTTTCTATATTAAATCAAAGATGAGAAATCAGTGAGATAGAACCTTTCCATGATTTTATTTTGGCATTAAAAGCAGGCTGCTGTTTTTGCACTGAAGTTGGATCTAAAGTGGAAGTACAGTTCTGATGAGAAGTTTACATACACCCATCGTGAGCAAGATTGTCTTTAAATTTCTTTCTTTTAAGGATTTTTTGAGCCATTTTTTTAGGGTGGACTAATTGTACAATAAACAACTTCATTTAACTCTGAAAGAAAATATTGATTCACATGTTTGTTTTGTTTTTGTTTTTTTTTTTGTTTTTTTTGTTTCTTTTGAAATTTGAAGCTTCCCACATGGACAAGCCAAATGTGTTCCAAAGAAAGTTTTTAATCAGATAGAAGACCTTTGAAGTATATGGCCACAACGAGGTAGTTTGTTTAGAGGAGTGAATGCAAGGCTTTCAAACCAAAGAACTAACTGTCTGTCAAGCCTAGTGGCTGTAGTATCATGCTGAGGGCCTGTTTCACTCCAGGTGGCAATGATACACTGCATAGAGGATGAAAGAACTTTACATCAAGTCAACAGCTAGGCGAACCTTGGTTACCACGGCGTTCTGGGAGAACAGTGATCTCAACACATATCAAAACTGGTTTAAAATGTTTAATGAAGTCTGTGTATTATGCTTAAAAGCGTGGTTCTACCAGGAAACCAGCCAGTTTAGGACAGCCATTTTTGCCAAGAAGAGTCAAATATTCAGCCGTATAATACCAAAAACCTGCTGATGGTTAAAAAAAAAAAAAACCTTATGGTTGAGGCGTTCTTTGCTTAGGGACATCTTACCAAATATTCGTGGAAATGTATGTTTATATTTTAATCTGTATGTTTAATGCAGACGTTTTGTCTATTAGAGAAAATTCATAACACATTTAAACATCACAAAATTCTTGTTTTTAAAATTTATTCAGTTTGAATGTTGTCTAATCATCACAACCTGGAAAAAAATATTTCTGATGTATTATTAAAATCCAAATGTTTAAATTACCTTTCAGGCCCATGAGGACTTTTTATAAAGCTCTAACTTGAACTGCATGTTAGAAGGATTATGCAAACTCTAAAATCTAATTTTGCTGCATTTGTTGCGGATGTAGAACCAACTTCTGTTTTTAAGAACTCTTGTGAATGCCATTTCTAGTTTTTAATCCTCATGAAAAAGTACATTTTCTGGATAAATCATTCCATTTTTGGCCACAAATTGGCTGTCTGAAATAAAAATGAAAATTTAAAAAATTACAAGATATTCACTTTAACTTTTTTTTTATCTTGATTGCTTACAGAGTTTTAGATTCCTGCTGCTTTATTTGCTGCAGGTTTATACAAAAATGTTGCAGTAAAAAGTCTTTCTTTAAAATATGTTTGAGCTTTTAGGGAATTTTTACATTCAAACACAACGTGCGCTGTATTTTGTATAAGATTGATCTGCAACAATATTTCTGTTTTTTATTGTGACTTACAATTCAAACGTCTTAATTTAGCCAGTCTTCAACTTTTCTGTGGATAAAAAAAAACATCAAGTACAACAAAGTTAAAATGTCTCAATTAAAAGTAGCTGCAGTCTACAGTACTCGTCTGTATAATCATCTGTCTATATGATTTTGCAGGGTCCATGTAAGGAGGACAGATAAAGTGGGCACAGAGGCAGCCTTCCATCCAATAGAGGAGTACATGCTGCACGTGGAGGAACAATTCAAGCTTCTGGCCCGACGCGTCAGTATCGACAAGAAGCGGGTTTATTTGGCCACCGACGACCCTTCCCTTCTGCAGGAAGCTAAGACAAAGTGAGTGTGTTGCATGTATTCACAGCTAAAGTGCAGTGAAAAAGTATTTCCCCTTTCAGATTTGTTTATTTTGTTTGTTTGTTTTTTTTCACTTAAAAGTTTCAGAGATGACTTGAGTGAATCCATGACTTGAGTTAATGATTATTTCTTTTTATTAAGAGAAAAACTTGTTCAATCATTGTTTAAGTCACTCGAATCCAGAAATCACTTGTCTGATGACATGAATTTGGCTAAGCCATCTCAAAAAGCAACTGTTCATACCCCAATCTATAGAAGTTTAGGGACAGATGAGAAACAAAGTCTCTGACATTTATCAGCCTTGAGAAAGTTACAATACCATTTCCAAGACTTTGGGACTCCAGCGAACCACAGCGAGAGCAATTATCCACAAATCCAGAAAACATGGAACTGTAATGAACCTTGCCAGGATGACCCAGCTTAGGTCACAAAAGAACTCAAAACCAAATCTAAAGCACTGCTGGGCCTCACATGACTCAGGTAAGGTTGGGGTGTATGATTGAAAAGAGACTGGGCAAAATGCAGCCAGAGAGGACAAAGTCCATATTTAAATTCAGTTGAGATGCAAGAGCATGAACTTCAGCTGGGGGCTCATCCTCGAAAACTCCCCAAGACTGCTGGATAAAAACAATTCTGCTAAAGACTCACCATTAGTTAACTCATGATGTGAGTTGTTAAAGCCAAGGGTGCCACAACAACTTATTGAGTTTTTTGGGTTTTCCCAAAGGCTCAGGTGTGTCGATAGCTTTTTTTCTTTTAATACATGAATTCATTATTTTAAAAATGCTTTTTTGTTTTACTTGGGTTATCATTGATCGATATGAAAAATTGTTGGATTACTTGAAAGATTCAAGAGACAAAAAAGCAAAAATGGAAGAAAGTTGTAAATGAGCAAATGCTTTTTCACACCACTGTATTTGAGAATTCTTATTTTTATAACCATAATGTATCGTAATTTGTTCATCTGGATTTGTTTTTTTTTTTTGTTTTTTTTCCAGGTATCCAGATTATGAGTTCATCAGCGATAACTCTATCTCGTGGTCAGCAGGTCTTCACAACCGTTACACCGAGAACTCACTGAGAGGTGTCATCCTGGACATCCACTTCCTGTCTCAAACTGACTTCCTGGTCTGCACGTTCTCCTCACAGGTTAGCTCACAGCAGTTGACGCTTAGAGATGGCTTGAAAATTAGCTCTGTGCATTCCAGTATGAAACTAAAGGACTTTGTGGAGTTTATTGGAATGTGAACAAATGCATACATTTTGCTGAAAATTGTGTAATCTGGAAAACAATAAATTTGGTTGATGGGTAGCAATTCCTTTGCAGCTTCAGGAAACAAAATGTCCAGAACCGAATGATTTTGAAAAATATATACTTAAATTCTTAGAGTTAAAAAAAAAAAAAAAAAAAAAAAAAAAAAAAATTCAGATCTGTATCTGGTTGTCTGGTAATTTCCTCTACAATGTCCACACTTGTCATGTATGGGAATATTTACAAACTAATCAATAAAAAAAAATGAGGCAAAATAAAAATATGCAAAACAGAAATCCTTTCAAACTAACATAAAAATATTTTACAGCTGTGACAAATTACAACAGTTGATGTTTTCTACTTTGTCACAAGCCAAACTGGAACGGCTTCATGAAAGACACTCGTGTGATTGTCAACAACCCCATTGTCCTATTTTCCCTCACATGTTTCAGAGCACAGAAACAATTAACCCATTTACTACTGCTTTGATGTCACATCACTCCTTTGATTATTTTGGCTTCTCAAGTCGTGTTTATTGCAAATTATAATGTGAGGTGGAGAGGTCTTATTCTAGAACTATAAATAAAGTGAGAGTCTTAATGCCTGCTTACAATCCTGGTGTATAAACCTACATCAAAGATCTCACCAGAATAAGGTGCTTAGCTCATTTTATTTTATCCCTCTATTCTAGAGAAAGAAATGGAGAATCCACGTCACCATCATAGCCTTATACAGTATGCATACCACTTGACCTTTTTCACCTTTTGTCATTTTACAACCATGATCTTCAATGTATATCATTTGCATTTTATGTAATAGACTAACAAAAAGTGTTACTTAATTGTGAAGTAGGAATGAAGTAAGACATCTTTTTAAAATTGTTTTCACAAATAAAAATATGAAAATTGTGGTATGCTTTTATATTCAGCCCCTCTGAGTCAATACTTTGTACAACCTTTCTCTATGATTAAAACTGCAAGTCTTTTAGGGAATGTCTCTACCATTTTGGAACACCAGAAGACTGAAGTTGTTGCCAATTCTTTGCTACATAGCTCAACATCAGTCAGATTGGATGGAGAGCCTGTGATCTCAGCCATTCCACTGTTGCTTTTGTCTATATGTTTATGGTCCCTCTCCTGCTGGATAGTGAACTTCTGCTGCAGTCTCAACTATTTTGCGGTCTCTAATAGGCTTAGTTTCAGTATTGCTCTTTATTTAGCTCCATCCCATCAACTCTGACTAACATCCTGTTCCTAACTAAAAAAGAATTATCCCCACCACATGATGCTTCCTCCATGTTTCACTGTGGAGGAAGCATCATCTGAGATATGAATGTGTTCAAAGTAAACATATAAACCCTTATTTTCCAGACATTTCAATTTTCATGACATTTCCTTTGCATTGTACAATGTCCCCACCTATCTCAATGAACTCTAGCATGACAGCCATTTAAGAAATATTCCTGGTGTGGCCATTAAAGGAAGTTAGAGTCCACTCAACTTTGGAGAGCGTGAATGCATGATACTTGAAATTTTACAGCCTAACAAATATTGCGCCCAAGCAGTCACTTGCAGTTGTGATATTGCACACACCGGTATTACGATTCGATATATTGTGCAGCTCTTCTTCTTCTACATAGTTGCATTGTCCCCCACATATCATATGACAACATAAAACTAGACTTCTTACGGCTTTCTTTCAGTAATGGCATTTTTCTTGTCTGAGATATGAATGTCTGAGCTACCATGGGCCTCCTGGCTGCTTCTCGCATTATTGCTCTCCTTGTCTCCTGTCAGCATAAGTGCATAGATATGTTTTGCTAGCTTTGCAGTTATGCTATGATCTTGAACAATGCTTTGTTTGGGATATTGTTTTAGAAACTAACTGCTATAAACAACTATCCCTGAAATGTCTGCTGTGTTCCTGTCTTCGCTTTTGGTTGTATTGAAAGTGTAACTAACCCCCAAATCAACTTTTTTTGCTGATAAACTGTCTAGATAGGTTTTTTAGTGTTCTATCTTTCTGTGTCTTTGCGAAATTTGACATTTTCTTGTAAATTTGTTTAGTTTTGCAATATTTTACCTAAAAATATGTCCTGGCTTCCTTTGGCCAAACGGTACTTAGGCAGTTGAATTTTCCTGTTGGTTGCAGTGGTACAGCTGGTACACAACGTCGTACCCGATTTGGATATATCTCACTCAGACACACAGCCCCACCCGGTGGCGAGTCAGGAGTTAGAATAGCGAGCCAAGTGTGACCGCGGCAAGCATTGATCGATAGTGTTATTTGACTTAGCAAAAGTACGATCATTTTGCAATGTGGGCATGGAGTGGAATGGATTTCTTCTGCTCTGACTATTAGCGATGATATTCTGTTGAACGGACGACTGTGTCAGACTGACTGCAGTGCTTAGGAAGCAGAAGAGACTCACTGCATCACTCGCTGCTCGCTCAGGACAGACCAGGGCTGCAGCTGACCTGCAGAGCATTGTTGCCATAAGTCTCCAACATCACAGAAAAAGAATACCGAGATTTATCACTAGTTGGTTTTTGATAAAAAAGTTGCCAGAGGGGTCTGAAAAGTCGATAAATCTAGTAACAAAGTGGATGAGTTCAAAACAGTTCTTCTTCCGTCTTGATCATATCCCCGCTTACCTCCTCTGTTTTTCCTCACACTTCGCTGTGTCTCTTGGCTCCCCCTACTTTGTTGGAATTTTTAAAAATTTGCAAGGGACTGGTTTATGCTTTCTCAGGGGGGTTAGTTACTCTTAAAGGATATCAGAATGAAAAGGACTGAATAAATATGCATAAGACACCTTGGAACACCATGTGTCACTTTCCATCATGTTTCAAAATGTAAGTTATTTTGTCTACCACATACAATCCCAATAAAACATATTGAAGCTTTTCATTTAAGGGGTATATTCTTTTTTAGGTTGTTTTTTTTTTTTTTTTTTTTTGCAAGACATTGTATTTCACTCATTTATAAAGGAGGTGTTTAGACTGTAAAAAATAATCCTTGTATTGTGTTTTTTTTTTTTTGTCAGGTTTGCCGTGTAGCCTATGAGATCATGCAGACACTCCATCCAGACGCCTCCTCATATTTCTACTCACTTGATGACATCTATTATTTTGGAGGTCAGAACGCCCACAATCAGATCGCCATCTACCCGCACCAGCCACGCAACAGTGAGGACATTCCCCTAGAGC
Source organism: Anableps anableps (assembly GCA_014839685.1). Taxonomy (NCBI): domain Eukaryota; kingdom Metazoa; phylum Chordata; class Actinopteri; order Cyprinodontiformes; family Anablepidae; genus Anableps; species Anableps anableps. The sequence goes on along the minus strand of CM026086.1, from coordinate 21,820,222 downwards.
CTGGCGACGTGATTGGCGTGGCCGGCAACCACTGGGACGGATACTCCAAAGGCATCAACCGCAAGCTGGGACGCACAGGCCTCTACCCCTCCTACAAGGTCAAGGAGAAAATTGAGACGGTGAAGTACCCACTGTACCCTGAAGCAGACAAATTGCTCAACTCTCAAAACAAGTAAAAAAGAAGAATTTAGGAAAAAAAGAAGAGTATGGAGAAACATGTAGTCTCCTGTTCCAGGGAAGGAGGCTGCCTTTTTTTGTACAGAAGAAAGAGGCGTACTCGCTGCGCTAAGCTGAGAAGAAAAGAAAAAGCCTGCACCCAGGGGTGATAGGAACAAAATGCACTCTGTATGTATGTGTACGAGTGTGTGTTATGTATCTGCGAATGTGTGTGTGTGTGTGTGTGTGTGTGTGTGTGTGTGTGTGAGTGTGTGCACTTTTGTAAATGCCTGTGCATATGTCAGGTCATGGTTGACTTGCACCCTACCACTGCTCCCCCTCCCCAGTGCCCCCACCTGACGTTGTGACGTTGGGTTTGTAGAGATAAGTAGACAAACCCATTTGTTGATTTTTAAAACAAAGCAAGAAAAGGAAGAAAAACAATTAAGATCTCCACGCAAACGGGCCGAGCTGTCCGTCCTGAAATGACACTGGGACTACTGTAAGCCTGGCACGCCCCAGTACGAGCTTTGAATCAATGACTGAAGAAACAACAACAAAAAAAAAAAATCAAATTATGTGTTTCGATTTTTATTTAATTCTTTCCAGTGGATTTGATTCTAATCTTGCCTTTTTTTCCCCTCATCTATTTTTCTTTGTCTTTTGTTTACTGAATGTACTGTATCCACTTCTTGCCATGCTTCTCGTCATCTCACCATGCTTCCTCCATTTCATGTCATCATGTGCAATTAATTTTACAGAAACCATGTTGTGCTTTTATTAATTGTTTTTAACAGTCTTAATTTTGTGCGTCTGGGGCTTGTGCATTGTATACTGTACAGTGTGTGAATGAGAGAGAGAGTGAACGGCAGAGAGGATGTGTGTGATTATGTGTGCCTGCGTGTGAGGTTTAAGTCTAAGGGGCCATGTCACAACCATGTGCCTGGTTATTGGTTTTTGTATATCTGATTGAATAGTGTTTGGGCGGCGGCGACGAGAACTCTGATTGGCCCTAAGCACTTGGATCAAACCACGAACACCAGTCACTCCACTGCTAACTATAACAAACAATGATTAGGTTGTATGGAGAATGGTGAACTCATGGTGCACCGACACATGAGCCGTCCCGAGGCTCACCAAAAAGAAGCACTCCAATGATGATGATAATATCCTTTCTAAGCATTTTTGCTGCCTCCACCATTGTTGTTTGTTTTCCTCTTTTTTTACTTTGCTGTTTTAAAAGTAAAAATTAATATACGTTTTTTTTTTGTTTGTTTGTTTGTTTTAAGTGCTATGTCATATCAGTCTCCCCACCATGAAGGCTTTTTTCATAACTTATGTTCTTGGGCATTGTCTTTGATAACCACAAATCAAATAAACTTGAGAAACAAACACATTTTCCTCTCTTGTACGATATTTTTTCCCTATGTAACTATCCATCCTGCCCAGTGATGGACTGGCAAACTGTCCTAGGTCTACGCCACCTCTTTCCTGCTGACTACTGAACAGATTAAGCAGGTATAGAAAATAGATTGATGGAATGGATAGACCTATCCATCCATTTATCCATTCTCTTTTTTCCATTTGGGAATGGGTTTCTGTTATTAAGATAGCTACCAGCATGACTAGTGGTTCCATAGAGCTTCAACTCATCTAACATGAGTAATTTGGTACTTGTGTAAATTACTCTTCAAAATACATGTAATTGAATTATTACCTCTTATAAGCGCTTTGGTTTATCTGTGGGCTTTTATTCTAAAAGCAGGTTCTTCCTGTACTTTTTTTAATGAAAGACATGGTAGTTGAGCTATTTAGTAGCAGATTTACACAACTGCCAGTTATGTGTGAGCTACCTACATCTCAATATCCATTGCCTCCCAAGGATAACAGGTAAAGGAGAGAAACCCAGATGTCTCTCTCCCCATCTACACGATCCTGTTCATTCTGGGAGATCCTAAGGCCAGAAGGGGTATATATAGCTCCTCCAGCAGGTTTGGGGTCTGACTGGTGCTCTCCTCCCAGTGGGACTTGTCTGGAAAACCTTCAAAAGAAGATGTTCCATCCAGTTTTTTATGCAGAGGAGGAGCAGCAACTCTACTTTGAGCTTTCCCCACATGACTGAGCTCTTCATCTTATTCTACAGATGAGTCCAAGCTCCATAATGTTTTCAACCTCATGTATCCGGGATCTTGTTCTTTCACTCATCAGCCATATCTCATGAACATTGGTGAGAGATCGGACCCGTAAATCAAAGTAAAAGTTTATTTATATAGCACGTTTTCGCAGATGGATGTCACAAAGTGCTTCACAAGAAGGGTAACCAAATACAACAAAATACATGAATATACAACACAGAAAACAAAATGCAATACAATTATAAATGTGTAACATAAAAATCTAACTAAAAGATTATTGGAAGAAAAATGTCTTTAGCTGTTTTTTAACAGTATGCACAGGTTCCAAACTCTGTAGGCAATGTATTCCAGAGTCTGGTTGCAACATCTTGGAAAATTTGGTCTCCTCGAGTTCTGAATTGGGTGCTCGGGGCGACTAAAATGTTTTAGTTTGAAGGCCTCAGACAATGGGAAGTTGTGCATATTTGAATCTATTAGAAATATAGGAAGGAGCCTGTCCATGTAAAGCTCTAGGTTAAAACTAAAATTTTAAAATGACACTTACAGTTCAAGCCATATATTTTCATACACTGAATAAAAAGGCACATACACATTTTTTTCTCAATGTCTGAAGTTAAATCAGACTAAACTGTTTGTCTTTTAGGTCAGTTAGAATTACCAAAATTATTTCTATTTGCTAAATTCCAGAAAACTTAGCGAGAACATTTTTAAGATTTTTTTTTTTCATAACTTTCTTCAAATTCAAAAGTTGACATACATTTGGTCAGTATCAGGGATAATTGTCTTTTAAACTGTATGACTTGGGTCAAACCTTTTGAGTTTCCTTCCACAACCCTCTGATAAGTTAACTGACACATCTGAGTTAATTGGAGGAACACCTGTGGATGTATTTCAAGGCCACACCTGGAACACACTGCTTTCTTGTTTAACACAATTGGAATGTCTTTAGATGTTGCTTCAATAATTCCACATAACATTCTTTCCTCCTGATGCCATCTATTTTATGAAGTGTATGACTTCCTCCTGCAGCAAAACAGCACCCACAAAATCATGCTGCCACCACCGTACTTCACAATTTGGATGGTACAAGCATCCCTCTATTTCCCCCAAATGTAACAATAGTCATTATGGTCAAACAGTTCCACTTTTGTTTCATCAGATCACAGGACATGTCTCCAGAAGTGAAGGTCTTTGTCCCTGTTGACATTTGCAAACTGCAATCAAGCTTTTTATGTTTCTTTTGAAGTAAAGGCTTCTTGCTCGCTGAGTGGCATTTCAGCCCATTTCAGTACAAGACATGTTTCACTGTGGATAATGACACTGTCTTATCAGCTTCAGCAGCATCTTCACAAGGTCTTTGGCTTTTGTTCTTAGGTCGAGCTGCATATTTTGGAACAAAATACGTTCATCTCTGGAACACAGAACCCGTCTCTTTCCTTGGCAGTATGATGGTTGGACATTCCCATCATGTTTATACTTGCTATAGTTGTTTGAACAGAAGAATCCAGCACCTTCAAGCATCTGGAAATTGTTCCCAAGGATGAACCAGACCGGTGCAGCTCCACAATTCTCTCCCTGATATTTTGGCTGATTTCTTTTGACTTTCCCATCATGTCAAACAAGAAAGCAGTGTTCCAGGTGTAGCCTTGAAATACATCCACAGGTGTGCCTCTGGTTAACTCAGATGTGTCAGTTAACCTATGAGAGGAGTGGACTGTGGAAGGAAACCCCAAACGGTTTGACCCAAGTCATACAGTTTAAAGGACAATTATCACTGATACTGACCAAATGTATGTAAACTTTTGATTTTGAAAAATCAAAAAAAAAAAAAATCTCTAAAAAAGTTTTCTGGCATTTAGCAAATAGAAATAAATTTGGTAATTCTAACTGAAATAAAATGAGAAAAGTTTGGTCTGATTTAAGTTCAGACAGTGAGAAAAAAACGTGTAAGTGTCTTTTTATTCATTATATGTAAATATATGGTTTTAACTGTCGATCTGATTGGCAGCCAGTGTAGCAACTTTAAAATAGGGGTTATATGAGGTCCTCTTTTTGAGTGAGTCAGTAATCTTGCAGCAGAGTTTTTGATAACCTGAAGACAACCCAGCCCCTTTTTAGTGGAACAAGTAAACAGATCATCTCAGGTTCATTTGTTGACACCATTGATTTAAGTTTTGAGATGTTCCTCCAATGAAAAAGGCAGATTCTCACGATCTGCTTTAAAGCATGTTCCAGGGAAAATGCTTCTTCAAAAATAATATCAAAATGTTTGAGTTTATGCTTAATTGAAAGTCCTAAGTCACTCAATTGCTGTTTATTGCCATACATGCCACTGTCTGGTGACAAAGTCTCATTTTTATCTGGCTTTAGCTGTAACTACTTAATGTTTGTTAAGTAGTTAAACAAAGAGGTCTGTTTGTGAACCTCATGTGGCTTACAAAAGCAATATAGTTGAATATTATCAACAAAAAGAAACATCACTAATGCAGACACACTGCAACTTCTACCAGATTTGTAAGATGAAAACCCCTTCAGAACAGAACCAGACATCCCAGTCAGGAAAAGATCATGTACGTTGTTTTTTCTAGTTGGGCCGTAAGCTGGGTAGCACATGGCTTCTCTTAAAATTTTCACATAAAAGGAAGTTTGGAAATCGGCCTATAAATTTTGATGTAATGTTGGATCCATGGTGGGGGTTTTTAAGCTTCCAAAAGGGCATATTTCAAAACCAATTGTGTCAAGGACTCTGTGACTAACTTTTGGTTTAGCAGTTCAAGTGGCGAGGGCACAGCGGTCTGGCTGTAATCAACAGAATCCAGAGCATCAAATGTAGAGGTTGTGAGGCCACAGTTTAAACCACAACACTGAAGAGTAACTGGCGGCAAAAACAAGAGTAACCGGCGGCAAAAACAAGAGATGCCTTCAGTCCAATCAGGGAGCCTCCGACTTGGGGGCTTGTCTTATCTGTGTCCTGATGCCAGCCCTACAGCTTCTTTTCCTCGACTTCTTCTTAGACCTGAGGCATGTCTTATGAGTAATAAATATTCAGGTGAGGAGGAGAAGCACACTAATGGCGGTGGAAAAGTTTTCCTATAACTGTCCCAAACTACAACTCTCTAAATAGCAGGCGGGCAGTAGATAAGCAAAGCAGAGCCGTTAGAGTGAGTGATTGAAGCAAATTAAGAGCTTCACCTTTTTGGCTCAACCACAACAGACTTGAGAAGCAGTACTGCAAACAGGGCTCTGCTCTTTCAGTCCATCTGCTTCTCTATCCTACTATCTCTTATGACGATACTTGAACTCTTCTGCTTGAGGCAGAGCAATCCAGTTGTAAACCATGACCACAGACACCCTAACCACTTAATACTTTGCTGGAAATTGGTTTAGTGTACACTGATGGCCATGACTTGAATAGACAAGATAGCCCAGGTGGAGTCCCACCATCATTGGAAACTAGCTCAACCTTGTGCTAAGAAGGTAGACACAGCTCCTGTTCTGGGCACACAAGAACCAGATAGATATTAAGCACAACCCAGGTACCCTATACTCCACCCTCATCGAATTGCCCAATGGAAGTGTTTCCGATTCACAAAACACTTGTGGGCTGGACAGGCAAATTCACATACCGTCCTCAGCAAGTCTGCAAGGGGAAAGATCTGGAGTCGTACTGCATCTCCTCAATCCGAGGATCAATAATCTGTTGGAGCCTCCTTTTCAGCACCCAAGAGTAAACTTTCTCAGTGGAGAATAATGTGATCATTCAGTTACTGGAAAATGTTCTTCTACCTTGTTAAAAATAAGGACCACAACCCTTGGTCTGCAACAACACAGTCCTCCCTACAACACTGAATAGGCATGTCAGCCACAACAGTACAACAATGTCCAGACTCTTCAACATCTCAGGGTCAGTCTCATTCGCTTTGAGACCTGCTATTGGGGACTTTTTAAACTTGGTCAGCAACCTTGGATATTGTGATATACTCTCCTTTCCCTGAGTCCTCAGTCTCCTCCACAAAGGACATTTTTACTGGATTGAGGAGTAACTGGCTTGATTTGTACAATCAACCTTTTATATCTGGGGACTTCCTCAAGGGTGTCCAATTTTTGAAGAGCAAAAAGCTGTTATTTGAAGTTAATCTTTTGATATTTTCATACAAAAAATGAGGACACTGGCATCGAAAACTTCTATCATTTAAGCATCAAAGGATTAGGCTTTACCTCCTAACTTCAAAAGGTATCACTAGTTTGTCTTATAAATCATGCAGGTAAAAAAATGAATTCTGGTTTTCCATCATGTCAAAACCAGAACTCTTAAAGATGTCATTGATTTACATTTCAAACTGAGTGCCTTTGACAGAGACTTTCTGTTCCTTAATTTAAATATAGCATGTGACAGCGACATGACATTTCTGCCTTACATTCTGAAATATTTCTCTCCATGCAGACTCTGTAGCCCCATCAATGAAGCACCAGGAAGACTTCTTGCTCTCGTTTAATATCCCATTTCCTACTTTCTACACATCTTGATCATTTGTGATCTTGTTCAGTGTGTCTTATTTATGGGCTGTCTTGTTATTTTGTTACTCTGGAGGGCTTTGGGGGGAGTTTCATTACAGATCCCTCTTTAATTTCAACTGATCTGCATGCTTCATTGGATGCCCATAAGGAAAGTCACAGAGCTGGCAGAGAAGATTAGCTTTTTGGTGTAAGCAAGAAAGAATAATAGTTGTTTTTTTGTGTTTTTTGTTCCCACTTAGCTTTGACGAACAATGTGCAACCAATTTAGCCCATGTTGACAAAGTGTTCACAATGCACATGCAGCAACGAACATATCTTTTCACTGGAAGAACATCCCTTGCGAGCTTTATAAATGCACACAGTAACTGGAGGGCACTTTAATTAAAATACACTCGTTGCTGTCACAATGGCCTGTTACAGTCATTTAAGAGAGATGTTAGTTCAGTTAATTATTCTGTTAATTGGCCAACGCTTCTGATAGAGAACACTCAGGTTTTCAACAGGCAGATTTCTTTCTTTGTGTTTCTGCTCTAATTAAAGTGTTGCTTGTTAAGAGCACAGAGGTTATTTGTGAGCCTCCCACACCCAGCCATGGCTTAAAAGGGGACCTTTCTTTAGATACACGTCATACCGGTCAACTTTCCCACCTGTTTTTTTGATTGTTTCTCTTAAAGCAATCATTTTCATAGAGTCCCAAAAATAGCAGCTGGTCGTTTCTTCAAACTTTGCTCATCATGAAGCGATGAGGATGTTTTTACTGTAGTTTCTTTCCACTTAGGTATGTTTATTCCCCCATCCTAAAAAATTCTGTGGACTGCACATCTGTAGAGAATATATTTTAATGGCAAGAACTGGCGTCAGTATGTGCCATTAAAAGTTGGTGTTATGTTTGAAGCCAATGCAACTTGTACTGCAGTTCCTCTACTATAGTCAGTTACATTTACCTTTTAATTTTTCCTCATTTACAGGTAAGTTAAAGAATAAAATGGAAAATTGAGAAGAATTTAAAGCAAAAGTTAGGTTCAGCTGCCTAACTTCAGATTTTCTTTAGTTTTTTTGTCTTAAGACTTTTTTTTTCTAGTGTGCAGGATTGCAGTGGTCCTTGAAGAGGTATTTGCCACCTTAAGATTTCTTCTGTTTTTGCTTTTTTGTCAAGAATTAGATTTCTCCCCTTGACAATACATGAACTAACCAATTAACCACAGCTGAGTTCAATTTTCCAATAACAATCAGGCCTGCAGAATCAAGAAATCCCACAAACAGAAAAGCATGAAGTAGGCTTAATGATCCCAGAAAGCATTACATTGTGCCCCAATCTAAAGAAATGCAAAAACAGATGGGGAAAACAAAATCTATTACATCTATCAGTCTTGAAAGTGTTTGGGGATTCCAGTATATCACATCAAAAGCCACTCCAACAAATTGGGGAAACATAGAACAGTGATGAACTTTCACAGGAGGGAACGGCCAACCATAATCATCCCAAGAGTGCAGGAACGGCTCATCCCGGAGGTCATAAAAGAAGCCAGGAGAACATCTAAAGGATTACAGGCCTTACTTCCATCAGTTAAGGTCAGCATTAATGATTCAATAATAAGAAAAAATGGCATCCAACACAACACAAAGGCCTGTCTCGCATTTCAAAGCTTTTTGGAGGGAGTGTTTTCATTTACATTAGGCCATCAGTGTGTGATTCTAAGGTCAAATGCTCTTGGGTTATACCACAAGGCAGTGATCTAAAGCACATCAGTAAGATTACTTCCAATTGCTGAAAGCATATTTTTGAGATGCTGCTGCATGACCAATGTATTTCAGGTTGATTTACAGCATGTTTGTCATTTTCTTTTTTGCCCTATTATTCTAATTTCAAATTTGTCATTCCCTAAAGTAATGTTAATATGCCACATGCTGCCAGTCATTTAAATAGTAGTAATTAATCCTAAATGCCTCAAAAGAAGGCAACTGGACTTCTTTACTTTTTTAAAGCTGTTTCACATCTTATTCAAAAGGTTTCCTCGGTTTTGATGATGTTTTGGTAGTTCCAGGCTTTTAAATCACTCTTAGAATTATAAGACTAATAATGTTTTGCATATGACATAAGTCACCCATCCTGTGAAATGTTTCCTAACAAGCTCATGAAGTGTCCTAGTCACATCTTTCAAGGTGCAAATGGTTTTGAAACCACCTGGGGAGAAGAGTTGAGGCTGCATTGTAGGTGTTTGACAGGTGAAACTAGAGGATGTCTCGTCTGTTTGCCCCCCCATGTTTAATTCAGATGGCTTCTTTGATTTTTTTTTTTTTTTTTTTTTTTTTTTTTTTTTTTTTTTTTTCCCTAAAACTAATCTTTCCTTATCTAAAATGTGGAGATCACCATCCTTGGAATCATGATGTCCCTTGTCTTTGAGATGTGGATGAACCTCTGAGCCTTGATGTGAGCTGTGGCTCACCTTTGAGGATAGTTAAACCCATTCTTCATACCCATTTATTTTCATTTCATCCCTTCCTACTTTTATTCTCTACCTATAAACAACCTATTTTGTAGCCAATCTTGAACCAGAATTAAGTATTCCTGATACATTAAGGAGATAAATAATCAGAAAAAATATAAAATCTCACAATTAGGTAAAAATATTTTTGTGTAGATTTTATATTACAGCTTGTTTCCATTTATTGTGACTTTTGATCTCTGTTTGGACCAGTTGATTCTTATCAAATATGAGAGATTATTGATCCCTGATCAAACCAAATCAAACAAGAGACACAACACCACAGACTATGAATAGGTGAAAAATGTGAGACTAATTTTCACTCCGTGTTTATCTCAGTGGGCAAAGGGTTTACGAATTGATGCAAGCCTGGAATCAAATAATCCATAGTGGATGTCTTCTTTTGGTACCAAGATACAAACTGACTGTAACTGAAAAGCTACAAAATAGTGTAGGGTTGAAATTACCATCACCTCTTTATTTGTGTGCATTTTTTCACCAGTATAGCAGTGCGACCACTGCTTGTGGCACTAGACTCTATGCATCACACGATGAAGCTTTTATTTGGGTGTTTTACAGTGAGAACAAGTCTTTGTCTGAGGTTCACATTCCACAGTTGTATTGAGAGAAAATCCTGAGTTTCACTAATACCCCTTCCACATTTTGGCTGACAATGTTCTGCTTTTCCTCTTCCTTTAATGAGCAAAGTATTTTCTAGTGTTTGTTTTTTTTTTTTTAGATGATTCAGCAAAAACATGATGTATCCAGTTTTATTCTGCATCTTTAATGTGCTTATGGTCCTTGTCCTTCCTATCTGTCCTTGGGGATCCGCTTAGTTACAAAGCTCTGAGACAGACAGTTTATGTTTCATTTAGGGAGATTTAAAAAACAGGTATGGGTCTGCATGTAGATTCTCTATGGAGTTAAGACTTGAGCCTTCCAAGGCTCTTTGTGTGCACTACACTGTCTACATATGAAGAGATCTGGGTTGTCAGGAATTCACATGATTGTTAGCTGAGAAGAAGGGGAGTCAGAGTTGTTGTTCTGTCTCCAAAGGTAGAGATAGGAATGCCATCTACAAGGAACATTTGGGGAAATAAGATGAGCTGATGAAGAATACATAAAATTATAGGGATAAGGTGGGAACCAACAGAGCTGAGGACCTACTGCATTCACTTTCTGAATAAAATAACTGGGTTATATGGATATTTTTTTAATTAAGCCATGGGATCAACAAGAGAACCATTTTTGCACAATGCTCTCGAGTCCTTTCATTGCAAGGTAGCATTGCACATATAAAGTGAAATGAACTGACTTGAATGAGTGTAATGAATATAGTCATTATGAAGGCCGAAGAGGATTAAAAAAGGTAATAAGGGACAAGACGATCAGTGCTGTAATGTATTGACAGATAGATGGCTGAGATTAGCCTTCTTATTCACAGCTGAATGGATGTATGCAGTCCTGTGAAAGCATATTTGCCCCATTACAAATTTTTATTAGGTTTTTATTTTGGCACTAGTGGCCTTTATTCATTAGTAGCTAGACAAGAGGCCAAATACAAAAGAGGAGGACATGCAGTAAATGGCCCCGGGCCTGGGAATCAAACCCAGGAGAGCTGTGATGAAGAGTGTAGCCTCAGCATATGGTGCTCCTGTTCTACTACTAAGCCACATGATGTCCCCCATTACAGATTTTTTTTTTTTTTTTTTTTTTTTGTTCTTACAGCAAAATATTTTAGATACTCAAACAGTATTGTAGCAGTCGAGACTGGTATTGATCTTGATTTCAAGTTTGTTCTTTAGAAACCTTGAAAGTTTGTGTAGGGAGGGGGGACAAAAATGGTAAAACTCTGGAAGAGCATGAATATTTTTACACAGGATTGTATAAATGTATCTATGGATTAGCTCAGTTTCACATTACAAGCATACTTCTCTGAACACTGTGCACTTTACTGAGATTTCACGTGGTTGGAAATAAATGGGATCTCATAGATACTAAAGTCAACAAACCAAAAAAAAAAAAAAAAAAAAAAAAAAAAAAAAAAAAAAAAAAAAAAAAAAAAAAACTTAGCTCTTTGTTTTTTTTTTTGTTTGTTTGTTTTTTTTTTTGTTTTTATATATATCTTATAGCTGAAATGTCCTGCATTGTCCCAGTTTTCCTTGTCATGCTGGTCAGGAGAGTAGTGCTAACAAGCAGCTCTGCAAGGCAGAGCTTTGGTACAGAGGTACTCTGAAGTAAATGCAAACATCAGCATCTTAGCATTCAGAATTTTAGCAGGATGTTTAACACCACAGTGTAGCTTTTTATCATGGTAACATTTTTTAGAAAACATTCAAGTACAATTGATTGCAACTACTTTTTACATTTTTGGATGGAAGGGAAAGCCTACAGTCACAGGTCAGTTTCAGTGTTATACATAAAATATTCATAGTTGGTTTAACCTCTTCTTTTTTTAAATCAAGAACTTTAAATTTAGCAGTTTGTTTTTTTGTGTGTGACAAACTTAAATTAAGCTCAGCTCTCCAAGGTGACTTTTAAAAGCGGATTTCTTCAAAAGTGAATGAAAACTGTAACCTAAAAAACCTTTCAGATAAACTTTATGTACTGTAAAACAGCTGAAACAATTATTCTCAAAGGCAACCTGATGTGTTCAAGGCTGTTACATGTTGATTAAGATACACTGATGTCTCAAATTGCGAACAATGCAGCTGTCTTTAAAATAGCTTTTAGATTTAGTTATTTAGAAGGTAATGGAACAAACAGGACATCACTAAAGAACTACACCTATGGTAAAGAGGTGGAGTGCAGGTACATGAAAGTGTCACCAACCAATGATGGAAAAGTCAGAGTTTCACTTTGTTATGCATTTGCAATAAATGTCACTAAGATTTCTTAGTGTGGTACTCCGAATAACCTAGAACTTGTTGGGTATGGTGAAAAAAACTGAAAAAGGCAACAAGCTGTTTATGAGAAGATAATGTGCTCAGTGATGGAAACAAAGGCAGGCAAATTATTATTAGTTCATGATATTGGAGAGCATTGTTCTATGGCTCACAAAGATACACTTCCACAGACTCAGATTATCATGTTTTCATGAAATTTCTTAATACATTTAATCATATACATGAGAGGATGAAATGAACAAATGGAGGGAAAAAAAACATCTATTTTCCAAAAGGAAAAGGAATACACTGCTGCAAAATGCACTCTAGCTGTAGCCTGGAGCTATGGTGATGTTTAATAATAAAGCAATATCAAGTTAGTTTGCTAATTTAGGTACGTTGAGAAATGTGCTTTATATTATTGTGGTATTTGCATATGCTTGAGCCTCCTACACTATGGAGTGGAATTAATATCTTGATTAATCTCATTGTGGGGACCTCACTTTGAATCTAATATAAATCAAAGGCTCATATCCTAACCATCAAAACTCAGACGATGCCAAGTTGTTTTTGAATTCATCTGTTACTTTGCACAAGCCTGCTGATTGAGGGCATAACTTTAGGTGTTGGTTGGCAATTATAACAGAATCATGTGGAAGAATATACTGAAGCTTGATGTATTCCATCATTTATGAATTTTCTTTGTTTATTCTACAGGTCAGTATAGATTTTAAAAAAAACAGCTCAGATGCTGTTAAAATAACAGCATGGATTTGCTTAATTTGAATCATAACTTTTATGAAAGGACAGAACCAACTTTCCTTTTTTCATCTGCACTGAAAGTGGCAGCAAATTAAAATTTGGTTTCAAATAACTTTCTTTTTGGTGAAAATTCAGATTCACTTTGCAATCAGATATAAAAGGATATTGTATGAACGAAAGCAGCCTCCTTGATCATTCAACCATATACAGTTGATGTGAGCAAAAGTGTACTTTATTACAAAAATGAATTAAAGTGAATTCAACTTGAGAGCATAAATTTAGCTCAGAATGTTTGAGTAATGAATTATACACTTGTACAATACATATCAATATTTTCAATTTGATCCTTTATAAGCAAGAACTTGCTCAATGCTGGAAATGCATTTTTTTGGTTTCTTGCACATGGATATTTCTAACATGGAAATAACTAGTCCTTAAGTTAAAAAAAAAAAAAAAAAAAAAGTTTTTTTTTTTTTTTTTGTTTGTTTGTTTTTTTTGTTTTGTTTTTTTTGTTTTGTTTTACTTATTTATTTTTTCAATGTGTCAGGTTGTAGTAATTAGATATAAAGACAGGCCAGGAAGCCATACATGAATCTTTTTAGTTAGGGTATGTACAGTGTTGGAATTCATTAGTTCTCAAAATGGAAACTAATATCTCATATTGGCTTTGTCTTGAACTAATCTCAAGGACTGCAAAACCTGAATGGGCTATTCACATAACCTATAAAGAGTGACCGACACCTTTGGACATGAACATTCTCTTAATACTTAGAGATTTTTGCCTGAAATTTTCTTGTGTGGGTGTAATTCTGTCAGAATTTATATTACATAAAGATGGCCGGGTGCTGTGTTGCCTGGTGGAAGACTAATCTTGTAAAGGGCAGCTGAATTAATTCTGACTGAGTCATGAAAATGAAAAGAGGAAATGGGAGCAATGATTGTAGTCCTCGACGGGTGCAATCAGACCTCTGCTGATGTGAAAGTAACAAGTGAAAACTGCCCCATGATAGCTTCCCCACATCAAAGCATAAAGAAACAATTTGAATTATAAATTGTAAAGTTTTGTGCAATTCAGACAAGATTATAAATGTCGGTCTGTATTCTCTTTATTGTAGCAGAAAAACTGGCAGCAGTTTGGGTTTTATTAGCTCAGTGTTTTTAATTCCCACCTGTTAACTCAACTCTCCTGTGAAATCTCATTCTATAGGGTTGATTTCTTGCAACAATAAGACCCAAATTAAGGTGGGAAAACACTTTTGACTCAGAGCAACAAAGGCATTTTGTCAAACACATGCACTCTGCTTTACTAAGATCCCTGTTGTTACCCCGATAAGTCAGTCATTCTAAAGGAGTGGATAGAAGAACATCATAAACTCTACCTTTCCTCTTCTACATTCTGTGTTGTCCATCTTGAAGTACTGTTATGTGATAAATACGTCCCCTCCTTCTACGCATTTTGATTTAATGAGCTTGGATTTATGTCCATAATATCTTTCAGGATTATTTTAATTAGGGGTTGTAATGAGGATTCTTTGAGGTGGCACAGAGAATACCAAGAGGTCAAATGGCAGCAAAGAAAATAGATATGAAGGAAAACTATAGAAAAGGACAGAAAGGGTAGAAATGTTCATACTAATAAAGACTGAAATGAGATTTCTCCACAATTAAATACTTTTTTTTTTTTTTTTTCTGTATTTCAAGGTGTGGTCTGTCTCTCACAGCACTTTGCCACTGCTCTAACCATGTGACATTTTCCAGTGAATTAGGCATGAAAGCATGTATTTATATTTAGGACTCTTATTCTAAAGTAGTAAAGGAAGTAGTGATTGTGTTGTCATGTGGTGTTGACAGAGTTGGCTTAGCTTCCACCTCTTTGAACTAGTTTGTAGGCAAACATTTGTGCAAAAAGGGAACACTGATAAATGATATGAATGATTCATAAGTGAAAATTCTGTAAATGGCTAACCTTTCACCTCCAAGGTTAGCATCTGTCACCAAGATAAATATCTGTGCTTAACTAAAGTCCTTTCTCACATATTTTTTTGTTTTGTTTTTGTTTGGACTACATTTTTATCACAGTTAATTCTAAGTCTAAACAAAATGCATAATAATGAAGTATTTTTTTTAAAAAATGGTTTGAAAATAAAACAAAAAGAATGGGTGTCCTTTGTCTCCAAAAAGTCTGATTAAAACAGTGTCATTCTCATTAGCCCAGTGTTCTTTAGACATGATTGCTGCAAGATGGTTCTTAGATATGTAAAAGCATGGAATTCACAGGCTTCTAAAAGGCATTTGCCCATTGAAATATGCAAGCATACTGCAAATATTATCATTTTTCTTGAGTGAAAAATATATTTGGTCAAAGCGGTGAACCAGCACTTGTTCACCGAAGGTTCACTGTCCTGTATAGTTTAGATCCAATATTTCAAACTCCCAAATATCCTGTGGTATCAATTATCTTGAAGATAAAATATGAACGAATTAACTCAGATGTAGAGCTAATAGGCTTGAACAGCCAAAAAATTATTAGTTATTCAAGCACACTAATTTTTGTTTCATTAAAAACTTCTCCAAAGCAAAGTGCAAAGGAGCACATTTATAAGAACTCCCATACAAATGGAAACAAATGGCAGTGAAACCAGAAAAAGAGCCAATGGCCACTTATGGAGTGTTTTATTTACCTCTGAAGCTGGAAATTTGATTTGGGAATTACCTCAAAACCAATTCAACCATAATCCAGATCTAAATGTAAAAATGAGTGGGCTTAGCCAATCACTATGTTGTGACCAAAGCTGAATTTTATAACTTGCAAATAATGCTTTTGTCTGCGTTCACGTGTAAACCAAAGAAGGTTGTATGGTGCTCTGCGAGTGAAAGGATTGTTGAGAGACAAATTAAAAGGATTTTTAGAAGGAAATTAAAAGGATTTTGAGATTAGGTTTTGCATAATTCCAGCACTGGATTAACTGTTCTGTTTATTTTTCCAACTTGAACTACGTTTCTGAGTTCATGGAACACATAACTTCACCATATCTTTCAACTAGTTATGTTGAATCAAACGATAACATGTTTTCTCTTTCCCATTTGTGTTGCAATGCTTTAAAATTCTGTGTTTATTGAAGTGTTACTTGTTTCAGAAGGTTTTTAGAGCCACTGTTTTAGATGACTGACAGACAGAAATGATTGCATTATCTCCTCAGCATGCCATAATGTTCCTCTGAAAGCTGTTATTTACCCATACATTTAGCACAGGTGTGTTGCATCAGAAAAATATTTAAATGGAGGATACTGGGCCCCAAGAACAAGGGCTTAAGCCCACTGGTGTAGTAATTGCTCATACATATGTTTATCTTTAACTGCATTGATTACTGCAATAGTGTCTTCACAGATCTGTCTAAAAAAATCAGACAGCTGCAGCTGATCCAAAATGCTGCTGCTCTCGTTCTCACTAAGACCAAGAAAATGGATCACATCACCCCAGTTCTAAAGTTCTTACTCTGGTTCCCTGTAGCTCAGAGAATAGACTTTAAAATACTTTTGCTTATAAATCACTGAATGACTTAGCACCAAAATGCATTAAAGACCTGTTGTCATTGTATCAACCTTCCAGACCACTCAGGTCTTCTGGTTCTGGTCTACTCTGCATCACCAGAACCAAACATGGAGAAGCAGACTTCAGTTTTAATGCACCGCGAATTTGGAACAAACTCCCAGAAATCTGCGAAACAGCCGAAACACTAAATTCCTTTAAATCAAGGCTGAAAAACCACCTGTTTAAAGATGCCTTTGATTAGTAGTCTGGACCATAAATCTGCAAACAAATCCTGGTAAGATAAGCTTGGTTCTCCAAAGGGTGGAAGTTTGAATGTAAATCTGTTAAATAAAGTAAGTGGATTATTGATCAATATTTTTGAACTATTTGTTTGATGATATTTGCTTGATAATCCCTATGATTTTGATGCACTGATATTTTCCTGATGATTTTCATATGTATTTGCTAGATAGTTTTGATGATTTTGACGTAGACTTGATTGATGTTTTTATGATGTGAAGCACTTTGGACTACCTTGCTGCTGAAATGTGTTATGCAAGTAAACGTAACTTAACTTACATCTGAATAGTGAGATGTCACACTTAGAGTTCATGTTTTGTCAAAATTCAGTCACATTTAATCTAGAAATAACAAAAATCTTGACAGTCAAGTGTGAAAACTAAAGCTTCAAACTTTCAATTTATAAACCTGAAAATTTCATACTGATTCCATTGTTATCTTGTGTATATAGCGTGTGATCTACAGTCATGCAAAATGGATTCCCAATTAGCTCCCTGGGTGCTTTTTCTGATGAAAATTGTATGTGAGTGGCTTGGAGGGAAGCTGACTCTGACACAACAACTGACATAAGCAGAAATTTTTTTATTTTTTATTTTTTTTTTTATTTTATTTTTTTTTTTTTAAAGGATTTCAGTGATTAGATTGATGGCACTTTTTGGGCGGACTTAATAAAAAATATCAGGACTGCTCTATGCACTCAGGACATTAAGCTGCCACTCAGTTTGCAGCCTAAGGTCCTCTGCAGAGAAGCCCACCTGCCATGGTCAGATTTAGCACTGGAGGGGATAGAGGTGTGAATCTGCCTGAATAGCTCAGACTCCTAAACTTTTCTTTCAAAACCTTTCTTGATGTTTGCGCTTAAAGAACGTTGTATGTTTTGCAGTCTTATATGTGACATTTTTTCATATTTTAATCTTCCTCTGTTTTTTGTTGCTCTCTTGAAAAGAGCTTTGCAACACTATCCAAATAAACATAACGACAAAAAAGCAAAGTGATAGAAAATACATTAAGAAAAAGAATCTGTTCAATTTGAAAAAATAAAGGTTTTAGTTAGCTGATGAGATGGGTTGGATACAGAGAGACAAACTTTGAATCAATATATGAATCAATAGAATAAACATTTAAGTAGTCTTCCTAATTGAGCCTTAAGATTTATACTGTTAAGCAGTTTGCCTGCACTGTTAGAGCAAGATTTAAAAGACTGGAATCTAATCTATCAGTGTTTGCATTTCATAGCGTCATATTCCAAGAAATAAAAATTCTGTTCATCGCTTGTTGTCAACCCAAAGGGTGACGATACACCATGTTAACATACATCTTTTGTCACGAGTGCTGTGCTGATTTCCTAAATGTCAGCAGAGCAATTTTGCAGAGTTGGGAGTTTTTTTACAGAACACAGCTGGTCGGAGTCACAGATAATTGAGCTGCAGCTCTTCGACTCTCTGCAGCTTTTCTTTTGTTGTGAAGGAGACAAAGCTCTTAGTAATAACAGCTTTGATGAAAGACTAAGCATGTTATTAGCAGTGGTTTCTTAATAATGGTGTATCAATACATGATAATATATTATAATTTAGAATGGTTTTATTGTAAGATAATTGTGGGCTCTCCCAGTTTAGGTCTGTGTTTACATAATTTGGTAATTTCGTTTAAAAAAAAAAAAAATCTGGGGAAATTATTTACCAATTTGAAACTGTAGCATGGTTTAAAGACTAAATAACAGTTGACATATCATTACTATGTACAAAAGAAGTAAGCTCAACAAACCCTCATGTTTTCAAGCAAATTCGGGTCTTAATTTCTCACATTCAGATAATCCAGGCGCACAAACTAATTATTAGGCCTAAAAAAGCTAAAGAGTGATTCAAGAACTGCCTTTAATGGTTAACTGTATAGTTGAAGGGTTATAAGATTGATTTGATTGGTAATTTAAAGTATGTCTTCACATTTAAGTTTATCTACTATTTGTGACTTTGACTTTTTCTTACATTAGTTTACGTCCACTAATTATCTGCATGAATTTTGAATTAATTTGTGGAATTTTATGATTTTATTTTGAACTTTTTTTCTTTTTGGAGATGGACTGATTTGGAAAAAAATACTGCAGTATCTTATTAAAAAGGAGGCTTTTTGTTTTCTTTTGTTCAAAAAATACTTTTATTTAAAACTCTTCAGCAGGGATCAGTGTATAAATATTTAGTCTTGAATTTTCAATTGTTGTTCATTTTAGTAGTTGATTTACTATTGAATTTATTTTAAAATTATTGTTTGCAAAGTTTCCATCACCTGCACTATAACAGTTTTTCTCAGTCGCTTTGGTGCAATTCTCGAATCATTTTTGACATTTGCAAAGCAGTAAGTGCATTTCTCAAAATAATTAAACTGCAAAACCGCATGAATTACCTGCAAAACCCAGTCTCTTTCTCAAAATCCTTAGTTAATCTCTCATAATTAAATACCTATCAATGAACATGTCAGTGCCTCAGAATGACAAGTCCTTGTGTCAGTGTGTATGAATAAGACAGTCAAATTGATTAGTCATATTGTCAATATAGCAGTACACTCTGAAGGGATGCTCTGTTGTAAACTATGGCTAAACTTTTGATGACAAGTATTGTAAAGTGTAATTGTGGAAGATCAATGGCAAGAGATTGGTCAAGATTTACATGTACGCTTTTACAGTAATTTGACAGATGATGTCATTATGATACAGAAAGGAAAATACATCACTAGAGAGCACAAAGAAAAAAAATAGAAATGGAAACATAAGACAATGTCCTTACAGTAAGGAAAACTGTACATGATGTGGTGTTGGAATTACAGTACAGTCTTTTTACATCTGTTCAGGTTCATGTCTGTTGGGCCACAGACCCTCATCCACATCACAACGAATGTCCTCTCTGGTGATGCAATGTGGAAAAAAAATGTTTTAGGAATGAGGAGTAAGGTGAGGGGAACTCCATCAGCATCCTGTTGAGGGTCGCAAACCATTGCCTGATGATGTGTATAAACTATATTCTTGCCAGTTGATTGTTCATGGAACCTTTTGAGGTATTTTAGAAAACTAGTTGATCATTGGTTGATCTGTGCTTCACACGTTTACCTACGCTGGAGAAACTCAGGATTCACCTGGGAGCATTTTATCAGTTCAGGACAGATTTAGAAAAAAAGTCTAATGGAAATGTTTAAAATATGCTTGAGACATTATGAGAACCTGTTCAAGCATTTTGCATTTAAAGACTTATATGATGAACTTATACTTAAATGTTGTGGAGGTTAAGGCTATTCAACAGAGACCCATATAATTCATTTTGATCAATATGACAAAAGCAATTGCAAATGTAGGAAAAAGCAGTGAATTTTACATAATCACTTGCATGATGTACAAATGCATTTGTAACTTGTTCAAAGGAATCAGAATTTTTTTTTTTTTTTTTTTTAATGTGCACAAGTGGCACAATGGTTTGAAGATTGAACAAGTGGTTTTGAGAATTTCAATTCTGTTCTGAGAAATGCACCACAGTGACTGAGAAAAACTGTAAAAGGTCACTGTGTGACACACAGGCTTTATTTCTAGTTAGTATCTCTTTTTGTAATTCAAATAAAAAAACAAACGTATCTGCACAAAGAAATGACTCAAGTTAAGTTTTAAAGAGAGATATCAAGAGCTTCTAAACATTGTGGAAAAAAATATTGCAGTAAACAGATCTGTAGTCATCAGAAAGTATGAGGACAAATGATAGTCTTTTTGTTGTGAGTTGTAGAATGTTTAAAAGTTTTGCCTCTTAACCAACATGTTTTCAGTGCTGATGAGAACTCAAGAAAATACAAATTTAGTTTTATTTTGTAGTTGGTTGCAACCTGTGGAAAACATGAAAGCTACACAGGAAGCCCCCAAGCAAGATTTGAATCTTGGATATTTTTGCTGTGGAGCAGCAGTGCTAACCAGTTTTTCACCAACCTGCTGGTATTTCAAAATCTTTACACGCATACAAAAAACACACCTTGAGGAGCAGTTCTGCTAATGTTCCCAAATGTGCTGAATTGAACCACTCTGAGCAAACAGAGTTGAGTACATTTCAGCTCTCTGTGGGATAGTGCTTTGCTAAGCCAACAAACTGCATTTTTTGCCATTGCGTTGCCCTTTTATTTTTTTAAAATAAAACTCCACACATCAACAACTGGACAAGTCTATGATCAATAAGATGTAAGGTGAGAGTGGGTGAGACCTTTGATCTGGGGTTGAACCTGTCTTTTCAGGAACTAAACTCAGGTTGAACACAGTGTAAGCTAAATAGCACTTTTTGATATGTTTTATTGAAATCATTGTAGAAAAACAATATTATGAGATGAAGCATGTTTGATTGAATGAAGATACTTTCTGGGATTGTTTATGTATTAACATGGAGAAGCAGCCTTCAGTTTTAATGCACCAGTAATCTGGAACAAACTTCCAGAAAAATGCCAAACAGCTGAAGCGCTAAATTCCTTTAAATCAAGGCTGAAAACCCACCTGTTTAGAGCTGCCTTTGATTAGTAGTCTGGACCATAAATCTGCAAACAAATCCAGGTAAGATAAGCTTGGTTCTCCAAAGAATGGAAGTTTGAGTGTACATCAGTTAAATAAAGTAAGTGAATCATTGATCAATGTGTTTGCCGATGATTTTGATGTGTATTTACTAGAAAATTTTGATGATTTTGCTCAATGATTTTGGTGTTTTGAAGATTTTGCTGTATACTTGATTGATGTTTTTATGTTGTAATGCACTTTGAACTGCCTTGCTGCTGAAATGTGCTATACAAATAAACTTGACTTGACTTAAACGTTTTTTGTTGCATAACAGCAACATTATGCTGTTCGACCACTTTTGTGTTTGCATCAGCAGGCTAATGGATGTGTGTGCTGGGATGCACAGTTATCATCATGATTAAAGTAATTGGTTTACTATTACTCTTTGTGAGATGGAGATTTTATAGATAAAAAGAACATAAAAGTGGATTTCAGCTCATTCCTTCCAACAGTGTGGACAAAGTGCTTGTGGAGAATTGACATTGAGAAAGAGTGGATCTGTGGACCCCAAAATCTGGCATCAGGCTCAGTTAGAAGGTCATGGGTCAGTCATAAGAGCAATGTACTGGATGTAATGAACCTGTGTGTGTGTGTGTGTGTGTGTGTGTGTGTGTGTGTGTGTGTGTGTGTGTGTGTGTGTGTGTGTGTGTGTGTGTGTGTGCATGTATCTACCTGCATTACCGCATCAACAGAACCATATGATCTGTTTTATTTTAATGCTTCATTGTTTCATTACAGGAAATGGCTTGGGTAATAATTAGAAGTATGTGGCTGAAAGCCAAGTCACCTGTAGCCTAATGTCACCTATTTTATGTCAAACAGTTAACACCGCCTTGGTATTGGTTGAGGTAGACTATTCCTTTGCTATATGTCAATATTTGAAATAAAGAGCAGCCAATGGCCAACATTTCAAACTGATTATTTTATATGATATTTGGTTGTTATGTATATTTTTAATCAGTTTTCTTTCTAGGTTCAAAGTTTTGCCAATTTCTTTGGCCTGACAGTCATGTATTAGTAGGTTGAAATGAGCTGGCTGAAACAGTAGCTTCATTCTCTTTCTGTGCCATTGTGGTGAAGCCATTTCAGATGATTCTCATACATTGTGTTTTAGAACTGGTCTACCTCACACACAGATTCAGAAGCCGAGATGGATGATAATGTCAGAGTTTCTTGCTCTGAGACCTGATAGGGGTCAGAACTCACTATGTCGAGCAGAGTCATGATGATTGAAGGCTTGCTATTATTGGCTGGCTGTCCTGAGGTTTAAGAGCATGTAGTGTCACCTGAGAAGCTACAGGCAAATGAATCACACTCTTACGGTCCACAGAGCCATAGCAACGCTGTGCTGTTCATCCAACATAATTCGTTATCCCTTCAGGTGGAGTAGATTGTCTGTATTTTAAAATGGGCAAATATTACTCTAATACATGGATGGGCTGACCAATATATTAGACAGCCTCTTCTCCTGTGACTCCGTGAAGAATAGTACAGAGTGCTTTGCAACAAATTAAGCATGAGACAAACACTGAAACACATACTGCACACATAATCAAATATCTAAACTATCTTTGATAAACCATCTGTGGTTTATGTTTCTCTATTCTGATTTTTTGCTTATTTCCTTTATTAAAAGTAAAGAATGGTAATGTTTTTGCACCCTTAGAGTAGAGTGGTACTCTGATGCAAGCAATGAAAATCTGGTGGCAACTTTGGTTGATACTGCATATTGTCAAAGACTGCCTAACTGATTAAAACTGGGACGACACATTTTTCCCTCTGGAAATCAAAACTAGTGGTATAATTACCCTCTGATTATTTTACCACTAATGAACAAGGCTAATGACTTAGACTTGTGAGTCAAAATCCGGGGAGCCACAAGTATGTTTGGTTTTTCTCATCAATAAAGCAGCAGTAGTTAATCGACTTTAAAATTGCAATAACATGTGTAAAACTGAAATCTTTAAAAATATTTCTGAGCAAGTGGGTATTGATGGCAAACCTTTCCATTAACTTAAATCTACCAAGAAAAAGTTTATTTTGGGGGGGTTTTCTCAGAATCTAAGTGCCTATAAAACTGAAGTGGTTTTTCATCTTGCCCGTTGACAGAATCAATTCCTCTCCTCATACAATGATTTCCAAAAATTTTTGAAAGGGCCCTTCTGGTAATTCTGGCCTCCAGGAAAGATAAAATTGTGTGTCAAAGGCAACACACTTAACTGGCAACATAGAAAGCATATCTGGATGACAGACAAGATATATAGTACCACGGGTCACCTTGAAGGCACACTAAACTTTCACTGAGCTATGATTACTAACCCATCAAAAGCCACTTTAATGCAACAGAAATAAAAGACACTTTACTGATCTGAGTCATCACTTCATTTCTACCAGTTTTTTGTATTTTGAACTTGTGCAAGTTGTTTTCAAGCACGTCTGAATGTACTGGAGGAAGACCTCTTCATATGAATAAGCTCCAGAGAATTAAAGTTCCTACCTCCTTACAGATTTCTTTTGCTTTTTTGTCACAGTACTTGAATGTTTCTGATCTTAACAAACTTTATGATCAGACAAAGATAACTTGAATAAATGCAAATGCAGTTTCCAAATGATTTTATTTATTAAGATTAGTTTTTAATTAACTGTCAGTAACTTCATTTTTGAAAAGTAGAGTTCAATTTCACCAGTTTAGGGCTGCAACTAATGATTATTTTAGTAATTGATTATTCTGTCGATTTATTCTGACAATCGACTGGATTTTAAAAAATTTTAACATTCTGGAGATTTTTAATTTAACCTCATAGGCTTTTTTTTATACAATATTAGAAATACATTAAAAAAGAGGCAAATAAATGAATAATTAAATTCCTTTTTTAAATAAGAAAATAAACATTTTATTGCCCAAAATGTAATAAAATACCTTTCCTTTAGTGAATTTGGACCAAGTGAAGCTAAAACTGGCACTTGAGGAGTTCTGGATAGAACCTATTTACAAAGTTTTTTGTTTTTTTATCTTAAATGCAAAATGTTTATATATTTTGTACAGTCTTTGTTTAATTACTGCTCTGGGTGTGTTGTCTTTTTCAGCAAATGGCCTTTTTTAGAGTCTGTATACTCCACTTAATGATTAATCGATTACTAAATTAGTTGACATATATTTCAATACTGGATTTATCACAATTAATTCAATTAATCATTGCAGCCCTAGATCAGTTTACTGCCAGATATTTAGAATCAAGAAATTGCTCAAATATAACCTAACTGATAGCATAACAGTAGGCTCAAAAAGCAACATGTCCAAAAGCTAAATAAATTTAATAACAGAAGAGGAATAAACTGACACTGATATCTATGTCTGGAAAAACATTATCCCCAAATGGAGACAAGATAGAACAGTGGCGAACCTTCCAAGAATTGGTTAGCCTACCAGAACTAATTCATAAGCACATCAAAGAATCATCCAAGAGCTCACAAAAGAACCTAGAACAACTAAAGCACTGCAGCTCATATTTGGTTCAGCTGAGGGGAGTGTTCATGATTTGGTAGTGAGAAGAACGGTATGAAGGCTAACCCCACTGCTGACCAAAAAAGCCCCACGAAGGCACATCTCTCATTTACCAAAAACATCTTGATGATCCCCAAGACTTTGGGGGAAATATTTTGTGGACTGATGAGATTAAATTGGCAGTTTTTGAAAGGTAGCATCCCAGTACAGCTGACATAAAACTGACACAGGAACAAAAAAGCAAAACACCATGTCAACAGTGAGACATGGAGATGGTAGTGTAACAATCTTGGGCTGCTTTAGTTCTTCAGGACCTGAACAACTTGGCATAATTGATGGAATCAGGATTTCTGCTGTCTAGCAGAAAATTTTAAAGGGGAAAATCCAACCATCAGTTCATGACCTTAAGCTAAAGCACACTTGAATTATGCAGCAGAACAATGAAAAGGAAAAAAAAAAAAAAAGAAAACACTGACAACTCCACCTCCAAATCCCTCAAAAAAGCCATAGTTAATGTTTTGGAGTGGCCTAGTCAAAGTTTGGAGTTTGAGATGCTGTGGGATTGCTGCTCGTTCTCTAAAATCCTCCAATGTGCCTGAATTAAAACCATTCTATGAAGAAGGGTTGGCCAATATTCCTACAATTAGCCCTTACAAACATCCAGAGATGTAAAGGACTCATTGCCAATTTCTGCAAATGTTTGACTGTCGTTACCACCCATAGTGGACAAAGCTAGTTATTAGGTTTATGGGACAATTACTTTTTCACATGGTGCCAGGAAGGTTTGGATAACTTTACTATTTAATAAATGAAATCCTCATTTAAAAATAGCTTTTTGTATTTACTTGTTTTATCTTTGGTATAAATGTTTGATCTGAAAGATTTAAGTGTGTAAATGGTGAGTATCACAGCACTGTAACTGTTTGACAGAAACAAAGCTGAAAAGCAAAATAAAACCGTCATGCATTTCAAGCAGTGTACAACTTTGGTTGAAATTGTTGCATGGATTCAGAAGCACATCTCAAAGCTGTTATGGAACACATCTCTCTCTCTCTATATATATATATATATATATATATATATATATATATATATATATATATATATATATATATATATATATATATATATAATATAAAAAATTCCCTTCTCACCCTCCACGGGTGGTCTTTCTCAACCTCTGAGCTCGGGTCCTCTACCAGAGGCCTGGGAGCTTGAGGGTTCTGCGTAGTATCTTGGCTGTGCCGAGAACTGCGCATTTCTGGACTGAGATGTCTGACGTTGTTCCTGGGATCTGTTTTAGCCACTGCTCCAGCTTGGGGGTGACTGCCCCGAGGGCCCCCGATGACCACAGGCACCACTGTGGTCTTCACCTTCCAGGCCTTCTCCAGTTCCTCTCTGAGGCCCTGGTATTTCTCCAGTTTCTCGTGTTCCTTTTTCCTGATGTTGCAATCGCTTGGTATTGCTACATCCACCACAACGGCTTTCCTCTGTTGTTTATCCACCACCACGATGTCCGGTTGGTTCGCCATTACCATTTTGTCTGTCTGGATCTGGAAGTCCCACAGGATCTTAGCTCGGTCATTCTCCACCACCTTTGGGGGTGTGCCCCACTTTGATCTCGGGGCTTCCAGTCCATATCCTGCACAGATGTTTCTGTACACTATGCCCGCTACTTGGTTATGACGTTCCATGTACGCTTTCCCTGCCAGCATCTTGCACCCTGCTGTTATGTGTTGGACTGTCTCAGGGGCCTCCTTGCACAATCTACACCTTGGATCTTGTCTGGTGTGGTAGATCTGAGCCTCTATTGCTCTGGTGTTTAGGGCCTGTTCCTGTGCAGCCAGGATGAGTGCCTCTGTGCTGTCCTTGAGTCCAGCTTTTTCCAGCCATTGGTAGGATTTCCTGATATCAGCCACTTCAGTTATTTGTCGGTGGTACATCCCATGTAGGGGCTTATCCTCCCATGATGGTTCCTCCATATATATATATATATATATATATATATATATATATATATATATATATATATATATATATATATATAAAAGCTAAATTGTAGTCTCATTTGGCAGAATCAAATGGGTTTTAGTAAACAATGCATTAAAGTTTATAATGGTAGAATTCAGGGGGGTTTTTTGTTTCCTTTTTTTCCCCCATTTTGATAGCATAGCATCTACTGGCGAGTTATTTACCATTGTATGTTTTGATTCTCATTGAATAAATCTACTAAAATTAAAGGATGTATTTTCTTTTCATTTAGGATTATATAAAATGATTAAAGAATTTATTTTAAAACTCTGAACACAGATTTTAAACATAGATGCCAGTAGATGTGAAGGGAAGCAGTAGATATTAAAAGAACTGCAACATTTTTGCTATTTAAGATGGTAATTAAACAAATGATTTATGCATTGCCTATATGAGATCACATCTGACTTACATTTCTGGTGATTATGCTGTCACATGTTAAAGTCTTGTTTTCAGCATTTCTGAACATCTTGAGTTTAATGCTTCATGTACTTCTGGAATAATTCTGCTAAAGTTTCAACACAACCAACTAAACTACAAAATAAAGTCCAACACTGCAAAAATGATTAGGCCTTAGCTGAATTGTGCACTGTTTGTTCATACATACATATATATATATATATATATATATATATATATATATATATATATATATATATATATATATATATATATATATATATAATTTTTTTTAATTTATTTATTTATTTTATTTTAATTTTTTATTTTTTATTTTTATAATAAAGTGCTTTTATACCACTGAGTTCCTGCCTAGTGATGTCATATTGTGAAGTAAAATAATGGGCATTGTGTCAGTGGGCTGTCGGTTTTGCTGTCCAGCGCTAGGAGTAATGTTCCTGCTAAAGCATCCGCTATCCCTCTGTGTGCCCTCATGAAGCTTGCTGCAGCAGCAATGGAGAAGAACCAACCCCGCCCCCTCCTCCTCCTCTCTGGGAACTGCTGCCTGCGGGGTTTAGCCCGCTGTGATGACCATTAGCGTCTGGCTGAGGCAGCAGGAGATAACAGGTGATTTAAGGCCCTGTACCCCGACACAGCCAGAGAGAAATGGCCGGCTGCTGCTTATCTCTCCCTCTGCTGTACTCCACACACTTTTACATTAGGCTCCCCCTATTCAGAGCCATCTGTCTTCCCAGTCAGGGTTTGATAAAACCTCCAGCATTCTTTACGAAGAGGAGGAGCTGGAGACGCACACCGCTACTCCACCTGCATACTTATGCGCCTGCAATTCAGAGGTGGAAACTGACAACACCACACTGGCTGAATACTTCATCTGCAGTGACTTGGAGCCTAAGGCAACACAGTGAGACTCAACAACAATAGCTTAGCCCAGCACGCAAGATACAATTCCTGGTGGTGATAGGTAGACCTGTGTGTAACATCACCCTTGGACTAATTGCAAATCAATGATCTTGCTGAGATGAATGTAGTAGGATAATAATTGCCTTTGGCTTGGAATGTATGAACCATTTAAGACTAGTGCAATATACACTGATCACAGCAGGAGTACTGATAAAAGCTGGGGAGATGTTATCATGCCTGAACAGTTTAAAAAAAAAAAAAAAAAAAAAAAAAAAAAAAAAAAAAAAAAAAAAAAAAAAAAAGCTTTGTCATAAGACTTTCTACCTCTGAACAGTTCAAAGACAGGGACAGGAATATAACTTGTTTCAATTGCTCTGACAGCTTTTCTATGCCTATAGAGTGCTGATTAAATCTTAATACCATAACATATTGGGCAGCCTCCAGTCGGAAAGAAAGGGATTTCTCCATCTATCTCGGATGGGCATATGTGGGGAAATATCTGCTATCTTTGGAGCACGAGTGGAAAAAAATGCTTGTTATCTTAAGGACAACACAAAAGATCCAGAGATTGGATGTAAAAACTGAGACGGTTAAATTCAGCTGAGGCCCAGAGCTGTATAATTGCCCTGTGTTTTCTGTGCTTCCCGCTGAGGAGGCTATGTGGGCAGTGGCTGTCTTCCTTTGGTCCCTGCTCTACAATTATGGTGTCATTGTGTGACAGTGGAACAGCCTTGGCAACAGTAAAAGGACACAAAGTTCTCTTGTGTCAAACTTGACAAACTCAAAGAAGAGTGGATTCTGTTTTATTTTCAATTGTCATTTCTTTCCACTAGCTGTCTTCCATCTCTCTGTCTTTTATGTGTCAACGCTTCCATTAACCTTTGTCCCTTCTAAACCTGAGGGCCAAGAACAAGTTCAGAATTACAATTAACTGGATTGAACAGGTTAATGCAGTTCTTTGAGAATGTGGTGCAGGTCTTTAGGTCAAATCAAAACTGGAAGTGCAACTGTGAGGAATATACTGGGAAGATGAGTACAACTACAGGCCTGCTTTATTCTCCCAGTTGGGTGGCTGAATCGTAATGAATATGTTCTTTTCAGAATATGTATGCTACTGTATTCTGCATTGCGTGTTGCTAGAAGTTATTCACAACTTTAAACCTTCTTTGACTTTTTTGATGTCATTAAATTAAGGGCCTAAGGCAGGGGTTTCAAACTCTAGTTTCCAAGGGCTAAAGTTCTGCAACCTTTAGATGCTTCCCCAAACATACACAATAAAATGGCAAAAAAAAAAAATCCTTAAGATGCAATCAAATCTGTTAGTCCTGCTAATGACTTAGCTGCAGTGCCTATAAAAGGGATTCACCCCCTTGGATGTTTTACCCTTTTTATTTCTCTTATAAATCAATCATGATCAACAAAATTTTGCTTTTTTGACAAGTATTACAAAAAAAACCTTTTAATGTCAAAGTGAAAAGTGATTTGTGCTGAATAATGACAAATAAAAACATTTAGCATAAAATAAGTGATTACATAAATATTCACCATCTTTAAAGTGACTGACCCAGTTCAACAGAGGTCCAGCCAACTGATGCTAGTAGTCTCACAATGAGTGGAATAGAGATCACCTGAGTGCAGTGAGTGTGTCTCAAATGATTGTAGTATAAAGACATCTGTGTCTGGAAGGTCCATTCTCTGGTTAATCAGTATCTATGGCTACCTTTACAGCATGAAGACAAAAGAACACTCCAAGTAAATCAGAGAAAAGGCTACTGAAAAGTATGTCAGGAGATGGATACAAAAAAAAGGCACTGAACAATCCCTGGAGTCCAGTTAAAGCTTTATATCGGTCTGGATCATGCAGCCTATGTACTCAGATACTGTCAGACAGTTTTTCATGTAGTGCTGCACAGAGCACAATTATTTGTTCTATGCGTTTAGTCCACACATAAAGTTGAACTGAACTAAAATTAGCCAAATAAATGAGTCATGTTAATACAGGGAGAGTTAGCCTAGCATTTAAGCAAGTTGCTCAGCTTGAAAACATTGTAGCCAGATGTTGCTCTCCTGCCTTTATATCAACTGTAAGATCACTTGAAAGTTTAATTCCTAGGATATTTCTGGAGATAGTTTGATTCAGTAAAATCATTTTAAACATACATAAAAATCAAACGCTTGGATTAAAACCCTTTTCTACTTAAGGACCAGCTTCAACACATGCTTTCTTTACTAAGCTAAAAATAAATTGGCTTTCATTTCTTTTGTGTTTTTTATGCACTTATTCTTTAAGTGGTATTTTAAAAAAGTTGATCTACTTTCTAACCTTCATTGCTATTACTGTGTTTCCCCCCCCCCAATTTCCCAATGTGGGTTAACTGTCATTGATTTCAGGGATATTTCTGTAACTATTTTCTTTACTGATATTGTGCAGCCCAAATCTTTTTGTGTGCAAACCTGGTATAGATGAACCCAAAAACACTATCATCTACTCAGGGGGGCTATATACTGAACAAAAATATAAACAGAACACTTGTTTTTCCTCCCATTTTTTCATGAGCTGAACTCAAAGATCGAAAATATTTTCTTTATACACAAAATGACCATTTCTCTCAGATATTGTTCACAAATCTGTGATAGTAAGCACTCCTCCTTTGCAGAGATAATCTATCCCACCTCGCAGGTATGGAATATCAAGATGCAGATTAGACAGCATGGTTATTGCACAGGTATGCCTTAGGCTGGCCACAATAAAAGACCACTCTGAAATGTGCTGTTTTATTACAAAGCACAATGCCACAGATGTCACAAGTTTTGAGGGAGCGTGCAATTGGTACGGTGACTGCAGGGATGTCAACCATAGCTATTGCCCATGAATTTAATGTTCATTCCTCTACTATAAGCCGTCTCCAAAGGCGTTTCAGAGAATTTGGCAGTACATCCAACCAGCCTCATAATCGCAGACCATGTGTAACCACACCAGCCCAGGACCTCCACATCCAACATGTTCATGTCCAAGATCATCTGAGACCAGCTACCTAGACAGCTGCTTAAACAATCGGTTTGCACAACCAAAGAATTTCTGCACAAACTGTCAGAAACCGTCTCAGGAAAGCTCATCTGCATTCTCATTGTCCTCAGTGGGATCTTGACCTGACTGCAGTTCGTCGTAACTGACGACGAACTGCAGTCAGTTGAGTGGGCAAATGCTCACATTTGATGACATTTGGCACATTGGAGAGGTGTGCTCTTTATGGATGAATCCCGGTTTTCACTGTTCCAGGCAGACGGCAGACAGTGGGTGTGGTGTCATGTGGGTGAATGGTTTCAGCGTTGTGAATCAAGTGGCCCATGGTGGCAACAGGATTGTGGTGTGGGCAGGCATATGTCATGGACACTGAACACAGATGCATTTTTATCGATTGCATTTTGAATGCACAAAGATACCGTGACGAGATCCTGAAGCCCATTGTTATGCCATTCATCCACGACCATCACCTCATGTTGCAGCATGATAATGCACACCCCCATGTGGCAAGGATCTGTACACAATTCCTGGAAGCTGAAAACATCCCAGTTCTTGCATGGCCAGCATACTTTATGGGTAAGTCACTCAATGAGCATGTTTGGGATGCTCTGGATCAGTGTATATGACAGCAATTTCCAGTTCCTGCCAGTATCCATCAACTTTGCACAGCCATTGAAGAGGAGTGGACCAACAATATAGAGGCTACAATCAACAACCTGATCAACTCTATGCAAAGGAGATGTGTTGCACTGCCTGAGGCAAATGGTGGTCACACCAGACACTGAATGGTTTTCAGATCCTCCCAATAAAGCAAAACAGTACATTGCAGAGTGGCCTTTTTATTGTGGTCAGCCTAAGGCACACCTGTGCAATAATCACGCTGTCTAATCAGTATCTTGATATGCCACACCTGTGAGGTGGGATGGATTATTTCTGTAAAGGAGGAGTGCTCATGATCACAGATTTGTGAACAATATCTGAGAGAAATGGTCATTTTGTGTATATATATAAAATGTTTAGATTTTTGTGTTCAGCTCATGAAAAATGGGAGGAAAAACAAAAATGTTTTATATTTTTGTTCAGTGTAAATGCATACCATACTTTTTATTAATTTAAATAATTTGAAACTATGTATCCTTTTCCATTTCATGCATATGAACTTCTTTGTTCTGGTCTATAACATAGAATCCTTCTATAATACATTAAAGTCTGCTGTTGTAATGAAACAAAATGTAAAAAAAAAAAAAAAATGTTCAGTGGGTATGAATATTTGACATCTTTTTTACATTTCTTAGAAATAAAACTTGCAGAAAAGCTAAATCCTTTTTGTGCTTGCATGATATATTAAAACTGAAAAATTTCATAAGATGTAATCCATTAACACCAGGAAAGGGATGGACTGTGCTTGGGCCATTTCGACTAGAAGTTTTGCCAGCTGGCTCATAACCAATAAAATACTTTTTTTTTTTTTAAATAAATTTCTCTGGCTGTGATAAATTTACTGCCAGGATTTATAATAGACCTTCATACTGACCTGCAGTCAAAAGAAATGTCAATTTCAGTTTGATTATGTCTACTTTAATCATATTTTAATTCAGGTATATATATCTGACAAAACCTCTTGATTATCCAGCTCATATCGGCAGATCCAGCTGTTTAA
This sequence comes from Anableps anableps, assembly GCA_014839685.1. Lineage (NCBI taxonomy): Eukaryota > Metazoa > Chordata > Actinopteri > Cyprinodontiformes > Anablepidae > Anableps > Anableps anableps. The sequence goes on along the minus strand of CM026086.1, from coordinate 21,787,340 downwards.
GGAGCTTGAATGAGCGGTATTACCTATAAGCCTAATTACAGTTAAGCCCTTACTTTCCTGAGCATGTTAGTCATCGGAATAATTCAACTGAGGATACTTTCTCTGTCAATTATGCACATACCCATTTTTGGGGTAGATTAAAGGAGACTACTTATGGCTATTTTTCATGTCACTCTGGTACTTGATCTTTTTGTCTTTTTAGGTAAAATGCATTTCTCCAGTTGATTCATCCCTCAACAGTTGGTTTGTGTGATGCTGACATGCAAGATTTAAGCAGCAAGTCTCAGCTTTAGAAACTTTGCTCAATAAGACTTGTATTTCAAGTTGAGCTTAATTTCATCTATGCATATGGGTGAAGCCTTGAACTCTGAAGACACAATTAAACATGCTGCTAGATTACTGCCTTAAGCAGCAGTCCCTCTGTGATGATGTTCTTGCTATTGACTCAGCTCTTCACTGTCATCTTGGGTGTCAAACCATGTGCACTGACACAGTTGCTCACTTCGACTTATACTGCAGCGATCACCCTCAAAGCAGATCTCCAGCCTGGTGAACAGAGTTTCTCATTTTACACTCTTCTCTTTCCGTTGCCCTGAGCAGGGGGTGAATGAGTAGAAGAAGGGCAGCCTAAAAGGAAATCATGGCTGTGTGTTTAAAGTGTGTAACAAAGGTTCACATGGACATTTTTAATCTGTCCCTGCAGGCTGTTATTGCCACCATCTTACAGGCTGCATCTATGGTACTATTGCAAACCACTCCTGTGTTACAGCTCCAACTGGCAATTCATGTTGTACTCACCTTCACCACTCCAAAGTAATTTGAGACACTGTTTCTCACATATCTGAAATCGTGCACTACTTTGGAATGGGTTCAATATAAATTATGTCGTTTTACTTTATATGAATTTGATTCCTAGAACATTCCGTTCTCAAATGCACAATACTAGTGGAATTAGGAACATCTTGTGAGATGGAGAAACTTATTGATGAATTTTTAGGTGACCAAAGATGTTAATAAAAAGCCTTTATGTTTTTAAAAAAAAATGTTGCACCATGACATCTGATGTGAGAACATGTTTTTCTAGTTTGAGTTTCTTTTCTTTGACTCCCTATTAAATCCAGAACAGAATGAGCAAACTCCATTGTAACTTAAGGAAGTAATAGATCCAAATTCTTCTACAGAATAGAGTTGAATTGAACTAAATAAAATGCAAAAAATGTGCCCTATAAACTTTGCAGTGCCTTTACTCAGATACCTCCGCAATAATTGCCTTCAGAACTCTCTTAATTAGTGAACTGAGTCTATCTGTGTGGTTTAATTTCAATACAGCTGCTCTGTCATTGCCTCAGAAATGTTAGGAATAACTGGTGACCAAACAACATCATCCACAGCAACATCATGAACTCAATGATAAAGTTGTGAAATTAAGAGGACCATGGCAACTCTACTGGAGTTGTAGAGAACCACTGATCAGAATCCTACCTAAAGAACAGGGATTTTTTGTGTCAATAGACAACTTCTCATTGGAGCGGACAAAAGTCACATGTGGAGTACCCAAGGTTCAATCCTGGGACCCTTCCTATGTAATATCTACATGCTCCCATTAGCTCAGATTATAACAAGTAATAAGATTAGTTTCCATAACTATGCAGATGATACACAGCTCTACATTACGAGGTCACCAGGTTACTCCTAATCATCCAAACACTAAAAAGATGATTAGAACAAACAGTGTGTGCATGTGCCAAAACTTTCTCCAGCTGAACAAAAACAAAATTGAAATCATTGTCTTTGGAACCTCAAGAGGAATGATCCAGAGTCAGCACGCAGCTTCAGTTATTACAGCTAGAAACTAGTGATCAGGCATCAACATGATCAGGTATGCAGAACTGTCCATCATATTGCTTCCATTCCAGCATCGGCAAAATCCAGGAGCTGTTAAAAGGCATCCAGAACCAGACCTTAGATCTGCACAAGGCTGTAATGGACTTTATAACCATTAGCATGAAGCTTGGTAATTGAGAAATAGGAGAAATGACAGACATAAAATAATAATCTATCATTTTTACCTTATGAAGGTTTTACCTTATGAGCACCAAAAAGAGAAGTGTGGGATCTCCTCATAACTATACAGGAGCTTGTTCAAGAGGTTGTTGGGACTACAACTTTCACAAGCACCACTGGTGAAAGACCATGCTGTAATGAACTGAACTGAATTGCAACCCCTTTCTGTAGTGCACACAGTGTGCTGTACCTTCATCAGGTTGCCAGTGAACATTTACATGATTCACAGAAGGCTTCAAAGAATTACTGTGGTCAGACGAGACCAACATCAAACTCTTTGGGATCAACTTGTCTTGCTGTGTCTGCATCAAGAGGAATGGTGAGTATGATCTGAGACCATCTGCAAATTCAACCATGGTGGCAGAAAAATTTAATTTTGGCTAATACAGAATAGTGCTTCACCACTTAGTAGTGATAAATCGATTATTGAAATAATCGTCAACTAATTTAGCAATCAATTAATCGTTTACTTGCGTATACAGACTCAAAAAAGGCGATTTGCTGAAAAAAACAACACACCCAGAGCAGTAATTAAGTCAAAACTGTACACAATATGTATACATTTTGCATTTAAGATAAAAAACCTTTGTAAATATGTTCTACCCAAAACTCTTCAAGTGACAGTTTTAGCGTCACCTAGTTCAAATTCATTAAAGAACAGCTATATTATTGCATTTTAGGCAATGAAATGTTTATTTTCCTATTTAAATAAGTAATTTAATTATTTGTTTATTTGCCTCTTTTAATGCATTTCTAATATTGTATAAAAAAGCCAGAAAGGTTAAATTAAAAATCTGCAGAATGTTCCTTTTTTTTTTTTATTTTTTTTTTTTATTCAATTAATCAATTAATCATCAGAATAATGAACAGAATAATCGATTTACAAAAATAATCGTTAGTAGCAGCCCTATTACAGAATGACGCCACCTTATTGAAATGCTAATGCAAAAGGGTAAAATACTTAATTTGGGGTCAAATACTTATTAAATTCTTTGACATGCAAACCAGTTTTTAACTTTAATGTAATGCATTTTTTTTTTTAAAGTTTCTTGGATATACAGCCTTTAGCAATTTGCACCTTGACAGCTAGGTTTCTGTTGCCAGAAGCATAATTCTGGCTGGGTTTTTGACCACCCTTGTTGGCAGGATTGGAAGAGCTAATTTAAAATGGTTAGTCTGCTTGCATGGAACCAGCTTTTCAACAAAGTCCAAGCTTATTTTTAGCCTGCTTTATCCAATATGAAATCAGTTTTGACGTGTGTTTGGGACATTTGTCCTGTCTGAGCATTCAGTTGTGTTCAAATATGAGTTGGCTTTTCATTTACTCATAATGAACTGTTACTTTAAAAATTGTCACTAATTCATGTCATCTCAATGAAAAATAAACATTTATGGTTGGTCATATCAGTACTGCATAATATGATTCATCAAATTTTTTGTACCACATGGTCTGCAGTTGTACATCTTACCTTTGCTCCTATGATCAGAAAGAAGGCTCACAGTGTTAAGAAATCATACAACAGATCCCAGATACCTTTTGGACTTTTTTCTCTTTATCACTGAAAGTCTATAAACCAGCCGCATCTCAGCATGTAATGGAAGTTGCTGTGCATGAGCCCCTACAGTTGTAAAGCACTTCAGCGGGTGGTTTAAGCCGTTAAACAGATGTCCTCCTTTGAGAAAGTTTGCCCATAACTGTTGCCTGGCCAGAGCAAATGGCATTATCAAAGGCTCATCCACCAAAACCACATGTTTTTCAGTCTGCTCCCATCTGGCATCCATAGCAGAAGCTTACACTCTATCTCCAACAGGCTCAGGAGGAGCTTCTCCCCTAAGGTGATGACCCTGCTGATCTTCATACTTCAGCACCGAGTATCATTGGACTCATTACTGAACTGTCTCTGTTCTTGAGTTTTGAATAAGTTCTCTTTGTGGTATTCCCTATATATATATATATATATATATATATATATATATATATATATATATATATATATATATATATATATATATATATATATTTTTATATTATTATTATTATTATCATTATTATTACTGTGTGTGTGTATTATTGTGTGTATTCATAACCATTTAACTTATTTTTTTTCTTTCTTCTTTTTTTTGTTATTACAGCCACAACTTCAATCTATTGAGGTTTTATACAATAGACCAATGCAAAGTAGGGCATGATATGAAGGTAAAGGAAAATGACAAATGCTTTTCTATTATTATTCTTGTTATTATTATTATTATTATTATTTCTCTTTTTTTTTTTTTTTTTTTTTAAGAAAATATCCATAGTGTGTTTCAGCCTTCCTTTTATTTTCATACCCCTACATAAAATCCCGTAAAACTGCCCTCAGAAGTCACCTAATTAATAAATAGAGTCCTACCTGTAATTTAATTTTAGCAACCCCCAAGCTCTCTATTGTTAGCCTCACAGATTGTCCTTGGCTTGTATTTCATTGTGTCTCTGAAAGTGTTTCCATTTTCCTCCCTCGTAAACATGAGAAAAGACATACAGGATATAACTTTCTGTACTTTCTATGTTTTCTATGAGACGTAATTTCAGTCTTGACACTTATTATAGTTGGTGTTAGATCTCATTTCCCGAAGTTTCCCAAATCACAGCTTTTCAAAGTAAATGTTCTGTTAGTGAAAGATTAAACAATATTTCTCTGTTAATTGCAGTTTCAGTTTGAACATCAAATTATACAGTTAATTAACCAAACCCTTGCACATTGTGCTCATGCCAATTTTATCCCCATGGCCCTAATAAAAGCAGTGTCACCTCGACTGTCATCCCCTCTCAGCACGAGAGGTAGGTTGAAATTATGTGAAAGTATTTATTAGACTGCACAAGCACGCTGTTCATCAGCAGCACAGCGGGGGTAATCTCATTTCCAAGTTTGGCGGAAAATTTAACTTATTCACATTTTCTCAGATGTTTGCTAATTTACTTTACACCCATAATATATCTTGTATTTTTCCAAAGCTAAATTTGTCTCTTACAAATCATACATTACTCACCCAGGAGCTGTCAGAGTCCAGACAATCTAAGATCATTCTTATGGCTAAAGGGAGCTCATGGTGGAGGTTCAATAATATTCTAACAAAATGGATGATCTTTCTTCAAAATGTTCTGTTCTTACACACAGGCTTGCTGGATGAGATGTATAGACACCTCAGCATGTTTTTGTTTTTGTTTTTTTCTGTTAACTCAAAACTTAATGGACTTTTAAATATGTGGCTTGATATGGAAAAAGATTCTCAAGCAATTAAAACTTAATTACACATTACTATTTGTGTAATTTAAGTACAATAGTTGTCAGTGACCTCTAGTTATAAAGTTTCAGAAGGCATTTATCAGTATTACTGTTAATGCAAAATGACAGCTTGAAAGTCTTTCACCAATCTATGACCCTGTATTCAAATCCCTGTGTTGCATTTTTGTTGTATCCTTGTTCCAGTTGATATGCAATGGGTACAAACCATTTTGTACCCATTCGTTCATATTAGTTTAAATCAATCAGTCAGTCATTCAAATAATCTGACTTCACAGAGACTTTTAATACAATCAAATAGAACACAAACTGTTGTTGCAGAAGTTAAAACAAGAAACCAGCACCAATAGTCACAGCCAACAATTATAACTTAAGTAAAAAAAAAAAAAGGTAAACAAATTAAAAAATATTAGAGTGCTAGAATAAAATGTCATTTAAAATGCAGAACTTTATAAATTTATCCTGGTAGATATGTTTTTCAAAAATCAAGGTGATGAATAATCATAACAATGCTCAAATTTCCCTCACAATTTGATATATTTGTTCTTTATTTTCTTAAGACTTTATATTACACTCTGTTTCCATGGTGACTCTATTCCTGGTTTGGACCATTCCAGCCTTAATAAATATCAGAGTGTGACCTCTGATCGGACCAAACTAATTTTGAGAAACTTTTCTTGAAGAACATGATTTACTGCAATCTCAAAAGCATTTTCTTACTCCAGGCAAAGGGATTTCTTTATATTTGAATTGTGATCAAACATAATCACTTTTAAATGTAATATTCAACAACAGATAAATTCTAACAGCATGCTAGCAGCTTGACAGGTTGCAAGATGAACTACTTAACCGTGGTCATTTCCAATGCTGTGGTTGTCAGAGAAAAGGTCTACATGCTGCCTTGTTAGGATGAATATAAAATATTTATTACTATTTCAGTGATGTTTTTTTATCTTGATCACAAGCCAACTTTTATCATTTATTTTCAACATAGAAACAACTCAGACTACTTCATAAAACACAAAGCTAAGGCACTTGTTAGTCATAATTCTACTGCTAAAGAGGATAAAGCAGAGGTGACTTGATACGAGGACACGCTCCATAAAACATGTATGTGCACACTGATGACTGCCACCCTGAAACTAATGCATCCTTATTAATCAGGTGTATACTACTGGAATAGTATTAAATCATCTGAGCCAGAACCATATAAATATCTATAAAGGGAGACAATTCTATATTCAAAAAGCCTTTGAACATGCAATTATTGTTTGTCTTTTAGCTCTTAAAGTCTCTACGTAGAAAACAGACAGACATACAGACAGAAATTTTATTCTCTAACAAGACTGTTTTGGTGTTGCATGTTTTTTTCTGACATGATATAAATTGGTTTCCTCTCATGTCTGTCATCTGACAGCTCCATAGTCTTCTTCAGCTGATCATGTGTCAACCAGTTGGATAAGCTCCTGACTGGCCCCTCATTTAAAAGGCATCCTGTTCCCCTTATGCTACTTCTGTTACTCTTTTTAAAATCCCATCCTCTACAGGAAAGCTAGGTAACACAGGGGAGTTATGTTTTCATTTTTATTGCCACAACTTGGATTTGTTATGATCTATGGGAATTTGATTTAATTTGTCACATTTGGTGTTTTATATTCAGTTCATTCTTTAGTTTTTATTTTCCAAGTGTATGACCATCCATGTTCAGTTATTTTTCCTGTGTATTGTTCTGTTTCCTCTGTGCTTTACCTATTCTGTGTTTCATAGTCATTTTCCCCTCAATTCCTCATGGTCAGTTTCCCTACACAGCTGCAATACAGTTCGTTAATGGAACTCATCTGACTTCTATTTAATTAAGAACCCTCCCAGTCTTTCAAACTGCAATTTTCAGTCACTTCTTGTTGGATCTTTCTGTTGTTTTGTCATCTCAAATTTATGTTTTATTCTTCACCTGTTTGATCCTGAAAATTTGTTTGTGGTCACTTTTTTAAGTTCATTTTTAATAAAAAATACCTGCAGTATGATTCTGACATCCACTGGATTTAAGTCCTACTTTATAGCCAAATGTGACAGGATAATTCTTTAAGTCAAATGCCTTTGATGACTTTAGAAATTACACAGCTCTGTAAGCTAACAGTTAACATCAAAGATGTTAAGCATGTTTTTATAAGACAATATGACTGTTGAGCATGTTTCTTTAATAAAAAAAAAAATAAAAATAAAAATAAAAAAAAAAATTAAAAAACACCCCCAAACCCAGGTAAACACAGTACCATGTATTTGGTTCCCACCAACTCCAGCTACAAATGAGTCTGATGCTGATCTGAATGACTAGTCAAATATCAGTGTCATTTAATATTAATAGTGTTTAATTAGCTTTCTGAGTAATTTTATTCATATTTTACATAAATTCAACCTCTGTTCGCTATAAAGACATCTGTTGTTTTTGATGATGTAAGATAAAACAGTGAATGATTCACCCAGTGGTGAAGTCACCTTGATTTCATGCAATCTTTTAAAAACTCAAGAACAATGTCTAATGAACTTCACTTTGACATTTGTCAATTTGCATAAATATACCATAAGCCTAAAGCGGATCGTGATGGGTTCATACTGTATCTGTCAGACTAGCTTGAATAATGACATGCAAAGCAGTAATGTGCAGTACTGTGTCTTTAGATTGTCACAGGATTAACTTAGCAGAGCTTTTATTCATCCAGGGAATGTTTTCGCTGAGTGGGCAACTTCCTTTGCATACATTCTCTTTTATTGCTCTGTTCTGTTTTACAGCCTCCATTCCTGTAGTGTAGATCCTCTCTAGGGAGGTTTACTTGAACAATTCTGTGTTGGATTTGTTGATGAAAAGCACCACAGAAATGGAGAAATATAGTCTCCTCCTCTGACAGCTTGTTTCAAGCTGACCTGGAAGAACTAAAATTATATGTCTAGTGAGCAAGGCAAGACTGGGTAAGTTTCAAGTTCCCTCTCAATTAATAATTCACTGACATTGATTAGGGTCTACAAGTCCCAGTAAAGGTCACTTTGTTGGTATCTCTATATGAAATTTCTTCTTCCTTTGTGTTGTGGAGTACCATCATGAGAAAGGGTTCACAAGATGAAGCCAAAATCCTTGTCAATCCACCCTAAAAGAGAGTTTGCCTTGTGTACTGAGAAGGTTTGCAGCACAAGGGTGTCATAATCAATATTCCTGAGAGAAGCTGCCAAGGCTCCTGAGAGATGAGCTAAAGACAGATCTTATCTGTTTTGTGTGTTCGAATGACGGGGCTGTGGGGTGTGGGGCAGAAAGAACGACGATGAGAAAGACAGCTGAAACAAGAGTTAGATGGAGGAGGTTCGACATTAGCTGAACAGCCATGCACCATCAGAGATAAATGGAAGGGGATGCGCTCTGAATAATTTATATATGCCAAAAATAAAATCAAAAAAGCTTTTCTTGCTCCTTACAGACTGATGAGTTTCCTGGAATCCTCGGAGACTTGCAAACAAAGTAAGAAGAGTTAGAGACTGTGCAGGGATGTTCATGCAGGTCCTTTTTGTTCAGCTGATATGTTTGTGGCGACATTCATAACTCGTTAATGAACATTCATATTTCAACAGCGAATAAACTGGGATAAATTTGGCTCGATAGTATATACAGAATGACTCCAAAGTTTTCAGTTTGCACTCAGTTAAAAATGCTCTAAAACCACAAAATGGACATCCGACTGAAACATCAGCACAGTACTATAATATATGTAAGTTGGTTGCTGCTAAGATGCATCAGGAATGAGTCTGTAGTTTTTTACTGTTGTTTCAGAACAAAGAACAGACACAATGAAACAGTTTGCAATATGGGTCAAATAAGACATAAGAATCCTGATTGGTGTATGTTTGCAAAATAGATTCAGATATTGCTCTTTACCTTAGTCATTTTGGAGGTTCATTTCACAGCTTTATGGTATCGTGGTTAAAAAAGACTTTCATCCTATACTTCTGTACTGTAGATATGAACTACACTTAAGGGAGATGAAGGCCCTTGGGCAACTCCTGCTTACCCTGCAAGGTGAAAATGCGATGTCTTAACCAATGGTAAGCTTGATAGCCTCAAATTTCTTACCACTGGTTCTGAGCTTTTAGGCATGCCCACAAGAATTGGATCAGACTACTAACAATGCCCTCCAACCATCTAAAACTTTATTACTTGGACCTTGTAGAGAGATTTTAAAAAGTCCTGAAAGTTCAGTCAAACTTCTCAGATTGTAAGTTCCACCACTTAGTCACTGAAATTTCCCATATTGTCACTAAAATCTATCCTTTCATTTGCTTTATCTATTTTTTTTTTTCCTGGTAAGGATGGCAGAGGGATGGAGGGGGTACTAATGCCTGTCCCTAATGACTGTCCCAAGCTGGCAATAAGCTGGAAGCAGAGTACTCCTTGAACAGGTTGCCAGTCCATCACAAAGACAAACAACTGTTGACACATATACTCCTAAGGGATTTTTATAGTGTATTCAATTTGTATTCAGAAAGTATAACTTCTGAGTTTAAATAAAAAAAATTAAATAGAGCATCCACTGTAGGCAGATTTGGTATTCTCCACAAGCCACCCTGAGTTCAATATCCAACAAGGTTGTTGCTCTTATAAATATCATGAACGTTGAAGCTGTAAACTTTGGCTATAGCTTTAAGTTATTCAAATTACATGTAAGATTGTGTGTTTTGTACCGAATGTTCTTTCAAAATGCATGGGAGAGAACAATGGATCTTGGGAACAGCAGGATACTTGAATCTCCCCTGCGATTTAAAAGAAATGTGTCCATTAAGAATTAACCTCAAGAGACAAATTCTTTTAGTCAGTTTTTGCTTCCCAAGTCCTATTGTATCTAGCATCATTTGACTACTGAGGAAATGTCCCTTAAACTTGTGCTGTTGGTAAAACTAAAACAGAAAGATCACTGCTCTACTGCAAGCAGACTGTAGTTAGTCGGACTTTTAGGGAAATGAAAGCTTGGAATGGCTTCTTGGAAGTCAGGAATCAAACTTATCAATGGGGGCACCTTGAGTAAAGCTTTGCCTCAACCATGTGAAGGGAAGGGTTCATCAGCCATTACATTGGTTGATGAGTTGTGGTAGTTTCTACTACTTTCAAGTGTATAAAGTTTTAAATCAAGCATTCATTATTTCATCAGGGTAACAAACAGCAAACCCATGTCTTTGTACTCTTGACAGAAGGATGAGGCTGTCTGCCCCCAAGAGAAACACGCCATCTCTAGGGAGAAATGTCCCAGGATTTGAACCAGGGCTTTCTTGCTGTGAGGCAATAGCACCAACCACAGCTTTGCCATAAATTCCTATTCACCTCCTATCTCTGCTTCATCTTATTTAAGGTTTAAAAATGACCCTTTCATTAAAAGGTGGCCCTTTTCCATTGTTTGTTTGCATGTCCAGTCAATGAGGAGTACATGCCCTCTGGGCTGTGCACTGTGTAAGCCCTTGTGACAGGGTGAAACTTTTCACCTGCACTGGAGATTGTGGGGGTGGGTGGAGGCCCTTTAATAGGAACAGCTGTGTGGCAGACAGCTGAACATTTGGCAAGGTGTGTTGGGATCGGGTGACATCGCTATCGGTTGTCTTCAGCAGTTCATGATTTGCGTAATCTTCTGGTAGGCATCAGTTTTGCCGGCTTTGGTGGTTATTCTGCTATTGGTGGGTGACACGATTATGTGTTTTAGACATCTCATGTTGGCCAGCACTGCCAGGAACTGGAGATCATTTCTGCTGAGTAGATGTGGATGAAGCTTGTGGTTGGAGGTATGCTGTTCATTCTTCTTCTTGGTCATGCATACTGTTGCTCAGTCTAAATTCCTCCTATTTCTCTTCCTGAAGAACTTCTAGTATTAGTTCTTCATTTCATCCTGTACTCTCATTTTTTGGGTAAGTTGCTTGTATTTTGTTACATACAAATTATATGAAATTGAACTGATCTGTGTTATATCACAAGCAACAGTTTGGAAAGCTGCTATTTTGGCTTGTGTTTAGTGGGGGTTTCCAGCCGGGACGAGTGACCTTCCCCGGTTTTACGCCTCACAGCTTGGAGGCGCTGTGTTTGGAAGCAGTTGAGAGCGAATCTCTGCTCTCTGTGGCAGCTTTGTGAATGTGTGTGTGTATGGTGAGTGGAATGTCTTAATAGGAAATGTTTTAATTGTTAACTCCTGTTAAAGCCTATTTGTTGACTTTCTTTTTGTTTTTGAGCAGGTGCAGTTCTCAGAAGCAGCTGGTGGAGAATTCATTTTTCTCTTGGTGCACATTCTGCTGTGGGTGGTTTGCGTTTTGATTTTTCTGTCTCTTTATTTGCTGCAGTTCTTGTACTGCCTTTGTTTTTTTGGTTGTCAACAAAAAGCCTTAAATTTATATATTAAAAAAAAGTATTTTAAATCTATGTGGTAAATAAACTCAGATTGTAATGAAACACTGTGTGGTCTTGGATGGTTTTGGGGGGGTTGTGTAGTCGCTTAGAATTTAAAGGGCACCACTTGGTCACATCCTGTAAAGAAAGTTCATGCAAGAAAAGCCACTGAGCGACACCTAATTCTCCATCTGAATCCATCTGTTTTAATACAATTACATAAACATAATTTAGAAAGCTAAACAAGCCTCACAAATTACAACCAAAGCAAAAGCTAAGCTCTTAAGGTAAAGAAACTTCTTCCAAAGAATAGAAAAAAAACATGGTATCAGTGTTTAGCAATGTAATTGTGAGGTGTGTTTTGGGTAAAACAACTTTACACTTCTGCTATATTCTGAAATTCATAGACCCAAACCCAATATTTAGAAGCAAAGGCATCATTAGAGTAAAAAAAATATTTGTTTCTATGGTTGATTTTCTGGCAGCATTGACATAAGGGAATCATTTGCCTGAAGGGAATAATTTAGTTCAAGATGAAGTGTGCCTTTAAATCACTACCATCATATTTTCATATTTTTTCCAGTGCACATTTAAAAATGGCCCTTTGAACATAATACTTGTTCCACTAGACCCTCAGCACTATGTTCAGCTTATTCAGATAAACAACAACAACCAGACCATAAAATGCAGCAATCAAAGCTGAAGCTGTGGAAAAAATGGAACAACACCAACAGTCTCCTGATAGCAGTCCCATGAGGGTGGAATGCTCTTCACTCAACATGGAGGGGGAAAAAAGTGTTTTGTAGGCCGAAAATGGGATTTCACCATCAGTGGTAGAGAAATTACTTTGGCAAGAGCACTGTTGGGGGAAATGCTGCATTTATTAATGGGTTTAGACTCTCTACTCAGACTCTCAGGAAGCTTGACAGCATCAAGTTTAGCTCAACTTTCATCACTCTGAGCTGCACTTTATTAACCTCATTTGTATGTAAGACTTGGCTGTGCTTCTAGGTGAAACGAAGCTGCACAACACCTCTGGCTCCAGTAGTTTCCCACTCAGAAAGCACTGAGGAATGATAATTAGCATCCCAGTTGCTATCACAAATAATGTCATGATGGACTTTGTAATTGAGGCAGAAACCCGTACTGGTGTTGGTTGCTCCACTTCAGTTCTCTTAGATGAGTGCTACAGTCTGAGATGTACGAAAACAATAATCATGTTTTGAGTTATATGTACAACGGGCTGATTAGCTGTGACAGATTATTGTAGTCCAATCTTCTCAATTACTGCATGAGAATCAAATAACACCACTGTATTTGAATACAAAGTATTATATCAGCCACAAGGCTGCAAGTACTTTTGCCTCCAATTGGTTAGGCAGTAGTCTCTTTGACTGTGAGCAATTGTTGAATAAGTGAAGATAAAACCCTCGGGTTTTTTAATGTTTAGGTTTAGACATTTAAGCCATATGTTAACTAGCAAGACAGGTGTTTAATTGCATCCTGTTTTTTTCAGTGTTTTGAGATCGAGGCTGGTACTTTAGTTTAGTAATCATTTTACCTGCAGTGGATAATGATGTGTCTTCACTTTAATTTTTTAGCCAACAGACAGACAGTGCAGGACCAAGAGAAACATTTTTAACAACAAACTATTGTAAGCCTACATGTTGCTTCACATTACTTTAAAGAGCCTATTTCATCATATTTTAGCCACAAATCTAGATAGTACTAACATAAATAAATCAACCTTTTGTTTTTCAAAGCAGATAAATATTTTAAAATACACTCTTTGGAGCCATTGGGGTAAGCTTTTAGAAATCAGAATCTTTACTATAATCTTTAACTTGAAGATGGTCTGCTTTTTTAATTTTTTTAGAATGGATGCTTGTTGGCAACATAGTAATGGATTGAATGAGCACTGTTACTTCTTCCTAAGATCAAGCTATGTAAGAGAAGTAGGAGAGATTCATGAAAAGTGAAGACAGCAGGTTTCTGCCACAAAAGAGTTTATCTTTAAAACACTTGCCACAGGATCACGAAACAGTTGTTACCCTATAAAGCTTCAAAGCAGGTAACAACCTCAGGCCGAGGGACAAGAAAAAAAAAACAATTCATGCATGGAGAGACATAGTAAAGTCAGCACCACAACAATTAAGGGTGACTGCAAGTGTTAGTTTTAGTTTTCATAAAGTATTATGTTTCTCTTTTTAAAAAAAATATACTCCAAAAAGTAACTTTTTGGGACAAGCAACATGTTATTGTGAGAAAACTAATCATAGACAGACACATAGAGTTAACCCAAGTAACAAGTGATGTACTCAAAATATTGTTTTTACAGCTACATTACTGTAATGCAGTTACAACCTCATAAATAAAAAAATATTAGACTTTTAGTTTCTTCTATTCACTGCTGCTATGTTTTATACAACCACTGTTGGCTCACTAATGTAAAGTATTGAAGTGCCATACCTCTTAGAAATAGGAAATAGGAGTGTTGATGCATGTCTGAGTGAACCAGAGTAACAATGTGAGCATACATTACAACAAATACCTGAAAGCTGCAATCATTTTAGTTTCTTGAATCTTAATTTTTGTATCATGTTGCTATTTGACACAGTCATACAGGGCTTGCCACAGACAGCTTTTAGATCCTAGGGTGAGGGGCAGGTCTGCTACATCTGCAAACTGCTGATCTCAGACAACATTTCTCAAGACCCCCTTGCCCTCAAACCTTTGCTATCAATATTCTTCTTTGGTGACTGTTGACTCATGCCTTGATGTCCAAATTTGGGGTTCATCATTCTCTTGCAACTTTGGAGCGCAATCTCCTGTGTTTGGCTTTTAGTTCCTTTCTTTTGCACTTTTTTACCTAATTCTTGATTTAAGACATGGAAATGAATCTGTTTATTCTGAGTTTAAAACACAATTGAAAGGAGTAAAAATGAGGAAACATGCCCTTCAAATATTTCCATCTTTAGGTGCAAAAGTAAAGTTAAAGTGTTGTGGGTCACATTGAAGTTAAGTCTTCCTCAGTAGTCTGTACTCATTGGACTTTGCTTTCTGTACCATGTAAGAGCTTTTTTCAGTGTCTGTGCTCAGCTTTGTAAACATAAATGAGAAACAAAATATTTGTCAGAAATGTTGTGGTGATTACTCTCTTGTTATTTATCAAGATAAAATTTAAGACAAAATCATCACTAATTTTTTGGTTCAATGATAGGTTCATGGAATAATAAGACAGAAGCCTGCTGCTTCAGAAAAACTTCTAATTGCTGCTTAGTTTGTAACTGTTGCCAAGCACTTTTCTGCAGAGGGATGATGATTCAATGAATGACCCAAAAAAAATGAGAAATCACAGCGACTATATTAGTGTATGTTTTCATTTCTACAATTTATAGAGAGGTTTATTAGCAAAGCAAGATTCATTTTTTTAAGAGATTATTCAACATCCGTATCTCTGTTTTGCAGATTCATTACATTGTTATAGCATGTTTCTGCAGCTTGAAGATAGGTAGCAGTTTTCATGGATGAAAGGTGGCCTGAAAGGATTACTGCTAGAGATGAGTGGATAAAATGGCAATGTGCAACAATAGGTTTGGTTTGGCTATAAATAACTACTAATAAATGCAGAAGGCAATTACTACCAAAACTAGTAACTTAATTAAAAATTACCAAGTGAGGGTATCACCTGATTATTAGGAAATAATAGCCAAATAGTTCTCAGTCTTGGTTATTGTTCATGAATACCTGCCTGATAAGGCTGGGGAATTAAAATAACAACAGATGAAGGGAAAAGTCCAGCACTGGCATTTTTCAAACAGCAAGTTCTATACACATACAGAAATAATGACAGATATTTGTTTATGAACAAAAAAAAAAAATTCAACATCCCAGTTAAAATACTTCAATCAATAAACTCACTGTGCTAGTAGTACTCAACTAAACTACTAAGAAGTAAAAATGAAAGAATAATGGAAACTACCAATAACCAATAAAAATTATTTAATGATGTAACAGTTCAGTATGAACTGTGAATGTTGGAAAAACTAGGTTAATTAAAGAGGAATTTGGAATTGAGGCCAAATTAGTTTTCAACTAATTCAGATTAGGCTGCATTAAAATATATTCACACACAACACCAAATATGTAAAAATAAAACATGAAATAACTAATTGAATGATATATAATAATATCACAGTCCAGTATAAATATGTATGCTCAAAGACCAAAGTTTATATTAAAAAGTTTTTGAAATGAGGTCAAATTAGCTCTAAACTAATTAAGATTAGGTTAGGTTGAGACTAAATTAAGAACAATTATTGTTGATCTTAAGTAGCTCACTACCATCATCATGTGAATGTGTGTGTGTGAATGGGTGAATGACTGAATGTAGTGTAAAGCGCTTTGGGGTCCTCTGGACTTGATAAAGTGCTATATAAGTACAGGCCATTTACCATTCAATTTAGTATGTGTTTGAAACAACTAGTTCACAATTCAAAACAGAAGTGAAGATAAACATGATTTTTGACATGCCTTTTTTTTATTAAATAATTTGAATTAGAAATCAATAACCTTTTGGACAATTGATTCTTTATCTGTTGATCAGTCACTGTTGTGATGGATTTAAATAAGTATTTTAGGATACCAAGAAGGTGGATTTAGTGCCTGTTACCGCTCATAAGATGGTGGCTTAGACATAGAGAAGCTAGAGTTTTGCTGTCTCTAATCTCTGACATGTACTTTGACATAAATAACAATATTAATTGTTTATGACTGTGGCAGGAATACATATAAACTATTTTTGGATTGCTGGATCACGGCTACCTTTGGAATCAATAGTTACCTTAACTTAGCTAGTGCTTAGTTTTTAAAAAAATGGATGTTTACCTGAAAAGAACATTTTATTTAAATGGTTTAGTGAAAACAGAGGAAAGAAAAACTGGTAAAATGAAATAAACTCATGTTGCATGATTAAAATTACTCTTTAGTAATCATCAGTTTTATAAAACATTTTATACCACAGGGCTACCAGCCTGTTTGTACCTAAGCAGTTTGAAAGATTAAATCTTGAAAAACACCACAAAACACAGTGAAATAGTGTGGAGGCCCCAAGGGGAAATGGGAGATTTTTTATTTTCTTTTACATTACCTCACAATAGATTTTGCGTGCCCTCACAATAACGTCTTTAGTAGTCATTTCATGTGGCATCTTGAATACTAAAAGTCTTTCTGTTACAGTACAAGGTTTTTTTCCCCTCTGGACTGGAGTATGTTTTACAACTACACAGTATTTATGTTGAAATTTTCCCTTACTGTACAGTATTTATTTTTCCTATTCTTTATTATGTTTTTTTAATGTATATTTTATATTCTTTGTGTGAGTCTGTTATTGTCTGTCACTGCCACTTTGCTGCTGTTGCACAGAAATTTCCCCATTGTAGGACAATAAAGGGTATTTCTATTCTATTTTTATAAGGTTTTTTCATGTATGTTAATATCTAGTTTGTGAGTTATCTGAAGTTTTATATACCTTTCTTTTGAATAAACGCACCACAAACTTATGTGCAAATTGCAGGAGCAAAACAGTTCAAACATGGGCTTTTCATCCCTACTCTAAAACATAAACATGACAGAAACTTTCTGTAAGAAGGGCTGAAAAAAGAAAAAAAATATATGTAAACTATTTGGACTATTTTTGAATTATTTTCATGGGGTAATATTGCTATCTGACACCATCTCCACCGAAAGATATTACACAAACAAACATGAACACACAGTTAATAGATTGATTTTCAACCAGTTTTCTGCATCAAAGTATTAAGAGTGTATAGACACGTTTTCACTGAGGATCTTTAAAGGTGTAGCCTGCATATATACAATTTTAACTTATCATTCTGACTGTACATAAAATTGACCGGGGTGTATTTGCAAATTAATTGCAAGGGATCGCAAAACCTATTGCGAGGGAATGCAATACTTTTACGAGGTAACGCAATGGGGGGGAATCCCCATGTCCCTTGGGGGCTCTGTGAAATCAAAACAATATTGAAATTGTTTATCCTAAGCTAATTAATCTCTGCCTGGACATACCTCTCACTTTAGTCACCCTCAGTGCTTTAAGTGGGCCGATACGGACCGGTACCCAGTACCACCACTTCTAAATTTTACCCCCCAGCGTCCCAGGACTTATTTCCAGCGTGCAGTCGCAGTCCATACCGGTACTTTGTAACAGGTCTCAGTCCGTATTTCCCCAGCAATGCTCCCCCAAAGGTCTGCATGCAGAAAAGGAAACAAACAAACAAAACCGCGTTTGCTCGCTCTCGGTCTACAACTGGCGCGCTCTACACGCACACAGAGGAACTACGGCAGCCCGGCAAGTTTCGTAGTGGGGAAAAAAAAAAAAAAAAAAAAAAAAAAAAAAAAAAGTTTCATCGTGGAGAGACAGAAGTAAAGCCATTGTGCAGACAGCCTTTGATAACAGGCATCAGTGAGAAATTTAATCAACAAAATTTACAAAACTCAGGGACAGGAAAAACGGCACATGGAAGAGACAAAGGACTATGTGAATCTGGGCATGGAGACAAAGAACCCGGCACTGATGAGTGAAAAATCAAAAGTTTGACTGGCAGATCTGGTAAAACACACGAGGATGACGAGGCAGCGCGCAAGTGAATGACATGAGTGAAGAATACTGGTGAGCATGATTAGAATAAAGTTTCAGTCAAATAAAACTAAATACAAATGCACAAAGAACAAAATGCAAGAATAAACTAAGAAACAAAATACAAAGGGAAAAACTATATAGCAAGACCTTTGATCAATAATTAATACAGGAGACTGAACATAATAATGGCAAGACCATAACTGAAATAAAAACACAGAATATTATGATTGGAAAAAATATTCAGGAAGTGGAACACAGCAATAAACTTTGAAAAATAGACCTCAAGGAAAGAGCTAATAAAGCAGAAACTATGAAGCATGAATTACCCACAAGCGGAGGTGGGAGTACCCAAAAATTGTACTCAAGTAAGAATAGCACTTCAATATATTCTTCAATATCCATCCAAAAAAATTATTATAAAAATAAAAAAACTATTAGGTAAAATGGGTACTCAAATACTTAGGAACTGATCCATATATCTGATTTAAATTTTAAAAATGATGTCATCAGAAAAAAAATAAAGTTATGTGCAAAGTTTGGCATTTGTTTATCTGATGTCAAATATTCATGCAGTGAAACTCCTTCTCTTCCTTTTAAACTGAAAGTGGGTTAAGGCAATGCATTCTGGGATTAACAGTTTTTATACCAGTTTCTTTGTTCCTTGTTCTTTAGTCC
This sequence comes from Anableps anableps, assembly GCA_014839685.1. Lineage (NCBI taxonomy): Eukaryota > Metazoa > Chordata > Actinopteri > Cyprinodontiformes > Anablepidae > Anableps > Anableps anableps. The sequence continues at coordinate 21,768,247 of CM026086.1, read as the reverse complement.
TTCATGACTGGAAGCATAACAATGGTAAATATAGAAAAATATTTACTCTTGTAAATGCATAGGAAAATTATTCAACCTCATAGTTGCAACCAGAAACCTGGTGGCCCCTTAAAAATGATTGTGATAAGCAATTTATATTGCATAGCTGAAGGACTCAAACAAGAGTGAAGATGCATTCTAGTCCTGTTTCTTCATCTTTATTTCTCACAAACAACAGTCCCCATGAGGACATTAGATGTGCTTTAACCCAGTTGGTCAACATTCAGTTCAGCTGAACAGCAGTGCAGCATTCTAAGTGCCAGACAGAAACATCTTGAACTGATTCTCTTAATAACTACTGCAGAGCACCTTCCAGTCAGAAAAAAACAGTGAGCAAACACAGAAATGTTACTGTTGGAACGATATAATGAAAGCAAAATCATATTCTTTAAACTGCAATGCAAATGCCTGGGAACAATGTCAAATGCACAACAATACAATACAAATAACACAATTAAAGTGCATGTCTTAATCCCACATTATTTGTTTTCATTTAGCACATTCACATGAGAGGTCAAACACAAAATAGGATGTGTTTGTTATTTTTCCTTGCAAAAAAATGTGATGTTGCCAAAGGAAGCACAAAATCAAAATAAATTCAAAAACATGACATCTAATAAAAACCAGCATATGAATCTATATTTTTCTCGGTATTATGGTATGAAAATTTACCCTGTAGGAAAACAGACAAATCTATTTATCACATGAATCAGATGAACTTCAGTCCTTACGAATATCAGATTACTGTGAAAAATGTGAAGGTTTTTATTGAGTTGTTTCTGCACAGCACTCAGCTGCAGTTTTCTTATTCTTGCCATGTGTTGTTTGTCCTTTCTGCAGTATCAATATCACATTTGACTACATTTTCCCTTTAGCTTCAATGGGTCACTGAGCCATTTAAGTGTTCAGATGTTTAATATTGGATTTTTGTACCTGAGGGAGAATTCAAATTGATGATTTATGCAGGGTTTTAACAGTTCCCTCAGCTGACACCAAGCTTCATTGTCTGTGTGGTCCTGAATGTCCCTGACAGCACAGCCAGATTCTCTTTTAAAGACTAAAATCCATTGCTTTTTAACATATCCTCAGAAAAACAATATAGATTTTGTGTGTGTGTGTGTGTGTGTGTGTGTGTGTGTATGTGTTGTTATTTTATCTCTCTTGTCTTTCTCACATTTCCCTGTTTCTTTCTGGAATCCCATTGGTGTGGGGTACATGTGTATTCAGCTGACAAATGGGAATCCAATTATTTAATCTGACGCTAAAGTGCTGACTTTACAGTGGCGCCTGTTGTCTCCAAAGCCCATGGGTCTGAAAGTCCGTCTGCTAGGGGCATTCCCCCAAGTTTTGCATCTGTTAGTGTATGTAATTACTCGAATTAATCAAAAATTGTTAGAGAAAACATTTTACCAAGAAGGGTTATGAGGATCTGAAAGCTGTCTGCAAATGGTTTTCCCAATTTTCTGTATATCAGTGGTGTCCAAAGGTTTTTCCACTGAAGGCAGAAATTGTCATGTTAAAAACTATTCATGGGCCACAAAATTAGATTTAAAAAAAAAAAATACAGATATTAATTTTCTGATTTGTTTTTCATGTTTACATGGTTACCAATCAACTAAACATGAAATATAATGAAAGAAATGATGTAGTCCAAGATTTGATGAAAATGTATCTGAAATTTAAAATGGGTCTCACATTTTTTCCTTTAAAAAACTGTATATAAATTTTGAAATTTGTAGGTAAATTGTTTTAGGTTACTCTCAGCAACAGTGACATTTCTGTTTCATTCAGCTTGCAGCACTCATTTGTCAACGCTGTTCCAAAATTAGAAGTATCACATGGTGAAACCTGGATTGTATGAACCAGTCATTCACATTCAAAATGCAATGGCAGTTGTAATAGCAGCACAAATGTGCACAACACAATTGTTTGTTTTTCCAAGTCTGTGATCTGTCCCTCCCCAGTCATTTCTGTCCACTGGGAGCAATGGCTGTCACCTGCGTGGCTTTGTTTATAAGTGATAGTCATCTTGGAAAGAAGCACAATGTAAAAGCAAACCGCACCAAATGAAAAAAATAAAGTCCACTTTTGGTCCAGACCTAAGAAGTGAACTTTACTGATATGAATACACCCCAGTAATATTATTTTTCATTAACCACAATATTACAAATGTGTCAGTGTCTTTAATTTAGCAATTTACTCCAACCTTTGAGGCAGAAATCAAACAAAACTGGGTTTTTTTGTTTTGTTTTTTTTAACAGCACATTGTTATTAATTTAGATTCAGTTTGATCTCTCTGGTATTTTTTACAGACTTTGGTTGAGCTTTATTGTGAATATTGTGTTGTTTCTTTGGGATGTAAATAGACTACTTTAAAAGAGCAAAACTACTTAGGCTAAATCCCAATGATAGAAGCCTTTAGATTTCAATGCAAGCAAGGTAAGAACCTCAGCAATGTAAACATGAGACAAAAATAGGAAAATGTTGCAAGGCCATCAATAGAACATCTCATTGAAAGATTGTATACCAGTCACCAGAGTAATAAATTACTAAAAATTCAATAGTAATGGTTGTTAAATTGGGAGGTCCTGCCCAATACTTACGTTGGTCTAACCATACTTAAATGTGGATAAATATTGTGCTTTTGCAAAGAGAGTGTATGCTGCTAAATTTGTATTTATTTAGCTGTAGTAGCCTTTCTTAAAGTACAGTTTGGTTTGTGGAAGATTTGGTCTTGATTTGCTTCTTTGGTCTCTTGAGCTTCTGTCCTTTCAATGTTTTTATCTGTAAGCTCCTATGCGTGATTAGTTGGTTCTGTTTTGGTTTTGTGACAAAATAGTTTAGTTTCAGTTTTATTTTGAAAGGTTTGTAATTTACTATACATTCACTTCCTAGCTGCATTTCTGTTTTAATTGTTTCCACCTGTGTTGTAACAGGTTTTGTCCACCTCCCTGCCTGTACTTATTTCCTCCAGCCTGGCCTGTCTCTAGCATTGACCTCTATAAAATTTTGCCGGTATGTTTATATTTTTTTCTGATTATTTGCATTAACTCCTCAGTTTACTAAAGCCTTCTTTTCTTTCAACCTCTTAACCGTTATGTCCTGCATTTGTCCCCTTCCTCCAACATCATGAATCATTTCATGAGTTTGTGTGAACTTTAAATTCCTCTTATGCAAAAATGAGTCATTGACTCTATCTCTTGTGCCTTCTAATAGCATAATCCCAGCCCCCAAATTTTTAATGAATTCTAACTGAAGTTTCTTTAGGTTTTATATTCAGTGTTTGGTGATTAAAACTGAATATCAAAGTGTTTTTTATTTTATTTTATTTTTTTAAATGGAGCCTTGAAATTCTTTTGAGACTAAAATGAAACGAGTCCCTAACACTTTAATGTCTGTCTTTTTATTCATATTATTGGGTTTTTTCATGTCAATATCTTTTATCTTTTTCATATTTGATATTACCACCAGTGAATGCTGTTTAGCACAATGGTCACAAGTGTGCTGTTGTCCCTTCCTTGAAGATTCAGCCTCACCAAAAGCATGGATTTATTATTTTGACTCTGATCATCTTGTACATAAAGATATCCTTAAAAGTGGTTTTAAACATTTGAAAATAATGGCTAACTTTGAACTAATTTTTGAACTAGTTTTTGTGTGCATTTTGCATTATAAATGCATTATATATCTGTTTAAAATTTTTTCTACATGCTGTTGATACCTCTCCCTATCCATTCAAGTCTTCCTCACTTCTTGCTCACTTCCCATTTTCATGAATAATTTAAGACTCCTAAGTAGGAACATTTCTCTGCTCCCTCATCCTCATGTAGTGCTATGTAAAAATATTAACCAGATTATGTATTTATTCTGTTTTTGCTTTCTTGTTAAACTAAAATGTTCCAAATGATCAGAAGATGAGTTACCTGAGTAAGTTTTTTCAGAAACAGAACCTGTCCTGCAATATGAAGTAGGCTAAAACATCTCAAAAATAACATATCAAACCCTGATTTTAAGAAATTCATGGACAGATGAGAAACAAAGCCACTTACCTCTATCAGTCCAAGTTAAAAAGGTACTTTTTATAAGGCTTTGAAAGTCCAGTGAACCACCATCAGAGTCAGTGTCCTCAAATAAGCCTGTTTATCATTGTCTGTATTCAGAATCATATGGTTTTAGCAAAAAAAAAAGTTATTTTCCAAATATCTATCATTACTCTGTAGAACATAACATAAAAAAACAATATCAATCCCATTGCACAGATTGCTTTTATCTGTCTTTCCAATCCATGCTTTTTTAAAATAATTTTCCTTTCCCAGTTTTAGCTCTTGAATTCCTTTTTCTCCCATTTCCCTTCAGTACCTTTTGTGCAGTAAGATTATTTGACTTTAAACACATCTTACTGAGAGATAAGCCAAGGATCAACCTTAAATCAACAGATAGGACCTTCCTCGCAAAACTAGGAGATCTCTGAAGTGAAAGCGATAATCAAATCTCTTTGTCCAATCTCTTTAAACTTCAAAAACCCACCCGAGGACTAAGCTGCAGCAAATCTGATGGGATCTTTTTGCCACGCAATAAACAAGATCATAAAAAGAAAATGACAGCAATGATAAAAATCTGAAAGTAATTGAAAAATAAATTTGGTACTCTAAAAAGGGAGATGAGGCTGTGTCAGTTCCTCGTTTTACAGCTCAGAGGGGGATTTAACAGACAGGATTTGCTAATTTTACCCTTTTCTTTCAAAGAACCTAAAGAGAGTCATGTCAGGCAACCAGTGTTTCTTGTCTTTAGAAATAGTCTTAAGTCCAAACAAGTCAAAAAGATGACTCGCCTCAGGTTCCAACAGGTGACACTGATGAACACTTACATTTCTCTTCTTTTACTCTCTGTTCAAGCAGTGCTGACACACTGTGGCAGTTCTTGTATGACTGCCTCCACTTTTCAAAAAACAGTGAAATAGCCCTTGTTGAATCAGAAGCACTGACTCAGATATTCACTTCATAATAATTAGTTGACCTAATTACATATAAATAAGCTAAACAAAATGTGTCTTGAGTACAACTGACAAGGGGAGAAAACTGTCATTGGAGTCACTGAGACCAAGCTGCACTGAGGATTAATTCTTATTGCCCATAGAATTTTTTTTTTTTTTTTTTTTTTTTTTTTTTTTTTTTTTTTAAGTATGTCTATTGATTCAGGATCAATTATTCACATTTGACAATGAAGGTGTATTTATTTCAGTTGCTTCTCTGATAATTACAGATTTTTAATGTTTTCCATCAAAACTAGTTTTAGATCAGGGTGGCAGGAAGGCAAAGCTCAGAAACCACAAAAACTTTGATACTCATTCAGTTCAGTTTTTTATTAAATTCCAACAAAAGTCATGTCAAGGCACATTCACAGGGTATTTGAGTCCAAAAGATATCGACAAGTATCCATCCATCTGTTGTCTATACTAATTTGTCTGTGCAGGGTCATGAGGGGCTGGTGCCTATCTCCAGCAGTTGTTGGGCAAGAGGTGTGGTACACCCGGGACAGGTCGCGATTTCATCACAGAGCAAAACAGAAAAACACAGGACAGACAACCATGCGCACACACATCTGAGGGAAATTTACAGAGCTCAGTTAACCTAACAGTCATGTTTTTGGACTGTAGGAGGAAGCAGTAGTATGCAGAGAGAACATGCAAACACCATACAGAAAACCCCCAGACTGAGATTTGATCCTAGGACCTTTCTGCTGCAATGCAACCGAGCCCCCAACTACATCACCGAGCATCCCCCAACTGTTCCACTGTGCAACCCTATTATAACTATATCTCAAACAATTAGAATATTCTGAAAAAGTTAAATATTTTTGTCACTCATTCAGAAAATGAAACTCCTATAGACTCATTATACTTGGAGGGAAATATTTCAACCCTATTATTTGTTGTAATTTTGATGATTATGGCTTACAGATAATACAAACCTAAACTTGAATGTCTTGGACAATTTAAATTTTATATAACAGATTAATTATATTACTTAAAGTAATGCTTCAAATTTCACCAAACTGGCCATTATTTGTCATGCAAAACAGTTATTTTTGTATTATTGCCTGTTTGAACTGAGCAGTGAGTATTTCCCATTGCACTTGAACACAGTTTACACAGTGTAGTCATGCAGCCTGGTACGTGCAGGAGCAGGTTAAATGCTGTGTTGGGCTAGCAGGAGTTATGTTAGCTTAAACTCACACCAGTTGGATTCTTATGTGAATCAATTTTTTTTTTTTTTTTTTTTTTTTTTTTTTTTTTTTTTGGCATACTCTCCAATCTTCCTCCAGACCATGTGACTTTAAATTCCAAAGAAATGCAAACTTTACTTGAACTTGAAAAGAGGACTTTGGACAACTGAGTAACAGCCCGTTCTTGTTGTGCTTTGCCCAGATAAGACACTTCTGACGTCTCTAGTTCAATATTGACTTGACACGAGAAATACAACATTTGTAGATGATGTGTAGGATTCATCTGTGTGTACTGGCTCTTGATGTTCTGACTCCATCCTCAGTCCACTCTTTGTGAAGCTCTCCCAAATTCTTGAATGAATTTTGTTTGACAGGTCTCTCAAGGCAGGCCAAGGTTATTCCTGTTGCTTGTGCACCTTTTCCAACCACACTTTTTTCATCCTCTCAACTTTCTAGGAATATACTTGGATATTCTTTACCAATGACCTTTTGTGGCATGCCCTCTTTGTGGAGAGTCAGTGATTGTTTTCTGGACATCTGTCAAGTCAGCAATCTTCCCAATGATTGTGTAGGCCATACTATGGCCTTACATAATATTTATACATTTAAAAACTCTTCTGTTAAATTGATTTTATGCAATAGTCTAAATTTCTGAGACAATGATTTTATAAGCCAGCCGTCAAAGTTACAAAAAATAAAGGCTTGGACCGTTTCATTCCCAATGTGTAATGAAACCATATAATATGAATTTCACTGTCTGAAATGAGTGACAAAACATATTAAACTTTTTCATGATATTCATTTTTCTTTAAAGATGTACCTATAGTTATTTGGGATCAAATTCAAATCAATCCAGTTCATCCCAATACAATCAAATCACATAGTCAGATTGGTTCATACTATTAATACAATCTTTAACTGCAGCAAATTAGAATCAAAGTTGATCACATCATGTCAATAAATAGTTATTTAGGGAAGCCCAACCGATTACATCAAATAATCGGCTTTGCAACGATCTCTTGGCCTGAGCAAGCAAGTAGCAGCAGTAAATAGGTATTTTCATGTGGCAACAGTGAAAATTAATTTTTTTTTTTTTTTTTTTTTTTTTAATCATAAGAAATCTATCACAAAACCAGTTTCAGTATGAACGACCACCTGCCGCTCCTGGCTGAAGGATGAGAGAACCAGAAGCAGCCACATAAAGCACACACACACAACCATTGGTCTAAGTTCGCTGTTATAGAAAAGCGACACAGTGTAGATAAAATCAATAGCGCTGTTCATCTTTCAAGAAAAACAAAGTTAAAAGAGAAGGACTTACAAGTATTACTATCTATAGGATAACATAGGTTTACATTGGTAATGGCAGATTCTCTCCTTGAATGACTTTGTCCATGAAAATACATGGTTATGCACTGAATCACTGGGCCAAGTTAATCATCTATGTAAAGAAAAAACAGTGGAACTAATGTATTGAGATAAATTATGGAATTATACTTAAAAAAAAAAACTGCTCAGTGATGAAAGAGTTCAGAAACTATTCTTTTTGTGGGTTTACAATGCATGTTCCAGTCATTTACATATTAGGATTTTTATTCATAATCCTGTCACTACAATCTCTATATCTATTCTCCCAAAAGTCTGATCTGAAAATCCTCAAAGACTTAATTGAAGTCTCAGGTGAAGTGTTTGATCATTTTAGTTTTTGATAGGGGCTCAAAAACAGAATTCAAAATAAGAACTGGCGAGTAAATATGTTTATGGCCAAATCCTGTTTCTCACCCAGAAGGACTCAGAGGCTTTTGGGAGTGTTTCGACATAGTGTGTGAAGGCTCAAGTCCACTGTGCTTGTTGGATCACCAAAATCACAAGGAGTCAAATGCTGACATTTCTACTGTGTGTGTGCCATTTCCTTGTACAATTTCAAATTTCCCTTCCGGTGATCTTTACAAAAACTGTAAAAAGTAAGTGTTGCTTTGTACATTTGGATTGCTCTTAACTAAAATTGTAATGACTAAAGACACAAACAGAAAGAGACCAACTTGTCCAATGCGTATATGATTTGCTGCTTTATTTTTTTTTTTCCTTGTCACTTTTTTTTTTTTTTTTTTAGAAAGCTCTTGTTTCCATGCAACCAATGCTGTCTTGCCAAATCATTCTATTTCTTGTGTCTGTTTCTGAACTACTAAAACATTTTTTAAAAAATCTGACTAGATTATATTGTTGATAGATATTCATAGAAAAAAAAAAAACCATAATGTTGATTGAGTTCATAATTGCCTAAAGTGACTGTTTACCTGGTTAATTCATGTGGTCATTTCAAGTTTTCTAGTCTTCTTGCTGCCTTTTAAAAATGATGCTTTTCTTGTCTGCTAAACCCACCTCTCGTCTTGTTTCCAGTCAGCTCACCTGCTTTGAATTAGTGCAGTACCTCATTATATAAACAGTCTCTCTTGCAGGCATTGTTAGACTTGCTGTGCCCCTCTCAGTCATTGCTATTTAAAGCCTGTGATTTAATTTTGTTTTTAAGAGCATCACCCTGAAACTTCTGTCATATTATTTTGTTTTTTGTCTTTTTAACTGGTAGAACAGAGAGATAGGTTTGTTTCTTCTTTTGACCCAGGGAGTTTGATGTGTGACTAGTTGAGAAGGAAGTGGAATACTAAAAGTAAAAAAATCAGTCTATGACTGCATAACTTGAGCAAGTTATTAATACATGCATTTTATAATATGCCTGGAAAGACTTCTAAACAAGCTATTACACTTTCTTACTCAGGGAAAAAAAATTGGCAGGGGAAGGTTCAGTCTTTTACCCTCCATAAACAGCTAAATGACACATAACAGATAAGAAAGGGAGGCTTACTGTGGCATAGCAAACAGTAATTGGTCCTATACCTAACTGCCATATTCTCATTCAGCATTTTTAGTCAATATTATGGCATAACATGTTTTCAGAAACAAGTTTCTTCCTGTGAAAAATGAGTATACAATTTATCATTGAGAAATTAGATACATGGTCTGATTCCCTCTGGAGTCCTCATGCAGAACCTTATCTCTGGTGAATAAGCTGATTAGCAAATAATTTAACAAAAATATTTTTTGTAGACCTTTATGCCCAGCTCCACCTAGACAGGCTGTAAAATTAATCTTGCATTTACACATTACAAAACCTGGTGTTTATTACTGTGAAGAGAGCCATTCTTTATAATAGCTGTTTTTAAAGCACTAAAGGCAGTGCTCTGCGGTGTTAATTAAAACATTATGCAGGGTTGTTATTTCCTGTGACAATCTTTATACTCTACACGTTTTATGGTTCTCCACAGAACTATGGAAGAAAGCAGTTCCAGTGAAAGCAGTGAAATACCCGACTGAACCTTTACCCCTCTTATGTGGGACTGAAAGGCTGTGGTGCTCATTTCACGGGTAAACATATATTTCCACTTGGCTGCCTTCTATCTACCGTATGTGACAGACACTCAGACGCTGGCTTCCAATGACATTGTTGTGCAGTCTGAGCAGATGACGGAGCACAACACCATATCAGTTTCTCATCTTTAGCTTTTATTTACACATGAACACATGGGTACTTGTCCTTTTTTTACTCCTCACTGTACACCAAACTGACATGTTTTTCCCTTTTTTCCTCTCTAATTTATGCCTTCACTGTCATCCTCCTTATCACTTCAGACCTATGCAGACTCCCATGTGGTTTCCGGATTAAGCTGCTGATGTTGTTTTATGATGCATAAATCAGTAAGAAAGTAAAAATGTAATTTGTAGATTCTGCTAAGTAATTTCACATCAGAGTGACTTATCACTGAACTGTGGATTGAGACATATACCTCAAGGTTTTCAGCTGAGGATGTTATGGTGTTTTTCAAGTGGAGAGAAGCAATTTTTTAAAATGTAAATTAGCATTTAAAAAGTCATTCTAATAGAGGCAGTGTTCCTTAACATTGCAACATGGGAATGTCGAGTGATTTAAGCCATACCTTTGATTTGTTATCTGTTCAAAATATTTATTTATTCTGTGCCCGAGAAGTTTTCAATCCATCTGTTATGGCAAATTGCTCCAAGTACTATGGAAACCATTAGCCCCAGCAGCTGTTGCTATGGCAAAGATTTTTCCTGAAGGCATGAATTTAAGATGGAGGAAACTCAGATTGCTTCACTGTTGCATCTGGATATAAAACACCATGACAGAGTTGCTAAATTGAACCAACTCAGAGAAGCATAGAGGTTTCTTTCTCTATTAGCTAAACAACAGTGACTGACATTGGATATTTTTGTCATAATTATGTATACGTTGCATTTTTTTAGTGAATATTTTTGTGTTTGAAAAAACAGGATTCATGTTTTAGAAGTCAAACTTTTCGTGTCTGGAAATAGATTTACAACAATAATACAGACTTACAGGAGCAATTTTATTTTTCTTCTAAAACCCAGAGGAGTTTTGATCTATTTAAGTACCACAAAAAAATCGCCAATATGAGCAACAATAAATGTCCTCTGAGTGAGAACCCCTAAATATTTTCTGTGAAGGAAATTAACATTATTGTCAATTTAATTCTGAAAAACCATCATTTCTTTGTCCAGTTTTATCTGGACAAAGAGATTACTTGAGTATTGGGGTTGCATTATATGGTTTTCTACTTGTTTCAGAGTATCAGACCTGAATTAATTCTGTTTAATTTGAAAATCATTGACATTTGCAAATTTTTGTAACTAAGTGACCAGACTAAATGAATTAACTCAAACGTGTTAAGTTATAAAAAAAAGTATTAAAATCTGTAGAACTGTTCTCTAATTTGTCTTATGAAAACCACAAACTTCAATGTATTTAATGGGGAGATTATGTATTAGACAGATTGTATGTAATTGTGAACTGAAAGAAGAATAATAAATGTATTTTCAAGATCTGTTACAAATGAAAACATGACATAAATATGTCATCCAATCAGCACAATCTATACTTTGTGGAACCACCTTTCTCTGCAATTGCAGATGACTTTTTGGAATTTGTCTCTACAATCTTTGCAGATCTTTGGGCTGAAATATTTTCCCATTCTTTCTTGCAAAACAGCTCAAGCTTGGTCAAAGAGATTAAACAACGTTTGTAAATGCCAATTTTCAAGACTTGCTAAAAATTCTCAATTCGACTTAGATTTGGACATTGACTGGACTATTCTAATATGAATATGCTTTGGGTAAAACTGTTCCATTGTCGCTTTGGCGTGTGTAGGGTTGTTGTCCTGCTAGAAGGAGCCACTATGCCCTAGTCTTCTGCAGACTCTTAACATGTCCCCGTGTAGGATCGGTCTCTGTTGAGCTTTATTAATCTTCCCATCACCTCTTACAAGCTTCCCTGCCCCTGCTAAGAAAAACATCCACACAGCATGACTAAGAAAAGCATGCAATTGCTGAGTAATTGACTTCTATAAGAAACTGGTAGAACAGGATTTTATGAATGCTATAAATACTTTTCCTTGCTACTGCAGTTGTAAGGTCAGTCAGTTAAATGAGAAAGAGACCATCAGAAGTGCAAATAGAGTTTGTTGTAACTTTCACTCTGAGTTTTATTTGCATGTCAGCTATATTGGATTTTGAGGTTGATAAAGAGCATCTGTCTTGAAGATGCTACTGTGACTTTATGGTTAATTCCAGTTTTTGGCTCAGATCTTGGAAAATCTGACTTTCTGGCAGATTTTTTTGGTAAGATGTGAGCACCAAGTCACAGTAGTTAACACCATTATCTATCAACATTATCTCTCAACTAAAACATTTTCAGACCTTTCTGGTAGGAGGTTATTGTGTGTGTATTTTTCTGGTTTCCCCAGAATTCTGCTGAACAAACCTTGTGTAAGCAGCAAACTTTGACCGCAGTGTGTTGTGAGCTAATAAACTCAAGATATCTGTCAAAGTACTCCCAACAGAGCTGAATGGAGCTGATCAGTTTGGAAACAAAGATCACAAATCTCATATTGCACTCTGCATCAAGGTATTTCAATATGTCTCTCTCCAGACGTTTGTCTTCATCTGTTTTTCACTGTTAAAATTAATGTTTTTGTTTGTTTTTAGCATTAAACAGATGCATCCTCATATCTGATACCATTGCAGCTGTTCACCTCAAAAACATAGCCCTTCTTGTTATTTTGAAAACGGAATCTCTTTTGCATTGCACTCCACAAAACTTCTCTGTTGAATACAAGGTTCCTCCCGAACCCTGTGGCTAGCGTAGTCTTTATCCAGCCTTGACAAAGCGAGAGTTAGGAAAAGGATGAAAAGGTAGATTCTTCCAACCTGCGTGATAGGAAAAAAAAGTAAAACAAAAGGCATAAAAGTACCATACAAGACCTGCAAATCCTTCAGAAAATGATAGGAAAATTATGAATCATTAATTTTCTTAAATAGAATTTTATGCTTTTGCATAAAACACATTTGTAAAATTCTGCATTTTAAAACCAAGATGTTATTTCTAGGGACCAGACTCCCTCTCTTATTGCTGTTCTCTGGTAGTTTCAGAAAAGCTTTTATACAATATAATCATACAATTTTTTTAAAAAATTGTATGATTTAATGTTTATATTTTGGTGTTTTTGCTTTAGCTTCTGTAAGCTATATTACAAATACAGTGACATCAATTATTAACTGAAATGTTATTTAGTGTAATGAGTATTTTGATAGGAAATTTAGGACTGTAAAAAATGTACAGATTTCAAAATGTACAATGCATGTAATAACAAGGTTAAAGGAGAATTGAAAAGATTAAGCTAACATCAAACGAAAGAAAAATCAAAAAGTTTTCTTGTAAAACTTTCAAAAATTTTTGTTAGATTTAAATGAGTAAGTGCCAATGAAAAAATTACTATCCAAACTTATAAAAAGAAAGGCAATGGCATTACCACAGATGAGACAAAACACTAAGGAGCTCAAACAAGGACGCACTAATGTCATTTAGGTATGTGCTGCACATAGTTACCAGAATAGAAATTCAAATTAATGCACTAGATCAACAAACTGTACCTTTTTAATGTGTGTAACTAAATTTTAGGTCAGGGAAATGAGTCCGTGGAATGTTTTGTGGAAGTGTTTAACTAAATGATATTCATGCAATATCAGGATTTTAAGATTTGACTTCAGTTCTCCTTTAAGAGAATCTAGTTTAATCTGTTAGAGGATTTTCAGACTTTTAAGTGAAAGCAAATCAAAAACTAGATTTAATTCTCTATTTAATATCAGCACATTACCACAGAAACACTTTTGTAAACCACCTTTGGCAGAAATAGTTTATGGAAATCCCCATGCAAATTAAAACTTCATTCTACAAAGGGGAAAAAAGCAAAACATAAACAAATGCCAGAAACTCTTCCACAAATGGGTCTTTGAGTGCATTTTTGATGGACTGGAGTAAAGTTCAAATATTTGCTGTCTGAGTAATTAAAATTAAAATTATTTTGTAAATAATGACTCCATTAAGCTAGAAAGGAAACAGGCTATTTACAGTACAGGCATAAAGCATTAAGGATTTGCTGTACACTGGTACACTTGAGAACATAAAACTACCCATCCATTAGGACTGTTAGCTGTGAATAACATATATGTTATTTTGTTGAGAAAAAAGTCTACATTCTGTATATATCATAACATACTGAATTGATAGCTGGAATATACATAATGCCTGTTCAGACCTGGTATTAACTGGAAATGTTTAGAACAGGATCTAGCAAAAAAGATTCAATTCTGGACTATTTGGCTGCAAAACTCTTTAGGAAAACATTATGCTATTTAAAAACGACAACTGATCTTAGAAATCATCTGGAAAAGGATTGGTTAGAAGAGATGATGCAACTGTGTTGATACCATTTTGTCATTTTTACTTGATTTGGGCATTTAAGATATTTGTCTTTGTCCAATATATAGAATATAAAACTATATTATATTTGGAACATAATGTTTACACACTGCCTAACTAAAACAAAGTCACCACCAGGATTTAACTAAGAAAATAGATATATGCCTCCTGTTGGATAGTTATTGAATTGGTGATAATCTTTCAGCTGGCAACAAATTATTTATCCCCAACTGATGCAATGAGTAGCTTCTCATTTTTTAAACAACTATGATGAAAGACATCCTGTGGTTGTGGAAAAGATGCAAGTCTTTTTAAGAAACATTGGCATGTATCAAGCAGAGAACACATCTAAGGAAATTGCAGAAACTACAAAAATTAAGTTAAGAAATGTCTAACACATTATTAAAATTTGGAAGGAAAGTTGAGAACCATTGTCATCAAGAAGGAAATATGGTCAGAAATTGCCTAGTAAAATAACAGCCTCTTGTTTTATGCTTTGCATAGAGGGTCTGGACTCTCGGCTACTGATAAAAAAATGCTTGCTGGAGGCGTGGACTCTGTTGAAGTTTTGAACTTTGCCCAATCGCTAATGTTTGTCTGTGATTTCTGTAATGTGCCAGATCAACACTATGAAGCTTACCAGAAACTGCCTGTGCTGTAGACAACCATCTTCCACTGGGAAGAGAGAAGTGGCGAGCCAAACGAGGCAGCTGGTAATGTTAATTCAATATGTGGAAGCATGACCAACATGGACTGAATGGTTTCATTCAGCTCCTCCGTTGCCATTGCTAAAACTACAGGCAGACTACAATTCTAAAGCAGAGCAGAAAATTGACGTCATTGTTCACAACTTCTCCTTCTGTTCGTTGATTGGCCTGGTTGAAATTTACTGGAAAATTCAGTTCAATGGGAGAAGCCCAGACTAAGCAGTAAAGAGAGAGAAAATCGAGCGGCATTGCATTGGAAGGCAATGGACAGGCTAGGTCAGAAATGGACCCTAAATGTTTGGGATCGGCATTCTCTTCAACTTTTGGTGAAATCAAATTGAAAAAAACAGTAGAACTCAGATCTATGTCTAATAGTGAAAGTAAGAGCATTTCCACACACAATGCAAAGCAAAGTCAAGTGATTGGGACTGAACAGCTGTGTAGCCATAAAGAAACTACTAATTAGCGAGACTAACTGGAGAAAAAGGCTTTAGTTTTGAGGGGATCATAAAGATTGGACTTTGGAGCAATGGAAGAAGATCATGTGGTCTGAGTCCAGATTTAACCTATTCCAGAGTGATGGCTGCATCAGGGTAAGAGACGCAGATAAAGTGATGCACCCATCATGGCTAGTGTTTACTATAAAAGCCTGTGGGGGAAGTGCTATGATCTGGGGTTGCTGCAGTTGGTCAGGTCTAAGTTCAGCAACGTTATGTACCCTAAGAATGAGGTCAGCTGAATACATGAAATGACCAGGTTATTTCATTGATTGGATTTTTTTTCTCTCCTGATGGCATATTCCAAGATGACAATGCCATCTTTCTTTGGGCTCAAATTGCAAAAGTGTGGTTCAGGGAGCATGAAACATCATTTTCACACATGGATCAGCCACCACATTCCTGACCTTAACTCCAATGAGAATCTTTGGGATGTGCTGGAGAAGGCTTTGCACGGTGATCAGAATCTCCCATTATCAATATAAGATGTTAGATATGTGACCTTTTTTGGTGGTGACTTTTTTTTTTTTTTTTTTTGGCCTTCTAGTGTAGTTACCTGTTATAGATGTAATATACAAAATTATCCAAGTATGGTTGTGTACTGTACGTACTTGCTACTTTCACCAAGTAAAGAGATGGCAACAGACAGTTTTCAAATCCAACTGGGAATATGTGTTAGCACTTTTTGTCCAGGCAATAAATATACAGGCCCATGGTACAAATATTTTTTTTTTATTTGAAACAAAAATATCAAACATGAGGAACACTGTTTTCCTGTCAATTTTTTGTAGTCTATGACCAAGAGAGAGAATTTAAAAATCCAAATCCTGAAATGAAGAGGGAAAGTTCCATTGGAAATAACAAATGCGTTGGGACTGAGGCTTATTATTCTTTGTTGCCTTATTTTGAGAATAGAGTGTGGATTTTCTTATTTTTTTCTACTCAATTAAATGAGAATGGAATAAAAAGCATTTATTATTCAAAAAGTTTGATCCAGTGCCAAGGAAACAGAACTCTGAGCAAAGAAGACTCAAATAACAAAGAAAATCTATAAATAAAACCTGCAAAGATCTAAAAATGGTTGTTCAGTTCCTTCAATCATAACAAATTAATATCCTTGTTATTAACAGTTGTATAGAATAGGACACACAATACTGTTACTGAAATCCATCATCTGAAGTGATGGGATTACTGGAAACTTTTCCTGTAGTTCTTTCTGTTCTCTGGTTCAGTATAAATGCTGAATCAAATTTATCCAAAATGTTGTTTCTGTCTAAAAGTCCTATTTCCTTAAAAAGCCCTATTCCAATGGTGTAACCTCCAGGTTAGATTAAATAACTTTTGTAAATCCCAGGGATGTTGTTTAAATAACCTTGTTCTAAGGCAGCCATTAAATGCATATTATAAATCTGCAAACCATTCACTGACTGTTTTACTGCTATTGAAGAACTTGAGATTACAGTGACATAATAACGGAATGTCCACAACTTCTCTAAAAAAAATTTATGCTTCTATAATTAGTAATGCTTTGAAAGAGTCAGTTACAGCTTAATTCAGCAGCAGAAATAATCAAGAAATAAAAATAAATCATTTTAACCTAAACTGTCTTTCCCTATTGCTGAAACTGAAGGAATCTAAATGGAGGCTTGAGGAGACAGAAGATGGCTTGCATACCCCGGTCAAATCTTTTGGAAACAGGACTTGAAGGACTCCTGGGCAAGGAGCAGGTGACAGATATCTATCAGTCCAGAGGACTGATAGATGTCCTCTCGTTGGGAAAGTTCTTTGTCTTTTCCTTTGTCCTTTGTCTTGCCTTTGTCTTTGTGGTGCAAACCCAGCTGATGAGTGAAGTCCAATTTGGTGCCACTGCTTAGGGAGCTTAGGGGTTGAATCCTTTCACAAGTCAGTGTTCGGCCTATCTGTGGCCCCGGGTCTTCTTCAGCTGCAGAGTTCTTTGTCCATCTTGATCATGGGTCTAATCTGCCTGGAGAAAACAACTGAAGCTTCCTCTTTTGCGTTTGCCTTTATAGGGTTTTTCCACCCTACAGAGGTGCTTGCATTGGCTAGTACATTTGCCATGCTTGCTTTATTGGCTGCTTGCTTATGTAGATGATTTCAAATCCACCTTTCCCCAGGAGACATTATGTCATGGAGTCTGTGTTCTTGTCCAAGGGCCTTCACTCCCTCTTCCCAAAAACCTCCAACTCCTTCCCCTTTCTCAACTCTATTTTTGTCTATGATCTGTTGCAACACTTGATGTCTCAACAGCATATGATTATTTAATCGTTCTGTTACATTGGTACACATTTTATACTGTTTTCAAGATCATTGTCAAAATCCCAACCCATTTAGCTACAACCTCTTTCATGGACCATGCAATCATTAGCTTCTCCAATTTAACACTCATTTATAATCTTATAACCATAGCTTGTTAGATATAATTATAATAATCATAATTTGATTTATTATATATATTCTTCTGAAAAGAAAACAGGTATAATCTATTATTCTAATTATTTGCAATCAGAATCATAGTTATTCATTTTGCAAGAGAAAACAACATTAAGACGTATCTTTTGCCTTGGGCCTTACTCAGCTGCTCAAAGAGCTTATACTTTATCCGTGAATGAATAGCCACAACTGTTTTTATAAATCTACTGTCTGGAAACTTATCTCGCTTCCTCTTTTTACAGCCTGTAATTCCTCTTTCACGGTTTTGCAACACTCTCTCTGTTTGCCTGCACATTTTTGCAACATCTCACCATTGTCTTCCACTTAGATTACCTCTTGACTATAATTTCTTATGATTAGATACAAAAAGAAAATTATTAAAGCAAGATTTACATAAGAAAAAGCATTTAAACACAATCTCATTGATTTTATTGAAGTTTGATTCTACTGTTAGGTCTAGATGTTACTTTGTATTATCAATTTTAAAGGCTGACTTCTAAAAGCCTACTCAAGGACTGGTTCTGTAAATTAGCCTTTATCTAGAGGCCTATAGAAAGGACAACTGTTTATTTTAACTGTAACATAGTTGTATGTCTTGTTACTGTTGAGCTAGAATCTTCAGCAACACACTTTATCTATTTATTGTAACTGCCATCACCTCATGAAGTGAAAAATCAGGCAAAATGAACTACCTACAGAAACTGAACATCTATCTTTTAGTTATGGTGAAAAAGAAATGCCTTTTGCAGCCTAAAGCAGGTTTACATGATGTTTAGCTCTGTATATCTTTTTGGCAACTATGATCATCATCATCATCATCATTTATTTATAAAATGCTTTAAAAACCAAAGTTCTGTACAGGTATATCAAAACAAAATAATAACAATTTATAATAATAATTCAGAAGAATAAGAAACATACCAGACCAGGTTTCCTGTCCCTGCTAAAGAAAAGAATCCCCTTAGCATGATGCCCCAAAACCATGCAATGTCAGTTTATTTTTTTGCAACAAACACAAGGTTTTGCATGTTAAAAAGTCTGACTAAATGTAAAGTACGGCACCTTCTTTCGTAGATTTGCTGTGGGGTTTTTTGCCACTGCATGGGGAGATTTGAGGAATGTATGACTCGTAGTTGTCATGTAGCTAAAAAGATTTCCCTTCCTGAGCTGTGGATCTCTGCAGCTCCTCCAGAGTTACCATCAGACTCTTGGCTGCTTCTCTGATTAATGTTCTCCTTTCCTGGCTTTAAAGTTTAGGTAGACAATCATGTTTTGATAGGTTTGCAGTTCTGCCATACTCTTCCAATTTTAGGTTTCACAAGAAAACAAAACAAAAAAAACAGAAAAAATTGTTGCTCTTTTGAAGCTAAATAAATAAATAAGTGATTAATAAAGAACTTTGAACAACAGTACATTTAGCCAGCAATTTCATCATAAATCCACCTTACCAATAAAAGCAAGAGATCTGACATGGAGTTGTTAAGGATATGAGATGGAGACAGTAAGATAGAAACTATGCTAAACTAGCAAACATAAACCTAGCATAGAATATTCCAAAGAAAGTCAGTAACTGAGCTAAAAACAAGGGTATTTCAGCATCTTTAATGTGATAAATTAATCTAAAAATTAGATTTTTGCTTTCATCCAGCAAGAATTATTGTTATTGTTTCATAAATGTGAATTGGTGTTTAGAGATTAATATGTCCATTATGGTATCCCCTCTCTACTTTAGATCTTTCATCAAGTTTATGTCAGATAGGGTTTTCATGCCTGTTCATTTTTTTTTTTCTTTAAATAGTCATACGTTGTTTAATTGTAGTTCTTATTTTTATTAAACATCAGAAGAAATCCCACATTTGCTTAAAATTGTAATGTGGCTTTCCACTGCAGTTCTGCGATGTTGATAAGCATCAGGGAATGGGCTGTACTTCTGTGGAGGCGAGAACTAATCTCCTAATAATGAGGTCCGTCTGCTCAGTGACAATAAGCACAGCACCTGTGCTTTAATACTCAACACCGGTTGACACAGATGACATCATATTGCCAGACTAATCGTCATTCACTGTCAAGCCATCCTGAATATAATTCACCATTTCATTTGCACCTCAAATATTGCTGTTGTCAGTTACACCTGTTGATTACTGCACTCCTCTGCCTTTGCACCCGCCTGTTGCTACACACATGCACACCACTGTACTGCCCGCTCTCCCTAAAATGGTTTCTCCCACATAGTTTCCATAGAAACAGTCTAGTTTTAGTGATCTGTTGTTTTAGCCTTAGACAGACTGGCTAATTTTTATTTTATTTTTTTCACAATGGGGGTCTTTGATGATAAAGAAAGCTAGGTTGCAGGATTTACATAATGAATGGATGCTATGCTAGATCAGTCACAACTCAGCTGATGATTGCTTTTTGATGAATTTCTTTCCTTTGTGTCCTTAGGTAAGTCAGCTACAGAGGTCCATTGTGTGCAAAAGGGCAACACACACATTTAGATATTTAGGTCAGTGTCTGCTTCTTTATCTGAATGCAGCCTTGACACAGCAGTCATAAGGTACAAAACCAAATGGGTAAATGTTACATGGAGCCCTACAACAACTCCAGCACAGAATGGCCTCTTAATATTCAGTTTTATTGAGAAATTTTGGTTTTTGAGGACATGTTTAGATATTTTGCACCTCAGGGTAAACTTAGCAATTTATGTAAACCTTGTGAAAGGCTTTGAAGTCTTTTGATCTGACCCCTGTGAAGCACAAAGATGAGCAAATGTATACATTTATATACGTCTGAGTTTGGACACTACAATGTTGAAGAGATGGGGGAATTTCGCATCCCAACAGGTGTGAGTGGTATTGATTTTTGCCTGTGTTGTGAGCTTCAAACCCTAGGGAAGGGACACAAACCCTTCAATCAATGCAACCTCTCTTTGGGGTCTTACACCACTCCAACACAGTTTTTCCCATTTTTGTGTGTGTGTGTGTGTGTAAACAATGAATGTGTGTGTATTTCTGTGAGGGTTGTACAAAGGTGAACTCTTATAGTCTTAAAAAAAACACACTTACGGAAGAAAATACATGATTTCTGTTATGATTCATGTTTGGTCCTGCCCATGCTGTAATTAGTTTTCATTCTACTCACCTGTGTCACCTGATTGCTGATCTGTGCCACCTGGGCCCTGCTCTACTTAACTCCTCTCAGCCCCTGCCTCCCTGCCAGATTATCGACAGCCACGAGCCAGTAGAAATCCAGCGTTTCATGCCTTGCCTTCTTGTGTTTCTTCGACCCATTTCCGTCCACGGATCTTCCCCTCCTGCCAAGCCCGTTACGGATTCCTTTGGTTCTGGATTTCTGGACCCTGACTCAAGCTCCGCTTCACGACCACCGAGTATTGCCTGACCCTCTAGTTAAGTTTGCTCTCTCTGCCTCTCCGTGTATAACCTCTGCCTGATTAT
This sequence comes from Anableps anableps, assembly GCA_014839685.1. Lineage (NCBI taxonomy): Eukaryota > Metazoa > Chordata > Actinopteri > Cyprinodontiformes > Anablepidae > Anableps > Anableps anableps. Next base: position 21,747,024 of record CM026086.1, on the reverse strand, counting down.
CGTCTAGCCCCTGGTACTGCGTTGGATTCCCTTGTGGAGACCTTCATCGATTCTTCCTGAGCTGCTACCAGTTCCTGATTCTAAATAAACTTGTTTTTCCTTTACGTACTTCTGTGTGTGGTTGAATTTCCGGGTCCTCCCAGTGAGTCCTTACAGAATAATCTGGCCACTATGGACCCGTCACCCACACAGGAGTGGCGTTCATGTGTTGAAGACGCTATTACCCGCCTGGAGTCAAACATGCAACAAATGATGAGCATGCTTGATAGGATGTCCTCCCTTCCCTCCCCTAAAGGAGCCCCTTCTCCCAGCCTCAAAGCCGCTACGTCTGGTTTCCAGGTCTCACCCATTTTTGAGCCCCGCCTGTCTCCTCCGGAGGTGTTTAAAGGTGAGCAGAGTCAGTGTCGTCCCTTCATTACTCAGTGTGAAATAATCTTTGAACTTCAGCCGTCATCTTTTCCCTCTGAACGCGCTAAAGTAGCCTATGCTATTTCCCTCCTTTCGGGAAAAGCCAAATTATGGGGGACTGCAGAATGGCGGAGGGACTCCCTCATTTGTTATCGGTTCCAGGACTTTTCCAAGGAGCTAATCAGGGTCTTTGATCCTGTTCTGCCTCAGAGGGAGGCTGCACGTGGGTTGCTCAGACTCAAACAAGGCAGGAAGCGAGTAACTGAGTACATTATCGATTTTCATGCTCTATCCTCAGGAAGTGACTGGAACGATGAGGCACTATGTGATGCGTTCTATCAGGGTCTCAGTGAGGAGATAAAGGATGAGCTGTCTACCCGAGACGCTCCCAAGGACCTGGAGGAACTGGAGACCCTGGCCGCCAGAATTGATGCTAGGCTCCATGAGAGAAGGTTGGAGAGGAGTTCCCTCAGTCATACTTACCATGTTGAATCTGTTCCCAGATCACAGCCACCAGTCACGGCTCCACCTTTGAGTTCTTCACCCACCTCTCCGGGAGAGGAGCCTATACAGATTGGTCGAACTCGCCTGTCCCCACAAGAGAGAGAGCGGAGATTTAAGAGAGGCCTTTGTTTCTATTGTGGTGGAGAGGGTCACCTACTTAGTCGGTGTCCTGTAAAAGGCCAGGCTCAGCAGGAGGTAAGAGGCTCCTGCTGAGTCAAAAGCGATGGCAATCCTCTTCATTCTCTGTTCAAGCCACTCTCCAAGCTGATTGTCAAACCAAGCGTCTCCCAGTCTTTATAGATTCAGGAGCAGATACTGAGTTCATGGACCGTGGTCTTGCCGAATCTCTGGACATCCAACTTTTACCTACCTCTAAGTGTCTTGAAGTTTTGGCTATTGATGGCCATGTACTTCACCAGATCACCCATGAAACGGGTCCCATTAAGTTCAGTATTTCTGGGAATCACCATGAACTTATCTCCTTCCTGATAATAGAGTCCCCTGGTCTCCCTGTCATTTTGGGGGCTTCTTGGCTAAGAAAACACAACCCCCACATTGACTGGGTGAAGGGCGAGGTGTTGGGTTGGTCACCATCTTGCCATTCCACTTGCCTCTTAGCAGCTTCGGTCCCTTTTTCTGTCCCTATCTCGGGACAGGAAACCTATCCCGACCTATCCAAGGTACCGGCTGTTTACCATGACCTTCGGGAAGTCTTTAATAAGCATCGCGCCACTTCCCTTCCACCCCATCGGCCCTATGATTGTGCAATTGATTTGCTTCCTGGAACCTTTCCTCCCAAAGGCCGTCTATACTCCCTCTCCGGCCCGGAGGATAAGGCCATGAGGGATTATATCTGTGACGCACTCAAGGCAGGCATTATCCGCCCTTCATCCTCTCCAGCTGGTGCAGGTTTTTTCTTTGTGGGCAAGAAGGATGGTTCTTTGAGACCCTGTATTGACTACAGGGGATTGAATGACATCACAGTCAAGAATCGTTACCCACTTCCCCTAATGAACACTGCTTTCGACCTGATTCAGGGATCCACAGTTTTTACCAAGCTCGATCTCAGAAATGCCTACCATCTAGTCCGTATCAAGGAGGGGGATGAGTGGAAGACGGCTTTTAACACTCCAACCGGCCATTATGAATACCTGGTAATGCCCTTTGGCCTATCCAACGCTCCCGCAGTGTTCCAAGCTCTAGTCAATGATGTCCTCAGGGACATGGTCGGTCGTTTTGTTTATGTTTATCTGGATGACATCTTAATTTTCTCTAAGGATCTCACTACCCATCAGACTCATGTCCGTTCTGTTATTCTCCGCTTGCTGCAGAATAACCTGTTTGTCAAGGCAGAAAAGTGCGAGTTTCACAAATCGTCCACTTCATTCTTGGGTTTCGTCATCTCTCCTAACAGGATTTCCATGGACCCCAGCAAGACGGACGCCATCAAGAATTGGCCCTGCCCACAAGACCGTAGACAACTTCAGAGGTTTCTGGGGTTTGCTAATTTCTATCGACGGTTCATCCGCAATTTCAGTTCTGTTGCTTCTCCACTTCATTCTCTTACTTCATCCAAGTGCAAGTTCGTTTGGAGTAAGAGTGCTGCAGAGTCCTTTGACCACCTTAAAAAGGCCTTCACCTCCGCTCCTGTCCTCCGCGCACCGGACCCTTCTCGCCAATTCATTGTAGAAGTGGATGCTTCTAACTCTGGGGTGGGAGCCGTACTCAGCCAGAGAAACACTGATGAGAAGATTCACCCATGTGCCTTCTTTTCCAGAAAACTGTCTTCTGCAGAGACCAACTATGATGTCGGTGACCGGGAACTGCTGGCAGTCAAACTGGCCCTCGAGGAGTGGAGGCACTGGCTCGAGGGAGCTAAGGAACCCTTCGTGGTCTGGACTGATCATAAGAATCTGCAGTACCTCAAGTCTGCTAGGAGACTTAACCCCAGGCAAGCCAGGTGGGCTCTATTCTTCAGTCGCTTTAATTTTTCACTATCTTACAGACCTGGGAGTAAGAACACTAAGCCAGACGCACTCTCCAGGCTGCATGAGACTATGGAGGAGAGTCAAGAGGCTAAGCAGGTGGACTATGTGCTCCCCTCATCTGCGCGGCTAGCAGTTTCCAGGCTAGAGCTAGAGCAGAGAATCAGAGAGGCCCATCTGCAAAGCCCCATCCCTGAGAGCTGTCCTAAGAATCGACTATTTGTCCCTGAGCAGCTAATACCTGAGGTACTATCCTTTTGTCATGCCTCTAAATTTTTCTGCCATCCAGGAGTCACTAAGACCCTAGCTGTGATCAGGAGGTGTTTCTGGTGGGAGACTATGCTGCAAGATGTAAAGGAGTTTATCAAGGCTTGCAGAGTGTGCTGTCAGGCTAAACCATCCCGTCGACCACCCTCTGGGCTTCTGCGGCCCCTCCCGGTTCCTCACCGCCCATGGTCCCACATATCCATGGATTTTGTTACTGGTTTACCCACTTCCGATAACCATTCTGTCCTCCTCACAGTTGTGGATCGATTTTCTAAGATGTCCCACCTGATACCACTTCGCAAACTGCCTTCGTCTAAGGAGCTGGGAGCGGTTCTGGCCCGTGAGGTGTTCCGTTTGCATGGTCTACCTACTGACATTGTTTCTGATCGAGGACCCCAGTTCATTTCTAAATTCTGGAAAGAATTTTGTGGTCTCCTGGGCATCACAGTAAGTCTCTCGTCAGGATTCCACCCTCAGTCTGACGGGCAAACGGAGAGGGTCAACCAGGAGGTGGAGACCAAGCTGCGCATGCTCTGTGAACATGATCCCTCTTCCTGGTCACAGAACCTTCCATGGGTGGAGTATGCCCTCAACTCACTCCCTTCTAGCTCCACAGGTCTGTCTCCCTTTTACACAGTTTATGGCTACCAGCCTCCAGTCTTGTCCCTTCAAGAGAAGCCCACTAGAGTTCCCTCTGCTCATGCCTCTGCTTTGAAGTGCCAGCGGGTATGGCGCCAGGCCCGCAGGGCCCTTCTAAGGTCCTCTGCTTTATGTTCTAGATTTGCAAATCGTCGCAGAGTTCCGGCACCCACTTACACCGAAGGTCAAAAGGTCTGGCTGTCCACCAAGGACCTTCCCTTGCGGGTTGAAAACCGGAAGTTAGCCCCTCGTTTCATTGGACCCTTCCCGATTTCCAAGGTTATCAACCCAGTGGCTGTCCGGCTCCGCCTCCCCAGGACTCTCAGAGTTTGTCCCACCTTTCATGTGTCACGTGTTAAACCTGTTTTCTCTTCACGGTTGGTTCCCTCCTCCAGGCCCCCTCCTCCCGCCCGGATCATTGATGGGGGCCCCGCTCACACTGTGCGCCGCCTCCTTCGCTCCAGACGTTGGGGCCGGTCCATCCATTACTTGGTGGATTGGGAGGGATATGGACCTGAAGAGCGCTCCTGGGTGCCGGCCCGACACATTTTGGACAAATCCCTTATCAGGGAGTTTCATCGTTCCAATCCTGACCAGCCAGGTGGTCCTTCTGGAGCCGGACCTTGAGGAGGGGGTACTGTTATGATTCATGTTTGGTCCTGCCCATGCTGTAATTAGTTTTCATTCTACTCACCTGTGTCACCTGATTGCTGATCTGTGCCACCTGGGCCCTGCTCTACTTAACTCCTCTCAGCCCCTGCCTCCCTGCCAGATTATCGACAGCCACGAGCCAGTAGAAATCCAGCGTTTCATGCCTTGCCTTCTTGTGTTTCTTCGACCCATTTCCGTCCACGGATCTTCCCCTCCTGCCAAGCCCGTTACGGATTCCTTTGGTTCTGGATTTCTGGACCCTGACTCAAGCTCCGCTTCACGACCACCGAGTATTGCCTGACCCTCTAGTTAAGTTTGCTCTCTCTGCCTCTCCGTGTATAACCTCTGCCTGATTATCGTCTAGCCCCTGGTACTGCGTTGGATTCCCTTGTGGAGACCTTCATCGATTCTTCCTGAGCTGCTACCAGTTCCTGATTCTAAATAAACTTGTTTTTCCTTTACGTACTTCTGTGTGTGGTTGAATTTCCGGGTCCTCCCAGTGAGTCCTTACAGATTTCTATGAATGGAAATGGTTGATTCTTCTTGTGGAAGAAATGAGGATGGTGTTCAGTTTTCTGGGTACAAAAATATTGCACCTGTAGCTGAGGAGAGGAGAAAGAACATCAAATAGTTAAGGGAGTCTGTTTTGGCTTAGTGAGTGCTTACATCAATGAAGGCCTTTCCTTTTCCATCTGTCAAAAAGCTGAAATTATGTAACTTCCAATGTGAAGCAGTGTGATCCGACCCCTCTTAGTGGAATATTCTCATCTTCTAAAACTTGCCATTCCTCTATACATATCCAAACTCACAAACTTTCACATCTTTGTAACTCCTCGGAAATGCTTGCTTCAGCAGGCAGGAGGGCCAAATGGACTGGATAAAGGGTCTGTGTTTACTGCCACAGCTAATATCCTCGTTAACACTAATCTGTGAGGAGTGTGAAAGCCATAGCTTTTGGAGGAGGCTTTTCAAAGCAGAGAAAGTAGGAAGGGATAGGTAGCAAGGTAGCAAAGAGTTTGGAAAAAAAAGAGTAGAAAACAGAACCCGACAGACTGAAAGACCAGTGAGCTCATCTGAGCTTTTGATACCATTCATGATGGAATGAAAGGTATGAAATTAACTTCCCTCACCCATCCACTCCCCCTCTGCAAGCCAGCTGCACTGCACTGTATTTGGCACACAGACCCACACCTACACTGCAACATAAATTCCCTCATACATGCAAACAAGCATTCTCATTAACAACCCAATGAAGTTGGCAAGCTTCCATCCATAATCTGTGTCTCCATTAGACACACAGCTAATGGATCATTACTTTAAGTATGTTCTCTGTCAAGCATAAACCTTGAGCAACACAAAATCCCCATGTGGTGCAGAGGCATGCAAAGTTCAGACTGTTTGTTTGAAGGTTGTGTGATCAAAAGTAAAAAGTCATTGTCTGTGGCATAATAACTTTTTCGGGGCTACTTCTCGGTAAATATAAGTCAGGATGTAAAGGAAGGCATTAGATTAGCAGCTCTCTGTTGATGCTGAATTACTGTTTCAAAATGTGACTGTGTTTTCACTTTTAATTCTCTGAACTGTTCATCTGTATTGTGAAAAATTATGAATCACAACTTTAACAATGCCAAATTTCTATTAGACCTTTTTTTCTTTTTCTCTACCAGGGTGATAAAGCATAGGAAATCCAAATTTGCCATGGGCACATAAGAAATAGGGTAGAAATGCTTTATGCCAAGGATAAAACAAAATATTTTTATATTATAAATATTTTTCACTTGAATTCATATTATGCCCAGAACCAGGTTTTACTTAAACTTATAAATTTATTTTGTTCTTATTATGATGATGCGTAATTCTACATCAGCTTTGTCTAAACTGTAGTAAAGACCCTTCTCTCTTTTTGTTTCTGAATGATAAATGATACACATCAAAATGTTTTTTTTCTTACCAGACAGACTGCTATGCATGGGTCAAAGTTTCCAATTCCATAGTCCTCTTGAAGGAGTCAAACATATGTCAGCATTCACACTGACGATCAAAATTCAGCATGGAGATAAACTCACTGTCAATTGGACTGGCCTTCCATTGTCAACCATTTCTCAAACACACCCCAACATTTTGCTTGTGTTGCTCCCCACTTGCTGATTGCATCTTTCATGTCAAAGCAGAAAGCAATTTTTCTTTCAGCTATGAATCATCCCAGCAGATCCATTTCAGAGTTAGAAATAATAAATTGAAGCCTTGGACAAAAATAAAAAAAGGTTGTGTGCATTCCCTTGAGGTTGCTTCACTTCTAATTGCTTAAACCTGGGTTATAACTGTACAGACTTGCTTGTAAAACAAGATCCATTCACATATCCCAAGATGCTTGGAGTTACTCTGTTGTTATTGTTGTTGTTATTTCTTGGTGTCAGAAAAGTAATGACTGGAAGGTTGTTAACATTTAACCCTGGTTGTGTTTTATGTTCTTTTTGCTGTTAGTTATATTGTTCAATATTTCATATTGCATGCTGTAAATCCCAAGAACAAAGATACACTGTGATTGTAATGCTGTAAGGCAAATAATATTGTGTTTTTCAACCTATGTGTTCATTTATCAGATCAACAGGTTGAGTGGAACGGATGCAAGGGGCACACAGTACCTTAGTGGAATCCTTAGTGGAATAGTTCCCAACTTGGAAGTAATTCTTAGTTTTAGTTATAAACTGTAAAGTGTGTGTGTAGATATATATATATATATATATATATATATATATATATATATATATATATATATATATATATATATATATATATACACACACACAGCCTTTCACATGTGGTAGTGCTCAAAGTATTCGAGGCTCCACAGATCAAATCACAGAAGAGGAGCGTAAGACTTAATAAAAAAATTAAAATAGATATATTAAAAAAAATCTGTTGAAATCCATTGAGAGCATCAGTGACATTTCAGCTTGTTTATGTCAGTAACAGCAGTATGAACAAAGTTGTTTTTAAGATGTTTTAGTCTACATTTAGGGACTAAGAACCTCCATCTGGAGGGATTAAGCTGAAGCTCTCTGTGACAGGGATGAAAGTCTTCTTTTAAAACAGAAGAGGCTATCTGCTGTACCTGTCTGACGTACACTGTGATTGGGATAAAATGTTTGAGACAGACGTCACAGATGTTTGTAACAAAAAAAAAATTATTAATTAAATTTTTTTTTTTTAACTTTTTCTATCTTTTAATATGCTGTGAAAGTGGAAAAACTGTAAATGTGAAAAGCTTTAAACTAATACTTTAGTTCAATTCAATAACTGTAGAATTATGCCATTCAAGGTGGCATGTTAGTTCAAATTTGTTCTCTTTGTAGACTTTTGTTTTTTGGTTGAGGCATTGCATGTTTGGACAATTATTCCCTCTGGTTTTGGATGCTGTGCAGATGGAAGGATTTTTGCTCTAACTTTTTTACTTTTGGACAGTTGTTTTACAGCTAGGAGCAGCTTATTACCATCTCAAAAACTCAAATAATACCTGAACCATGACCCTAAATCCCAGAGGAAAGGAGGCATCATGGATGCAGAGCAGGACCAAAGAGCAGAGAAAGAAGGAGGAAGTTCAAACCATTTCTTCCATTGATCACAAGAATCATATCTCTGCCCTACAGTGTTGACACTGTAAACAAGTTCCATCTGAAGAAACATAACTCCAGAGCATGTTAATATTATCACCATGTTTCAGTGTGTATGTTGTCTCCATGTATTGTACAGTGTTGTTTTTCAAAAAAAAAAAAAAAAAAAAAATTTGTGGCCAACAACTGTATTTTCATCAAGATCATAATATACTTTCCAGCAAGGGTTTGGAAGATTCTAGCTGGTTTTGGCTGTGCAGTATTGAAGCTATACGCACTGGGATTCAAAACCCTGGGGTCTTTTGCATGGAGATTTAATTTTCTCTCTATGCATGTTTGGATTCTCTCTGCGTATTCCAGTTTGCTACCACTGTCCAAAAACATGCATGTTAGGTTAATTGACATCTCTAAATTGGTCTTGTGAGTGAGTGTGTGTGCATGGTTGTTTGTTTTGTGTCTCTGTTTTGCCCTTTGATGGACAGGTGACCTTTCCCATCTGTCACCAACCCCCAGAATCTTGTATTTTGAAACTTTCATAATTCCAGATTTGTGACATGAGCTAACAGTTGTCCTGTCAACACATTGTCCCACCCATGCTGTGGATCTCTGCAGTTACTGTGTAACTCTTGGGTGCTTCTCTGTGGTTCTTACTCTGGCCTGTACATTTGGAAGGATAGTACTGTCTTGTTAGATTTGTAGTTGTGCCATATTGGATTATATTTCAGGGTATCAAATTAAAGTAGTCATTTGAGTATGAATGCATGCAGCACTTTTCAGAATTTTTTATAAATGGGAAATTGTACTTCCTTTGAACTTGTTTTTTTTTTTTTTTTTCGTTTTTCTTCCACTTCACATGTCTGCACTGCTTTGTCTTGGTCTGTAAGGATATCAGTAAAAATGCACCGAAGGCACTTAAAGCTTACATGTTTTTTATGTGAAAGTTTTTTCCCATTTTAAACATGAGGGAGAGAAATGCTAATGCCTAAAAGAAGTGAACTGATAACATGGCTTGCTTTAAACATAAAACCATAAAGCTGATCTGATGGATTTAAAGAAACACAACATCCATCAACTTGTCAACACAGATGCTGGCATGCTGAGATTTAGTAAGAACTTATAAAACTGAAGCTTCACAATTTGCTTACAAGTCACTGTCCCATTGTGACACTATCTCTTTTCTAAAATTGCTTTGTCTTTTTTTGGGTTGTGAGGACTGGAACCAATCCCAGTTGTCACAGGTTGATAGGTGTGGCACACTAAATGATCACAGATGTCGACTTTTGAGAACAAACAAAGAACATTACACAAAGCATAACAAATAAAAAACCATGACATTTCAAACAGTAAATAAACAAGACAAAGACCTTTTTTGCCTTTTCATTTTGCTTTAGTTGTTAAATGATCTGTGTTCTAAAATGATGGTTTGTCTGTGGTTTTGATGTTGTCCAACCCTGAAAGAATCCATCAAAGACCAAGTTTTGGTGAGCACAACTTTAACACTAATTACAAACATTTCTTACTCAGATCTGGGTAATTTCACTTGGACATTACTGTCAGTTTCACTTTTTACTACTGAGCACACATGGCACTCATAGGTAGCCTTTTGTTCTTTGTGTAGTTGACTTTAAAATATTTGAACTCAGCTGGATAAAGCAGAAGGTTGTTCACTTCTCCTATTGGGTCATGTTCAAGAATCAAATGTTTAGATGTCAAACAGCCTATCCTTTCAGAAGATTCACCAGCTGTTAATCCTAGCATGTAATTGTTTCTTTTCCTTATCAGCACATTTACACTAGCAAACTGATAAATCTATGCTTATGGATTCAAATGTCACGCTTACGCGGCCTGGTTTTGCTCTTCATTTATTTCAAATTAGCTCGTTATTTTTATCCTTTGGGGGATGGAATTCAATTTCTTGTTTCACTCTGATTTCTGTTTAATGAGCATTATGGATTTGTCTTAATCAAATTGTCCTTCACCATGAAAGTGACTGTTTTGGAAATAGTTATGCCACTGAAAAGTAGACACAACTTGCATCCACTTTGATTAACTGAGCAAATGGATAAAAATATTTAAATATACCTTGTAGAATATCTTGTATTAGTCATTCCTGTTTTATTTCTCTAGCATCAGTATTGCCTAGGGGTTTAAAACATAAATGCTTCCAAGTTGGTGTAGATCCATGCTTACAAGTGCTAAGGAATATGTCTATTAAGTCTGTTAAAAGCTAGAAATCTTTATTCTTGCCCTCTTTCTCATAGTTTTTATGTAGCTCCTTTGTGGTTAGAAGGACAACAAATATTTTTTAAAGCTCTATCTTTACTCTGCATGTTCCATGACCTAGGAGATAAGTACCACACATCAGGGCTCTGTGTTCGTATTAATTTTCAAATGTGAAAAACAGGAATAATCTTTTAGTTCCGTTCCTTGGAAGGAGGAACATCTTATCCTGCTCTCTCATCCTAATTTGATAGTTTTACTGGTTAAGTTATTTAATATACTCAGTTTTTATAATTACTCTTACATTGTCTACCCTCATAGCTGAATTCCTTCAGATTTAAGGACTGTGGGATTTTTAATTTTACTTTACTTTTTGCCCTATTTTTTCTACTTCCAAGATAAACAAGAGCAAAATGCCTCTTGTCGACACCGGGGACATTCATAGTATTATACAATGACTTCAATCGATAGAACTGAGGGTTTCCCGACTGGAGGTAAATATCGAGATCAACACAGGTTCTACAAATGAAACAATTCTACCAATGTCTCAAAACAACAAACCGCCTCAAGACACAGCTCACCCACCTGGAACTGTTTTGGAGCTCAGCATTTAGATCTGGCTAGACGTCTAACGGGACGGAGCCTTTACTTAGATGATTCAGCATGGCCAGCATTGAGCCAAAACATCCCCTCATCAACACCAGCACCAAAGAAAAAAACAGCAAGATGCTGGAGCTGACATGATTCCACCTTTCTTGACACCGATACCAATCAGCCAGCTCAAGCCATAACACATCCCGTCATGTCTCCAGCTGGAAACCCACTAAACTTTCAGATTGAGCCCCCCATTTAAAGCAATCTCAAATTGAAGAACAATCTACCACCAAGTCATTTAAACTGGTTCTGCTAAATATAAGGTCATTATCAACAAAAGGACTTCTGGTTCATGACTCCATCAGTGGGCATACAACATTGTGTGTTGTTCACAACACCAGACAATCCATCCTCACTTACAGCAGCACTCCACCTGGGACAGCCCCCAAACAAATTGCCACCACACCCAGAGAGCATAGCCTCAATGAAACGAGTTACTCCAGTACATAAAACCACAGCACAACACCAAGGCTAGCCCCATATGGTGAGCTCAACAGAACACGCTCATAGGCCCAAAAATGAAGTTATGAAGCCCAGGAGCAGACTGCACAGACCACCAACAGATCACATCCAAGATAGGGTTGCCATCCTTCCAGCAGAGAGGAACAAAGGATCACATCCAAGATAGGGTTGCCATCCTTCCAGCAGAGAGGAACAAAGGATCACATCCAAGATAGGGTTGCCATCCTTCCAACAGAGAGGAACAAAGGATCCTCCCACTGATTCAGAGAATTCACCAGATGAGCCACTAAACCTAACCCCACTAACATCCCCAGATTACTGCCTAAGACCCATGATCCCACACTGGCTTAAAACCTTTCCACAACCACCACACACTCTGCAAATGCTACATTTCCCTATATATGAGATGAAGGCCACACCCTTCAATATAAACAATCAACAATTGCTCACTGCAGGCATCAGCAGGGCATACTTTATCCAAAACCTGTGAAAAATTATCCACAAAACCTGGGATCCATGCATCTCCAGTAAAGGCAAAACAAATGCAAAAACAGTCATTCAATATTGTTGAATGATTGTTGAGTTAAAACACCCAATGACTTGAAGAAATTTTCAACACACATCTGTTAGTGTGAGATACAGGCAAAATTACAAATCATAGCCAAACATTTAAGTCTCTCCATCTTCTTCTCCACTGAACTTAAAGCTAACTCTTCCTCCTCTTTGACTAACTATCCCACTATTATCCTAAAGAATTTCCCAGCACACTCCACTGCATAAGGTTGTTTTTTCCATGTCCCTAGCCCACTCCTCCCCCTCCTGACACCTCTTTTGGGCCGGGATGTCCAGCTCCACCTCCTCAATGGCCCTCTCTGCACTGCGACACTCCAGAATTTCCTTTGCCTGCTGCTTGACTGCTAATCGGGATTGGTGGGGAGGAACGAATGGCTGTGAGACATGGTTTTCCTCTTGAGCCCATAGAACTAGGCCAAGGTCACTCGTATCACTCTTTCGCTGCCACTGCCCACAGCCAGCGGCAACAAAGAGAGAGTGAGGGGTGCAGGACTTAAAGGAAAGAAAGATAAGGCTGCTGCTGTGCACTGCTCTGCAGTCAAATGAGGTTTTGTGAATTGAAGAAAACATTACTCAATAGCAAAGCAGTGGTTCATTTTATTTTTCAAATTAGCAATTAGATGGAAGGCACCAAAATATTATCATCTTATGAAATGCCTATTTATCCTTTTTGATGAAATATTCAGGCATGTCAGCGTGCTTGAGCGTGAGCCCATAGGTAACCTATTTTCTGCTCTCTCCTTGATCAACACTCATCAATAATTCACTCATGGCCCATTAGTTTTGTGAGAAATGCCAGAGAGCAACTTAAACTCGTCAGGAATTAATTTCTTACTCACTGTGTGCTAAAACATATGGCACAGAAACGGCTCTCATTGAGCGTTTAGAGAGGCTTCACTGAGCAGAATAGTTACACCACACACTTAAAAGGGAAGCGGCTTGCAGTTGACCTTGAGGCAATATTTATATCAATTCTAGTCCAGTTCTACATTAGATTGTTGGTAGTGAGTGATTGGAGAGCCCCACCCCCCTCTTGCCCAATCAAACTCATTTGGAAGAAGGATCTCATTGGATAGCAGTCAGGGATTGTTATCATGTAAAACCATTCAGTGGCCCATTTCCTCTCCAAGAACACATTGTGTTTTATTCTAAAATAAGTTGATGGAGACTGGAATGAGGATCTCTGTCTCAAAAAGCACAAAGCATTGACATCAACAAGATTGTTCTTGTTCCAGCTCATTGGTCTTGCTGTAATTTGCTCTCCTTGGCATTGCCCCCTCCTTCTCTGACACAAGATGGTGTTTCAGAAATCATGGCTGGTATTCAAGCCAGTGTTCACACATTTGACATTCTCTGTCAAGAGCCTGGAGACTTTGTTGGATTGCTTGGTAAAAAGCAACTGTGATCTTAAAAATGCAGCACAGTGGTGAAAACTGACACACCTGAATAGAATGAGGCCTGTGGTCAGACACAAAGTTAATGATATTTCATTGAATGCTTGGTTGTAGACATCAGCTATTTTATGAATCCTAGCCACAGGCAGGCGTCTCTGCCAGCCTTTTTTTTTTTTTTTTTTTTTTTTTTTTTTTTAACCTTTCTCTCCATACCCTCTCTCTCTAACATAATCTGACTCTTTGTGCTCAAAGTCTCAAATTTCAACATATTATGTAATCCCTTTCTAAGTATTCACACAAACAAAATGGTTTCTGATTAGGTCACTTATAGTTTACACGTTTTCTTATCATAAGAAAGTATATTGTCATATTTCGGTTATGCTGGCTGGGTAGCAAGTAGTCAAACATTAGTAGCAAAATTTAAGTCCTCTAAGTCTGAGGGCATGATCATCAACTGGAAAAAGGTTAGCTGTCCCTCCTCTTTGGGGGGTCAGTGCCTACTTTAACTGAAAGAGTTTAAGTTCTTGGTGGTTTAGTAAGAAGTTGTAGTTGTAAATGGATGTACAAAGTGGGGATTGTTTGCATTCACGTGGGCATAGTTTGACTGTTGCTGTGACAAAACAACAGAACTTGGTGAAAGGATTAAATATTACAGTACAAAAGGCCAATGCAGGTTAAACATTTGGTTTGCCATGTATTGGGGTACTTTTGGGATATATTTAGTGCATGGTAAGTCTGTGCTGTCATTGATATCCACCATTCTCAATTTATCTTTAGATATACATTGATGTTATGAGATAATTGCTGAATAAATGGCAACAAAAGAAAAGAGGGACCTAATTTTAGGGTTGTGAAGATTTGTAACATACAGATTCAGTACAAAAATTTAGAACAAATCACAGTTTCCATGTCTTATATATGGGATGCTGTTGCCTAAACAAAGTCAATTCAAGACAGACCCAAATATCTGAAATTATAGTTTATATAATTATAGAGGTTTATTCTGTTCAGTGACTCTTTATATACAGTATAGGTTGTGAGCTGTGTTGTAGGATATGTTTTTTACAGTCAAACTATTAGGCTTGCATTATTAATTTTAAAATATGAGTTACAAATAGATATCCCATCAGTACAGGCAGCTAAACCTAATTCTGGATTACAACAGTTTAGCCTAAAGAAATAAACTTTGTTCATTTAGGAGCTGTGTGGGGAATGAGAGGGGAAAAAACAACTGAATAAACTGTGCAACGGATGTAATTAGGTTGTTTGGAAGGTATGTGGTGAAAATGTTATTTACCTGCCGTTGACGTGAAATAAAAAGCACTATAAAGAACTGTAACTCTAATTTTAATGTGTTGTGCTTTTTTATTGTTAGCAGCTGGAGTAAAGGAAAAACTTTCAGACTTTAGATTCATGACAGTCACATGTGCTGCAAATATTTAAATCATTTTTCACAACACTTTTATTAGGTCTCTATACCACCTCAAAAAATATTTTCAAATTTATGTAAAAAATAAGTCTTTTTTTCTTCTTTTTACACTTTTTGTGTCTTCTTGACCACCTGCTTTCTTCAATATTCTTTTCTCCTCATCTCTTTAAGTCTTCCCAAGAAAACGTTTAAATGATAAATGAACTCAAATTTAAGTTTCCAGGTATTCGGCTTATAAAGCTAGATCTTAATAAACACATTTATTTGATGTATATTCAGACTTTAAGAATTTTTTTTCGATTTAAAATTACATCCATCACAATCCTGGTGTCAAACCTCAAGGTTGTGGACTAATCCAAAGCTTCTCATTATAACACATGATGAAAATGACATTTTCTCTGTCCAATTTGCATCAAAAGTAACCATTCCTTTTAAGCAACATCTTTGTCTTTGTCACACACAGCCTTTTTTAACACAACATTTGGTATATTTATTTGAATTTGAAGTTTGGACATAAGTACTTTAGTTGCTAAACATACTGTTGCTTTCGACAATATGTTTGTGCTTTTCATCAAGAATACTACAACAGAAGGGAACTAATTTAATTTACCCCAGACCTGGTATCAGTCCCAATGTTTAATGGTTCTGAGAAAGTCTAGAAATATGCAGATAGATGTCCTACACGCAGCTTTCTTGTACAGTCTGATGATCACTCTTTAGATTTAAAAAAATTACCTTTTTGTTTCAAATCTGCATGTAAATATTATGGTCAATTTATTTCATTTTGCCACATGATGTTCTGTAATAACTGTTTTAATGAGATGTAACACGCTTTGCATTTTCTTACTACATTTGAAGCCATGCTGAGTCAGTCTAAAGGCAAAAATTGTAACCAATGTGAGAATTAAACAAAGTGAATCAAAATAAGCAGCTGTATTTGGTGGTAGCTTAAGTAACACAAAGAGTATGCTGACATTTCATAAAAGACACTGGCTCCATACGTTGCAACACTGACAAATGTCAAGAGATGGGTGGTGTGGGAACACGAAGCTGGAGGCAAAAAAAAAATCAAAGTTAAAGCTTGTAAAATGACATACAGTCTTCTTTAGTGGAATGTTGAGGATTCACTGTACACTGATTAAAAATGACTTTTAAGGGTAGTAAAATTTACTAGGCATATTAGGCCTAAACAAGGTCTGTTTGACCCCTCCAAGACAGCGGGAGGGTTGTTAAGGGAATTCTCAGTTGATTGATATAAATTTCTAATAAAATTTTAAAATAAAAATAAATTCTTAATGATTTAAAAATAACGTAACAAGTGGCTTGGTGGCTTTAACTCTTAGTAAGTCACCAATGACATATTTACAAGCCAAATTTTCAATACCATCATTATGTCTGTATGTATGTTTAAGCTATCTGTTAAACTTAAACTATATTCTGAAAGAGGAGAAGTTGTGCTTTACCACCATTTTTTTTTTTTTTTTTTTTTGCTATTACTCCTGCAGATGCAGTAAGCCCACAAAACAGTACCTTTATGATAGTGTGTTTTAAGGAGAGGATTATCAATGGTCTTGACTTTGATGATTTTGGTGGTCCACGGTGATGGAGAAGATGGAGAAGATCCTGTGGATGTATGTAGCTACTGTGAGGAAGGGAGATGCCAGGGTGTGGTAATACAGCCAGAGCGTGTGCACTGCTTTTGGGACTGATTTATACCCTCAATCTTGCATAAACTCTACCACTGCGCAACACTTCCTTTCAAAGAGTTTTCTTGGAAGTGGATGGGATAAAGCTGTCCCCAAAAGTGCAAGGACTGAAATTAAAGTTGCTTTCATAGTACTGAACAGTTATAATTTTTTTTTTACAGCTTTTGCACATACAATGTCCCATGTAATGTTTAAATGCATTAAGGTTTGATAGTGCCAGTTTTAGTGTGGCAAATGCACTGTTTTCAATTTAAAACAAGGTGAATTTTTATTATTAATCTGCAAAATCATTGTTAATAGGCTACAATCCTGTTCATTGGAAGTATTTAAGTTTTAAAAAGTGTTCAAAGACTGCTGTATACTCTATATTCATGTTTAGATTTAGTATATTTTACTACCCCCAAAAGCCATTTTTATCAGTGTACATTGGTATCTTTTGTGTCCACTGAGTGAAAGCTCAGAGAATAGTTTGTGGGGTTTAAATGGTGTCAGTTGATATAAATATATCAGAACATGAATGTGCATGTCATTCATTTAATATGCAGAATTTTGTTAGTTTATTTGTAAAAAAAAAAAATAATAATAATCAAGTCTAATGTATTTGTAAAGTGATTTATCATAAGTGTATTATCTGGTAGTATTATCAAAAGAAATTGAGTATGATTTATTAATCTTTAAAAAGTAAAACACTGAAATACAAATAAGTAATTTCAAGCTACAAAAAAGTAAAATATTTACTTAATATTCTCATGTAATCAAAAAAATGAGTAAGATTTACTAATCTTTAAAAAGTAAAACACTGAAATAAATAATTTTAAGTTACAAAAATTAAAATATTTACTTAATATTCTCATGTAATTGATCTTTTGTTATGAAAAAAATCTTTCGAGTTTATTTATTTTGATTAAGTACATGTAACAAGATTTAAATGAACTAAATAAAATTTACCTAATTTATTCAAAAATCTTTAGCTTTCTGCTTAATACATTTGACTAGATATAAATGAGTAAGGTATACTTGAATTCATGCAATTTAAATTTACTTAAAAAATGTAAGTGTAAATTGTTATGAGGATTTTTTTAAAGTCAATCTTACTAGTTAGTTTTTTCAGTGTAGCATACATAAAATATAGAGGGCATCGAGATGTTATTTTTACTTTGACCTTAATTAAATAATATTCTTAGAATTAGCTATAGGAATATAATTACTAAAAATTAGAATCATAAAAGTAATTCAAAGTGAAAAAATGTTTGCTTGAATCTTGTAGTGATGTTATATTTAGTTATAAACCCCTGCTTCCTTTGAGCGGTACATGATCTTTCCTGACATTTCCTGCTGTGTCCTTCAGCGGTTCTTTCAGACAGATTTGACAGATATGACGAGACTGAAGACAACAGAAAGGCATCAGATGGACATGACATTGTGAAGGACTTCATAATCAGAGTGCAGCTTAGACAGGTAAGAAGAACAGCAATAAAAAATTGGGGGAGGAGGGAGACTCACTAAAATATTACAGAAGACTATCCACCTTTTATGTCTCTTTTGTCATTTAGGGTTCAAAAGAGGAAAGATTTTTTTTCAGAGTTTTTTTTAAAGATCAAGGAAATCAAGGAGAATAAAAAGGTTATAACCCCAGATTTAAACTAGCCCAAACTCTGGTGTCCATGATGAAGCATAAAATGTCTATTCAAAAGCTAGCCTTTAATATGACTCCTCCAGGCTTCTACTGTTGACCTATGAGGTTGTGCCCCCTATTTTCCTTCTGCTTTAACCAGTTTTAAAGGAGTAAAAGGTGATTCAAATGACTACTACTATTTGACTTATTCGATTCAGGTGTGTTTGACCAGGGAGTCATCTAAAACGTGCAGGATGCCAGCTCTTAAAAAATGGAGTTGTCTATCCCCAGTGGTCAATTCAGTCCAAATAAACAGACAGATTCAGTTACATACATTCCAGTTTGATCCCTGTTCTAAATGCAGTCAAGTCCATTTTATTATGCCAATTTGTAAAGTTTTATATTAGAGTAAACCCAGTTAATTGCTTCAAGTCACTGACTTTGCACAAATCCCCTCCTCCTGAATGAGTATGTGGCAGCAATGAACTGTTGATTGCACAGAATTGTTGGCTTTGCAGCAGTCCTCCATACTAAACATGCATGTTACAAGAGTAAAAAGGAAAGACTTGCTTTTATTAGAAAGAAACCTCCAGCAAAACAGGGATTGGTGTAAGCAGCCATCTGCACACAAAAGCATACACACAAAAACAATGCAGCACTGATCCAGGAGTACTTTTAATGTTAGAAGGAAAAAAGTATAATTTGTAAGGGTTATGTCCATGTATACATTTTAGTATTTGTAAATTAGAAATCATCTTGTGCACCCAATTTAGGTTTTAGTTGAAAATCATTGAAGTTGTATTATCATTTCACCTAGGGGAAAAATATTGTTCAAATAAATCATTAAAAGCACTAATTTTATATAAAATTAACGGCAGTGGTGAGTCAATGTAAACCTCTGACCTGAACTGTTTCCATACCAATAAGTCATAGGTGGTTATTAGCAACAATTACATAATGTGTGGCACAGTAAATAAACAAACCCTCTCTTTATATTTGTTGGAAAACAAAAAAAATAAAGCTTTTTTGAAGGGCAGTCTTGATAATGAGGTGCCAAAAAAGAAACGTGATCAAAGCATCAACAAAACATTCTTCTGTTGAAGACACTCCCCCATCACTTGGAATGGTTCAGGCGTGAAGCTGGTGAACAGCTTGCAGGGCTCCTACAGGGTGGGATTTCACAGCCTCCCTTCGTGCTGTTTTGGTTTTGAAAATACAGCTGTCAAATGGGCAAGTGGAAGACTCACCAGATCACAAAGAAGGCAGCAATCAGTTTCACTTTGCTATTGCATGCAGGTGTAATTCATTTCTGCCACTGGTAAAAATGCCAGAGTAATCTGATCTCAAATGAAGCTGATTATTTCTAGATTTACCCAGGACATGTATAGTGAAGAGAATGGTATTTTGATTAGATGAGACAGAAGGTGGCGCGATTCTTGAAACAATTTTTGGCGATAATGCTAATGAAGCTGCAACCTGAAAAGTGAAATAAATTACTTTTTTTCTGGGGTCCAAGAAAGTAAAATCTAAACATGAGTGAAAAATAATCACATTTTATCAGTGAGTCTATGCTTGAGTGATGCATTTTTGCTGGTGGGAATATTAGTTATGGATCTCAGCTCATGAATCTTCCTGATTTGACATGAACTTTTAAACAAGCAAGTCCTTGAGCAAGACTACAGACTATGAGCACTTTTGAGTTAATTAGCGGTATGCATCATATGTCCTTTACTCCACCTACTTATGGCTGAGGCAACACATTAATTGGGTCAGTGAATGACTTTGTGGTGGCAGAATGTCACAATAACTCTTTTCATGTTCATCAAAGATCAAGCTACCAAAATGGGAGTCAGCGTTTTATCAGAGCAGTCAAGCATGTACTGTACCAGTAAAGAGCCCCAGCTGTGGCTGGTGGCAAAAGTCCTCACTGACGAAGGTTTCGAGTTAACTTAATTCACAAAAAAATGAGCACCACAGAAGTAAACATGAAACTGAAGTAGTTTCTCACATGCAACCAACCACAAACACACGTCTGTTGACTGAATCTGTACTGATGCGCTAGTTATAATTAGTGGACAGATGCAATAATATTCCCTTTGACTTCTATCCATGCAGGCATTAAAATACTACCATTAACGTCATTACCACCATGAAAACAGATCACCAAGTCATATTGAATTAGGGGTAATGTACCAGCCAACAGGGCACCCGGCTGAAATGCCAGCATGCTGTTCTCCGCTCAGTCTTCCAGGAGGTCTAATCTAGCAGCCCACTCACAACCCTGAAACACTTGCTGTTGTCACAGAAATGGATCTGCTTTTACTGATGTGCTCAGCTCTTTTGTGTATGTGAGTGTGTATCCGTGTGTATATGTCTGTTTTCTTAAATTGGATTAATTGAAGTAATAGGAGGTTGTCTCACCCCCCTGCCACGCTTTTTATCTCACACTAATTGCTCTCCTCTTCCCTGCCTCTATCTGTCGCTCCACCTTCACGCAGTATTTGTGTTTGTCTCTTTCTTCCACTCTCTCTGTTAAACTTCTACACATATGTCCAACTTTCTCCTGTGTTTTTACTATTTGCTATCCATGCTCTGCACAGTAAGCCATAATGGAAGTTAGCACAGCTCATAATAAATTGGGACATAAAATGTAACAAGCAAGAATAACCACCCATTATAAGAATTTGTGAAACTTGTTTCCATGGTGAATGCACAGATGAATTACCAAAATACTTGAATGTTTACAGTAAATTATTTTAGCCAGTCAGATGTAATGTTTCCAATACAGTGAAAAGCAAAAACTCAGGCTATACACTGGACCAAACATCCAAAATAATTTGAATTACTTCTTCAAAGATAGAAATAGACTTACTTCTACTGCCTTACTGGATGTATTGATGAATGATGAGGATCAGGATAACATGAGTTCAAGATTTTGAGGATGTGGCACTGAGGAGACTCTTGAAGAACAAAGTCTGTAAAGATTGGTCTGAGTTGTTGCCACAGGAATCAATGAAGAAACCTGAAATCCACTTAGTGCGCACTGTTTTATCACAATGTCTTATTGTGAGAGAGGAATGCATTATTGAAGTAAATAAAACTACAGAAAAATACAATCACAAGGGCCTTCAGAGAGAGCCTTTCTATTCTAAAGAATTGCTTTCCAGTAAGATCCTGAAAGAGGTACAGTGACCTCAAGCATACATTTAACAAACCAAACAAATGGAAGAGACTTACCAGCCACTAAAGTAGGTACACCTGTTTAATTGCTTGTCGATAACTATAGCAAATTAGTCAAGCAAATAAGAGCAATTATGTGCCTTTTGGCATCTACATTTGGTGAAGATGACTTTAAAGCATTAGAATGTGAAAGAAAGGGGATTTAAGTGAGTTTGTACCTGGTATGGATGTTGGTGTCAGTCTGGCTAGGCTGAGTATCTCAGAAACTGCTGATCTACTTGAGTCTTTGCATGCAACCATATTGTTGTGCAGTTGTGTGGACAGAAATGCATTGTTGATTATTTTAGAGGTCAGATGCTTTCAGATGACAGAAAAGTAACAGAAGCTCAATTAACTACTTGTCACAAACCTTGAGGTACATGGGCTACAGCCACCCTTGACAGCAAAGAACATGAAACTATGCTGACAGTTTCAACAGGCTCTCCCATTTTGGACGATAACAGACTGGAAAACCCCTCCCTGGACCAGTGAATCTCATTCAGATGGTAGGGTAGGAATTTGGCATGAAGAACAATAAAAGCAAGCATCAGTGCTGCCTTGTTTCAGTGATTCTGGCAGGTGGTGGTATATACCTCGAACTGGTTTCCTGACCATGCCAATGTATTCAATATACTACACAGTCACCAAATCTCAGTCCAATAGTGCATGTGGAATGAAGTTGAGCAGAAGATTCCCATTATGAATATGCAAATGCATGATGCTATCATGTAAATATGGCCCAAAATCTGTGATAAATATTTCCAACACCTTGTCATAAAGAATTGAGGCAGTTCTTCAGAGAAAAGGGGATCCAACCAGTTCCAGGAAGGTGTTCCTATTAAATTGACCAGTGAGTGACAAAGGATGAGGATTGCAAAGACTAGTGATGTAGTAATAAAAAAATGGAAAAGTTGCTTAAATATTCAAAAGGGGCAGTCAGAAACTGCTGATGGAAAGGTGCAAGAAGTTTAAAGAGAGCTTCAGGAAACATATAGAAGATCAAACTGCTAATGCTATTGATGTAAAATACTAAAAATAGGCTCATCAAGGTAGAACTGGGGCACCTGCTCACACCTAAGGTCAATTTAACATTGTTAGATAATATTACGTGCATGCTCTTTTGTGGGGGGTCGCTACAGGATTTTGTTTCTGTTTATGGATGCACTGAAATGAAGAATTTAGGGCAAAATTCAATATTGCTATTATGGACGAAAAATTTTATTTAGCAATACTTTATGCATTTTTCTACTCTACCCTTTCAACACCATGAAAAAATGACCACACCGCTGACAATTACTTTTCTGCTTCAGTTAAACACCCCAAAGTCCTTCGCAACATCACTGTCGCATGCCCAAACACCCTCTTCTACCCCTCCTGAAACCTCCATCTTGTTGTCAATGACAACAAGATGGAAATAAACATTGGTTGTTAATATTGGCCCAGTCTTACTTATGGAACAAATATCGATTTTCTCACACACTTAATTTGTTAATTGGTCTCTCTAAATTATCCTAACAGTCCTGTGTTTGTACTGTGTGAGAAGTAGGGTTACCGGAAGAGAAGTTCTTAAAGATGCTAGCTAAATTAAAACAGTCTTGCCTTTTAATATGAAAGGGCACAGATAGCTTACCTAGACATAAAGATTCAAAAATGGTGGAAACAGATCAACTTTCATCAATACAAAAATTTGCAACTTCTAGAGATTTTGAATGTTTCAACATCTTCATCCCATAAGAATAGAAACGGTTTAAGCATTTTGGTTCACCGGAACGATTTAAAGAGTTTACTACTGAGCTTTGGCACAAGAGGAAAGCAAACTACTTAATCCTCTTTGAGTTCTTATTCTTAGCTATTTAACTAGCTGCTATGTGAGTTTACAATGTTTCTTTTTTGAACAGATGGAACAAATAAAACTCATTTGTGCATATTTTAGATTTTATTAAAAATAATAGGTATAGCTTAATCATTTTGTGATTCTGGCAACTTCATCCACTGTACCTTGAGAAACAAAACCTTTTGAGGAAATTTAATGTTCAGAGATACTCTCTATCCAACAGGCAAAAATGCCATTTGTATCACAAGCGATCATTTTCCTTCCATCTCAACTACAATATATTATGTTTTGTCACTTTTTGTGTTTGTAACATATAAAATGTGATAAAATTCAATGGCCAAGGGTCTGTAGAATTTGTCATAAATTTTATGCTTTATTAATATAGCACTCCTACTGGAATATTATAGCCACAAGGAAGCACTGCTGTTCAGCGAATAAAAAAACATCCCTAGTACAAACCTGACTACATATCCTTTAATTGCGGTTTTTACATATAAAAAACCAGATCATGTAACTGTAATAGACTGCCAGTGATGCCCTCAGGTTCCTCGTCATGCTTGTCATATACAAGCGATGTGCATGCTGCATCAGGCCTTTATGAGCACCATGGTCCATAATTAACTAGATCACTTGTAGGTAATCAGGTTAACAAAGGAACTTTGTTCTGTGTGTAGCCAATGGAATAAAAGAGCAACAGTCCAGGAGTAGTTTCATGTGGTATATAACCTGCAGGAGAAAAGAGGAGCTTGATAAGAGAGAACCATCAAACTCAAATTAGTTGTTCTCACCTCTTGTCTCTCGTATTGAAAGGCTTCTGTTGGCATGAATGGGAAGAAGGTTTATGATTTTTAATGTCCAGATTTTCCCAATTCATGCCAGAGACTGTGGAACAGATTTATGTTCCCACTTTCTGACACCCTCTGATAGGTAGAAATGAGTTATAGTTAATGACTGAGGAGACTCCTGCTGGCCAAAGGCTCCATAAATTCTGCACTGGGCCATGTCACACTGCCCACACAAGTTCACTCTTGCTTATTAATAGTAATTTGTCCACCTTGTGTTTGATGCAGTGCGGCTCTGGCTGGCCAGTCCACTGCAGGCCGCTCCCCTCTGTATTCCACTCAAGGTTCAGTGTTGCTTTCTGAAAGCTGTAGAATGGTTTGAGGGCTACACTGACACCTGCTGGTTACCAACTCAGCCTCCAGTCGATGAATCTCTTTCCCCATTAACCCGTGCAATGATCCTCGCACTGAATTGATGATATGAATGTAACACAGCTCACACTGCACACCCCTGTGGATGTATTCATATGGTGATTTGACCATTAGCCTATGACTTTAGACAAATGGAGCCCCATTATGGAGATGTTAAGGGGGAGAGCAAAGCCTTCAAGAGTGGTTTAGAATTTCCCTTAGGATATTAAATCATGCCTTACTTTTAGTTATTTGTCTTTGAAAAACCAGCATTGCCTTTAATGAATTACAAGTTTGAGGTGAGTGAGTGATTCCCTGCGCTGGTAACAATGTCTTACTCAAACTTAAAAAAAAGAAAAAAATGGCCTCACTCTGAATATAGAACATTTTCCCCAAGACTGTTCAAATTTAAGTATTTTTTTCCTCTTCTAAAACATTGTCCCCTGGCAACTTCTGCACTGTCTCTTTGAGTCATTTTAATAGTTGAGAAAATGCAGTATTAATGTGTGTAAATGAGTGTGTGTGTTGTTTGATTCCTAGACTGGCAATGTAAGTATGCAGGTAGTTTCAAGCTATTTCTCCCCTGAGGCCTCTTCATTGCTACATTTGATTTTGCACTCCCCCATCATCTTTTTAAGCAATCATTTTCTCTCTATGCTTGCACACTCGTGCACACACACACACACACACACACACACACACACACACACACACACACACACACACACACACACACCCTCCCGCCAGGTGATATTAAGTTAGCCTCTCTGAGGCAGAGCAGTAATATCTGCCTGTCATCACGGGTCTGTTCAATAAAATCAGCAGGATTATATTGACACAGAGGATTAAATTATTTTACATGAGAGATTATAAATCCTCCAAGGGTATCTGGCTTTGTAAATTGCTATTAACACTTAATTCAATCTTATCTCTATTTTAATGCATGTCTCCTCCACAAGCCCACATTAACATAATTTTATGCCTGGAGATTGTAAAAATCCACTATCTGTAATTTCAGAGGGATTCAGGATAACAAACATGACATATTTAGTCTTCGACTGGGCAGTGATGGTGAACGCTTAGCTATAGTGGTGCAGCTGAGACACAAAGGCATTAATGTAGAACATATGTGATGTTGTTTATTTGAATTTACCTTGAAAAATTTTTTTTAATGAAATTGAAAATGTGGAAATGCGCTCTACTCTGTGGTTTACTCATACTCATTCAAATTTGTCATAATAAAGGTTCAAATTGATACAACCAGATTTAAAATTATTTCTTAAATAAGGTGTTTTTGTTTGCCTAAAGAAAAACTTGTTTTTCAGGACATAAGGTTCAAGCAAATAATTTCCTTTTGATTTGTAGTCAGCAGTTATGTATGTCTGTGTTACAAGAGTTGTAACAAAAAAGTTTATCTCGTTGCATTCATCAAATATTAACACAAGGTGGTGCTCTTGCACTCTGGAAAAAAGTTTATTACATGTTGTGACTACATAATGTTCTGCAACTTTAAGAGGTCCTAAAACGGCTCCTAAAGGATGTGGCCTAAAATTAGAGTTGAATTTTACAGGAAAAAAGTAATTATATCTACAACAGCATCACTTGGAACTTAGGACGCATTTCAAGGACTGGCAATAAATATTGCATTCTGACCTGGCGGTATAAGTTTGTTTTTCAGTAAAGGTTTGGCAAGCTACACAGCCTTGCAAAAGTATTTATACCCTTTGAACACATTTGTCACATTACAAACACTGTCTTCAGTTGTGCTTTATTGGGTTTTTATGTGATACAGTAACAAAAATGGTTATGTTAAGTGAAAAGATTATAGTGGTGATGGGAATAAATTTTATTCCAAATATGCAGATTGTTTTCTTAGTATTGTCATCAACAAATAATCATAATAATGTAAATTTTAACAGAAAAATAAAGCAGAAAAATATAAAAAGCAAATAACATGAATTCAATCACATATCTGAAAAGAGATGGAATGAAGTAAAAACTTATTCCTTCTCCAAATCAAATATGATTATCCCAAAACAATTTATCTTCCTCTTATATTTCTTAGGAAAGAAATACATTATTTTTTATTATTTTTTCACAAATAAAAATGTGAAAAGTGTGACATGAATTTGTGTTCAGTACCAACAATTTCACTGCAGTTACAGCTGCAGTTCTTTTGACATATGTCTCTACCAGCTGTGCACATCTACAGACTGAAATTTTTTCTTTGCAATGAAGTCAGACTCAGTCAGATTCGATGGAGAACATCTGTACACAGCAGTTTTCAAGTTTTGGAAAAAGTTTAGATGTAGGTCTGAACTTTGACTTGGCCATTCTAACTTGTGAATTTACTTTGATCTAAACCATTCCATTGTCTCTCTGGGTTTATGTTTTAGGCAACTACCTGGTTGGAAGGTGAACCAGTCTCAAGATTGTTTCCACTTATAACAGAATTTCTTCCAGGATTTCCCTGTATTTAGCTCCGTCAATAAGCCAGTCAGACCTGAGTAGCTTTCCAGTTCCTACAAAAACAACCTCCTCGACAACATGATGCTGCCATCACCTTGTTTAACTGTGGGGGTGGTAGAGGAAACTGTCAAATTACTCACTGGTGGACTTTGGAAGTTTGTTGCAGTGGATTTAATTTGGGGTGTTAGAAATTTGGTTGCTCAATTTGAATGCATGCCACATTTTTACAAAGACTTCAAATATATCTATAAGACATTTGGAAAACCTTCCGTCCACTTTACAGTGATGCAATGTTTTGTGTACACCACATAAAATGCCCCCAAAATACCTTGAAGACTATAACCAAAATGTGAGGAAGTTCTAGGGGTGTGAATGATTTTGCAAGGCTCTACAAATTATTAAGACATACAAACTATACATTTTCCAAGGGGAAAATGGTTGAACTGCACAGTTATATTAACAGTACAGGACCAATATTGCGTAAGGAGAAATGAAGTGTTTGCTTTCACTTCCATTAAGAGGGCAGGGCTCGATATTATTAAAACGGCACATGATCTGACTCCTTCGGCACAGGCCTTGTTAAATCTTTTAGAAAATGAGCTGGGTCGTTTTAATGTGATTAAGACACAAATTGAGCACACTGCCTACCTCTTCCTCATCATGGCCCCTCAGTCTCTGGACAATGCAAATGTCAGCCATGTCCTGCTAGTGAACAGAGAGCGAGGAGACGTGTTGTACAGGCCTCAACTTGCCTCCTTAAGGACAGAGGTTCAGGAACAACAGTGTGTGTCTACATGTATTTTTTTGTATTAGGTGAGGGGGGGGTTGTACAGCAAACACACAATCCCACCTTTCTTCCCTTGCTTCTCTCCTCCCTTCTGCGGCACTCTGTGGTCTCCTGACCATTCCCAAGTCATTTCAATCTAAATGCAAATTTCATCAACCTCCTACTAAAAAGACGGATATAAGTATCAAAGCCGGTGTGTTATTCATGCGTCGCATGGCGTGTCGCTTACCATAGCATCTCTAGTGTGAAGGCTGACCATCTCCCCCTCTGAAGCAAAAAATATGTCTGCTTTCTTTCTGTTTCTTCCATAATAAATGCCCATTTCCTCTCCCCTTCGTTTTTTTACTTTCTCTGTCATATTCTTACAGAACAGCACCCTCCCTAAAAACTTGCCCAGTATCAGTTCAATTTGGTACATTGTTTTCCTTTAAACAAGCCCTTACACATTCATTTCTGGCTTCTACCATCTTCCTTTTAGAAACCCTCATAGAAGATATAAATCCTCCGTATGTTGTTGTTTTGCACCTTCTTTGCACTAAACAGCTCTTTGAGACTTTGCACATACTTGCAGACTAGCACTCATCACTTCCTGTAAGATTTTTATACAAGCACACATACAGATAATCCATCCTGCATTTTTTTTCTCATCTGCATTTTTTTTCCAGGCAGTTGGGGTGAGTTAAGGTATCGGAGTGATGGGTGACTAGAATGAGGATAGGTGTACTGAGAGCAGGGTGGTGGGGAGGCTGATGGAAAGAGGCACGGTGCCCTGGGGAGGCTGCGCTCCAGGGGTTGTTAACATGCAGGTTGCATATTTCTTAATTGCAGAGCAGCCTTACCTTGCAGCACTGGGTCACTGAAGCACTTCTCCTCTCACTGGGTGCTGTGTTTTAGTATATGTGTGTGCATTTTGGAGGGAAGTCTTATATGTGCATGTGTCTGTCTATGTGCAGATGTGTATCTAACCATGCTGGCAACAGCAGCTGCAAATGTGAAGCACTGATGTGAAGGGATTTTCTGCCTCTCCCTCTTTCTCGCACTGCAGCAAGAAACACTCATCAAACTGCAACACGCATCTCTCAGAAGCCCTCAGATACAGCAGCAGCAGCAGCGGCAGTAGCAGCGGCACAGAATCAGCTTCCTGTTAACACACAGTCGTGACACAGCGACAGCCAACAGCTTAACACTCTGCTCTCCAGCTGGCTTTGCTCTCAGGTGGGCCACTAAGGTCTGCCAGATAAAAGCTTGCGCTAAAGGGTTTTAGGCATTTTAACCAGAGGGGCGATGCTCTCGCTTTCTCTCTCTCTCTGTTGCATGCCCCCCCATTCAATATCTGGCATTCATGCCTGGTGTAAGTCAAATACTCACGCCTGAGTGTGTCCTTGGTAGGTCAGGTTCTGTTGTTGAATG
Organism: Anableps anableps; assembly: GCA_014839685.1. Taxonomy (NCBI): domain Eukaryota; kingdom Metazoa; phylum Chordata; class Actinopteri; order Cyprinodontiformes; family Anablepidae; genus Anableps; species Anableps anableps. The sequence continues at coordinate 21,717,991 of CM026086.1, read as the reverse complement.
CTGGGCCTGCACACTGTCAACATGCACTGGGCTCTAAATGAGCTTTCCTTCTTAACATCCTTGTCACAATCCCCTGCTCTTTTCACAGCAAAGCAGCAACTCCATTGTCATACACATCACCATTGTCGTAATCTGATAACAGTGTCATCCAGGGGTCAGAGTTTAGGTTTTGAGTTGTGCATCCAATTATTTGGTTGCGATGCTGTGACTTCTGCTAAGTGTTAAACTTGTCCCATTTCCATTTTGACCTTTGAGTATTTTGAGTGCCAAAAAGAGACAGGGCGACAATGCGGTTGGGAAAGTCCTGCACAACATAAAACTTTTTTAATTTGTTGTGGGAACATGTTTAAAAACCTTATTCAAAGACTCAAAGAAACTCCTGTCACTGTCCATGGCTTGTGTTGGACGTTAGAAATACACACAAGGATGTCTCCGTAACCTGCATTTTGAACTTACACATTTTGTCAGTGAACAACCATAAACATCTGTGTAATCATATTAGGATAAAGCAGTGCAAAATTACAAAATGGAAGGAAAAGGATCCATGGTTTTTGTATTTTTTCACCAAAAAAAGTAAATCTGAACAGTCTGAAATGCATTTGTATTCAGCTGCCCACAGTCAATAATTCATAAAGCTCACTTTTTGCTGCAGTTACAGCAGCAGGTGCTCTGAGGTATGTCTCTACCAGCTTTCCACCACCAGAGACTGAAATTTTGCCCAGTTTTTCTGCAAAACAGGTCAAGCTCAGTCTGATTGGATATATAGTGTCTAGGACCACAATTTTCAAGTCTTTCAACTAATTCTCATTTGGATTTAAATTCTGGACTTTGACCAGACCTTTCCAACATAACAATATACTTTGATGCAAACAATTCCATTGTAATCCTAGTTGTGTTTTGGCTCTAGCCATCTTCCCATCATCTCTGATCAGCTTACTTTTCCTGCTGTAGAACAACAGCTCTTCAGCCTGACACCAACGTGTTTCATCAGGACAATTCTGAAACATGGTGAGAAGTGTTAGTCTTCCTCCACACACAGCATTTTGTATGGCGGCAAGAAGGATTGATTTTTGTGTTATCTGACCAGAAGACCTTCGTTCACATGTTTTTGCGATGTCTCCTACAAAGCTTGTGGTCTTTTTTCATACAGGCTTTCAACATATTCTCCTACCTGAGCTGTGGATGTGTGCAGCTCCTCCAGAGTTACCATGGACACTGTTGCTGCTTCTCCAATTAATGTTCTCCTTCGCTACAATCTGGAACGGCTCATCTAATGGTAACATGAATGTCTGCTCTGCGCATTATCCCTTTTTCAATACAACAAAGGTAAAGTGGGTTACAATGGATTTTAGTTTGGGGTATAAGAGTAAATATTAATACACGATCTTTGAGAGTCACCTGATTGGGAGTAAAAAAACATTTCATTTGTAGAAATCAGAACAAACCCAATTTAAAGATGACTCTTTGCAAAGCTGTCTCTTATGTGTTGATGCAACTCAGGTTCAACATCTGAGTATAGGAGCCTTTTATGTCAGAGTTAGAGTGAAGTGGCTAAACAAACAAAAGCATTTCTCTAAAAATTACTAGTTATTAAACTGAAATTAGAGAAGGGTCTAAAACAACTTTAAAGAAAAAAACCCTCAGAAATCTTCTAAGAATGATCAATCAAGTGTTGAAGAAAGTCTGGTTAACTGAAAGCAAATATACAGGCTGACAGAATATTCTGGCACAGTACCTGTGTGCTGAGTGTGGTACTTCTCATGTTTGCAAATAGTATTATATTGACTTCTCACATCCTTTTTAATGGTCAGTGATGACACCCATACACAACGGTTCATCTGGATAAACTGAAAAAGAAAAAAATCATATGTTCTTCTAGTATTTGTTCTGTCAGAATAGGTCTCCTTGAGCACTTGTACACGATTGTGACTGTTTGTTTGTTTTATTGCAACCATTTAAAAGGTGCTGCAGGATTTGTTGTTCATATATAAGAAGACCAGTTCCAGAGTGATGTTGCAATTCATCCCTGGGGTTTCTTGTACATGTCAAAGGGGACTTTAACTTTGTAGATTGTTTTTTTTTTTAAGTCTCATAAGTTCTCCACAAAGTCCACACTTTGCTTTAATGTGGTTCAAGGTTGAATGGAGCATGTTCCTGTTGAGATTAAGCTAAACTGAAACCCAGGATCTTTGAGAAACATTCATGCGAAGCATAACTCTCTGTTTCGACCTTAGCTGGCTTCGTTGTTGATCTCTGAGCTCCTGCAAATGTAAAAAGCATTACAGAAATAGATTTGCCACATCCATGCCAGTATATTTTCTGAGCAGAGTCCTTTTCAGCTGGTGATATGGCTTAAAGCTTAAATCCTCTGGCCTTGTGACGGGCACACCAATACAAATAGGCCAAACTGCGGAGGGTTCAGGGTTTAGAAAGCCAAAAATGAAGAGGCTGCTGAATATTACTATTTCTTTGTAATCTCCTTGAAACTCAATATTTCTATATGATAAAGCATTTTTATGCATTACAGATTCAATTAATTTTAGCAGTTGCATGTAGTTTGACAAAAATAACCCTCTTTAAATCACACAGATATTCAGAAAATACTGACAGATGCTCTGTCAGCATCTCGGAATTTTACCCAGATTAAAAAGCGGATTAAAGTTTCATGTAGATGAAAGATCACAAAATGATTGTACAAATGCTGTTCTTAGGTGCTGTTCAAAATAACATAAAATCTGTAATTCAGTTCTAAGAAGTTTTGTATACAGACAGTTTATGAATATTTTCATTTTCCAGGATGGAATCATTATAATAAGAACAATTTTGATTAGTTTTACAACAAGTGGGTGCACACACATTTATTTGCAATTTCTCAACATTACAAAGACATTATCAACATTATACATACAGGTCTAATTCTATACATTATCCACAATAAATAATAAAGTTGGTCAAATGTCACTTAGAAAGTGGCATTTCAACGGCACACTTTTTGTGGCCAGATTCTCGCATAATTCTGTCTGTGTTTTTGATCACTTTTCTTGGCAGAAATTGTAGAATTCATTTTTTAAAAAATGATTTAATGGCACTAACATGGGTTTTAGACAAAGTCCACAAACTTACATTAAAATTTTTGTTAGAGGAGCATTGCGTGGTGTAGTGGTAGAGTGACTGCCCTGTGAACAGAGGATGTAGTCCTCGTCGCAGTTGTTCCAGGTTCGACTCCCAACCTCAGAACCTTTGCCACATGTCTTCACCTGCCTACCTCCTATTAAAATATGGAAAAAACGGCCCCTAGTGCCAAAAAAAAAAAAAAGAGGTTGGAGTTTTGGAAAGGCCATTTAAGCCTAATGTTGGTTCTGAGGCAGCAGCTTGTCTCTGTCAATATCGTTTTACTTGATGTTAAACTTAAACTAGGTTAGTTTCTTAGTATTGACCTGACTTTTGAGGTCCGGGTGTTTAGGAGGCAGTTCAGGAAGCAAAATGTAAGCCTTTCAAAAACCACTTTTAATGTGTGCTTGGAATCATTGTGTAACTGAAACACACACTTGTCCCGGTTTCAACCATCTGATCTGCATTGTCAACTTTGGGTTAAATGAAAAGTTTCATATTTAGAAGAGACAAAGACTAAATTATTAAGCTGCAGCAAAATAAATAATGTCTGGAAGAGTCAAGTTGAGGCTTTTAAATCAAAGAACACTGCCAGGCATGGAAATAGCATAATTCTGTGCGGTAAGCCTATTGATGCACAAAGTGGATGAAATGACAAAGAAGAAATACCTCCAAATTCTTTTAACTTCATCTCAGTTCAACAGTTAAAACTTGGACACAATAAGGCTTTTCCAAAAAGACAACAATCCCAGACACATAAAAATTAGTTTTTAAATGGATTAAGCATATAGAATGATCACATGTAGAATGATTAAAAAAAACAAAAAAAACAATAGTGGTTGAATTGTAACTTGCTAAGGGACATTTACTGAAATATTTTGGAGATCTGTATATATTTGAGGTTGTATGTGTTCTTTTGATTGTATCTGGATGAAAGAAAATTTTAAATCTATTTATTCTTCTGTACCAAATGCTTATTTTTAACAACTGGTGCACTTCTATATTGTATAAACCTTCCACTCAGAAAAAAAACCCTAACTCAAACGCATCAATAAAAGCCTGAACTGTGTTTTGGTATAAACATCGATTTAAAAAAAAAACACACACACAACTAATTCCCAGTCAAATAAAAGTTTCCGTTTTGGTACATAATTTGGTACATTTGGTACATACTTTACTGAATCTGTTGGCTATGAAAAGAATGCTTTTTAAGTTTTATTTGGGTAAATACTGGCTTTTGTTCATCTTAAATTCTGAATATATGGCTAGTCTTACAAACACAGACTGTATATTATTCCTTTTACTAGTTTTTTCTCTCTTCATCACTTACTTTGGAAAGTGTTTTTAAAATGTTGCGTGTCTTCCCTCACTACATCTGATCTTTTCCACATGACTGGCTCATTTTTTCCGACTGGCCTGGATGTGAGTCAGGGCTCCTGCGGTGAAATAGGAGACCATGCAGTGGTCACCTGGGGTGACAGCGAAGGGTCTTCATGCAAAAAAACTGAGAAAAAAAATTCAAAGAAAGTACCCTGAGTGCAATTTTAGGAGCAGCTGATGGGAGCAAGGAACTACCCAGGCCAGAGGGGGGCAAACTGTGAGACTGCTGCCCTTACTGTCAGAATGGCTGCTTGGTGACTTGATTGACAAGCTGTCAGATTGATTGCGTGGATATACAGCTGCAATGAAGTGCCTGGAGGCATGGATGATGCTCAAAGGTCCACCGAGAGCCTTGATGACCAATAAGTCATGTAGATCTAGCTGCCATGACTATTTTCTCATCCCCGCAGCATCTTTATTCGCAAGATGAGGAAGAGAGGCTGGAAATTATATAACTAAGGACGTATAGGAGTAAAGGGCAGAAGTGTGTTTACATGAGTGTTCCAACTGGCTGTAACATGTTTGCATGCTTTGTGTTGGAGCTTCAGGGGAGGAGCTCTCTGCAGGAAGGTGTCCAATCCACTCAAGCCACACTGCTGATTCCTGACTTCTGCATCTGCTCGCAGCCCTTGTCAGGTCCAACTTCACTCTTCCTCTGCCTCCTTCTAGTTTCTTTCCTCCCCCATCCAAAATGCCCACCCGCCCACCTCCAACTCTGCCATGAAGCTGACAGCTTGGCCCCAACAGCTCGCTAACCACATTACCTGCACTCACCATAGTCATTATCCTGCACTGGACCCACTGGAGCTTGAAAGTCATTCCAACTTCTCTGCCAGTAGAGGTTAATAGGTGTGTGGATGTGAGATTACATCCCAAAGGCTGTGCAGCGTCGAGCAAATCCCAGAATTAAATTCTTTCCAGGGAATGGCTTGGAAGGACAGATGCCAAAGGCGTGGGGGTTTTTTTCCCTCTTTTCTCTATAATTCGGTTCACACTACCTGACTTGCATGTCAGAGCTGATGATTAGAGACAGCCACGAGTGTTCTGGATCAACAGTGCATGTCCTCTCCTTGAGGATATGGTTCTCTTGTGATCAACCTTTAATTACTTTTAAAATTTTACGCCATTAATTTATTTTAGTCACTTATTACTGGTTGTATAGAAACAGACTTTTCTTATTCCAATAAAACTTAAACTTCTTTTATAAATTTCTCAGAACTAGTCATCAATCTTGATTTATCTGGTAATGAACAGGAAAGTCCAAAGAGAAAAGGAGAACAATATAACATGTGGACAGGTTGAACAACGTTGGATGCCCTATATACATCCATAGTTTCTAGATATATAAAATGCAATTCTGAGAGGTCAGACTGAAGTTCATTTAGATGTAATAAGGAAAAAAGTGTTAGATAAACCTAAAATGTAATTAGATGGCGGAAACCCCATCAGCAAGCTCTGATTTGACTTGGATCAAGAAAGCTAAATCTATGCCTTCCAGAAAATGTATTGATTTAGTCCTAATTCTGAATTTGGTCTAATATCAATTTATTTACAACTGAAAGGTGAGAAACTAATAAACAAATGAAAACAGATATTTATTGGCACTGTATCAGAAAAGACAACCTTTTTTTAGACTGCCAGACACTCACTCAGATTACAGTGCCTTCACTCTGTTCAAGAAAGACCAGATGATGATTTTATGGCTTTATAAACTTCTGTTGGGACAAACCAAGACACACCTGTGGAGGTATTTTTAAGGTAATGCAAGTATAAGCAGCATGGAGATGTCCAGGGGCCCTAACCCTGTGTGTAAGAGATTAAAGTGCTGTACTGTGATTTTCCAGTAAACCCCAGAACAAAAGTAAAAAAGACTTGAGATGCTGGCTGGCGTTTCAACAAGATGTACAATGAGACAAGTCCTGGAACAAGATGGGCTGCAAGGCATCTTGGTGAGGAAGAGCCAATATTCCAAAATGAACATAAAAAAGGGTTACAATTTGCAAATGTACTCAGGAACAATGACACAATTTTTAGAAACCTGTCTTGTGTGATGAAGCTAAAATTTAATGGTTTGGCCACAATAACAACTGAAAAATTAAGAGGAAAAAAAGGTGGAAGCAACTTTCACACCTGAGAGCAATTCCTACCTCTGACTCTGTGCCAATGACCGTGAATCAGTCATAAAATAGAATTTATAGAACATGATAGTGAGGTAGCTTAAAGATGCCAATCATGATGTGTTTGGGGTTCCAGCACAGATGCAATGTGCACAGTCAGCTTTTTTTGGACTTACTATATAACTTCTTACAAACATAACAAAAGACATTCCCTAAAAGATGGACAGAGAGTCAGAGAAGTGTTACAGCTACTGTACTTCAGTTTATGGCAAAGTTAAGTTTCCTTAGATCACTCATAAAAGAAAGTTATTAAAAGAACAAGTTAAAGAGTCCATTATTTATTCATTCTTTTTCGTGCTTGTTTTTTTTTTCTTTTTTTGAGGGTAACATCTTTCTATGTTTATCTCCTCTGCATTAGGAGCCAATTACACAGCTTAAAAAATGACCTCGGTTATTGTAGTGTCCAGGGTTGTTTATGATGACATTCTGCTTTTCAAATGCCAGTCTTTTAATTATGCAAATGGACTACAGGGAGCATGTGTAAACGTGCAGCCGCCCTGTCTTGTTTGCGCGATGCCATATATCCTGAGAGTTAATAAAGACAGCCAGCCCTTGTTTCAAATCAATACAATTTGAAATATGAAATAGCCCTTTCAGCTGCAGCAAACCTCCCCCATTGGTATCCCTCTTTGAATCTCAGGCCCTCAGTCTCCTCCCCTGTCCTCTTTTTCCTTTTTCCCCTGTGGTCCAGCTCTGTGCATGCCGATACTATGCGACACTGGCCAGCTTTAGTGAAGGCAGGTCCACATTGCATTAATTCTGAGCAGAGAGGAATCCAGTATCAGATGTAATGGGTTTGATTCCAAAGCCCCCCGAGGCAGTGTTCAGCGCTGCTGTGATGGTGGCAGGAGTCGGCAGAGATCCTGCCCTCATAAGAAAACTGCCTAATGCTCATATGGTCTCTTTTTCCTCTACTTCTCCCTTTTCCTCCATTTATCTGTATCCTTGAATTGAGTGTATGTATACTCCAGCATGCCTTAGACCCTTACCAACCTCCTTATCATGTTGTTGCCAAATTACTGTCTCTAAAGAAAATACTTTGTCTCCAGTAGTCCTTAATTAACTCTGTGCAACTCATCCACAGATGGATAATTGTTTTTTGTGTCTTTCTGGCTGACATTAGCTCTTCAGCTAAGGCCAGATTTAGACAGGTATTCTCGAAAAAACATCAAGGGATAACACTGAGCAAGCCCTAAGGTAAGTTTGACTATCTTGGTGTTTTCTTTGGGAGATATTTCAGTAACCACTGCAGGGCGCGTTTCCAAGACAGCCTGTGACTGGATACAGGAATAACAGCATGAGGCAAAAAAATACCCTCTTCCTTGTAAATGACAGAAATGCTTCAACTCCCTTTACAGAACTAACATGCTGCAGGCCAATCAGATGCACATAAAGTGCAATTTGATGTTTAGTGAGATGTCTGTTATATAATGCGATCAGGTACACGATCATAAAATGTGTTTAGCTTTGTGGAACTCTTTAAAATTAGAAGCTGCATGTTTTATTATGCATTAAACAACTTTAAACTTTTCATTTTAGCAACTGGAGCAGGCTTTGGATCAGTATTAAAAAGGTTTAGGGCCAAGTGCCAATCATGATCTGCATGGTTTGTTGTTTTGTCGTTTTTGTTGACATTAGGATCTATTTAAAGCTCTTCCTGTAATTTCAAAAACTTTCTTCAATAACATAATAACATAGCATCTGAAAACACAGCATATTCCATATATATTACTGTGCCTTGCAAAAGTACATACACCTACTGCTTTTTTGCATTTTTATCAGGTTGTAACTACAAATGTCACTAAATGTTGTTTGGATTTTATGTAAAAGACTAACATGAGGCAGCACATAACTGTGAGGTGGGAGAAAAAGACACATTGCTTTCCCACACTGCCCTTTCATATTCATTCAAACATTCACTGCAAGTATAGTTGCAGGTTTTTCAGTGTATGTCTCAAACCTTAGTTATCCAGAGCCAGATTTTTTTTTTTTTTTTGCCCATTCTTCTTTGCAAATACCCTCAGTGGGCATGTTGCAAGGTACAAGTCCTGTCACAGATTTCTGGCTGTATAGGGTTGTGCTGCTGGAAGATCAATCTCTTCCCCAGTCTCAAGTCTTTTGCACCCTTGATGGTTTTCTCCAACATCTGTATTTAGCTCCATTCATTTTCCCATCCAGTGACCTCTTTCCACTGCACCTGCTAATGAGAAGCATCCCCACATCATAAGGCTGCCACCACCATGCTTCACACATGGGATGGTGTTCTGGTTAGGTACAGTTTCAGTTATCTGCTACACATTATGCTTTGTGTGTGAGTCAAAAAGTTTACTTTTACTCACACCTGACTTGAGCACATTCTTCAACAACTGTCTTCTCCCTTCTATGCCCATGCCTTTGATGAATAGAACAGCACTCTATAGAATGTTCAAAGTTTCTAATATTGTTCTATATCTTAACCCTGCTTTAAACTTCTCCACAATGGCTGTGTTTATACAAGGGTTGAATTTCACAAAAGTAGACTCTATTTATAGTATACTTCAGAATTTTATTTGTAAAATAATTTGAAACCTATATTTAGTTTTCCTTCCTTTTCACGCCTATGTGCTTTTTGTATTGATCTGCCATATAAAATCTTAATGAAATACACTGAGGTTTGTGGCTGTAGCATGAATAAAGCGTGGAAAAGTTGAAAGGATATAAACACTTTTCAAGGGAGTGCATGTGTTAAAAAAAAAAAAAAAAAAAAGAAACCTACTGTACCTTTGCCAGACTGCTCACCTGCCTAAAAGTGTAGCATCAGCAGATCTTCTGTTACATAATATGAACCTCCGCCCCTTCCTCCCCACAACTGCCACCACTCTCCCCCCTTCGTTCATCTGGTAGTGATAAGGGAGTTCCCTGGCTGAGCTCACCATGAACTACAGGACAGCTTACATTAACAGCTTTCTTCTTTCTAATAATGGGATGGATATAAAGTATGTCGGGGGGTATTATGACTGATAGTCCCTTGCTTCGTTACCACCCATCTAAGAGAACTGTGGAGCTCTACTGACGATTAGGCAATTGTACCAGCTTTACAACATGCTCTCATCCACATGCTAACATATTCTCACACAACATAAACATGGTCTTCAAGGCTCCAAATGGCGTTCCTGATGTTTGCAGCCCGGTGGCTCCCTTTCTTCTCCTCCTCCACATCTTTCATTCTCTCCTCAACTCTCACACTCTACACTAACTGGGAATTTCCAGCTTTGATGCAAATCTTGTCCAGTTTTGGACCATGAGGTTGGCCTGCATGTTTGTTTGTGACTGTCAGAAGAAGAATCTGCTCCTGCATTAGCACTGCATAGGCAAATATTAAAAACCCTAATTCTCTCTATTAGTACATTTTTGTTTATTTAATGGTTGGACAGGATGACAGGTTTTTAATATCCAGATCAAAGATCAGCAAAGTAAATATTCTTTACATAAATCCCAATTTTTATGATTTTTTTTATTTTATTTTATTTTATTTTTTTTTTTTATGAATTTGTCTGTTTAAACTGCTTTGGTGCATTCCTTCAAAAGTGGTTATTTTAGGTTAACTCATCTAGTATGTAAACTCACTAAAATGTTACATAATAACAGCCTAGCAGTGTTGAGTAACACTAAACTTTTCCCGTTTTATCACATTACAATCACAAATTTCAATGTATTTTTATTGGAGTTGTATTGGGATTTAGCTCCAGTGGCTCTGACCAGCTTCTCTAAGCCTGAAGAATAGCATTCTTAAAGCATGAGGATTATGTTTTCAAGCTGGGGATAGTATGCTTAGTTTCAACAATGGCTTTTTGTGCTACCTGAGAAGTCGATCTCTGCAGCCCCACCAGAGTTACCAAGGGCCTCCTGGCTGCCTCTTTTGATTATTGGTCTCCTTTCCTCATCTGTCTTATTGGGACTGCAGTTGTACCATACTTTCCAATTTTATATTGCTGGAAACAAGCTCTATAAGTTGTTCAAAGCTTGGGATTGTTGTTTCATGATCTAACCTTGCTTCAAGGTTAAATTATGTTCTTGATCTTCATAATGCAGTCTGTTACTAATGAAATCGGCATTCTAATTCAGTGACTTCTGAAGGCAGTTGGTTGTACTGGATTGCATTAAAAGGTATAACAGTAGAGAGGGCTCAATAGGAATGCGTGCCCCAATTTTTAGATTTTTATTTGTAAAGAAGGCTTTAAAACCTTTTCCTTCTACTTTTTAATTATCCACTACTTTATAGTGGCCAACCATGTGAAAACTTGTCAAAGTAAATTTTTGGTTAGAATATAAGAAAATGTGGAACACTGTTGCTAGGTTCTGTATATGCTTTAAGTACTTTAGCACTAGTGGGAAAATCTGTTGATTTATTTTTTCATTGTAACATAATATTCATATTATTTACAAATTTCCAAACACAACATTGTTATAAGGGGGGAAAACTAATTTGTCTAAATAAGATCAAACTTCCTTAGAGGCAAAAATGGCGTTTGTTCCACCTCAGGGTCTAAGATATTGGAGACTAATTTTCTTCAAGTAAGTGCAGCTGTAATATGTGGAACATTTCCCATAAGTTAGTCATTAATTTATTTAAGTTATCTCTGTCAGTCCCAGGCAAGTGTCAAGCAATGCATTAACACAATTTGCCCTTGTGAAAAGGGATTACTGTTTGAAATTGGAACATAAGGTTGTAATTATCGTAATATTTCAGATGTTTTTTTTAACTATTTAATCTGCTAAAACCACATTTAAAATAAGTTATTTAAAAAATGTTTGAAGATATACATATTTTGCCTGTAACAGAAACATGTAAATTAATATCAGCATAAGAATATGAACTCTTATATCATGTATAACAAGAAAAAAGGGACTATATTTCAAGTTAAGACATCATGAAAGCCTGAATTGTCTTTGTGTCCTTGGGAAGGATATTTTTCTGAAAAATGAATCAGGAGAGAAGTGTGGGAACTTATTTGTATATAAAGGGTGAAAAATGTTCCATTTGTCTCTGTGAGGTCATAGGACACAAAAATAATTACATTATCAAGGTGACTTTTTTTTTTTTTTTTTAAGAGTTCCTTCATTTTTGAACATTATTCCTCTGTTTCTATCATAGCCCACATGCTTCCCTTAATGAATTATGCATACTGATTGATTCCCAGCAGATGCAGGAGGATGGGCCCTTTTTCCATGAAAATAAACAAGAGAAATTATACACCATAGAAGCATGCAGGGAGTCTATAAATAGCATCTTGATGCTTGTTTAGCCCAGGGATGCAAACTTGCATTTTTACAGGTCAGACTGAAGTAAAGCTTCTGCATTGAAAAGGGCTGTTCCTCTGTCTTATGATGGAGAAAATGGAAGTTGAGGAGAGAGCAACCAAGTGAGGAGGTTATGTCTGTGTCATTGGGTTCTTAAAATAAATGTATTCATCGGGTTAAGGGTAAAACGTGCAGCACCCCATGGAGGGAATCCTTTTCTTTTTAATGAGTTAGCGGCACAATAAAAAAGTAAACCTCAACCCCAGTCTTTCCAGTCTCTAATAGGTTGTCTTCAGAGATTTCCCTGTATTTAGCGACATCCATCTTCTTATCTATGTCTGAACAGCTACTCTCACTGCTAAAGAAAAGCCTACCCACAGCATGATTCTACCATCGTAATTTCATAATGGGATAGTTTGTTCTAGTGTGCATTGTTGGTTTTCAGCCACACAAAGTATTTTGCATGTATGCAAAAAGTTCAGTTGTGTTCATCTAAACAGAACAGCTTCTTCCACATGCTGTCTCCTGCATAGCTTGTAGCAAACTTTAAATCCAGATTCTTATAACTTTCTTTCCACAATGGCCCTATTTCTTCCTACTATTCCATAAAAGGCAGAATTTATAGTGCACAACAAATAATAGTGGTTGTGTAGATAGAATACCCCCAGAACTGGATCTCTGCAGCTCACCTAGAATTACAATGTGCCTTTTGGCTGCATGTCTTGGTAGGTATGTAGTTGTTCCATACATTTTCATTTTTTAGATGATGGACTGAACAGTGGTTCAAAAAAAAAAAAAAAGTTTAAATCAAAGGATCTTCTTTTATAACCTAACCCTGCTTTAAAATTTTTCACAGCTTCATCCCTGACCTATCTGCTGTTACTTGGTCGTTATGATGCTGATTGTTTTCTAATATTCTCTAGCAAACCTCCGAGGGTTTCAAACAACAGCTGCATTAATAGAGATGAAACTACGCACAGGTGGACAATGTTTAAATATTAGATGACTTCTGAAGGCATTTGGTTGCATAGGACTTTATTTAGGGATATTAGAGTAAATTTAAAAACATCTATATTTCCTTTTTCAAAATTATGTACGAGATACATTGGCGTATTATATAAAATTCCAATATAATACATTGCAGTTTTGAGTTGTATTCTGACAAAACGTGGAATAATTTAAGCAAGAGTGATCGCTATGAGAATTAATCAAGACTAAAGACTACTATCATGGCAGGCGGCCAGCTGAGTGATGCGTGCGGTTTTAAACCGCCCCAGCATCCTGCCCTGCTCCTCTGTAGGTGTCCCAATGATCACTCGGCTCTCTACTCATCGCGTCTGGCTGATTTTTGCTGTATTCCAGCCCTCTCTCCTCCTCTTCCTCGTCTCCCTCCTCATCCTCCCCTCCCCTTGCCTCTTCCGAGTTCGATGAGATCGGCTCTGGGCCCTGCCGTGAGTTCTCGGTGCGGGCGACAGCGCTGCTGAACATGGCGTCAGACGGGATGATTTTAACGAACCACGACCACCAAATCCGGGTCGGAGTCCTGACAGGTAAAAGGCACAGCTGCCAATCTGTTCCTTCACATCGCTCTCATCTTTCCTTAGGTTGATTTTACGCCGGCTGTCTGTCTTGATCTTTACAGATGTCTGCTGCCCCCCCTCCCCTCCCCTCCCCCCCCTACTTTGCGCGGCGGCGGCGTCTCTGTCTCTCGCTGTTTTTTTTTTTTTTTTTGTTTTTTTTTTAGCATCCTCTTGGAGGCGACGCAGACTTACAGTCTGGATGATTTTCGTTCTCGCTCATATTTCCTCTATACATGACATGCATGCGTTTAAAACAGTAGACATGCGTTTTGCCCTGTAAATTTCTTTTCCAGTCGTACCCCCCACCCCCCTGCTTGGGAAAAAGGCGCACAGTTTATGTGTACTGAATAATTCATGTCCCTATCAGCTTGTCAGAGCTAGGGGAAAAAAAATACAGCTCACGGTTTGTTGTTGGGTGACTGATAAAGATGCTCAAATTTGTGTTATTGACACCCAACTGACCACAGCGATTTTTGAAGTGTTGCTCACGACAGTCGCGTTAGGTAAATGATGAGCGCATCCTTGGCCCCTTTTTTTTTTTTTTTTTTTTTTTTTTTTTTAAAGAGCAATACGTGATGTTTGGTGGAAAATCTTCACAAAAGCGCATACAGACATCGGAGGTTGTATATGTTGAATGAGGAGAACTTTGGCTTGCGTTTGGTGAGGTTCCACACGCTAGTAAATCCTGACATGCCTGTTTAATTCAACGAGTTTACGGCGTGTCTCCGTTGTTGGAAGCGTTATGCGGATGGTGTTGGAGCTGGTCGCCGCCGGCCTTCATGTCTCCTATTCTTTACTTGTGTGTGTGTGTGTGTGTGTGTGTGTGTGTGTGTGTGTGTGTGTGTGTGTGTGTGTATGTCTGTGTGTTGCTTTGTCATGCTTGTGAGCGTCAATCAGGCGAATCCAGCGGTTGCGGTCATGATCGGCGAGTAAATCAAACAGATTTTGCGGGGAATGTAAGGAGGGAGGGGGTTTGGGGGTGGGTGTGATGCTGCTGCTTGGGTGGATACATGATAAATGCTGTCCAAAGAAATACACATAATATACCTTTAACATAAGATTAAAATTATCAGACTAAATCTTGCTTCTTCTTTTTTTTTACCCACCACCCATTTTCTCTTAGTTAGAGAATGGTGAATTCAAGCAACTTTGAGTCTTTTGTACAATTGAGTTGAAGACAAAGGACTCAGATCTTAGAGATAATAATAATTTATTGTTTCCTTAAGCTCACCAGCCACTTTAATGGTAAGACATCTTTGTGTTTTTAGCACAAATCACATGGCATCTATATCTTGTGGAGATGACTTGGTGACGTTCAAATCAAGCTGGAGAAAATGTTTACTAAAGTGACTTTGAATGTGGCATGGCCGTTGTTGTCAGACAAGCAATTTCAGAAGCTGCTGACACAGTATTTTGTCTTCTTCACAAAACTATGTCTGGTTTACAGAGAATTTCCAGTGAGTGGCAGTTGTATGGATGAAAATGCCTTTTTGTTGCTAGAGGAGTATGGGCAGACTTGTTTGAAATGAAAGGCAAAAGTAGCTTCAATAATCACTTGTTACAATCAAGCTCACCATATCTGAACCTACAACACATCAAACCTTGATGCAGTTAGACTACGGCAACTGTAAACCAAAGGTACCATTCTTGTTAGCTTAGAAAGAGGAAACTGAGGCTATTGCTCACACTCACCTGAATTGGAGTAAAACAGATTAAAAAATGGGTTTCCCACTCCGATAAATCTCCATTTCAGCTGTGACATTCAGATGGTTGGGTCAGAATTTGGAATAAACAACATGAAAGTATGGATGCATCCTGCCTTTTATCAAGGGTATAGGCTAGTGGTGATGCTGTATCAGTGTGGAAGACATTTTTTGGCAGACTTTGGGCCCCTTAGTACTAATTGAACATTGTTGAAATAAAGAAGAACAAGAATACCTTTATTAGTTCCCCAGGGAAGAAATTACATTCCAGTAATGTCACAGTCTACCTGGGTATTGCTGATGACCTTGTCCACCCCTTTATAACCAAAGTGTACCCATCTTATGATGATTACTTCCAACAGGATAATGCACCATGTCACAGAGCTCAAATCAGCTTAAACTGGGTTTCTGACCATGACAATGTTTTTACTGTACTCTAATGGCCTGCACAGTCACCAGATCTCTGTCCAATTAAGAGCCTTTGGAATGTGGTAGAATGCTGTCTTTCAATCATGGACGTACAGCCAACAAATTTATAGCAGCTACATGATGCTGTCATGTCTCTCTGGAACAAAATCTCTTGGGAATGTTTAGGATACCTTGTTGAATCCATGGTATGAAGAATTAGGGCAATTAAAGGGAAATTAAGATCAGACCAGGCACTAGCAAGATATACTTGATAAAGTGACCAGAGAATGTGTTGTTTTTAGAATGTGAAGCCTAAAATATCCAGTTTTGTTTTGGGGAGGAAATTTAGCATTTACAAATGACTGCAGTGCAGACAAAAATGGTTCATACTTACTGATTTACATAGTTAAGCTGTGCTTAAAATATTTTCTCATACAAACAGCTCAAATCACCAAATTACCTTTCATATGTCTATCAGGCTTTACTTTATGACCGCTGTCAGGTAAAGTGGATGACTCTGATTTCTCTTTATCGTGGCACCTGTCTGTGGGTTGCAAATGAACATTTTGGCTTCAAAGCTGATGTGTTGGAAGCAGGAAACAGGCATGGACAGATGCAAAGGATCTGAGGTAGTTTGATAGGGACCAAATTTTGATGGGTTGATAACTCGGTAAGACCTCTAAAACTGGAGCTCTTGTAAGAGGCTTCCAGTCAACAGTGATAAACTCAGGACAGGGTCTTGGTAGGCCAAGGCTTCTTTTTTCACATGACCTGGCTTTTGCATTTACAGCCATACCATCTCAAGAACCTGGTTGCCTATATGTGCCAGGACAATTCTGCTCTTCTAATAGTAGACAGAATCCTAATTGTGTGATTGACTTTATTAAATCAAGACTGCATCCAGCATCAAAGTAGGAAGGCCAAATTCCTGTAAAAGTAACCTGTGTTTCTATGACCTTCAGACATTTGGATTGTTTGTGTGTCAGTGCCTTGGTGTGTGTTTGGGCAGAGGGATATATGAGCAGAAATAAATGTGTTTGTGTTGAGTTAGTGTAAGTGAGCAAGTTTGTCACATGGAGATGTACAGTTGTTAGGTTGTTAGTGTAGAGAACAGTAGAAATCACACAATGCACAGCACCCAAGAGCAGCAAAGGGCAGGTGGACTCTGCTCCATCATCTCTGCTCCAAGGTAGGGACAGTACATTACTATCTCACCCGGTGAGCTAGCCCCTGGGAGGTCAAGAGGGATGGATGGCCACTAGAACTCACTGTAGTCTCTGTGGCCCACAGCCCCCACATACACAACACCACCGCCCCACCCCCCCTATGATACTGCCAGAGACCTCCAAGCTATCCTGATGCTGATTCCTTGTTTGTTGCATATGGGGCTGAACAGCCTCAGACCACTCCGGGTGCCCATGCTGGTCTTAATGTTATGATTGATCAGTGTATGATTTTTTTTTTAACATAAATGTTAATGTTTTCTATAGTATATGGGCAACTGGTACATTTGTTGAGCCACCCTTTGTAAATTAATGTCCTGCTGGGCCTCCCAGGCCATCAGTGAACCCTGTGACTGCTTTAGCCTGTGAAGTCTTTCTCTTGAAATGGTTACAGGAAATAAATTATAAATATTTTCTGCAGCTATTTCTGACCTATTTTCAATATGTAGCACCGATGGCCAGTAATATAACATACAACACACCAAGCAAATGCTATTCTAACATATGTACTTTTTGATCATTTTTTTGAGTGTGTAACTTACAACTGTCTCTCATGTAGTATTCTTCACACCTGAACTCAAAATTGTACTTAACTTACAAACTAAATTTTATTTTGTAGTTCTGGTTCTGCTGATAGTGTTTTCTGGTTATTGTTGCTGGCATGTTTTCTCCTCTTTGTGAACAGGTTGTTTTTTTACCCTAAATTTTCTAGTTCGGAGCTCAAGACAATGAATACGCTGACAGTTTAACTTACACATCACCCCCTATGGGCTGAATTTAACTAACGGCTAATACGAGGACCTTTACCAATATCTTCATAGTCATTTGGATATTTGCTAATTGTTACTAAGCATCTGTCAAGTTGTTTTGACTTTTACTAAAGACAAAAAAATGTTGTCTTAGATTTTAGGTAGGGAAGGAGAGACTAAATGCCTGTGAAGAGACAGCTAGACATGAAAATATCGTGCATCAATTCCAAAACGGGTTGTTAAGACCAATGTGGACATTGGTCTTAACATAGACCAATAATTAAGATTTCAACATAATCTTTTATAATCTTCATATAATCTTTTTTAAAATTATTTTTGCATTAAAATCATTATAAGCTCATAAATTTCTATTTTCACAAGCTGGCGTACAATTGTGCATAGTAGCATTATGCAGGTGCTAAACCCCTACCCTCTCTTACAGTGGCTCACCTGGACAATGATGCCTTACAGTCAAAACAGGGAGCTGCTACTGAAAGATAAAATTTTGTGCAACATAGCAAGTGTGCCCAAAGATGAGCCTTCCCAATCATTTTTAGTCAAAAGGGCCAAAAATAAGAGTTGTTTAGAGGTATTTTGTACATTAGGCTCTTACGCAAGCTGTGCTACAGTGCAGCGACCCTATAGCTGAGAAACACGACGTACTTGGTGTCTTATCCCAAGGACTAGCAATCTGATGTTTATAGGGGAAACTAAAAAGGGAATAAACTCTAGTATCTAGAATCATCCGAATATGACCTCAGATCAGACGAGATGACACCACTGAATTTAAGCATATTACTAAGCGGAGGAAAAGAAACTAACAAGGATTCACTTGTTAGTAAAGTATTAGTCATACTAAGTTATCTGTTTAAATATCAGCCCCTTTTTCCTAATATTTATTGCCTAAAACCACAAAGGTATGAAATGATAAACAGGGGAAATGAAGATCACCCCCACATCACTTCTGTGCTCAGCAGTAAAGAAATTAGTATCTGATTAAAAAAAAAAACAGGTAATGTAAAAAAATATGTTGTAATGGTTACACGTTTCAATATTTACAATGTTTATTTAAAATGTAAAGCAAGTCGGCCAGAAACTTGTTAGAACCTGTAACCTAACCTGCTGACTGTAGTTGATCACCAAAGACAAATATGATGTAAAACTGCCAGAAACAGAAATTAGGCAGGGCTGTTGCTTAATAAATTTCCAGACTTGATCGTTGTTTGCTTTTCTAAAAAGCAGTTTCCCAATTACTTGTTGAACTGAATCCAAGGTACATACTTCCATCAAGGATATTAACACTTCAAGTATTTTCTTGTTTGCTTTTTTGCTATTTGGGAAAGCAACACTTAAATTAATTTTGTTTTTATCTAAATAGCTGCTGAATGTTGGCTATTTATTGTTTTTGCACTAAATAAAACAAAAAAAGTGATATTTATGCTGTCATGTCAATAGCAAAATATTGTGAAGTACTATCTGCCTTTAAAAGCAGGTCTTCTGAAATATTTAAATTTATATAGAGTTTTAACGCTTTTGCATTGTAGCAATTATATTTTCAAAGCATTTTTGTGGTTAAAGTTTAGTTAGGGGTAAAAAAAAAATGAATGATTGGGAATCTCGAGGTCAGAATATATTTATGCCATGTCCCATCATTTACATTAAGGCTCACCACCACATCAGAGGCAGTTAATGTCTCCATGTGTCATCAGTCACTTGGAATCCTCAACTGTATCCCCTGCGTTGTGACAGATTGCCAGCTTGATCTCACTGTGCAGTGTTGACAATTCCTGCATGCATATGCAGACGTTGAGATGCGTAGAGACACAACTGACAGGCTTATTTGTCTTTTTGATGTATATCTATGTGCAAGAGAAGGAGGGCTTGCATTGGCAGGGAAACAAAGTTTCAAAGGAGCAAGGGAATAAACTGAGGGAAAACTGTGCATGATGTGAATTTTATCTGACCTTTGCCATGAAAAATTGAATGATGACAATTGTAATAAGACAATTTTGTTATTGCAGCAAAGCTCAGCCTTCTGTGGTGTCACGTTAAGATTAAGGGACTTTATGTGAGCAGAATGTTTCTGAACTTCTTAGGATTGGATCAATCATCCTTCTTTCGGGGTCAAAGGTCAGACATCAACCTTGGCTCACTTTCCTCCATCACTTAGCTCCACATCCATTTAGACAGGAGACAGACAGCCGTGTTTAGACTTTTACGCTGTGTGAAGGAGCAGAATCTAATATATGCATGTATTTTGTGGGTTGCATGGAGAAGACGTGAGGCTTATTAATCAGGAAAGAGAGGGGAAACGTGAGGTAGGATAATATGGGGTGAACATGCTGTCACTTGTCAGAGATGTCATATAAATCTTAGCTTATAGAGACGATGGAAGCTTCTCATGCTGTGCTCCACATGTTAGGAAGTGTATTTAAATCCTGGTGTGTTTTTGGATTTTGTGTATATCTCTCTGTGTTCCTACGCAGTCTGAAGATTCAGCCAACAATGTCATGGAGTTATATTGATTTTTAGATACAGTTCTGAAAAAAAAAAATCTTTATGGGCTCCAGATTGTTTTACTGCAAAATATGGCAACTGATGATGAAAATCATTTTGAACTTGCAGTGATGTTAAATTTATTTTCATGTGGTCATTTTTAATTAGCAATAAGCATGGCAATGTTCATGTTTTACCTTGTTTATGAGATGCATAGTGATTTTTTTTAGTCTAAGACTTGATGCACAAGTACCCATTGTGCATTCCACAAATTTATCTTCTATAGATGAAACGGTACATAAATATGAACCGGAAACATTTGGTACACCCCTTTTGATTTGGCTTGGTGGACTCCCAGTTATCGCTAGAGTCTGCTTTATAAGGAACATTAAGGTTCCTTATTTAACTACAGCAATGATGGAGAAATAAAGAAGGACTGAACCAAAGGTTTGTCAGGTTTTTTCAATACTTAACTTAATTATTCACCAGAAACAACTTCTAGCTGAATATAAACACCACTGGTATTGTAAAAAAAAAATTGCTAAGGTCCACATCCTGCTGCCTGTAGTATCACTCAACAGGCCTAGAATGCTGCACGGTGGCAGACATGCTGAT
Source organism: Anableps anableps (assembly GCA_014839685.1). Lineage (NCBI taxonomy): Eukaryota > Metazoa > Chordata > Actinopteri > Cyprinodontiformes > Anablepidae > Anableps > Anableps anableps. The sequence goes on along the minus strand of CM026086.1, from coordinate 21,697,269 downwards.
GGCATTCCCTTTGAGGAGAGAGGATATTCCAACAGCTGAACTTTTAAAGTACATTTAGGGACCATTCGTATATTAAAATAACTCCAAAGGGATTGAAACATTTTTTTTATCCTCAGATAGCATAGTCTTATCCCAAAATTTCCAAAAAACAACTGACCATTTTCAGGTGGTTTTATTGTTATCTTATTTATCCAGCAATTGCCTATACCTGCTTATCCTTTTATTAACTAAAAATAATAAAAACCAAATCTCCACTTAGTTTAACATTAGCCCCTCTGTGACGATGATAAAATCTAACTAATACTTTGTTCACTGCTGAATGTAGTAAATAAAAATTATTAATTTCTTTTGATCAAAGTGTACCAATAACTGAACCACGACTTTGGAACGGCACTACATACATGACTGTGATTTTGTTTACTTTACTAAGCAAATCATGCTTTTAAGACTTTTTTTTTAATGTTAGAAATGATGCGTCATGGTCTGTCACATAAAATCCCAACATAATATATTTACATTATAAGTTTTGACCATCATTTGAAAAAATTTTAAAGGTAGTTCAGTACTTTTGCAATGCACTACAGATACAACATGTACAGCACCAATCTTCAAAAGCTCCTCAAAAAGCATCCAACTGATTTAAATCTGCATAAATTCAATCTTGTGTGTGGCTGATACTATATGACATAACTAAAAAGCAGTGCTTCATACACACCTATGGCTGCTCTTGAATATGTGGTTTAATTTACTGACCATAGAAAGCTCCGTTGATGCTGACTGCTGAGTGTGTGGGGGTTAGCTTTAGCTTTTCCTCAAAGAGACTCAGATATACTCTCACCAGCCAGCTTCTGAAAAGGATAGGGAAACTAGATCTTGCGACAAATGGCTCAGATCATTTTCTTTTCTTCCTCTCTCTGTATCAGGTCGTTCTTATTTCTTTTTTTCTCTCTCTCTCAATTTTTTATGTCTCCCTTGTTTGCAACAACTAAAACTCGGAGTGTGTGGGTGGTTTTCCAGACATTCATGTCTATCACAATGACATAAAGTTGTGGCATTGAGTCTTCCCAAAACAGCGTCATTCAGTCCCTCTTTGTTTGTAATCATGTGTTCCCTGATATCTTGCACCTCTAAAGGATTATTGTATGAAATATTGAAATAGAACAGTGTTTATAATATCTCATTCTAAAATATATATATTAAATGCTAAATGCTGATTTAAATGTGTCCAAGAATTTCTTGTATGTCTATTTACAGATGGGTTTGCAAACTTTTATGTGAAACTACCTATGTGGGTGCTCTGCTTCAGATTAATTCACTTTTTAATCTGCTTTTTTTATTTAACTTAACATCTTGAATTGTGCCAAGATCACCATAACTGCTCACGCACCAAAGAAGCTGACAGGAGAAGCAAGAAGTTAGACTGATAACTAGAGCCTTGGCTAAAAATGTCTCCAAACTGGTCTGAGTGGCTGACTGGTTATATAAGTTAGCAATTTATAAAGCAAATCAAGATTTCTTATCATTGCAGGACTTTATTTGTTTTACAAGATCAGCCAAAACCTTAAGTTTTGAAATATACAGCTGCAGTGATGAGAATGTCTCCTATTTTGTTAATGTAGCATAATCTGTTGTATTAAGAACAGTTTGACTTGTTTTGAGTAATATTTGCAACCAAGTTAGGGATTCCAATTTTACTCAGTTGGTAATAAGTATAAGAGATATTCTTCGCATGAGTGGACTGGTTTGGACTTATAGAGGACAAAGGATCGGTGTTTCAGTCAACTGAGCTGCTTGGGTGTTTCCTTGTCCTCTCTTGTTGGACGGATTTGAGTACAGATCATGCATTGCACCCTGCCACATGTCACTGAGGCAGAGAATAAGCTCTCTAGCAGTAGGTTGCTCCAGGGGTGAAAGAGATTAATTCTGAGGTCCTCAAGAGTCTGGACTTTGTGGGGCTGTTGTGGTTGACAGGCCTCCTCACTTTCTCACAGAGTACTGAAGTGACATGTGGGGAATCTAAGACCAGAGTGATGGTCCCAGCTTTTAAAAAAGGAGTACTTGAGGGTGTGTTTCAACTAATGGGGAATGACACTTCCATGCTTCCCTGAAAACGTTTTCTGAGAGGCATAAAATGATTGTTGAACTCTGATTCAGAAGAACAGTGTGACTTTCATTCTAGCACTGGAACAGCGAACCAGATTGTTAGCCTCACAGCAGGGATTAGTGACTCCAATCCTCGAATGCCACTGTCCTGCTACTTTTGGAAGGATCCCTGCTCTAACACACCTGACCCCTGCCTTACAGAGTTACTTTGGGAATTATTGGAGTTTAAACGTTCATTCAAAGTGTTTTGTGGACCTAATGTGTGATTGTGTGCTTGAAGGCAGTATGCAGCCGTTGAAATGGCCGTATGGGGTGTCTTGATAATTGCTTTTTGGGCTATCAGGTCCCAGTATAACCAAAGCTAGAGTTTTGTTTTCAAGGCACAAAATCAAGCTTTTTCCTGCCATTGATTGGACCTCAGCCTTATCATCGATCCAGTTTGTGGTGTTCATGTGTAGTCATTGAGAAAAAAAAGGTGTCTACTTTTGGAACCTCAAGGACTCATCTCTGATTTTTGCAACTGATGTGGTTATGTTGGTTTGTTCAAGGCATAGCCAAGCTATTTACAGTTAAATGTGAAGTGCTAAAAATTTGAAGTGCTACCTTCATGTTGGGGAGGTCGATTTCTGCCTCAAACCCAGGAATTCAGCACCTTAAATCTGACATGGTGAAGACAGCTGAGTTTAGAGGCAAACCTTGCAATCTGCCATTCTACCTACATGCCATCACGAAGCATGGCTCATGATCAAAAGAAAAAAGTCATAATGCAAGTGGCCAAACGTAGCATCCTGTGTTGGGTGGCTGGGCTAAGCCTCAAGGAAAGGTTAGGAGTAGGGTTACTGCTCCCCCACATGAAAAATTTGTTAGTCGAAGTTGGGATGCCCCTTGGGTGCTACCTTTGGGAAGTATCCTAGACATCTCCTACTGGAAGGAGACCCCAGGGCAGACCTAAAACTTGCTTGAGGGACCATATTGATGAATTGATGGCTGGAAAGTAGAAAGTACAGGTTTGTATAATCTGTGTCACAATCTTTGTCAATGGGATTTATGGATGAGATCAAGCTTCTCCCCAGAAATCCCAAATCAGGTGACTCAAAAATGTGTATTTCAACAAGAATGTGAATGGCTTTCTGTCTCTCTCTTGTTACTACTGTGATGAATTAGAAAAGTGTTCAGGGTCTTCTCTATTAGTTTTCCAATGTCAGCTGCTACAGGCTTTAACCTCTTTTACTTGTAAAAGGTGCAAATAGTGAAGTTAGGATGGATGCCAACAAAATTTTCCAAATGCTAAGAAATTTTACACCTATGTGGTTGTGAATTCCAATTAGAGCTATCTCGAAACTTAGCAATCATTTTTAAAAGGGATTCAGTTCTGTGTTTACCTTTTGCATAATAAAGCCTAATGTAAACTGTGCGACACTAAATTCCCATTTATGATAAAATATAAAAGCTTGTTATATCCTGTAAATGAGTACTGGAATTTCTAAATTAAATAAAAAGATAGGCCATCTGTTAGCAATCATAATCTCATTTCTACCTTTTGCCACAAATTACTTCTGCCAAGTTACTGGGCTTGCCTTAAAAGTCCTTAAAATTTCTTTATTCTTTTACACTGGTATTGGTGGATGGTGTTGGGAAAAAATGTTCGGCTTATCGGTGGTCATTAATGGATTCAATTGTATTTTCCTATTGTGTCGTATTTTCAGGCACTGAAAATATGACACAAATGAGAAGTTAGATGTTTGCAAGATTGCTTGCCAGTCTTAGATTAGGTTGTGGTTTTCATATTTAAAAAAACAGAACTCTATAAAACATATGTAAAAGCTTTTCTATTACAAAAAATGAAAGATATATTTGGAAATTGATGGAACTTTTTTGTTTGACACTGCAAATAAACATAATTAACTACATTGCACCATATTTTAAATAGCAACTTTTATTCCCATTTTTGGAGAGATTTTCTAATTATTTTGCTGAAAGAAAAAAGTTGGCATGTTCTTCTTAACTACATTGCACCATATTTTAAATAGCAACTTTTATTCCCATTTTTGGAGAGATTTTCTAATTATTTGGCTGAAAGAAAAAAGTTGGCATGTTCTTCTTACACTTGTATAGGTGTTTTTTTTTCTATAGTGCTCTGGCTTGCTTTAGATGTCCACATGCATAGTAAATTAAATGGCACTTTTAAATTGCCCGTAATTAAAGGGGCAGTATTATGTAGAATCAATTTTTTTGAGCTGTATATCATGTTATGCCCTCACCAAAAACATACCTGGAGTGTTGCCTTGATTCTTTCATACATGGTTGAGAAATCCTTTAATTTCCCGTAACAACCATTCAGCTGTGCAAAATGCCTGGCTGGACCTAGCGCCACCTTTGAGACCCAGCTCCTCCTTAGAGCTGCAGTTTCTAAGCTTCCAAGCTTCCACCACACAGAGTAACCCTTCCCCACAACTTCCCCACTCAGCCCCTTCAGACTAGCCAGCAGCAATTAGCAAACACCGAGTGGAACTGCACACTTATTGAGCACATTAAACAAGCTACTTCTCAGTGCAGCGCTGGCAAAAACATGGTTAAAGGGTTAGCTGTTGTTATGACTTCCTGAAGGCAGAGTTTCAGAAAGAGTAAGATTTTTTTTTTTTTTTTAAAGAGACAGAGGCCTAATTTCAAGGTGTGAAATTATGAAGTCAAATTTCTTTTAAGTCATGTTTGATATATACAGCATTTTTTTACTTGATTGTGCTATAAAATGATTCTATATGCCTAAAAAACACATAATACTGCCCCTTTTATTAAGCTGGTTGTGTACAATATGGGGTTCACTTTCTCCATTCCAGCATAACCGAGGATCAGTTACCCTCCCCAAACCTTCTTAGAGGGTAAAAAAAAAAAAAAAGTCACTGATGCATAGATGGAAGACATATAAAGTTACTAGCATAGGCAGAATACTTTTATTAATACTGTGATATTATTAGGACATATATTTCCCAGTCCTAATGGGAAATATGTGCCATCCAAGTTAATCTCTAGGCTGTCTGGTGATAAGAGATGACCACATTACATACAGCTTTCTGGAGAAATTAATAATCTGTCTGTACAGCCTTCTTTGACAGTGTTTTTAGTACCTCAGCATAAAAAGCATTCAACATTTAACAAATGTAAAATAAAACAACAACAAAGAAATCAGGAAAACATTTTCTTCTCAAACTTAGTGCATTTGTTATGTCACAGTGTCTACTTTTCCCATGTATCCACAGGGGACGCCAAAAATACACCACTAAACTACAAAGCAGACATAAAAATAAGTAAGTACTTACTCCCTCATGGCCACTGGTGTGTCTCTGCTTGCATTAGCAACAAAACATTATTATTCTTCCCTGTTTTCTACTCTTCTGACTCTGAGAGAGACAAATGTAACATCCTGACAAAGGTGACATCATGACTTAAAAAAAAATCCACAGAAAATAAATGTTACCTTTCGGTTCACTGGTGATGGTTGTTAGATGAGAATCAGTGAGCCCTAGGCATGTGACTACACACTAACATGATTTTTACTCTTCTTGTCCCTGCTTTTACCCAACTGTCTGTGTCTAAGTATGTTGGAATCCTCACTGCGCTTGAACTGGGTGATGTCTTGTAATGATCTGTGGGCATCTGTTCAGAAACATGCTAGTTTGAAAGGGATATGCCTGAAACAGGGGGGCTAAAATGGACAGAGACATGACAACCTGGGCATATACTTGCTCCTTGTGTTTACATATTTTAATGGGTTTTCTGTATTTTATATTCATTCTATACAATCTTTTACCCAAATATCCATACTCCTTAACCTTGTCAACATTTTGTCATATTACAACTATAAGCTTCTGTATATACAACATACAGCATAATTGCAAAACTTGAATGAAAATGTTTCATGCTTTTCCAATTGTTATAACCACAGTTGGGTTATAACTGAACTTTGAACATCTCAGAGCACTCTTTATTCTGTCATCCATACCAACCAAGAAATGACCATCGACCTAAAGTGACAGGCCAGGCAAGGAGAGTGTAAATCAGTGAAGTAGCCAAAAGGATCATAGCAACTCTTGAGGAGCTGGATAGATGCACAGCTCAGGTGGGAAAATCTGTTGACAGCTTCATGACCTTTTTGAAGGAGTGAAAAAAAAGACAAATATATTGTTAAAAGAAAGCCCTGAAAAATTCTGCTTACTGTTTGCTACAAGCCATTTAGGGCACACACCAAAAGATTGAACAAGAGGCTGACAAAAACTGAAGAGGGTGCTCTAGTCAGATGAAACCAAAATGTAACTTTCTGACTAACTTTACTTTGCGTTTGGACACAACATCCCTAGAGTAAAACATGGTGGTGGTACCATTGTGCTGTGGGGATGGTTATGATCAGCAGGGGCAGTGAAGCTGGTTGAAATTTATGGGGAGGAACTGAGCTAAACATAGGGCAGTCCTGGTGGAAAACATGTTGAAGGCTGTAGGACTTGAGACTGGAGTCAGAGGCTTCCGTTCCACCAGAACAACATCCATTATTGTACAACCAGTATTATAAATCAATGATTTTATATTGGTGCACATGTGTATTAGAATGGCTCAATCAAAGCCCAGACTGAAATTCAATTAAGAATCTGTAGTGCAACTTGTTTACTGACAAAGTCCTTTTTCTTCTACTTCATAATTATTTGACCACAATTATTTTAAACTGGTCCATTACATCAAATTCTTATAACATACACTGTTTGTTGCTGTAATGTGAGAAAATGTGGAAAGTTTTCCTCAAGGCACTGTGTTCATATTTATCATAGACTATCTAATTTTTTCCTACAAGGTTTCAACAGCTTGTTAAACTAGAACTGGTAATAATATTGTAACTGCAATGATAATTCTTGGAGAATAAGGAAACACATGGATGCAAGTGTCCAGACTCTTTGTATGCATGTGGTCAGAGAAGGATTTATTTTTCTTTTGGGTGGGGCTTGTGCTATAATGAAAACACAGGCAGTCCCTCATTTAATTTAACTTTATTCCTATGCCCTTTCTGTATCAAGCACTCCCACACACACACATACACAGCTGTCACAGTGGACAGCAGTAAGGCATGTGAGCCACATGACCAGAATAGACAATCTGGGATCAGAGACATGGACACAGAATGTGAATTAAGCCCTGACTGCAAAGGAATTATTTTCAGTGTTTTGCTGGGAAGCAGAGTGAGTATATGTATTTGGCTAAAAGGATTCATTCCTTTTTTTTAATATACCTTCTCTTTCTCTGTGTTTCACTCGTTTTCTATCTGCTTTAGTAGAGATGATCGTTGTGCACTCAAAATGGACTTTGGTTGTAGTTGCAAGATTGAACAAGAGGCAGACAGTATGTGTCAGACAAGTAGAGGAGTCTCCTGGAGGCTCTTGTTGAATCTTCAGAGATCAGGTCTATCAGGGCTGGCTGGAAAACTCTTCCTAGACTCAATGCAGTGTGGGAATCTTCGCTGAAACAATGCACCAAACAAATGGAAATACAGGTGTGTAAACTTGGAAATGTATGAGTAAAGAAAAAGAAGACAAATGGAAAAATCATTGATTCATCAACATGCTGCCATCCCATCTTCCTTATATTTTGGCCTCTGTCTAATAGGGTCTGAAACATACACCTTTCTCATGTTTCACATTGGGTACAAGGTCAGCTTGGTTGAATCTAGCACTAATCACAAGATTTGTGGATCTTGATGTTACACAGAGCTACATCTACAGAACAACAGAAGAGCTAACCTTGAAAACCAGAACCAGCCTATCATAAGCACCAAACAGTAATCCTGTTGACGTAATTACATGAGTGATCATTTTTGCCAGTTTATGTTCATTACTCAAGCTAATTTTCAGTACTGTGCCTGTTTGGATCTATACACATATTGTACAATGTAGTATTCACAGAACTAACATCATGAATTGAAAGTGGTTTCTGTGCACTCAGTTTATAACCATCTTAGTTTTCTGTTGACATACAAGGTAATGCTTCCTCAGTAGTTACCTCTTTAGATCAAACGTCAATACAAATGGTAAAGTTCTGTTTTTGTAAATAAGGAATAGCATGTCATAAGATTGCTACATTAAGTTTAATTATTTCAAATGTATACTTGATTTGCATCGCAGTAAGTTAGAGGTGTTCAGGGCCGCCTCTGATTATACCACAATACCCTCAATAAACAGGATTTTTTAGCATAGTTAGGATGTGGAGGTTTTTCCTGTTGATTCTATCATTGAGTTCTGCAAATGATATGGTTATCTTGGATTCATCAAGCAGAGACCTGTAACACTGGAGCAATTTCTTGTTCTGTGTCAAGCAGCTGGGATAAACTTTGTTCTAACCTCTATCCTAGCTACTCAAGGTTATAGTGCATGATCCTCATCAGAAAAGTCAAATGACAACTCCTTCTTGATAGTGAGCTACTTTCTCAAGCTGGGGAGTTTATGTCAGAGTTTTGTTCATGATTTGGGTTTGAACATTGCTAATGACTGCTAGCCAAATTTATCAGTCTATATTATGATGCTTACCTGCTTTCATGAGCTTTAGGGAGAAAATGAAAGAATTAAATTATGATAACAAATGTCTGAAATTAACTTCCTTTGATAGCTGGTTGGGCTGACTTTTAAATAAAGAATATAGGCAGTGGCTAGCTGGAATATTCTGGGAGTAGACTTTTTGTTCATAAACGGTTTTTGTATCTTGTAAGGATGCCCTCAAGATGTTCTAAGGAAGATTTGTTCAGACAGGGAGCCTTGGCACAAACCTGGGATCCACAGGACAGATTATGTCCAAAGGCAGTTGTGAGAATCTGATTTTCCCATATTATTTGGAACAGATAATTGGAGAAAGAGTGGTCTGGAGCCTGGGAAATAAGCTCTTAGATGCCTTTTCCTAAATGTAAAAATGCTTTGTTAGTGCACATAAACTCAGTAAACATTATCACTGGGCAATCAGGATTTTGGCTTGGAGAGTAAGGGTCAAAAGATATTAGTCTTTGCAGGGAAAATTAATATAACAAAACTTGCTACTGAGTTGCATAATGGGAAACAGTATCGCAAGTCACTCAGTGCTAAGGTAGTACTGGAGTACTCTTTAATCCATCTTCATCTTACATTGATGCATTCAGCTACACATGAAGTAAGTTTAAGTATTTTGTTGCAGAAATTATGGTTGCTTCTTTACTGCCCTGTTAAAATATGTTGCATCTGGCAATTTTTATGTTTTCTGATTGAATTCATAAAAAAAAAAATAAATTTTAAAAAATTAATCAAAAACAAATAGTCCTTTGCCTGAATCCAGGAGATTACAGTAGTACAGGAAAGTGCTTAAGATGTCTAAGGAAATGCAACAACAATCAAATCAAATTTAGTTAATGAAGCAGAGCTAGATAAACTTATGAAAATAAACTGAATATGGTTGCATGATATTTGGTAAACATTTAATTTTCAAATTTTTAAATACTTTATTTGTTATAACCAACATTTTCCTCACTAATCTCTCTTTTCCCTCATCACAATGCCCCACCATTGTCTTTGAGCTTAACAGCTCTGTCTCTAAAATTTCTATAAAAATTGTGAATATCAAGGTGAGGGTCCATCCAAAAGGCAAGAAATATTCTTGACACCCAGAGTGTGAATGTGTGATACTTGAAATGGAAATGTCAAATAAATATTGCATATAACCAAGCAATTGCAATTGAAATGTTGCACACATTGATATTACAATGACAATAGTGAATTATATACAATATTATGCAGCTCTGAATTTGATTTGGTCAGCAGCTGATTTTCTTTTCAATAATGTGAATGATTGAAATTTATACGCAAGTCACTAAGTGTTAATCTGTTCATTTGGAAATGACTTTAAAAGAAACATGCAAAAGCCAATTTGTATTCATAAGAAGAATAAAACAAGGTGAAGACGTAGAAGTGGAAAACTGTGGCACTCACTTATGGAAAATGCCCATCCACATCCTCTTTCACAGACTTCTAGGATGTCCATTGACTTGTCACTTGAACAAACCCCCCTCCTTGCTCCATTACTCTGTCTTTCCTGAGGGCACAAGACCAGTCATGCTGAGGCGTGATATACTGATTGATGTGTTTTGCTTTGGGGTGCCTTCGTCATCTGATTTGTTTCTAGTTTTGACATTACCAATGCAAGTGTAAAAGATTTAGGAGGGAATCCACTTAGCAACAGCTATAGGATAATAAGATGCTTACAGAGAGAGGAATCTTTGACCACGTCTCCTTGCACAATGTCTCAAGAATGTCCAAAGTCCTTTTCCATGCTTTCTTCAGAGTACCGCACATGCTTTCTGTAGGATTTAGGTCTTTGGACTGAGATGTCATGTAAGGAGTTTGAGTGTATGTCAAGAAGTATTTCTGCTGGCCTATCAATGACCCATTTTCAGTTTCAGTCCCACAGCCTCACAGATCATCCCCAGACAAGCACCCCAGACAGTCACACTATTTATAGCCACATTTCATTTGATAGTGAAGCTCCATGACCTGGGACATTGAACATTAATATGCCTTTGGATCAGCGACTTTCTCACCAACTGACCACAGGTGATAAGAATAGGGAACCAAACATCATCCATCCTGGTCCTGGACACAGGCACACCACAAGGCTGTGTGCTCAGTCCAGGTCTTTTCACACTATTCACCCATGACTGTGCAACCATCCACTCCTCAAACGTGGCTCTGAACTTTGCGGATGACACCACCATAGTGGGTCTTATAACAAACAATGACAAAGTCCAGTACCTGTCCTAGCGGTGTTCATCAAACAACCTGGTGCTCAACACCAGCAAGCCCAAGGAGGTCATAGTGGACTACAGGAGGTCCAAGAGGACAGAGGACCCACCTCTCCTCTTTCAAGGGGAGGTGGTGGATTGTGTGGATAACATCAAATTCCTGCACATCCATATTATGTCGGTCCTGACCTGGTCACTGAACACCTCTTTTCTGGTGAAGAAGGCTCAACAAAGGCTCGTTTTTTTTCCTCAGAAAAGAATACTAGACTCTCCCCTCAGATGCTTGGGAACTTCCACAGAGCCATGACTGAGAGCGTCTTCTGCCTCTGCATGACTGTGTGGTACGGCAACTACACAGTCCAGGGAAAAAAAAGACTTGGCCCTGGGTGGTGAAAACTGCCCAGTGGATCATGGGGAGTCCACTACTGGATCTGGACTCAGTATATGCTGGCAAACTGCAAAGGAAGGCCAGTTGTATTGCTGCTGATCCCACCCAACCGGAACACAAACTGTTTATACCACTGTGGTTCAGGAACCGGTAGCTACAGGTGTATAAGGACCACTACCACCGGGCTGAGGGACAGCTTTTTCCCAAGAGCTCTAAAAGCCATTCTTCCACTCCCCCTCCCCTGTGCCTGCCCTCTGCACCCCTGCAGAGACACTCGCACAGATGAACATGTGCACTCCCACTCACACCCCTGCACTCCCACTCACACCTATTCACTACACCTTAAAGACTACTAGAGACTTTTTAGAAGATGGTTCAACTTCACTTTTTATTCTCACTGTTACATGCTCCATGTTGCTATTGTTCCTTTTCACACTTAACAATCCCTGTGCAATAAATACGACATGCAACATTAACAATCAGTACAATTGGGTATTTTAATTTATCTTTTATACTTTTTATATTCTTTTTTCTTCTTTCATTTTTATTTATCACTGAGGACACCACTGCAATTTTGTTATGTTCTAGCAACACAATGGCATAAAAAACGTATGTCTTTGACTGTCGATTGAGTGTACTTTCACTGAAATGTTGTGTTAGTTTTACGCACAGTGTGCCTGTTTTCATACCTTTCAAAAACCTCCAATGCTGTTTCATTAGTCAGCAGAATATTACTCATGTGTCTTTGGCATCATCAAAATGTTTTGTTTTTTTTTGTCAAATGTGAGATGAACCTTTGTGTTCTTTTTGGTCAGCAATAGCTTTTGCCTTGGGACTCTCCCACTTACACATTTCTGCTCATTCTCTTTCTTAATGTTGAATCATGAACAAAGACCTTAGCTGAGGCAAGTGAGACATGCATTGCTTTAGATGATGTCCTGGGTTCTTTTGTGACCAACTTGATGAGTCATTTGTGTGCTCTTAGAGTATGTTGGAAGGTCGGCCACTCATGGGAAGGTTCGACATCGTTCTATGCTTTCTCCAGTTTTGGATAATGGCTTTCACTGTGTATTCATGAAGTTAAAAAGCCTTAGAAATGTCTTTGTAACTCTTCCCAGACTGATAGATGTCAATGACTTTATTTCCTATGTTGAATTTCTTTAGATATGGCATCATTTGTTGCTTCTTAAGATCCTTGAGCATTCTTCATCTTGTCAGACAGGTTTTATTTTTAGGTATTTTTAGGTATCAGGCAATAATCAGGTCAGGTATGGCCTGAAAACTGTAGTTATATAGTGTTCATGATTTCTCAAGTGTAGCAAGTAAATCTTCTACATAGTGCTAGTTTGGTTTAGTTTTTCATCTGAATTAATTAGTCATTTGAACTTCATTTTGTATTTACAATTTATGCTTGTCTGATATTCAAAAAATTTTTGATGGTCTGAAATATTAAAGTGTGACAAAAAGACAAAACAAAATAAATTTGAAATTGGATAAATACTTTTTTAAAGCGCTGTATTTTCAAAGTAAATGAATTTTGCAGTGTGGCTAATCAGATGCATGGCAGTGATGTCTGAAGTTTGCCAAGAGTTATAAGGCTTAAAACTTCAGAAGTAAACATCACCGGCTCAGTCACTCTCCCACTTGTATATCACATTTTCCTTTTAGACCATGTCTCTTCTTCCCACACTATATTTGTCCGGGTCTCCTCACCTCTTGCTCTTGCCATTTTTTATATATATACCTTTACTCTCTCTTTGGTCAGCTCATTCCATTTCACGTAGAAACAGTGAGGTGTATTATAGGCCCATGAGCCTGTGAATTATGGAAGAGGCCAGCTTTTTTCTAACAAGGTGTGCTTGATGGCCAAACCTGGTAATGTGTGCGTATTTATGTGTGTTTGTTCAGTCTGTTCTCTCATTCTGCTTCTCTATTATTTAATATCACACCTTTTCTGTTTCTACTACAAAACCCTTTTAGATTGTGGTAGCTGGGAATCAAATGTTAATCGACACCCACCCACACACTCACACATTTCAAAGCTATGTGCACACACACTCAAGACAACCTGCTTGACTGTCATGACTTGATAGATTTATTGCTTTTTGCATCATTTATATGCTTACAACAGACCTGGCAGGTGGTTTTTCAATCCAAACACATGGCTGTAAGCATTGGTAGCAGTGAGTCAAGGAGTTTCTTGAACACTAAACTCTGTTCAGCTAAATTGAACCTCTAGTTCTTTTTTATTTCAGCAAAAAAGTTTTAGTTAAATGAATCTCAGCACTTTTGACCCACTTCAATTTAATTGTGAGATTTTCATAATCACACATTTCCAACTTCAAACATATATGGATGGAAATATGAATGAAATACTTGACTGGTTTTACAATACCTGTTCCAGGTAGGGATTTGAACAAAGACAGACATAGGAGCAGTTCATACTATGTCACAAATCTACGCTGTTAATTTTATAAGTTAATCTTTCTTTCTGTTCATCCAAGCACAATTTTATTCTTGACTGAGTTTTTCACTGGAACAAAATTTTCTTCCAGCTCTACATTTCATAAACAAGTGAACAAAAAAGGAGCAAAGCCATTGCGGAAATCAATGTTCCTTAGACTTACAGCAATTTAAGCAGACCACTGCTCTACTGTGGTAAAATATTCATACCCCTTGTGGATCTGAACTTAAAATAATTCTTATTCAACCAAGAAGATCATTTTTGTTTGGAAATGAGATGGAGCTCTCCCAAAAGGTAATAAAACAATGTAAAAGGAGTAAAAAATACAATTACAATTTAAATTTCAAAATTGGCAAGACAAAAGATTTCTTGGTAATCCATGGAAAAATCTCTATTGGCATCACAGCAATCAAGCTTTTGGGCTGTTTCCCCTGTTTTTTTTTTTTGTTTGTTTGTTTGTTTGTTTGTTTGTTTGTTTATTTGTTTGTTTGTTTTTGTTTGTTTTTGTGACTTATCTTTGAGCTTGGAAAGCCTCATTGCCATCACCCTAATCTTTAGCTTACTTGACAGATTCTCTATCAGACTGAAGTTGGGACTCTGGCTGGGCCTCTCCAAAACCTTAATATTGCTTCTAGTGAGAAGAAACATTTTAAAATATTACTGTAGATCTACATCTGTGAGGGGCATTGATAAATATATATGATCTGCATGTCCCTCCATGAATTTTGGATGGTTTTAAGTATGGAGTTTCAGTGGATTCTCAGCAATGAATATCTTTCTTTCTGTTTACATTCTATTTTACTTATTTGGAAGTCCAGTGTTAGTCAGTAACACAACTGATGAAAACTACCCAACAAATTTCTCCTGATTTCTTTTAACTCTGCGTCTTGGTTGGTTGGTATCAATGGAGTCAGTCTTATCAACTTTAACATCTGCTATTAAATGCTGGAAAGGAAATTTTCTCAGCTCCACTACTTAGTCCAAAATGTTATATATGAACTACATGAACATGGAGGATGCAGTGGAGGGGACTGCCTGTAGCTCATAGTTTTTGTTCAGTGCTAAACTTTGTTACATTCATCAAAATTATACCCCCAAATTGATTAAAACATTGTTTATGTAAAACATAGAAACAATGGAGTATGAATAAGTCAGACTTTATACAAAATTTCACAAATAATCTGTGCATATAACTAAAACCCAAACCAAATATGTGATACTTCCAAACATAGATTTGAAAATACTGATAGATTAGAGAGCCATAATGTCACTGATATGCAAAAAACTTGCAAATGTAATATTGGTTTGCTGTCTTCACTGCTGATTCGAGATAATGTTTATGATTAAACTGTCCATGATAATATCAAGCAGTAAAAACAGTCTTGTATAACTTCTTTGTTTGGTATGCTACCTAAAATAAACTAGAAATGTCTCACAATTAAAACCTTCCTCTGGAAAGTTTATAATGTTTATAATGAATTTGTCAGAAAAAGACGTTATTAAAGAATGACATCTGTTCTATAAATTTAAAGGGCATGGACAGAATATATTGAAATTTTGATGAGTTAAATAAAGACAGAATAAAGACATCTTCTTGAACTTAAAAACAATATGTGGCTTACAGGAAAGGAAAAAAGATGTAAAATTTGTGTAGCTGTTTCAAAGACAAATCAAAATGTTCTTAAAAATGGGGAAAGCTCCATGAACTGAAGGTCACTCTGAGCCTCATAGCATGTGGGCATATAACATGAGTAATAACTAAGATGGCAACTAGATTAAGCCACTGTGAGAATAATTATCAACTACAAACCTTGGAGCTTGAAAGATTAACATAAATTATTTGAAGATAATCTTAAATATTTTTAGATTTCATTCAGAAGTATCTTGAATTTTTGTTCCTAAAATGGATGCCCCAGTGCCGAAATGTACATCAGAGCCTCAGCAGGACAAGTGATAAAATCTATTACATATAATACAATCTCTGTATTGCACAAACACCTTACAGAGGATGTACAGATGGAATCAAGAGGGTGGTTTTGGCCACTATATTTTATATTTTATATTTTTGTGTGTGTGTGTGTGTGTGTGTGTGTGTGTGTGTGTGTGTGTGTGTGTGTGTATCTGAACATGGGTGAGCTCTGATTGTGAGAAGCCAGAATGTAATTGCAGACACTGTCCAGAGGATTGAATGTAATGAAGGTAGCTGCTTACAGGTTTCATCATTAGTACAGCTCCACATGGGGCACTTCCTGTGTGTGGGGCGGGGTGCGTTTTTTTGTGTGTGCGTGTGTATGTGTGGAGGGAGGTGTTTCTGTTTATGTGAACCAGGTATCAGTCATGAGTGAGATTTTTTGTTTTGTTTTTTTTACAGAGCTATGTTAGCATAGTCCTCATCATGCAATTTTGGGCTTATGACATTTTTAAGGTTATGAGTTGGACAAAAATTTGTCAGTATAATTTGATCAGATGGCCTCTGAAGCTAGCAATACACATATGTGTTTGTAGGTATGTAAAATTCTGGTATTTGGGAAATAAAAGGATTCAGATGTTTTACATACCTGTACAGTGCATGCGAAGTTAAAACTTCATTGTTAGACTCTCACAGCATGATAAGCCTTGAGTAAAAATGCCACAATCACTGCAATGAGACAAAAACTTAAGATGAAAATGTATAACATGATCTGGTTGCCTTTTCTTAATACAGAAAAGCAACAATTATTCTTACAGCTGCTAAAATAATGAAAGATATTCATTGTTACAGTATCTTTAACATTTAATTAATGCTTTTTTATTTTATTTTGATACATAAACACAAGGAAAATTATAGAGGTAATGGTTGTTTTTGTACCAAATATTCCACGATTTTGCCGGTTTACTTTTTGTGGAGTAACTAACTATAACAAGTTAGTATTACCTGTAAAATTAGCTTAACAGACTTGCAGCCATAGTAGTTTGAGTTTGTGGACATTGCTTGGTT
Source organism: Anableps anableps (assembly GCA_014839685.1). NCBI lineage: Eukaryota > Metazoa > Chordata > Actinopteri > Cyprinodontiformes > Anablepidae > Anableps > Anableps anableps. The sequence continues at coordinate 21,680,543 of CM026086.1, read as the reverse complement.
GGCTACCAAAAGTATTCCGTGGCCACAAGAAAACGGAAATTTTGGTCTCAAAAAAGTGTAATGAGATGGTGACATCACAGAAAAGTAACCTACCCGGTCATGACGCATCAGATTTCAGCCCTGTTAATCTCACTATACAAAGGCTATTTAGAGCAGGAGCACATCAAAAGAGATACTTCAAAGATGTGACAGGACTTATTAAACATAATGCTAAAATAGGAAACAGTGTGCAGCTTAACGGCCAACCATACTAAGGGATGGTTGACATTTTTAAAATGTCAGGGAAAAGAGCTTTAATTCTTCATCAATTTTCTCTTTTAGCATAGGAAATACAGGACCATATTTCGGGAAAGAGAGGAACACCTTCCAACCCCATAATTCCTTACAGCCAAATCCTTCCAAATGTACGGGCTTTGCTCCTCGACACAGTCGTCCTGGGTTCGATTCCCAACCCTGGGACTTTTGCTGCATGTCTTCCCTCTTTCTCTCTCTGCCCACCTCCTGATTGACAACTGGTAATAAAGGTCTCGAGAGCTGAAAAAAAATCTTTAAAAAAAGAAGAAAAAAAAGATGGCTCAGCTGCATGCAAAAAGTCTTTTTGAGTCAGTTGGCCTTATAACAGAGTGCTAAGATTTTGTGATACATCTTATTTTGCTAATATTGTGTACTTGATTAAGCTTCTGTGACATGACAAGACATCAACAGGTTAGGTACACAGACTAGACACATTTAGACATGCTTTAGTGTTAGAAAAGCATATCACAGTAATGGACGTGTCCTCATTTTTGCCTTTTGTTTTAATTTACCCCTTAAAAAGTTATTTGACCAGTTTTCCTCAGGTCATATTTTTAAAAACAAGACAAATGATTTGTGGTCATTGTCTTGACTCTTTCACTAGATATTTTATTTTTGTAGAGGTCATGGTGAATGTATATATATTTTAAGGACTGCAACTAATGATTAGTTCATTTAACTGGCTTCACCAATGAAAATATTCCAATATTCCAGAACCCAGAGTAACTTCTTCAGGATGCTCAGCCCATAATCCAAATCAGTCTTTCACATTTACATTTTAAAATGACACCTTCCAAAAGTTTTTAAAGAATAACAAGAGAATATTTGAAAAGTTAAGTGGTTCCATAATTGGTCATTAAATGAGCTGTCATGTAATAGTAACTAATAAGTAATAATTAGTTAATCTTTGCGCTAAATTGATTTGCACAGCCTTTTTTGAGTTGCTTCTTAGGGCTATGTAGAAATAGCAAGTCAAATATGTGCTTGAGTATAATGATCTCAGCTGAGGCTGAGCTCTAAAAATATTTGTCTTGACTCAGTGTTGTCCTCACAAACTTGGCTGTTTGGCCAGTGTCCAATTTTTGTTTAGGTGTCATTTTCTATTGTGAATATTTTTCCACCTTTTCAGAACTAGTATTACAGTCTCCCTTCCCTCAAATGAATGATCACTGGACCTTGAGCTTATTGCTGCGAAATTTGGTGCTGCACACTTTTGGGCTCCACTGTACTTGTCCACTGATTTCCCGATGATTGTGGACACAATTTGCCAGAGTCGCAGCTGTGCTGATGAGGCTTTCGTTTCGCCTTTTCAGAAGTCAGGCTGGCATTGAAATGGGATTTGTGGGCAGAGAATGGAGGCTAGTCATAGGAGGGAGACAGACACTCGGCCAGACGATGATGAGGCTGCCATCTTTGCCACATGGGGACCCCATGGGGATGCAGTTTAAATTAACTTTCCACTTACTGAACAATGTGTCACATACAATATGGTCTTGTCGGGTGCCCTAGAAATCAGTTTGACAGGTAAATCTCTTGAGACGTGTTTGTCTCAATCAGGGTTTGGTTCAAGATGTGCATTTTTTTCCTGACCATCAAATAATGGGTCTCCTCAGCATAACTGTGTGACTGTCAGCCTAATCTTGACCTGCAACATTGACTGCAGTTGCACCATAATCCATAACTTTCTTTATAAAGACCAATCAATACCTAATCTGATTAGACATCAGCAATGGCTTGCAACTATCTCTGAAGAGCACCTGATAAAGAGATACATTGTTAATGTTATCCAGTAACTATCCATTACATTCCCGGGTCACTTTCCAACCTTCCATCTTTTTTTTTGTTCATTTTGAGTAAAGCATAATGAATGAGTTTTGTGTTCCCGTGCAGATTTACACTGCTTGTTTAACTGGAATCTCTAGCTGGTGCAGCCCTGGGTTTCCCTGCATCAGCAGCTTGGAAGGATGCGGGAGTAGGAGGAGAAGGTGGGTGGAAGAGGCTTGGAATGAAGGGAAATGGAGGCAGAGCAGAGAGAGAAGGGAAGAAGAATCAAAAATGTGCAGCTATAGATGCTAATGTAAGCATTTCTGTTGAAATCAATAGAGCTGCTCTCAACTAAATTTGCTTCAAATGCGAGAATGGTGTAAGGCTTATTAATTATTATCCCACATTGGGGTAAACTCATTTGTTTGTTTTTCAATAAACCTAAAACAACTCTAGTCATTTTGACTTTTAAAAATGTTTGTTTCTGAGCTGTACAATTTTGCAAGCTGATCAAATTAAAGAAATTTAGTAGCAGCAGTCCTATGGAGCAGCTGCAGTGACGCTTGAATGAGATTTGTGTTGCCAAGCAGGACAGCAAGTGGCAGCAGCAGTTTGCAGTAGTGTCAGTATGCATAGCTGGTTCTGTAGTTGTTCACATTGTCTGTGTTTGATCACACGAACAACTACAAAATCCTAAACAAACTTGCTTACACTGATGTATTTGTGAATGAAAGGACTTCTTGACGTGAGAGTGCGAAAGTCAAGTCAGTGTTTTTTAACATACGGGACAAAACGTTCTAGTCAATTGTTACATTTTTATGCTTTAAATGAAGAAAGTCAAATGAATATTACATTGCCATTTACATACAGCTTGTTAGCATGAATATTCTTTCCAGATAACATTCACAGCCTTTATAAAGCACATGGAAGTACTTGACAGGATATTTGTTGTCCAAGTGAAGGCTCTTGCTTTGTGCTCTGTTGTTGTGGTATTTGCTTAAATTATCAAAGACTCCTATTTTAATGTAAGAAAGGAAACAAGTAGCCTGTTTGTGAATGACTGCTGGTCAGGCTGGTGACAAGACTCAGTCAATGACGAAGCTTCAGTTGCTTTTAAATCATTTGTCTGGCAGAACTTTGTGGTGAAAAAAAACAAAACAAAACAAAAAAACCAAACTGACTAACAAGATAGAAATCCATAAGCACTGAGAGATTGCTGCAATTGGCTAAAAGTTAGTGAAGAGTCGATATATGCAACCTGAAGGTCTGTTTCATATTTTTTTTAAATAATTTGGCCAGCATGTGATCATGTATTGTTCAAAATAACAAAATATATTGATTTATATCAGTGAAACATCTCCTTCATGTGTTAAAACACAAACATTACCATTCTCAATCCTTGTTTAGCATTAGGACAACCATGGATTAAAATAAACTTGAAAACCACAGTATTTGATTGTATTTGATCTAGTCAGTTTTATAAGAACCTTTTTGTGATTTGTGAAAACCAAAAATTTTGGTTCCTTATATATTGTTTAAATGTCTCATCTTGTTCTTGTTAACCCAGTATTGTGTATTGTCTTGTTTTGTGAGCTGAATATGCTATTACACCTATATATAGCAAGATGTTAACAAATAGAGGTTGTACAAAATGGTACAGGCCTTTTCAATATATTAGAATATTGTTGAAAAGTCCATTTATTTCAGAAACTTCATCACTAAGTGAAACACATTATATAGATTAATTACACAGATGGATCTTTGAAAGCCTTTATTTCTGTTAATTATAAAGATTTTCCACTCTTAACTAATGAAAACTTAAAATTAGAATATTACATCAGACCATTAAAAACATATTTAATACAGAAATGTGGTCTTAATGAAATGTAGGTTTAGGACCTGCTAACCTTTTTTCAAAAGGTACATTCAATCTGACAAATGAGTCTCACTGGAACGCATACATTTAATGTCATACATTTAATGTTTTTCACTTTGTTGTGAATAAATTGTCCCTTGTTTCAGCTGTCACCTCATCTTATCCGAGCACCAACCATGGATTTTTAGGTTAGGATTGGAATTATCAATAATATTTATGTTGGGGTTGGAAACCATGTGTGAGTGTGTAATTTTAAAACAAAGACAAATTGAAAGGGGAGAAAGTATTCATGCTAGCTCTAAACTTTAAATTATTGTACTAATTAGTGCAATAATGCACTTAGTGTTGCTAACATGACAAAGCAGCAGTCCCTAAGTGTTTTTGAATGTAGACCCTTACCTTTTATTTAGGATTTCCAAAAGGCTGCCAACATTTCTAAATCCACCAAGGACAAACACTGAAATCTCAGAATGACAAGTTAAACCAACCTCCCTGTGCTCGGTTTAGCCTTCCTGTTTTCTGCAAGGAAAAAAAATGTTGCTCTCTCTCTCCCTGTCTGACAGCTTAAATGAATTCTCTACCATTTGTATTTTAGAGTCATATTAAAATATCATAAAAGTTTGTTTCAGTGTAACTTTAACCACTATATGTCTTCATATGTTTCTTTTTTTTTTCTTTTTATTGGTGCTGGTTATTAATTAGATAGTGGTTTTTAAAAAAGATTTTTTATCTTTATCAGAATTTTACAACACAATTGATACTCATCCATTTTGTAATTTACACCATTTAAATTCTTAGCCGTGTAATTGCAGATGCTACTTGCTTTAAATATATTTCTGTATATGCAGATCTTACTCAGTTTTTATGATGTGGGTATCAACAACTGTTTGAAATGCCACAGAGTGTTAGCATGCTGCAGGCCTTTTGCCATCAAAATGTCACGCGACCTGGAGAAATGTCTGCAATACCTCATCGCCCAACAGCCACGCTCTTGACTAGTCTTTGCTCTGCACAAGCTCACGTGCCCACACTCCTGCCTGGAACCATGATAATGCGATGTCAAGCCACGAACACATTCATCATACCTGTTGTCATTAGAAACAGGGCTCATTATCCCCCGCGCCAGTGATTTATCATTAATATTCGCAGGAGGGTGTGGCAGATTGTCAAGCACCTCCAATCCATTGATTTCATTCAAACAGAAAAGTATAGAGGGGAAAGAAGACAGAGGTTGTTGAAAAGGTAATATGTGTGCATGTGCTGAGATGATGTTAAAGCTGCAGGGGCATTCCTTTCATGGCAAGTGAGATGAAGGACATAGAAGGTAGAAAGGAGTACTGAATACTCAAGGTCACTGCAAGTGTTCCCTAGTGCTGTAAATAGTCCGCGGAACTTTTTAACATGGCTTCATTAGTATGTGTCCTTTCAATATTTATGGATACATTAATAAAATATCAGTACGTCAAGCCTTTGTGGGGAGCTGCAGGCCTTCCACTGCTGCAGTTTTGGGCTGTTCGCTGATGTTGTGAGGAGAGAGAAAATATGAAAGCTATGTAAACTGAGAAGTGAAAAGTTGTCAGCCAATTTATACAGATGGGGACAGCAGCTTTTTGAAGTGTTGTTCCTCTTTATATCAAAGGAAATTTCTCAACACGGAGCTGTGAAAGGGCATATATTGCTGGTGGATAGATGTTTAATACGGTAGCATATTTTTTGTTGATGGACTCTACAGTAGGGTAATAACCTGAACAGCTATGGCTCAGATGTTTAGGTGTAAATGTATGTTTACATGATTGATGTATTTCTGAAATGCACATTTTCTCCTGCACTGCAAAACACTAAATCTTTTTTATTATTCTTTTTTGTTGCAGTAAAAAAGACAGTATTTTTGTTCCAGTATGTAGTGCAAATATCTTAAATACACTTGAAATAAGACAAAACTAACTTCCAAGTAACTTTTCAGCACCATATAGGAGCTTGTTTTAATCTGCCAATGGGACTTGGTAAGATTTTGTGTTTTTGCAGTGTGGTATCAGATAATCATCTGTTTAATTCAATACAATTCGGTTTATTTATATAGTGCCAATTCATAACAAATGTTGTCTCGAGGCACTTCACGAAAAAAAATAATTTCAATTCAATCATACATACATTCCAATTGATCCCAGTTATCAAACAGTACAGTAAGCTCAATTACTTATTCAAAGTAGTTTAAAAAGTTTCTACCTAAGGAAATAAATCAGAGTGCATTGAGTCGTGTCAACAGTTTTATTCTTTTCCACCTTTTAACATTTAAATTATGAATTTGATTTGTGATATTTGCTTATAATGGACACCTACAGCAAACAGGCAACCTACAGGTTTGTGTTTATACCTAAAAATTCTCATGCAACCACTGAAACCTCCAATCATTCCCTGTCTCAGGTTCTTGTCCTCATTTACCTTGACACCTCCTCACATCCTTTGTCACACAATCCCCTTACCAATAACTTCCACGTTTTCCTGTCTTCCTTTTCTACTCCCTTTTCTTTACTGCTCTCCCCATTTGATTTCATAGTGTCCTCACAACTGCTTCCATTTCCCTGTATCCCCCTCCTTTCATTCACTGTGATTTGCTCTCTTAATCCTGTCAAGGTTAGACTGCAGTTCTCCCTCTCTAAACTCCACATGCCAACTTTACCACTTCTCCTCCTTCACCACCTTTACTGTGACTGGGATGGAGCTGGCTCTGCTCTCCTGGGACACAGGGATGGAGGACAGGGGAAGGGATGTGAGAGCCAATGCCACGAATGGGCCTTACCCGCATGCCTGCCTGGGACACAGCTGCAAAGAAAGGAGCGGTCCTTCCGTTTTCCTTTTTTTTCCCTCCACACATCTGCTATGTAGGGACCGGGCTATGCTATGTTGTGTTGTTTTGTCCTTGGCTCAGCATGGATGCTGGATTTTGGCTGAGCTTCACTGAAATATGTTTGGAATTCAGATGCAAAGCCGGCCCACCGCTGTGTCCCCATAAACCTACTGGACTCATTTGGTGTAATAGCAATGATCATTGAGCTTCTTGGGTGAATTGTTAGCAACAGTGTTAGCAATGGTTTGGTGCCTTTTTTGGTTTGGTCCGATTCCCTTTTTACCTGCTCCTGCCAAGTCAGTCACCCAAGAATGGTAAAGTGTTGCTCTCTTGTATTATGTAACTCCACCCCAATTTAGATCCGACTTCAAATAAATGAAAATGAAGCCACTGGTTGGCTTCTTTCCCTCTAGATATAAATAGCTTTTTCTAATCTTATCTAGAAACAGTGTTGTAAAGGGGGCTAGGCTTTGAAATGCAGCCCAACGATTAGGATCCCATTGTTCCGCTTCACACCCCCTCCATTCTCCCAGCTGCTTACAGTAAGCCTGAAGATCTGTGTATATGTGTGTGTGTGTGTGTGTGTGTGTGTGTGTGTGTGTGTGTGTGTGTGTGTGTGTGTGTGTGTGTCCTAGCATGTAGTCCTACACGTGTGTGTGTGTGCCCTCATCTGCATTATAATGTGATTGAGATTGTGGCTAATGCTAAGAAAGCATGTGTGTGTGCCTTGTGTCGTGGATTTGAGAGTTTTGCAAGTAATTGGTGTTTGTGTGTGTGTTGCTGCTGGGTGTGTGTTTGATGATGAATACTGTGCCTCCGCTGCTTACCCCACTGCTCCCCTCAGAATTAACAAGGTTGCTAAGATACAGTGGTCTTATATTAGATTAGGTTATCTGCTGTTATTGCTGTTACTATATTTTACCTAGCACCGTGAAGCCTTTATTAATTTGGAAATTTATCCTGCCATGGAATGAAGATGCTGTTATTTGTGCACCATTGCCTTTCTCCTCTTCTCGCTTATAAGGGGGGTGTAGAACTGAAACCCCCCCCCCAGTCATGTGTCTACTCCAACCCATTACAATCTGGAGGAGGATCCAACCCTCCGTTCATCATTAAACCCAGTTAATCTGAAGCCCGGGGCCCAGTGTTTTCATTTGACACAGAACAAGCTAATAAAATACAACACTGGTGGCAGTAACATCTTTTTTGGTTGAGATCTATTGGTGGGAAAAGGTGTTATCCCTCCCACCAGCAGAAGTCCATCCAATCCAGTGTGTGACCTCCAGTTGAGCTCCTCTGGGACTGAAGGGCCATTTGCACTGCTGCAAGCAAATAAAGGACAATAGACAGTATAGGTGCAAAGTGGGCTACTGGGACATTGAGTGGATGTTCTTCTGTGTCTCTCCTGGAAGACTTTCAAATGCCTAGCATTTATACAGATACAGTGAGCAACTTTTAGACATAACAAGTTCAATAGTTTATTTGAACTGTTGAATAGCTGGGAACCCACAAGAGGGATATGTGCACATATATAAATTACCCTTACATTTAATGAATGATAAAAGTGCCTTGCAAAGCTATTCAGACCCACTGAACTGTTCATGTTTGTCATGTTTAAACTTAAGATCTGCAAATAAAAATCTTAAAGGGGCATTATTATATAAAATCGATTTTTTTTTTTTTTTTTTTTTTTTTTTTTACCTTTACATTATTTTATAATGTTATTCCCTCATCAAAAACATACCTGGAGTGTTGCTATGATTCTTTCATGCATGTTTGAGAAATCCTTTAATCTCCCGTGACAACCATTCAGCTGTGCAAAATGCCTGGGTGGACCCAGTGCTGCCTTTGAGACCCAGCTCCTCCTTAGAGCTGCAGTTTCTAAGCTTCTGACCCTCCGCCTCACAGAGCACCCCTCCCCATGCTGGTAAAAACGTTGTTAAAGGTTAGCTGTTGTGTTGACTTCCTGAAGGCAGAGTTTCAGAAAGAGCAGGACTTTCTTAAAGAGACAGAGGCCCAATTTCAAGGCATTAAATTATGAAGTCAAATTTCTTTTAAATCATATTTGATATATACAGCATTTTTGTAACAATGGAAGGTAATATACTTACTTGATTGTGCTATAAAATGATTCTATGTGCCTGGAAAACATAAAACTGCCCCTTTAAAAGCCCTATATACTCTGATACTTCTGAATAAAATTCAGCCACTTCCTTCAGAAAGCTAATTAGTAAACATTCTGCTATACTGTATTCAGTGTGAATACAGCTTTTCTGTGAAAGCCTCAGGGGTTTTTATGAACACCAGACAGGTGAGGGACAAAGTTGTGGAAAAGTTTAAAATAGAATTTGGTAATAAAAAATATCCCTGTCACAGAGCACTGTTCATTAGAGAAACAGCTAAGTGGCCCACGGTAAGGAGGCTCTGCAGCTCCTCCAGTGGAGGAGCTGCAGAGATCTACAACTCAGGTGGGAGAATCTGTCCACAGGACAAAAATTAGTCTTTCATTTCACAAATCTGGCCTTTATGGAAGAGCGGAAAAAACAAATCTGGTGTTGGAAGAAAGCTAAAAGTCTTGTTAAAGTTTATCATAATCCACACCACTTTTTGGCCTTCATGCAAAACATATTGTGTGTCAGAAAAAAAAAAGATTGCACATTAAACTGGACACACCATCTCCAAGGTGAAGCACGGTGGTCATTCTATTAGGATGCCTTGTAATGTTTATGTTTTATCATTAGTATGAAGTTCCATTCTTGGAATAGCTGAATTGGTTCATGTCAAACATGTCTTCTGTTCTGGTGTACAAATAAATCCATTTCAGATTCCTCTAAGAAAAGAACATTCCAGTAGTACTGATCTTGGTCTATTTTCTCCCTGGGAAACTTTGGTTTGGCCTTCATGTTTTTCCTATAGATCGACTGTTTCCTCCTTACACACTTCCCATTAAAGTTAAAAGTCTGCAGTATCTTTCTGAGTGGACAGGCATGCACTATCAGCAAAAACAATAGTTTGCTGTATGTCCTGTGGTGACATTTTGGGCTTTTTGGAAACTTTTTTCAGCATCATATGATCTCCTTCCAGAATGGACCTGCTTGCACAATTAAAACTGACAGCATGGTCAGTTTTAATTGTCCTCAACTTTGAAACCATTTCCAATACAGCAGAATAGCTGATTATAAATGCTTTTGAGAACTCTTTAATTTTTTTTACCAGACTTATAAGCTGTTATAAGCATGAGACAGCTCTTTCAGTCCTGCAAATTATATATTCTTTTGTTTCTTAACAAGAACTTTACTGAAAGGAGAGTCTTAAATATTGTGTAAGATCCTTGCACAATATCCAGAAAGAGGCTTGTGGAAAGAGCAAAGGTTTAAATATCATGTGAGCTACACAATATCCTTCTGAAGGGCTTTTACAGTATTTATTCAGACTTTGGCAGCTTTTTTTGACCAAATATTTTAAAAGGAATGTTATTTTGTTTAGGCCACTTTGAGTTTTGAATCATTCAGCAATTGAAACGGTCCTTAACTAAAGGAATAACCCAGTATTTTGTCTACACAGAACAGAAAACATAGGAAAGAAACATGATTGAATTGGCTGATTAGTTTATTTGTTCTATGTAGCCTGCCACAAACCCACAACTATTCTATTTCTAAGGTCCAAAGAGTTGTTGGCAACACTTTGACAACTGTTGCTCTGTCCTTCACCATGATCCATGACTCAGGCTTAGTCGTTCTACGTTCCAAGCCTGCATGTTGGAGTAATGTTGGGTATATCGCTGCACCTGATAATATAAGGCTATGCTTATGTTTTAGAGTTTTTATTCTTTACACACACGTAAATAGAGACACAGACACTTTAGATATGTGATGCTTGCGAATGAGAGCATACAAGGGCATCCTATAAGGGAAAACCCCATTAGTGTGGGATCCCTGGGAGATAATGAGTGCTGACTGCTTTATGTCCCGGAAATGATTGAGTGGAACATATTAGCAGTTTATGAACCCTCTCTGCCAGTCGCTGACAGACTGACAGCACACAGCCTGCAAGCCAGCCAGCCAAGCTACTGAATTAGAGATGCTTCATGGCTGCAAGCTAAAGTATCTGTTTCAGAAAATACACCTAAACTGTATTGCTTGCTAATGTGAAGTCACTTCTATGTTCCAGCAGTTCTATCCCCCAGATTTGTTTTGCACACAACTAAAAAAAACCTTGTGCTCCCTACTTGCACTTCTTGATATCAAATATTCCTTAATTTCTCACTTCTGCAGAGAACATTTTAGGAACCTGAAAGTGTGTTTAGGCTTTCCTTAAGAAGTTTTGAAGGCAGCAAGGATTGGGGTTATTTTGACCAAGAATTTGGAGATAGTAGGTTTCTGTTTTTAATAGCTTCCTTAAAACATTAAAAGGAATAAAATGTGTACAACTTTTTGCTTTAAACGTATTCAGTTTGACCAACAGAAAATTCACACATACTGAATTTCTAAACATCATACCTTGGGAAAAGAATTTAGTTCTTTGAGCTTCATTAAAGGCTTTACAGACATACAGTTACGTGAAAAAGTTTTAAGTTATTCATCATATCCTTTCCAATGAGTTTTATTTTCATATTGTACCTTAAAGGTCTCCCTCAAAAAAAAAAAAATTATCTCAAGGGACATCCTGGTAAGATAATGGCTAAATAAAGATTAAAAAAATGTGTCTTGAGCAATTTTTCTTCAAATAAAGGCTAATTTAAGTAAAAATCCTGATGCTTTTGATAAAATTTTAAAGATCAGTATTTGTACATCGTTTAAATTATACTTTAACTTCCAACCTTTCATCCATTTTAAAATGTATTAACAAAAGATTCAAGACAAAGAGGTCTGTTTGTTTTCCTACTTGTACTATTTACTAACTCCCCATTTCTTTGTCCTTAACCCACTCATTTTTTCATGATCACTTTTTCATTGGACTTTTGCACCAAACCAAGTTTCATAAGTTTAAACTTGAAATTTTGATCAGGAAAAGATAATCATTTGAAATAAATGTCTGCCTCGTTTTAGCATATTCAATTTTCAGACTGCCATCTGACCAAATGTTAACTTTTTCTTCACTGACCCGCTCCCTTTCTCTTGGCCTCTTGATATTATGTGTTCTCCTGTGTCCTGACCTTCTTTGCACAGCCACAGTTTAGCATTTAACCCGTTTCAGAAGCCATATGAAGCTGTTTGTGCTTTGGTTTGGTCATCTGGATTACATGCACGAGTGGTGTTGCCTGGTATAATGCTTCTGAAGCACTGGCCTCCTGATCTCCACCCACTCCTGTGGCCTGTGGACATCCAGGCCTCTGAACTCACACCCACTCACAGGTGCAGATAATTTATATTGAGAGACAGCACATGCTATATGCCCTACAAAATAAGACTGGAAATATATTTTGATAATAAAGATTCCTACATTACTTGAAAGTTTTGTATTAAGAAAAGATCTGTAATAGAAGAATTCAGTCATCTGAAAGATTCCTTACAAACAAATCAAGAAATCTCATGAAAGAAGTTGGTCCTTGCAAACACAATTTTCTGCTATACTTATTATGAAGAACTAGTCAAAAAAAATAAAGCCTGGCTTGAAATTACACTGCTACGTAGAACTAGAACAGTGCCCAGACTGTATCCTAATTTTAGAATTGCCAAAAATACATTTGTCTATCTTTTTATTTTTTTTTTTTTAATATGTGGAAGTATAAAGCTGCATCTTAATGAACCAAAAGGCTTGTATCCTTTTGAACAGATGAGACCAAACTAGGGATGTTTTGAAATAATTTACAGCGTCCTGTTTAGAGAAAACCACATGAAGCATGTCAGTGTAGGCTCTTCATACCAACTGTCAAGTGCAGTGGTGGAAGGGTGATGATTTCAGCTTGCTTTGCAGCCACAGGACCTTGGTCATTGAGTGAACTAGGGCTGCACCGACTAATCAAATTAATTGTGATTAATCAATTATTGAAATAATTGTCAACTAATTTAGTAATCGATTAATTGTTAACTGGTGTATACTGGCTCTAAAAAAGGCAATTTGCTGAATAAAACAACACACCAAGAGCAGTAATTAAGCCAGAACTGTACAAAATATATATATACATTTTTTCATTTGAGATAAAAAAAAATAAACCTTTGTCTGTAAATATGTTCTACACAAAACCCCACAAGTGGCAGTTTTAGCTTCACCTGGTTTAAATTCACTAAAGGAAATCTATATATTATCTTTTTTTTTTTTATCCGATTAAGCAATTAATCGTCAGAATAATAGATTACTAAAATAGTTGTTAATAGCAGCCCTAGAGTGGATCATGAATAAATATTGGAGAATAAAACGTAAGATTGGCAGATAAAACTATGCCAAACTGGGTCATCAACAGGACAATGATTCCAAACACAACAGCAAATCTACAACAGAATCGCAATAGCTCAGTGAAAGTCCAAACCTCAACCTCACTCCAATTTTTGGTGGAATCTTAAGCTACCTGTGCAAAAGTGGATATTTTAACTAATTAACCTAAGCAATATGAAGGACATTGATTTATAATTTTGTTTATATGACTACAAACCCACAAAGTAACAAGTACTTAATGTTGCCGCTGCTAACGGTGCTTCTCCAAGCTACTTAATTATGAGGTGTACTTTGTGTCTCAGATGCAGCTTTTAATCTTGGTTTAATAATCCCAGTACATAATCTGTTTTGCAGTTTGGTACACCTCAGGTTAAGTTTAAATAATTTTAGAACCAGTTAAAGACTGGATCTCTTACATGGCAAAATCCCCTGAATTTAGGGTATACAGTCTTTTTATCAGGATTCTATGATTGGAAGTAGGCCTGAGTGGGATTAAGTTTTATTGATTTGCTCTAGGTTTTTACAGTGTTCAAGAGGAACATCTATATGAGCTGCAGGTTCACCTGGAGAAAGGTGCACAGCCAGAGTGAGCTATGTGGGAGGGTGCAGCGTCGTAAATTCTTTTGCTCTGCTTTCCCCTCCTCCATTCTCCCGCCTTCGTCTCTTCCTCTGTCTTCAGCTCTTGCACAGGATCACATTAATATTCCTTTGAAGCCTGTTTCCACTGCAGCCAGATCTCCCTGTCCCTCTCTTCCCCTCTCTCCTCTTTTCCCTCCTTTTTTGTCTTGCTTCTTTCCTTCTCTCAATTTCAGTTTTATTTCCCAGCTATTGTTTTCTGGAAGGGATTGCTTTGCAGCAGGGGAGGGCAGTTTTATTACCTTCAGTTAGGAGTTCCCTCTTGTTGCAATGTGCGGGCGAACACTTATGTGCGCGTGTGCACACACACTCAAAGGGGTGGTGGATACCGATGCCTTTGACAGACCGTGTTGATTGGTTCAGAATGGTTGCTGCCTCTTGTAGGAGAGAGGAGCAGCTATTTTTAGATCAAGGGGTAGCTGGGAGAGAAAGACTGAGGAAGGCTCTGAGTGTGCGTGTTTGTAAGGAATACTGCAGTCTTGAAAGAAGTTTTCTCCTCACATATAAACATACGCGCGCGCATGAATTTATGCAGCAATGCCCCTCCACAGCAAGGTGTATTCCATGATTTCACATCCCCCTTTACTCTCCTCCCTTAACCTTTTTTCTCTTGCTTACCCCCACCCTTTTTCAGCAGTCTTTCTGTCTCCGTTGTTTCATCCTCTCTTCCCGAGTTGACTTGGTGTGCAAATGTCAGCACTTTACGATTTATTTGCCAGAGCCCAGAGCTACGTCCAGCTCCCTGTGTTTACTTCTCTCTGCACAAAGCTGCCCCATCAGCAGTGCCTTGTTTTTATCACCCTCCTGTTTTAACAAATTTTCCTTCCTCCCATCTTTATATTCTCTCACATCTTTCCCTAAATCTCTCAGCCCTATCTCTCCCATCCTTTGCTGTCTGACTGCATTCCTTACTGACCACTTACTTCCATCTTGTACACCCTTCTAGCTTTACCCCCTCCCACCCCTTCACCCCCTTCCTCTCGTTCATGGATCATAGCACTTCATTTGAGCAACATCATGACATTTTCAGTCTTGACTACTTCTAGCACTTCAAGTTTTTTGGCTTAAATCCACTACACCAACACCATCACCCTATAAATCGCCTGGTTTAGACTTATTTTAGGACACAAGGATGTCCACTCATGTGTGACCCCTTCAGTTAACAGGACATATCATCTTTCTTTTCATCATCTTTAACTGTCTCTCTGTCCCCTTTTCTTGTCTTTGTCTTCCTCGGCATCTCACCTTATTTGTCACTCTGTATGACTGTGATCACCATGATGACTCACACCTGCTCTGTAGTCAAGGGGCAGCTGTGGCTTTGTAAGGAATGCTTGGAGACAATAAAGGTGCACGATAATGACAGGATTGGTGGATTGTGTACTTACTGTGGTGACGGCATTCATATATGGCATAGCACTAAAACCAAAACAGTTTTTAGTCAGTTTTGATTGTGGGACATTTTGTTACTCATGTAAGAAATTAAGGCTAAGACTTTATCTGACCACTGTTGGTAAATTGTGGTTTGTAATATATCTTACATTTCAAATCTGAAACCTGTGATATATACATTTCTTTTATTTTTCAAAGGGACACCAAGCGCCTTATTAATTTGTAATTCTGAATTCTACAAAATGTCTTTGCATCAGAGTGGAGCGCACATAGTGAAGTGGACTTAACCGACTGAGAGGTGAAAGATAGTGAGACTGAAATTTGGGATTTTTAAAAAATCTATTTTTGCTCCCATATTTTTAAAAACTGGGAGCAGATCCTCCGCTTGCTCCGTTGTTGTGGGCCACAATATAGTTCTCAGTATAAGTAAAGATACCAACATTTCACTGTATTTTCACAAAATTGTACACAAAAATTGATAACATGAGCTGGAATTATGTATTGAATAGCACAGTTTTACTAATATTACATGTAATTTTTATTTTGACTGAGACACAATGATACAACTTAAGAAAAAATACCTGCCAAATTAGTTCATTGTGCCGAACATTATGCCTTTTTTGCCTTGCTGTTTTTTGTAGAGTAACACTGGTAGTATGAGATGCTATTAGCTGAGTAATTAGTTGGGCTATCTGCTCGGGTAGCCTGACTGCTGTCAACTGTTTTAGACAAACCATTTATACTTCGCCAAATTTAGTTGCAAGCCAGCATTACCCTTAAAAAGAGTGATTTGTGGCACCCTTTTAATTTCTATGCCAAGAATGTCTGTTTTTTATATTCAAACAGACAAATTTTGCCTTCTTTAGAAGAAAATTAAAACGTACAGGAGTCTTCTTTTAGCTAGTTTTTTTTTTTTTTTTTTTTTTTTTTTTTTTTTTTTTTTTTTTTTTTTTTTTATCTAAAACTCCAGCACTTTCTCTGGCATCTCATGAAAAATTACTGTAAACCATACACATGGTATGATGGAGTTTTCTTTTTTACCTTTATGTTACCAGGTAAAATATTTGATTACTAGTTCTTATCTACAAGAGGCTCCTAAAATGTACAAAACACATAAATACATACAAACGTAAAATAGAATAAACAAGGGGAACAAGCATGTAAATCATGAGAGCATAATCAAACAGCATAGGTAAAAAGAAAAATAGGTCAGGAGGGAAGAAATAATATTTATTTATGTATTTGCATGTATGTGCATGCAGGAAAAGAGGTTTTAATACCATAACCTTTTAAAATAATGGCACACTCTAATACCAGTAACTGACTCAAGCCAAATTGCTACATAACACCTCATTATCTTCTCACAAATCTTCTTAGTCCTGTTTGGATTTTCTTAGTTATATGTTGCACATGTTCTGTAAATCAGATTTTAGCCTCGTTTTAAACCTTAAAAAATTAAGTTGTGGTAACTGGAAAGCATTTATTTACTTTTTTTCATTGCATGGATTGTTTTCTTTCCTTTGGTTAAGAATCTATCTCCCCATTGTGTTTTATTTTATGTGTTGAGGGTAAAATCCTCTTTCTGGTGGTAACATTTTGTTTTATACCAATACATGTTTGAGAAGTTTTAAGGTGAAGTCATCACTTGATTGCATTTTAGTACAAAAACACAAAAATATATGCTCACAAAAGTAGCTTGATAAGAACTGGGGTTTTTTTTGTTTGTTTTTTGTTTTTTGTTTTTTTGCATGGATACCAGTTTTTAGATGAACATGCTGCTGAGCAAAAGCCTTGAGTCACTCATCATGTCTTTTCATTTTACCTTCAAAGAGTCAAACTTCCAGTACATTTTTAAAATAGTCTTGAGGCCAAACACAGTGATATGTGCTTTCGTTCCATAGGGACATGTTATGGAAAAGTCGCTCAGAGGGAGGCCTCAGGGCAGACCCAGGATTTGATGTAAAGATTACATCTCTTGGCTATCCGGGGAATTCCTCAACATTCCCTTGCAGGGAGCTGGGAAGTGCAAGGTCTGGGGTTTGCTGCCTTTGCGGATGGATGGATGGTCTTGAGCAGTGTTTGCTTAGGCTTTCTGAAGGCCTTTCTAATGGCCTTTCTAATATTTTCTTTTGACCTTGGCTAATTTATTGCTTATTTTTTATACAGTCCTTGTACCTGCATCTTTGCTAAAGGAATAAGTTAATTTGTCAACCTGTTTGAAATGGACCTATGTAAGAATTATCCCAGCAAAAAGCAAGACAAATTACCTAATTAATCATTGCTGTGTTCACCCATCATATACAATTTTGAACAAAGACTGTTTAAAAACAGAAATTCAAAGGCCAGTGATTTCTTCTGCCCGTGTGTTTTTGATTTTTCTCCCCCTAATTTTTAAGAACTTCTCTTGCATAATGTCTGTCTGCTGTTTGGAACTTATTCATTTGTTTGCACTTCCAATCATATGGTCTCATGGGGATTTTTCTTTGCTGTGATATGCCAAACATTTGATAAACAGCTCTTGACTCGTTCTCTTTTTTGGTGAAAAAATACTATTTCAAGTCTGTCAAACTGGTATCTTTTTTTTTCCCTTTTTCTTTTATGGTTCCAACCAAACAGTAAATACCAAATATGTTAGTAACAAATTGATGTGACTAAGATGTCTCAGGCTACATAAAGTCTTCAGGGAAAAGTATCAAGAATAATTTTTGCCCATATGTGGGGCATATTTATTTATTTTATTATTTTTTTAAACAGCACAAATATATTTTTTATTCAAATTAATTAATTGATATTTTTAATTCAAATTAAACCAAAGCCATTTTTTGTGTGGTCCTAAATCAGATACATATGACATTTTTCAAAGCAGCCTGAGTAAAAACAGTCAAGATGTATTTCATCAAACATTTACATCATGGAAATCATGGAAAACATTACAATTTTGCTTCAAAGCAAGCGAGAGCCAGCAAAATTATATGGAAACAATAGACAAAATAAGCATAGCTATACTTAATTCCTTACACACCACATGCTGTGTGTAATTTCACATCATCTTCTGCACATGAGGGTCACTTCAGGGCTATACTGTTCACATTGGAGTCTGATGTGAACTAGGGATGTGTTATGAAAATATTCACTATGCAATAATACTGCCGAATATTGCAAAAACACTATGACTTGCAATGAGTAAACACATAGTTTTAAAGTCTTAATGTTTTTCTTTATGGGTTTATAGAAAAACATAAACCCCAGATAAGGATTAGCCTGTCCAGCTATGTGTGGAAAAAAAAAAATCAATATTTCCTACTCAGCAACGAGGTTTTAATAAATAAATTGCTTCTGACTGACATCTGCCATTTTGACATTGCAACGATTGAGATGTAGTTTCTCCATCACTTGACCTCACCACCTCTTTACCTATAGCTTTCAGTGCTACAATAAACAAGTGTCACCGAATGTAATAATGATGAATTTGTGACATATTGGGTGACTCTAATGTGAGCAATTACACACACAAAAAAACAGATCTCCACAAAAAACCTGGAATTGGGCATTAGGACTTGTAGTATCAAATCAGCCTTGATGTTGATGCAACAGTGGTATCTGCAGTTAGTTTCCTTTTTGAATTTAATTTATTTTATGTGGTGTGACAAGTAAAAATTATGGTTTCATTGTTTTTGATTTTCATAAAGTGTTTTTCTCACAATATTTTATTTAATGAGAAATGATTGTGATCATTGAGGTTACAGCTGAAGATAAAGCTGATTATTTGAAAATATCCACAACATTTTCTACATTATTTAAAAAAAAAAAAAAAAAAAATTAAAGGATTCAAAAGATGTTTTTTTTTTTTTTTTGATGGGTGAATATTTTCCAAGAATATTGTTTGCCCATATTTCAGTTGAATTGCTTTGTTTTGTTATCGATGTCTTTGACAAACTGGATAAGCTTTTTATAGAAGAGTTGCTTGGCATGAGAATAAATCATTCCCCTTTAGATAACGCAGCATTTGCTAAACTCTGAAGCTGTTCATGTATTGCACTGAATTTGTATGCCAACTAAAAGTTCATCACTTTTACTGTCTCTTTCTTTTCAGTGAGCGACAGCTGTTTTCGGAATCTAGCAGAGGATCGCAGCGGCATCAATCTCAAAGATCTCGTCCACGACCCCTCCTTGTGAGTATTGACCTCTTTTTTTGACAATTCATCCTGAAGCTGAAAAGACAAAAGAACCTTCATGTACATAATTGTTTAATCTAGCTCAAAGCTCTTTTAAATCTGTGCTTCACTCTCACAAAGAGATGCATGTATGCATCTTTGTGTGTTCTTTTAATGAAAGTGTGGAACGAAAAGACTAAAAATATCTCTTCAGCAGGAGAAAAATATCTTCCATACAAGAAAGGAACATGACTCTTGGTGTCTTAAAAGATCCAAAAAAAGGTGGTTCAGCAAATATCTTCATCAACAAAAAGATCATTTTAACAATTCTGTAATGCTTGTATGTTTAGTTTTTAACACATATATGAAGGGTTATTTTATAAATTTGGTGCTTAAGGTTAACTTAGCATGTTTCTAATAAAAAAAATAAATAAATAAATAAAAATAAAATAAAATAAAATAAAAAAAAATAAAATAAAATAAAATTGTTATACCATGAAAGTTTCCCCCAAACATTTAAACAATAGTTTCAGGAAAGAGAATAAATGAGGTGGGTACTGATGTTGATGGGAACTAACCCATGGTCTCAGTTCATCCTAATGGTGGAGTTTAAAATGGTATAAGTCCTGGGGACCAGAAGGATTGTACAGCATGAATGGTGGAGATCCAGTCTCTATGGTTATATCATGTAACGTGATTAAAAAAAATTAAGTTTTCTAATGATAATTTAATTAATAAAAGGAAAAAAAGCTATCCAAACCAATCTGGCCTCGTGAAAAAAATCAGTTGCCATTATTATCAAATCATGAAATGACTTTGAAAAACCTCATGTTCTGGAAATCTGATTTCAATTTAACTTGCCACACCTGGACGTGATTACTTCCAGTCTAATAGAATCAGTCTGAAACAGAACAACATCTGAGAACATGAAATAAGTTAAAAGATCTCCAAAGGTAATATAGCAGGCCTCAAATGAAAGAAATTCAAGAAAAAAATTGCAACAGAGCCATTGACATTTATCTGTCTGGAATAGTTATGCCATTTCTAAGGGATTCTAGAGAACCTCAGTCAGAGTCATTGTTCAAAAATGGAGAAAACATGGAACAGTGAACCTTTCTGTTAATCTACCAAAATTAGCCATAATCTCAGAGGCCAAAACAAATGTTGACCAAAATTAAAAGAAAGGCAGATCTTGGATTGGTCAAATAAATGTTTTTAAGATCCCTAAGACTGTTTTCTGCACTAAGACAAAAGTGGCCAGTTTTCTCAACCCATTCCTTCTTATGTTAACTTAGTATTTTAGCTCATGCAGACAGTCAAACATGGTAGTGGGAGTATGATGGTCTGGGAGTACTTTGTTGCCTTAGGACTTGTTCAACTTGCTGTAAGTGATAGAACCATGAAATCTGTTCTCTTTGAAAATCCTGAAGGAGAATATCTGGCTACCAATTAATAACACTAAGTTCTGAAAGTCTCAATAACACATAATGAAGGTTTTGGAGGCCCAGTCAAAGTCTGGACCTAAATCTGAGGGGCATGACCTTAAATGGCGCATTCATTCTTCAAACTTTTCAGTGTGGCTGAATTAAAGCAACTTTGCAAAGGAGAGTGGGACAAAATTCCTCTACAGCAATGTAAAATAATCTTTGCCATTCATCACAAATGCTTGATGGAAGCTGTTCCTGTCAAGGGTGCCACAACCAGATATTAGGTTTCGGCACAATTATTTTTTTGCATGAATCCAGGTTGGTTTTGATATGTTTAAACTTAATTTATGAAATTATCACTTAAAAGCTATTTTGGTGTTTACTCAGGTTATTTTTTTCTGATATTAAAATTTGTTAGCTCTAAATTTGTTATATGGGACAAAAAAAAGAAGAAATCTATAAAACTTTTTCACTGCACTGTGTAATAATAACATACCCAAAAAGAAGTAGCAAAAAGCAAAATCAACTTTTTATCCACAGTTTAGATATTATTAATCAGTAAATCTTAAATTTATCCTTATCTGGACTAACAAGCATTGTCAAATCCTCTGTTGTGAGCTTGTGGTGGTTTAGTATTGTGGTGGCAGCATATTAGGCTTCTTGAGTGGGGCGGGAGCTAGCCTGCTGTAGTAGTAGTGTATCCATATCTTGGAACATGTGTACACTGGCTTGGTTTGGTTATTGGAAATTTAAAGTTGAGCTAGCATCTCAAAGCTTTGACCCAAACCTGGTAGTAGGCTTGTTCTGTGGTGGTATTATCTTCCAACATGTTGCTGTATCCTGACATGTTCCCAAAGTGTTGCATCAGGTTATGGCCCTGACTATGAAGTAACTGTAGGCATATTTTTAAGCTCATCACATGAATTGTCTGCTGCAGTGTAGAGTATGTAGGAAAGCATCGTAGGGTGATGGAACCTGATAGGAAAAAACATATTTGGTGAATATTAGGAATATATTTTTCCAAATGTACTGTGATCTAAAAATGTTCTAAAAGATAAGTAGATTGTGTAAGTGATAGAGAACATGTAAATAACCTTGAAATAAAATCTTTTGTTTCTGCATTGTGTTGTATAAAAATACCCTGTGATGTTTACTCCAATAGAATGATAATGTATGAATCAAGTCTGGTTGTTATACAAAGAGACAAAGTGAGCATCCATTTGCTGTCAATTGTGTTGCGTTTCGCAGAATGGAGAGAAATAGCAAAGGATATAAAACTTGTTCATGGATCCTCCTGTGAACAATTGAATGGACTTTATAGCAGAACTGAAGTCAAATCTTAAAATATTGATATTGGATGAATATCATTTAGTGAAACACTTTCACAAAACATTCCAGGGATCCAGTTTTCTGAACTAAAACTTAAATAACTTGTTTTTAGCATATATGTCAGTAAATGGCAAAGTGGTGTGATTTAAGGGGTGGAGTTACTACCAGAATTATGCAACTGTTTGGTGGTTTATTCATGGAAATGGAAGACGAAACCTTATTTTACATATGAAGAAATGCTGGAAGACTTTATGGGAGTAAATGATGTACAACCATACCGGTATGAACCTTAACTAACAGCTCGATGTAAAGAATCAAGTCCTGGCCCATAAGATGACATGCATAACGACTGAGTTGGGAGTGTGGAATGGTGAGAACCGATTACTATTTGTAATCTGCAATTTGTGGATTTAGTGCATGATAGGAATTTCTCTTCTGGTAATTAAGTGCAGCACGTAGGCCTACCTGTATGACATGAGCGCGTTCTCGCTTGAGATAAGCTCAGCATTTTGTCTCATTCTCTGTGATGATGTCATCCTCTCCATTTGCCTTTTTTTTAATAAATTTGGAAAGTAATTTTCAGATCAGAGCTTACATATCCGAATCTGATGAAGCTTTTAATCATTAGGGAAGCTGAAAAATGAAACTCCAGTAGTAGTTGTAATGCACTAAGCCATGTTGCACCTATACTCATCCAGTCACTGTTGAAATACTGAATGCTCATGATCTTTGGTGGCACCATGTACGTCACACATCGGGTGTGGTTGTGGAAAATGCCCAAAACACCAGAGTGGGTTTTTTTCAATATTCAGTGTTTTTTAAAAAAAAATAGTATAATTATGACAGAGGGGAAGAATTCAGAAGAATGCAATTTTTATGTGAAGAAAACATTCCCGTCTCCCTGTATCTGCTGCCCCCTTCACCAATAAAGCTGCCTGAAGGTGGTTACAAATTGATGTTCTGTGGCAAGCTGCTGTTTTTCATACGCAAAAAAGAGGAGTGCAAAACCACCAGAACTCCAAAAGTACAAAATTGCAAAGTAGTTAAATGATGACCATCTGCAGAAGTCTCACTCTCTGATAAAAACACTTTCCTTCTTACAGTTTTTGTTCTCCCTTTTAGTTTAAGTCTCAGTTGCAGCTTCCATGGCAAAGTGTGTTGTAAATCAGTTGTGCTTATGTTTGACGAGTTCACTACTTTAAAAAAGATCCGATTTTTAAGTTTCCAGCTGACAGGTCAATGGTCTATGTCTTTGTGTATCTTTGTTTGATTTTCTTCTTGTTACTCTATATTCAGCAATGATCACCTAAGGTAGTGATGTTCTTGTGCATTCTAAGTCAAGAGGGGTCCCCTAGTCAATCACTGAGATCTGAACAAAGTAAAAATATAAATATTAGTTTGAATTAAATGAAGGTAAAGGTGTTTTCTATATATTCGTGTTTTGATGATCATCAGTTGGCACCTAAATTGCATGGAATATAGCCAGTAAAGTACAAGAACATTTTAACCAGCTATCCAAAAAGAAGTGAAATGTATCCCTAGGGGCAATTAAAAGTATCAGCACTGAAATGTGATGGGCTGAAAAGGCCATTCACTCTTCTCCCCAAAATATCAATGCAATTTTTGCATTTTTATCCTTCCTCAGAGATAAAGTACCCAAATGGGAAAAATAACAGATCTCTCCAAACTGTCTTTCTTAAAAACAACTATGGCTTGTTGCTTTTCCTTTCCTGCTTGTGATCCAACTTGCTGTTTTGTTTGTCTGCTGTGTGTTTGGTGCCTCGCTTTGAATAGGGGCTGCATTGTCCCTGCTGGAACACACAGTCAACACGGTCACAAAGATCGGGGCTCGATGTTGATATATGAAGAGACTCTTAGGGGGCCCAAGTGGCTGAATACAGATGATGAAATTTACGTCACACCGGCTTCACAGACAAGCAGACTGTATAGCAGATACAGAGTTATGAATTAGGCCTTGCAAGAACAGACTGGACTCTGTTTTTGTTCTAAAAAGCACCTCAGTCATTTGTGTTCTGCAGGCTTACTGTCTGACATTGAGCTGATGGTTTATATAAAATCTCTTGTTTATTGTTGCTGGCTCCATCATGACCAGCTTGAACACTGTTTCTTCAATGTGTGACAGCTTCCAGAGACAATAAGACATTTTGGGAAAAAAGAAAAGGCAGGAGAACAAAAGGAGGAAGTGAAGACAGAGAAGGTGAGATTTAGTGTGGAGCCACAGTAGGACATTTAACATAAACTATAATCACAGCATCTCTCAAGTAGGCTTTGGCACGTGGAATCAGTCTGCCTGTATCACTTTTGGGAGTATCTAGAGGTGTACTGGATGGTGGGTGGAAAAAAATTATGTGAAGCAAAAGTAAGACCCAGCAGCAGAGGGGAGATGAACAAATAACACTGAGACTCAAGGACACGGAGGTGAGGCAGAGGTGGATGTGTGTCCAGCTGGGTGCTCGTGTATATCTGTGTATGGTACTCTTTTGTTCACATATTTTCCTCTGTGTGAATATTTTTATACATGTGAGTCAACAGTTTGTCAGCACCCTTCACTGACTTGTGTTACAAAAATCTACTTTAGTGTTGCAAACCGCCAGGACTAAGAATAACCAGAAAAAGAAATCCGATGTGCAACAGAAGACCTAATTTCACTGTCTGCATCTGATCAGGGACAAAGACAAACCTGAAGGCTTTCAGGACACAGTGACAGACCTGTGGTGTAGAGGGTTTAAATGAGGACAAACTGAAAAATCCCTGCACCAGATCTGTCAGCTTCCTAGTTGAACACTTGTTGCTCTATGATTTTTAATTTTAAAAATCCTGTAAACTCTTCAAAAATGTGTACATCTGCTTGTTAATCGATTATTTTAATACAGTAATGGCAGCACTGTGTGTTGTATATTTACTGCTTTTGTGATATTTTATTTCAGCATTTTTTTGATGAGCAAAAATTCAATGCCTCATCGTTCCTTTTAAATTTAGATGAGCATGTTTTCAAGTCCTCATCCTTATGTAATTTTGTTGCCTTGCTAATTAGATTTTCAGCATTAAATTTAGAACAAATCAAATCCTGTTTCTAAAAAACTGAAAATGCTTCTTTGATTCACTTTAAGTCACCCTAAATGGTAATTGGCACCCCTGGTGAAGGTATTTCAAAAGCATTAAAATGATTTTTTTATTGCAGTAGCATAACATCTCAGTGAACATTTTAGAAAAATCCCTTAATGTTAAATTTAAGTACATTTTTTAAGACAGAAAAAAGCCTGAGGTGCTTTTAACCAAATCACCAGTGGTGCTGTTACTGGAAGCCCTGCTGTTAATATTTTGTAGCAGCCCCTTTTTTACAACAGGACAGTCATTCATCTCCACCTAAAACATGTCTTAAAAATGCTGGAGCAGACAGAGATTGATCTTTGACCATTCTTCTTTACACAATCTCTCTAGATCATTCAGAGTCTTGGATCCTCTTTTTTTCTTCTCATCAGCTCACACCACAAGTTTTCCACAGGATTTTGGTCTGGGGATTAAAGACAGTTGTTTTGTCTGTGTTAATTCAACCACATGTTTTGGATTGTTATACGTTTTTTTAATTATACTTCTAAGAGACCTAATCATGCACTATTTACAGTTTTTTTTTTTTTTTTAATTTATAGCCCTTTTTATTTAAAATGTACTGGTATTGAAGAACTCATGATGCAATACACTTTAACGTTCCCAGAGTTTACAAGAAAGATGACCAACAGCACCAGAGAACCTCTGCTGAATTTCCCAGCAGGCATGACATTCCCCACATCTATCCATCCATTCATTGTCTTCCACTTGTCCAAGACTGGTTTTTGAGGGCAACAGGTCCAAGAGGGAACCCCAGACCTCCCTCTCCCCAGCGACATCCTTTAGCTCTTTCCTGTGGATCCCAAGGTATTACCAGGCCAGATGGGATATATAATCCCTCCAGCAAGTTCTATGTCTTCCCTAGGGTCCCCTCCCTGTGGGACATTCCCAGAAAACCTCCAAAGGGAGGCAGCCAAGGGGGATCCTGAGCAGATGCCCAGACCACCTCAATTGACTCCTTTTGATTCAGAGAAATAGCGACTCTACTTTGAACTCCCACCGGATGGTGGAGTCCCTAGCTCTATTTCTTTGGTTGAGTCCAGCCACCCTCAAGAGGAAGCTCATTTTTTAAATACACACCTTATGTTTCACACCAGACATTGTCTGTCGAAAAGTTCAATCTTAGTCTCATGTGACCAAAGCACACGGTTCCAGTTAAAGGTGCAAACATTTCTATTTATAATAGTAGGACAGAAAAGGCTTTTTCTCTGCATGCCTCTCAAACTACTGGTTGTCAAGTAGATAGTATCTCACTGTTGTTATGGAGACATCATGACCTCAAGATGGCACTCTTTGGAGTGAGCTTTGGAAATTTTTTTTTATCATCTTGGAGCCAGTCTTGTGACCTGTAGCTCAGAGAAATAGTTTTTTGTGGATTCCATATACGTATATACCCCAGGAAAACAGTAAGTTACCGGGGTGATGGTGGCTCAGGAGTTAAGGTGTTCATCCTTTAACCAGTGGGTTGCCAGTTCGAACACCCTGCTCTGTCTGTCTCAGTCGTTGTGTCCTTGGGAAGACACTTCAATCCGCCTTGCCTGCTGGTGGTACTCATACGGACCAGCGGTGCTGACTGTATGGCAGCCCTGCTTCTGTCAGTCTGCCCTGGGGCAGCTGTAGCTACCACCTGTGAATGACTGAATGTAGTGTGAAGCATTTTTGGGTCTTCTGGACTAAATAAACATGGCACATGGCACCTTGATGCATTGGGAATCAGACACATTGAGGTCCAAAATTCTCTTCCTGACAGCTTAGATAATATCAGCTATGCCCCTCCATATTGTTTAAAAGGTAGGATAATCTTAGTGTTTTAGAATTTCACATTAGAATTTTTTTTAAATAAAAAGTCTTATTTACACATTTAGAAAATAGAAATAATCCTGTTAATTTACAATTGACTGTCAGACAGGCAGAGAGCATCATTTTTTGTTTTTATAATAGTATATGTTATATTTCACCTGATTTCACCTGTTTGGTGCATCAAACCTGATTTCCAAAATAAAAGTTGAGAAATTGACTAATCTGACAATGGTACATGTTTATGCCTCTCATCTATTCATTTATGATGAGCATTTGTCCTAACTGTTTGACATATGTTCTATGCAAAGTTGACATGTTTGGCCAGTGTTTGTCTGAATTTTTCTCCAAAAATATCCAAGGGTAGGATTGCTGTTCGCTGAGCATAATTGAATCCACTATGACTGTTGTTTATTTTGCCACAGGTGTTAGATGTTTGCATTAAGGTGTAGCTGGTATGGTATATGCAATGAAATTAAACGTGAAAGCCAGAAGCTGTCAGCAGTGGCATAACTGAACCATGGTGACATTTATTCCATAAATAACCCTTGCACGGTGGAGTGTTCTGCACACGTTTTAATATTGTTTGTTTTTCTGGGGATGTGTGCACATGTGGGCACTCTGAGCTTTCAACACGGTGGGGGTTTAAAGAAGTGAGCTCCTCCTTTTCCTCCACCTTTCCCACTATCAGCAAACATGTTGAGAGGTCACCCCTTGAGAGCTTTCCTACATATGGATGAACCAACAACTTACCTCTAATGGGCTCAACTCTATGTTACTACTGGGAGTGTGGAGATGACCGAGGAGGCTGTTGTCTCCCCCCTGAATGTAGTGTGTGTGTGTGTGTGTGTGTGTGTGTGTGTGTGTGTGTGTGTGTGTGTGTGTGTGTGTGTGTGTGTGTGTGTGTGTGGATGCAGGAGAAATACAGAGTGAGATTGAGTGCTTTCTACAAAGAGCTTGTATTATTAATGAAATCACCCTGGCAGATGGGTCTCTTCTTGGAAGTGTCCCACAACCACTGAGATTTGCAGCAGATGTGCACACACGCACACACACACACACACGTGCTTCCAAATTCTCCCTCTCTTGTAAAGTGTGTCCCTTTTTTGCACTCTTTTCACTTTGTGTCTCTCTTTGTTATTCAAGCTTCCCATCTTTATCCTTCTTTCTGTGCTCGTCTTTTATTCATTGTAAGATTTGGCTGAGATGTCCAAGCTTTCAAGCCAATACTACTGCCACTCTCTCACCCATCCACCCCCATTTTCCTCTCTGTCTTCCCCCTCTTCTTGCTTCTTTTTTCCAGCTGCATTAGGATCTGTCCACACCAAAGGCAAAAAGCTATCTTCACTGCTGACTACCTCTAGCCAAGAGGTTAACAAGTAGATTTCTGTCATATCATAAAGATATAGTTTGCATTACAAGAATAAAATTTAATATTTTCCTCCTAATAAAGTCATGCTCTTTATTTGTAGTTATGTCCATTGTGCAGAAGCTTCCTGGCTGATGTCCTGGGTTGTTACTGCATGATATCATCTGTTTTGTGAACAGAACTAATCCCTTCTGCAGCAAAAGTTTTACACAACATGATGCTGCCACCTCTGTACTTTACAGTTTGGCTGGGCTTCCCAAGTCTCTAAGTTTTTCCTTATTTCCTCCAAGTGCAACAATAGATATTCTGAACAAAAGAATTCTATTGATGTTTCATCAGGACAGAGCACATGTCTCCAAAAGCTAAGGTCTTTGTCCCTGAGTGCATTTGCAAAGTGTAATCTGGCTTTTTTATGTTGCTTTTGGAGCAATGGCTCCTTCCTTGCTGAGTGGCCTTTCAGCCCATTTCACTACCTTCATTTAACTGAAATGTTGTTAATGAACCTATCAGAATCTTACAAAGCCATTACATCATTATCTGGGATTTCCCAAAAAGTTTAAAAGCATAGTAATCTTACTGTATCTGAAAATGTCTGATTTTGAAACAAGTCATAAAATATTTCTCTCTCGTTATTTTGGCGTTTATAAATAGAAATAAAGTTAGTAATGCTATCTGACAAAAATAGAAAGTTTAGTTGTGTGTGGGGAAAAGGTTATGTGTATGTAAAATATATGGTTTCCATTGTATCTCCTCAGAGATAAATATCAATGATCTGTGTGTTTTTTAATTTAAATATAATTAGATTTTTTTAATCTCATTTACAAAACTTGTTTTTGTTCTTGTCATAAGTATTGTCATTATTCACCTGTGCATCACTCAAGTAACTAGTTCAAATTTCATTGCACTGCAATTTTTGCCACGTATGCAATATAGGAAAAAGCTAATTGTCTTTCACATTAACAATGCATGCATATGTGAATCAAAATATGTGACTGGTACTTTCTCATCTAATAATATACACATTATCATCACACAAATCTGGATAGTGCTTACTTGTTAGTCAGAAACATGAAAACAATGTGCTTGAAGATCTTAAATACATCATAGCAAAGAAATATGATCCCTGTTAATTACAAAAAAAAAAAGGTAGGCAGGAACTCTCACACACTCCCAAGCATCACACAGCACAACAACCAGTCTCCAGACAGGAAGAGCTGCCAAGCAAACACTGGGAAGCAACTCCAGTTATTTGTGTATTTTCATTTGGGCTGAAACAGAGAGGCATGAAAAACCCCGGGAGCACACAAGAGGTGATTTGTCCTGACAGCTCCTTTACTCTCCCGAGGTCTAACGCAGACACACGTAAACACATAAACGAACGAGCGTACGTGCACAAACTCATATAAACACGCATTAATCCATACAGAGCTGCCAAAAGTCGCTCCCTTCCCATCAAAGCACACTAAGCGGAGGTAAATATCCCTAGTCATCATGGGAATGTCAGGTGGGAAGACCTGTGTTTGTGGATGGCCTCCTTCATCCTAAAGGTTTTTATTAATAATTGCCCTCTTTTATTAAAGGTCCATGTCTGACTTTTGCACATCGTCTGTCAAAAACCTGTTTGAGTTCAATATTTTGTCTTTGTGTATGCTTGCTGAAAAAGTGTCAATTTATTCTTCCAGAAGTATCCCAAAAGACTTTAAAATAGTGGATATACAACAATTCACCATTTCTGTGTGTTGACTGCAGGAGGGTATCATGGCATTTAAGTGTCATGGAGGGGAAACATGAGGCACTACAATCACAAAAATAGCTCTTTAAAAAAAAAGAAAAAAAAAGAAAGAAAAAGAAAGAAAGAAAAATGTTACATAAGGGTTTTCTGTGTAGATTCTTCACCTTCAGTCTGGGTAATTTTTTTTAAGGTGGTGTAATACTCTGTCTGACCAGAGGAGGGCACCATGGTCCAGTGTTCACTTCTCAGAGCTACCTCCTCTTTGGGCCATCCTGGGGAAAATCCGTTCAAGAGGAGTTTTCAAGGGCATGTTTTCACCCTCAATTTAGTTACAGTTTTTGGGGGTTTTTTTCTTTTTTTTTTTTAAGTATTTTGTTTTTCACATTGTTTATAAAACCTACATTAACAGATATGATCATTTCTCAGTTAGTAAATCTGTTATAACAAAGTATCCTAAGACCAAACGAATTGTCTGTCAGTTAAATAGTCTAGCTTGGGTTTTAACTTATCAGCACTGCATATAAGCTGTGTTTCGCAATGTCTACAGCCTCCTAATGTACATGTCTGACATGGGGGCTGTGCTGTCTTTGCAATGATAAAGAATAACTTTATTGGTGTGCCATGTATCTTTTTTTTTAGTCATTGTGATTTTCCTTCTCTCTCAGGTTGGGGGGCATGATCGTGGCCTACAAGATAGTGCCAGATGAGATAGATGAAATCAAGGTAAAGATCATTGGTCTGCTTCTCTAACTGTATTGCAGTGATGTGTATATCTTCACATGAGGTTTTCATAAATGTGCATTTTGTGCATGCTTACCAACAGGAAACGCTGGTGGACTGGTGTGATGAGAAAGAACTCAACCTCATTCTCACCACTGGGGGCACTGGCTTTGCCCCAAGAGACGTAACACCAGAGGTGGGCTTACATGTATTTTATTTGAATGTCAGACATCAGAGCAGGGCTGCTCGATTAAGAAAAGTTAAAATCATGAGCGTTTTTGTCAATATTGAAATCATTATTGTATCAAGTGATTATTTGAGTTTGGAAAAACAGTGCATCAATTACAGTTGAACAGTGAATTGCCTTCAGCATTAAATTTTTCCTGAAAACCTCTTGTTATTTCTTCAAAAATATAAAAAAAAGCAATGTAGTGTTCTTCAACAATCTCTTGAAAACAAAATACTAAATTAATAAATGTCAAAATATATAAAAAATATAACAAATTTGCCAACATTTTTGTACAGCTACTGAAAGATCCTTATACATTTATTTTAATTTAGCTCACTCCACATTTAAACTGCAGGTGGCTAAACAGATTTGTTGTGTTATCAAGTGGTTCTTTATTCTGCATCTGTCTTAGGATCCCAATTGCTTCCACAAAATGCTTGCATTTTTCATGGACATAATGATATCACCTGTAGCTGGATGTATGATGTTGGGCGTTTCTTTCTGGTGCATCAATTTGTATCTACCAGGGTGATGTTTTGGACTTTCTCCTCTACTTTATCTGCCAAACATTCCTCACTCTGTTTCGAAAAGGTTTACCCTCAAAAAGGGCAGACGTGACAGTTTGGAAACATTACAAAATGACAAAGCAGATAGTGCAATAATAATAACATACAAAAACCTAATCGGTTTTTGATTATTATGTTGTTGTTTTTTTTCGATTATCTAAAGCTAAAATCAAAATTGAACAATAAATTTGATTTTATTGCACAGATCTGGTCACAGCAAGTCAAAATAAACTTGAATGTAAACTGGAAAGCCAAAACTCCACATTACTCTGAACACACCATCCCCAAAGTGAGACATGGCGGAGGCAGTATCATGCTGGTGGGATACTTTTCTTCAGCAGGGAAAGGTGAACCAGGCAAAGTTGATGGGAAAA
This sequence comes from Anableps anableps, assembly GCA_014839685.1. Lineage (NCBI taxonomy): Eukaryota > Metazoa > Chordata > Actinopteri > Cyprinodontiformes > Anablepidae > Anableps > Anableps anableps. Next base: position 21,648,532 of record CM026086.1, on the reverse strand, counting down.
TGGAGGAAAATAAATATAGGCCTATCCAGACAGAAAACCCATTAAAGGCTGTAAAACCTTTGAGACTTGAAACTTACAGTACAACGCTGACACTAAACATACAGGAAAAGTGAAGTCCATGAAGCTAGAATTGCAAAGAAAGGGGATCTCAAAAAATATGACTCAAAAGACTTACCACGAGATGCACATCACACTTTTTGAAAACTATATCCTTTTTCTTTCATTTGACAATTGGCACTCAGACCACTTGGTGTTGGTCTGAAATCCCAATCAAATATACTCATGTTTGTGGTTATAAAGCTACATATGAGAAAGTATAGGGATTATACATACTTTTGCAGGGAGCTGTCTTGCTTTTGAGACAGTTCTAATACAAACTACAGGTGTGATGATCTCTAATGTAAACAGGAGACGAGCTTTTTTATGTTTGAATGTGTGTTGAGAGGCACATGTCTCCTGCTGCTGCATTTGCTTCATTAGCAGCCTGCTTTTGCTGATCACACGCATGTGTTACAACACTGATTACCACTAATTAGTACTGTAGTCAGAGGGGAAATAAAGGAATAGAAGTGCTTCCTTTATCAACTGCCTTTTCTGTAAGAGGAATGATAGTTCAAAGACAACACTTAATTTTATATCTATTTATTAATATTTTTAATACATTCCCAATATTTTCTATGATATTTGCAAAGGTTACCACCATAGTTTCATCCTAACATTTTTCCATAGCATACTCTGTGATTGCTATTGTATTCTGAAAAAATGTTTTAATTAAACCTATTGCTACAGACCAGCTACTCGAGTGCTCTCAGTTACTCACGCTATGAAATATTTTTGTGTTACCTTATTATGTAAAAATGTAACTTTACTGTTCAAATAATTGCCTGATTTGGACTTTGTGGATGGTAAAGACACTCATTTTGACTACTTTTTTGATTCATGGTTGGCCGGTCACTCCTGGGAAGTTTCACCACATTTCTATTTTGTCTCCTTTTCTGATTTCATAGTATATTGTATTTCATTGCTGTTATGATGGATTTTGATGAGTGGTAGAGTTTTATTATGTTTTCTATTTGTATTGTATATGTTGTCTCTTGTTTTTACTGTTTGTATGTAAACAAAAGACCTGGTAGGGGCAGGCATTACATGTTAAAGAGTACTGCATTTGTTAAAACTTTACTAGTCCTTATGCATATAAATTAAATCAGTCAATCCCAAAGGGGGTTGATGGTGGTGGTGGTGGAGGGGTTATTGAGAACCAAGCAGAAACTAGTAGCAGGAGAAGAGCATGAAATGCAGACTGCAGATATGGCCATTTTATAGCACAAGAAACTATGTTACCTTCAGTTGTTATAAAAATGCTGTATATGTCAAACATAACTTAAAAGAAATTTGACTTCGTAATTTGATGCCTTGAAATTGGCCCCTGTCTCTTTAAAAAGCTCCTACTCTCCTCTCAGCATTGGACTTAGAAGTAGCTTGTATGATAAGCTCAGCAGATGTGCAGCTCCACCAGGAGCTTCACCAGGAGCTTCTTAATTACACAACCAGCTAATTGCTGCTGCCACTAGTCTGGTGGAGCTGAGTGGGGAAGGCACAAGGGAGGTTTGCTCTGTGAGGCAGAAGCTCGGTTGGGGACTGCAGTTCTGAGGAGGAGCTTTGTAGAAATAGATGGTGCTTTGTGAGAGCAAGTGTTTTCCAAAACTCTACATGCAACAAACTTCATATTTAGTTTAGGTTGTTACTGTATGTATGGATACATGTTAGATCTGTAAGAGTTTAAAATGTTCTCACAAAGAACATTTTAAACTACCAAATAACCCTGAAACACGATCGGTCCAAATTGTCTGTTGCTGTTAGATTTTTCATGTTATGTGTGTTTTATTGAATCCATTACCAAATTACACAGTCCACATCTCAGCTGTCTGAATGCTCGAAAGAAAGCCTTAACTATGTTTTCCACATCTACATTTATCTACATTAGCAGTCAATATCGATTTAGTCTCTTAAATCACTGGGGAAATATCTCCTCATTAAACCCATGCAATTAAACGTTTGGATGTTAAACTCCTTTGCTTTTGGAAGTTGATTTTTTTTTTTTTTTGTGGAAAGATGCTTGCTCATCTTGGTTTTTGTTGTTTGTGGTCTTGGTTTCTTTTTTGATTGCATTGTTTAAGAACTGGGATGTTATGGAATACAAGCCGGCAGGGTCACATTTCATTTTTAAGGGATCCAAACTATTCAATGTTATCTTTTTATTAACATTCCACTATTGGCTATAAGATACTTGCTTTTCTGCCATCTACTTATTTTGGCATAATAAAAATTTTGGCTTGTACTGTAATGTTATTTTATTTAAAGCACAAATTTGCTTAAATTAATCTTATCTAAAGCAGTAAATATCTGCAAGGAACTTCTGCATATCTGTGCTCCCATTTTTTTTTTTTTTTTATCTTAAGGGAAAGTTTCCCTTAATTTTTGCCATTCAGAGGCCACTCTTGATAAGTTAAATAACATGAATGTAACATGTAAGAAACAGGCATATTTGATAAGCTGCACTTCATTTGTGATTTTGTTTCAAATTTGTGTTACTTGTTAATGGAACACTGGCATCCAAGGGACATTTCTGGTCCAGAACATTCCTGGGACTTACTAAGTAGTTTTTGGAACTGACTTTGTACTTTTCAGAACATACCAGGTACCTTCCCCAAATCTTCCCTGGATTTTACTATGCACTTCTCTGGAATTTATCAGGCACTTTCCTAGAACATTCATGGAACTTACTGTTTACCTTCCTGGAATTTACCAGGTACCTTCTAGAACTGACTGGGTATATTTCTTGAACTTTGTTGGAATCCACTAGTTACTTTCCATTGAGTTATCAGTAGGGTTTGTGGAAGTAACCAGTAAGAACGAACATTCCTAGAAACTAAGTCATAGATTTGGCAAGGTTCCTGGTACGTTCCAGAATTAAACCTTTAAGTTATAGGAAAGCATATAAGTTCCAGGTAAGTAACCAGCAAATTTTCTGGCATGCTGTTAGTTTCAGTAAATACCTGGTAAGCTTTTGGAAAATAACAAATTCCAGAATACTACCTGCTATGTTTCAGGAAATACCCGCTTTTGTTAAGGGAAAGTAATCAGAAAGTTCCATGAAAATTTTTGGAAAGAACCTAGTAAGATTCTGAGATTGATCTCTAAATTCAGATAAATTTATTTATTTATTTATTTATTTATTTAGAATGCTTGTCCCTAAAATACCCTTTACATAAATGATCATTAAAACATATAATTAAGCGCACCTATCAAGAAGCAAATACACATATCATGGTAAATTAGTTATGATAACAAATCGTACTTCTTTTTAAAACACATTTAAGTTCATATCTACAATGTCCGCAGTCTGAATCCAGTTTGAGTTCAGGGCTCAAGGAATTAAACAGGTTAGAGCCATGGACAAAAAAAAATGACTGTCCAAAGGATGCCTTTCTAAGAGGCACTTTGATGTCTCCACTGGAGACTCCTCGTGTGGTAGAGCCCACCGCTCTAGGTGGAGCTTCAAGTTCACTGAGAACAGGAGGGGCTCACTTGTGCAAAATTATTTGATAAAGTGAGGAAAAGTACCCAATACGTCTCGTGAAAGTTCGAGGACAGAACCTATAAGAACGCCAAAGTTTCTGAAACTAACCTTGAAGTTACTTATAAATTCTGAAAGAGCAGAAGCTGTATTATATAGTGCTACCTAATAATATTACTCTTATTTTCAGACTGAACTTATCAAATTTAAAAAAGCAAAATAAAACCCCAACTTGCTTTCATTTACATTAAATCACTGATTACGAAAAAGTAATTTCTCTGTGATGAAGGATATCACTGTAGGCCTTTCTTGAAATCCAATTTTCTATTTCATAACCACATAGTCTGAGTCCAACTAATCTCCATGCTGATAGATTCTCAACACCCTTTTCAAACATGCTATAAAAAATCTAATTCATTATCTCACAAAGTAGAGGAACAAGTTTCTAAAACATGTTTTAAAAAAAAAACAACTAGTTAAATTACAATTTATGATAAAACAAATCCATCCCAACCTTTCTTCTGATCTCCTGTTTGCATCTTTTCTCCTACAGTTTTTGCTCTCCTTTCATATTTTTCCCTGCTTTATGTCCCTCTTCACTCCGCAGTCTAAGCCCAAGATGCTGATAAGGGACTCCTTTCCTTTTAAATATTTTCTCTGCATTCCTGTTGTTGAATTTGAAGAATCACTTCACTCAAGGTCATCCAACATGAAATCTGTAAAGGAGGCCTCATCTTTCTGCTGCCTGTCATTCAGGAACGCATCAGAAATACTGTAGTGCTAAATACAGGAAACAAATAAAGGACATAGTTTGTGGATTTTTTTTTTAAGGTCTCAGTTTTGTTCAGACCTTCTTGAAGAGATTTACATGCTTGAATGGCCAAAACTGAGATTTTTTTGTTATGCTGTAAATTTTCTCAGCACCTTTTTTTTGAATCAGTTTAAGCTCCTCTCTTTAAAGTTTTTCATTTATTTTCCTCTTTAGAAATCTGTCTCTTCTGATTTGTAAGTGGTCCAAAATGAAAGTTTGTTCAGCAAAGCTAAAATAGCCAACAGGCATGAACACAATGCTGCTAAATTTAGAGTTAATATTAAACATTTTGCTCAAAAAATGTTTAATGTTTAAAAGAATTATCCTAATATGTGTTTTTATATTTATATTGTTACACCTTATAAGTTAAAGATCTGTTCTTTAAACTTTAAGTATATATTTGAAGTTCTAATATAGCAAAAACATATGTGGTTATCTGATTGGTTTTTTTTGGGGGGGTTGTTTGGTTTTTTTGTTTTTTTTTTGTTAAATGTTGCTTATTTGGGCATACAAGATGGGACACAGTCATGGTAAAAAGAAAACACACCCCTTTTAAATTTTAGGGTTTCACAAATTTTGTGCATAACTATTTGGGGCTGTATTCAGATTACAACAAACTTTTTAATTTTGGTCCTATCTGTTTTTGATTATGACATGGGAAATCGCGTGGTGTATGTTTGCTTCTTATGAAAAAAATGATGAACAGTGCTGCAGCTTGATAGTTTTAGACTAATAGCAGAGCTATCATGAATTGTTAGACTACAGTCACAGTGTTATGTGTGTCTCTTTTCCAGGCCACTAAGGAGGTGATAGAGCGGGAGGCTCCTGGGATGTCTCTGGCAATGTTGATGGGATCCCTCAATGTCACACCATTAGGCATGCTTTCCAGGTCTGAGAAACACAACAATGCAAATGTAAAATTTAAAGAAAAATCATAAATAGTGACATCAGTCAATATTTCTTGTTGTTGGTGACATTTATAAATAAGATTGCATTTGAAATGATCAGTTTCTACATTAGGACTGATATATAACATCAAATATATATAATTTCCTGTTATCTCAATGGCTGTAGAGCTTGGACCATGAAGAAACACAAATCAGGACTGTTTCATCCTCATTTTTTTTTTTTTTTTTTTTTTTTTTTTTTTCAAATTGAACGGAGAAACGTGCAATTCTAAATTATATCATCTCATAATGGCTGTGTGTTTGCAGACCTGTGTGTGGTATCCGAGGCAAGACGCTCATCATCAACTTACCAGGAAGTAAGAAAGGCTCCCAGGTAGGAAATGATGAAGTTTTCCATTGTTCACAGGACACAGAAACTAGCCTACCAGTTTCAACATGTAGAGCAGAGCATAAAGACCTTACATGAAGGAAAAGCATGAAGCAGATCCGTTACTTGATAGAAAAGTTCTTAAAAATCGTCTTCTATTTTTATGAGTTTAAGTTTCGACTGGAGGTGCACCAGTCAAAGATTTGTTGATTTCCAATCTTCAGTTTTAGTAAAGCTATTCTCTAGCTGTGTTTGTGAGTACAGTATATACTAGAGAGCATAGAACCTTAGCTTAACGCAAAGATTTCTGAAAGGCTGCCAATATTTTCAAGTCTGGCATGTTTCATTAAGCTAAAATGAAACATGCCAGCTAAAACATTCCCGAGCTAAAACGGATTAAAAAAGGAGCACATTTCCTCAGCCTTCTTAATATCAGCTGAAACTCCCAATCTCTCACTCAGCCTAAATGAACCACAGACATCTCAATTTTTTATAGAGAAGTTTCCTTTTAATTACATACCACTCTGTGACTTTTCTGACTTAATTTAAAAAACAAATCCACCAGAAAAGCTAACTTTGAGTCTTCTCCATTCAGTAACATCACCCACACCAACAAGTGTTGCGTCACTGGGACTTGGTAGTTACTATTTGTTGTATTCTGGAAAAAGATCAGATTGTTGAGTTTTTTTTCACCTGCTTGTGACTGGAATATGGTCGATTTTGGTCCGGTCAGTTGGAAACTTGAAAATGTTTTGCTGCTTTGTTTTTATTTGGGGATTTTGATGCAGTGACAAGAAATCATTAAACACCACTTGCCCCTGAGGCTATGAGTGGAGCTGTATATGGCTATAAAAGAAAAGGGTATACTTGGAGTTTATTGACTGTACTTATGGTTTGTCCATAAAAAGGTGGACACAAACTTATCCTTGTAGTTGCGGAACAAATGTACTTGGCCGATGCCAAGGTTTTAAACTACCCCTAATTTCTATGTTTTGCTTTTAAAGCAGAGGAGTCCAAAGTGCGGCCTGAGGGCCATTTGTGGCCCTTGGACTAATTTTTTTTTTTTTTGTGGCCTCCAACTGCAGTTTAAGAATTATACCAATTTGGCCTGTGCAGTACAGGCGGTTAATGCAGATTGAGACTTTTTATTTTTAATCAGGGTAAAATTTTTAGCAACATAATTTTCATACAATACAAAATGTTAAGTACAACACAAGGTATTAATTTTTTTATAACCAAGCTTTTCTAATAAGTAAAACTACATCTATCCAGACACTTTTACTGAAAAGTCGACTTTTCTGCACCCAAATCAGCTTGTATTTCATTTATTAAATTTGACTAAATACAGCAAGGGTTTTCAAAAGAAAATGACCCAAATCCTGATTTATAACTGAGAATACATTTGTTCAATCGAGCCCAAAAGAATTTGAAAACTAGATGCCTTTCTTTTAATATACAAATGTGCAAAATCCTTTTTACATTTTGGATCTACAATGAATAACCTCCCTTTCCGATAAAAACGACTTTTTAAAATTTTCTTGGCCCAGGAGTACTTTTGACTTGACCATTTTGGCCCATGTGACAAAAAGTTTGGACACCCCTGTTCGAAGAAGCCAGAATTAGACAGAATGCCATAAAGTGCTCTTGATAAAACTTTGGTTGCTTTTTTTACTCCTTTTTTATTCAGATCTTACACACTTTACAAAGCTACAAAACACCAGAAGTAGATAAATAATAAATATGTTAAAGTCTGAGCATGAAAGTCAGAACATATTTGTTATGAGAATAAAAGTTCATTTGGGAAGCTGTGGCCTGTTTGGACATTGTTGTAATGAAGCTTAGGCGTAAATTCAAACCGGAAGACTCTTCCCAGCTTCACCTGCATCATCCAGTCGCTACGTAATGTGCCTCATCTGCAGCCCATCAGCTTTGGACCACGCCTCGTTGTAGCCAATCATCGTGCAAGTCTCTGCTTATAAAGCTCTCCATCCATGGCTCCGTCTGCTCCCAGTGAGCTACAACCCACCTCCGCCCCTTCTCCACCCTCGTTTTCTCTCAGCTCCATCAGTTTTCATTCACCTTCCATTCCACCACCAGTGTTCAGACCCCAGGGGGAGAAGACGTCTCTAATCCTAAACCTAAAAGTTCATCCATGTTTATCGCAATTTACAGCATATACGTCTTCTGCCAGGGTCTGAGCGCCAAAAAACCTTGATTCATTTATGTCAATAAATCTTTTTAATTGCTGCTCTGTTTTTGTGAGTCTCTCCAGGTTGAATTGCATTCTGCTTGTTGTAAGACTTAAGACCCATTTGTTCTATGTAAATTAATCTAAATAATGTCAATATGCCTAAACTGTACATGTATGAATTTAATTATTTGTGACTTAATGTGTAATTCTGTTTGCATTTGTCAGAATTTTTTTATTAATCAATAGCTCTATTAGATCTAATTCGTATTCTTCAGTTTTGACTGCTTAGGCTTTTATTGCTTTGCCTTCTATCTAGATGATTATCCAAACCATGTGCCTCCACAAGTGTCTGTTCTCTCACTCCTTCGTTCTCCCTCTTTGCCTTGGTGTCCAGTGCATCCATCTCTGTCTTGTTACATGCTGGCTTTACCCGGTCAGTTTTATTTTCCATTCCATCAGTTACACCCCATTCCTCCCCCATCTGCTGCCATATTAGTGTCTCCCTCATCAAAGCCCAGGTAAAGTTAAAGGCCCTGGCAGCTCATTGGAGGCTTTTATTACGCTGACCTCTTCTCATAAGGATAACAAGGAAGTCGACTTGAGTTAGGCAGATGAAGCCTATTAATATCACAGAGTTTGTTGTGTATTTTTTAGCTGCAGAAGTCAAAAACAGCATATCAAATAGATTTTCTGAATATTGTATTACAATCCCTAAGATTTTTGGAACATATCTTATTATATGTGCCTAATCTAGAATGATTGTAATTTTTGTAATTTTCAGTCAGTATTTTGGAAGACAATGCACATACAATACAAAGTGCCAGTAACATCATATTTCCACAAAAATGATCATTTTAAAAAGAAAACACACATGGATTAATAAAGCTTCTCTTTTATCCAATTTCATGAGTCACTAAGACAAAGATCAAAGTAGCAAAGGATGAAAACTGACTATTTTGCAGGAATAAAATCCAATGACAACAGTTCTTCAGACCTTATCTTACAAATGTTTTTCCCCCATTTCAAAAATTTATATCTGTTCATACAAAAAGCCAAAAACACTGCAATACCTGTACCGAGGAAGGAGGTGGCAATAACATCAAAATCAAAGAGACATGATAACATTGAGAAGGAAGATCCAGTTACTTGGATTACTCCACAATTGTTGGTTGTGTTTATTTGACACTGTATTTCCTCTGTTATTTTCAGCATGTTTGATATTTAATATTAACACAGTCTGGATAGTGCAAGAAAAAAATGGTAAATAGGGTGCTGTTGTTGTTTCTAGTATGAAAAGTGTCTTATTTGCCTCAGTTCTTACAGCTGTTATGCATGTCGTGTTTGCTTTATATCTGCAACAGATTAACAGCGCTGATTCCACTAATTACAACTAGATGCAAACATGCCCATTGGTACGACAGATGCAAGCAATTTGCTTTTTTTTTTTGCATAAGTTCACATGAGCCCTCTTAGCTACAAACACAGCAGGTGCAGAAGTGAACAACTAGATAAAGAAAAGAACCAAATGGAAGAAAAAACTGCTCAAAACTGTGACAACATCTGTATTAGGAAGCAGTAACATTTGAAAATGGCCTCGCTAAATGTGATGCAACATATTTTTTTGTTGATTTTTTTTCTTTTCTTTTCTTTTTTCTATAGATTTTAAAAGTCAGTGGATGTTTAATACGAACATCTCTGGTCTTTGTGAATGTGATGCAATTTGCTCTGGTTGTACTTTATGAAAATATACTTTACAATTACTACATTTTTCCCTTATATGCATGAATAGTGCTAAAATGTGCACCACCTGCATCAGAGCAAAATGATGCTTTTTGCTTGGTGAAGAGAATGTAGAAGCAGATCTGCCTTTGGGTATAGTTTGAGAATCTGGAAAAAATGCAAACACTGGTTTATACACAGCATTATGAATGTGCATCACCCTGACTCTACCCTGCATAAAACGAGCAAAACAAAAGCTTGGTTATAGAATGGGTCTGACTTATTTTGATCACACTCATAGAGTAGGATGTAGATGACTAGTAAATAGATCCAACATTTTATAAAAGCACCACCACTTCTTGAGCTCATGACATTGTTACCTGTTTAGGTGTTTCTCATTTAACCTTACACATTTTGAAACCCAGTTCACAGAAATAAATTATGATCTGATTGACTGTAGCTTTGGCATGCAACTTTATCTTATTGTTTCTCCAATTTAGTCAATATTTTTCTACAATTTCTTTACAGTTTTTTTGTCTTGCTTATTTTGTCAGTGTTATGATCATCTGCTTACTGTTTCGTACTAAAATGGTCTCTCTCTTGGTCTTCAGATCTTGCTTCCCTCCCCCATGACCCACTCTGAGAAACATCACTATTCTCTTTTCTCTTGCACTTTTGTCCATTGGCAGTATAGCCTGCGACTCCGCTCTTTATTGCTCTTGACAGTTACTCTTCTCTAGGACAAAACAGTGAATAAAAATAAACACTCTTGATGTACCTTAAAAATTTTCCTGAAACTCAGTGAAAACTCAAATTCGGAAAGAAGAAATATCTCCAGGCTCTGAACATCATTTTTGCTCCATCTCAACTCACCACCCAAATCTCCTCTCTTTATTTTTACAAACTTCAGATAAACACATCACAATTAACCAATAATGGTCTTCAAGAAAGTTGTTGGGCTTCTTTGTGTTAATACAAAGAAAGGTGTGCAAAGGTTAACTTGCAGGCATTATAGTCAATTACTGAGATTAACCTATTTTTTCTGTTTCACTTGCATGTCCAAGTTTAGTCTGCCTTTAGCATGCAGACAGGAGGAAAATGCTGCTCCACTCATGCATAGATTGCGATGTGGATATATGAAATTTCCTCAAATCAAGGTTAATCCTGCCATATTCAGTCTGTCTTAGATAGCAACAGATTGTAGAGTGAAAGCTTGCAATGAAAGCCCGTTGGCAGCCAGTGTAAAGTGTGTGGTGGATAAATAATGTATCCACTCAATGCTTAAAATACACAGAGCAATAAATAATTTCACAGATTAGCTCTTGTCTTGAGAGTGAGGAGAATTGAGCGTTTAGCACTGCCGAGGAGCCCACAGGCACACTGACACAGAGAGGAAAACAGATGGAAAAACCTAAAAAAAGAGAAGCACCTTGTAGAAATTTGGCCTATAGTCGGCGCTGTGATGAGCTGGGGTTTCAAAGAAAAGCAAACAAGATTTTCCTTGTAAATTCCGACTCCCAGTCATTTTCCCTCCTCCTCAGTTTTCTATTTATTAAAGTATAATTTTTCACAGTATGAAAAATAATGCTTTATCTATCTTGGATTTGTAGTTTAGTCGTATTTAGAGGAATTACACTGACGGCTCAACAAGACGATGAGTAATGCCATTTCTGTTCAAAACAAGGTCTCAGGGAGTATGTTTTATTATAAGAAAGAATGGTATTAAAATATTTAAATAGGCTTTTTGAAATTAAAATGTAATCCATGAAAATATGGCTAAAACATTCTAAACCTTTATTATGTTCTAAAACATTCTAAATATTAATTATGTTTCTGCTGTTGATATTGTTTTCAAAAAGAGCTACAAACAAGTGTGCTTAATCCTGCTCCAGGAATGCTTTCAGTTCATCCTCCCAGCGCTGCCGCACGCCATCGATCTCCTTCGGGACGCGGTGGTGAAGGTAAAAGAGGTGGTAGACGAGCTTGAGGACTTGCCTTCGCCACCGCCACCCCTTTCACCACCTCCCAACAGTTCACCACGCCGCCAGACAGAAGACAAAGGTGTGCAGTGTGAGGAGGAGGATGAGGAGAAGAAGGATAGCGGGGTGGCATCCACCGAGGATAGCTCCTCCTCCCACATCACTTCTGCATCCATCACTGCCAAGGTACTGGGACAGATGAGAGGGGAGGGGTGTTCAGTTTATTTTGTTGTCATCATGCCTGATTGCATCCATTTTATACAATCATTTTTGACATCTTCACACATCATTCATGTGAGCATTGTGTTAAAAGTCCCTGGTGTGTCACTAAACATCAGTCATTTCCAGTTAAACCATGTAAAAGACTACTTCTACATTCATTTGTGTGCATACTGCTTTTTTATCTGTATCATCAAGTGCATTATGTCATCATGTCATTTCCTAATCCTGAGTTGTATAACTTCCTGTTGGACAGTGAACTGTATGCCAGAATGGATTAGTGTGTCCCAGTACTTTGGTTTAACCTTACATAAGATACACCTGACAGTTGAAGTCTTTGAATTTTGCACACAACTACCTTCTGAGAGAGCATGTTTCCATTCCCATCATCCTGTCCTGTCCTGTCTGCAGCCTGGACCCTTCTTAATGGCTCTCTTGTCAGGGTAACATCCCACCTCATTGTCCAGTCACAGAATCATTTTGGTAAGACTCCACAACGCAAAATCTCACTCATACTTAATGACACTTTTCATCAACATGTCTTAAGTGTGAGAAGATTGAGTTTTCATTTTCATCAGCACATACTGTCAGTTTCCAGTGTTAGAAATGCTAAAAAACGGTTTTGCAGTGGCTCGTTTATGTGTCTATGTCCAAATTTGTGGATGATATGTACAGCCATGGGATAAAATTACACACTCCATGAGATATTCAGTTCTTTTTCAAAAAATGTTCACATATTAATCTGAAATTATTTTCTCTGGAAAAGAAAGTGATTTAATATGATTTGAATAACAAAATGTACCTGTTTTACTCAGTAAACATATAAAAAAAATTGTTTTCCTGCTGAGGAAAAAGTTGGGACACCCTATCCCCTCATAACTAGTCTCTACCTTTTAGGCTAAAACTTTACTTTCATTCAAACCAGTCTCTGACATCAGTCTGAGAGAAGTTTGCTCCACTGCTCACTTTTAGCTGTGAGATGTTTGAGGCATTTCTTGAATGTACAAGCCATTTAAAGGCATCCCACAGGTTCTCAAAAAGAGGATGATTTTAGCTTTTACTGTGCCTAGAACTTTCTGTTTCTGAATTTTCAGCCAGTCCTTGGAGGATTTACTGGTATGTTTTGAGTCATTGTCATTTTCCAGAGTCCAGTTCTCCTTCAGCATTAATTGTTTTACAGGTGGTCTCAGATTTTCCTCAAGTGCCCGCTGTTTCAGGCGTCCCTTAACCATGACACTTCCATCGTCATGCTTCATAGCTGACATAAGATTCCTTGCTAGGACTGCTGTTTTTGGTTTATGCCAAACATGTTCTCTCTTCTGGTGTCCAAATAATTACATTTTGGACTCATCAGTCCATAGAATTTTTTTCTATAAGTCCATGTTCTCTGTTGCAAATTTCAGTCTGGCCTGGGTGTTTGTCTGCAAGACCAAAGGTTTTATCCTTGGACACCTGACATGCAAACTCTAATTTGTACAGCCATCACACAAAATAGGAGCAAAAGCCTTTTGTAGGTCCAATGATTACATTTTAGGGTTTTTGGACAATGTTTTTAACATCCTGCAATCTGCTTAGAGGGTAAACTTGCTTGGATAGCCAAACCTGGACATGTTGGCAGTTGTTTTGAATGTCTGCACAATGGATTAGCTGATTTCAAATGCTATTCAAGCCTCTTTAAATCCTTTACCAGACCATAAGCTGCTACAATTTTCTTCCTGAAGGCCTCAGATAAATCTTTCTATCTCAAACTGGTGTTCATTCTCATTTAAACAGTCAGGAGAACACCAAACCAAATGTCTGAGGTTTAATTATGTCAATGTTTCTTCAAAATGCTGAGTTAAAAATCTAAACATATGCATCTGCTGTGTCATATCTGTTTGTGATATCAGGCGATTAAAGTGAGAATAAATGTTGGGGTGTCCTGATTTATTCTTCACCAGAAATTTTTTTTTTTTTTTTTTTTTTTTTGTGATTACATTTTAGAACATTTTAAAAGGTGTTTGATGTATTGAGATTGTTAAAAATTATATTAAATATTCAAATATGTTAGAAAAACACAGACTTTCACAGGAGGCATCCTAATTTTTTGCCATGGCTGTATACAGAACCCTCCACACTTATTGGTGGCCCTGGTAAAGATCTGTGAAAAGCCTAAGAATGGATTGAGCTTTTTTATATAATTGTTAAATGTTTTGAAAGAAAGCAGTCTTTAATTTAAGTGCATCTATTGAGCATTGAAAAAGAGAAAATTTAAGAAAATCACCAGTGAAATACTTATTAGCACCCATGACTGTTTTTTATTTTTGGGTCGGTCTGAGTGTTTAGGAACAACCCCCCGTATTCCTAGGATGTAAATTTGAAGTATCATAGATACTCATTTCTCTTAGCCACTTATCAAAATAGGAAAGACAAGAGAACAAGAGTGTTGATCTTTACAAGACAATACATTTTTACAAGAAAATATGTATAAACATAAATTTTCCCATATTACACACACAGTAATCATTAGTTAAGAGTATACCTTGCCATCATGCATAGTGAGAAATATGGTGGAATACATCAGGTAAAAAGCAGAGGTGGGTTGAGTACCCAGAAATGGTGTTTAAGTATGAGTAGCACTACTTCAACATATTCTTACTCAAGTAAAACTAGCTGTCTTTGAAATTACTCCAGTAAGAATAAAAAAGTATTTTGTAAAAAGTCTACTCAAGTCACTGATCATAACATCTGATTTAATATTTTAAAAATTATGTAATCAGATGAATACAAATATAAAGTTGTATGCAAGTTTTGGTATTTTAAACACTAAATTGAAAAAATATATACAAATAAATAACAATTGTAAAATCACAAATTTTAAGCAGAAGATATTTTTTTAACATTTCTTTTCCCATATAAAACTTCTGAAACTAATACTTAAAGTAGGTAATGTGTATATGTTAGAAAAGGGTAAAGTACTTCCAGTGACAATGTATAGTGTTTACTGTATTATTCACTACCTCCAAATGGCACAGCTGGCCCAGCAAAGAGAAAATAACATTAGAACAATGAAGCTTGTGAATAAACAAGAAGTCTCACTTTAACATAGACTGTAGGTGTGTCTGTGTTTCATTCATTTTTGATGAAAATATGTTTGTTCTTTACTCAGTGAAGTTACTCACCGTGGATAGATTATGTAGAGATTTTACTCAAGTAAGATCAGTGATATTTTATAATATTATTTCTTGAGTAAAAGTAAAAAGTATGTTGTAGTAAATCTACTCCTAAAAATACATTTTTTTCTTGAAGATTACTCAAGTAAATGTAACTAGTTACCCACCTCTGGTAAAAAGTCTCTGAATTTCACTGTTGACGACTTGCAACAATCTTGGGGTGACCTACTCTCCATAATAACCATTAGACACTGTACACATGACAGGGAAATAACTTCTGTCCTACCATCACAAATGTAAGCATTTGGTGATTGATAAATGCTACATGAGCTTTTGTGGTGTTGTCAAATGAAACCAACATTAAGGTTTTGGCAACAAACACTCCAGGTGGGTCTGGGATGAAACAATTGATGAATATGTTGGAAAGCATCTCAGCCCCCTTGTAAAGAACAGAGGAGGTTCTATGTTGCTGAAGCCCCATCTTTCTTCCAGAGCCTCTGGGAACCTTATTAGAGTGCTTGGCATCGTCAGTTCCCTGAAATGCCAGGAGATTGTAAATTAGCATCTCCCAAAAAATAGAACATGGATTGCCTTTGGGTTTTTCAAGAATTTGCAAAAATATGGAGCATTATTTGTAGGGTTTCTTATATGTGTATCAACAGTGATTTACTTTTTTCCCCCCATGAAATTAATTTACTCAAATTTAATTTTAAAATTTTCAAACTTTTCAAAGTCAGGTTGTGTAAAATATTAAAGTATATAAAGACTTTTTAAGATGATGAACACTTGTTTACTATGGGTGCCAATAAGCATGGAGGGCACTTAACACATCTATCTCTCTGAATTTCAAATATCATTTAATTAATTATGGCTTTATGGTGTGTGTGTTGTGTTTAGATGACCGTGTGTCTGCATACATGTCTTGTTTGATCTCAGATCCCAGACTCCATCATCTCGCGGGGTGTGCAGGTGTTACCCAGGGATGCAGCCTCCCTCAGTACCACGCCCTCCGAGTCGCCTCGCGCCCAGGCAACCTCCCGCCTCTCGACTGCTTCCTGTCCGACACCCAAAGTGAGTGGACACTCTGACACAAAGAAGTACACTGAACTCAAACGTACAAACGTCACTGTCAGGTGTATGTACATGTGAGCACCAAAAGTTTATTTCTCTCATTTGTTCTGATACCTTATATTTTTTAAATTTACTTTCCTTTATTTGCATTCTTTCTCTTCCTTACCATGACCTTCCTTTCATCTTGCGCTTTATTCAACGGGCCATAGTTTGATTCAGAAGATTTTTGCTTTATATATTTCTCTGGGTAATAGCCAAACAATAGATTTTTTTTTTTTTTTTTTACTTGGATTTACAACCTTTTAGATGTTTTACTTGCTTTGAGTTGTGTTGAAATCAGGTGGCATGTAAGCTAACTCGCCGTCACAAGTTCTTCATGTTGCAAAGCTAAAAAACCTAAGGATAAAAGAAATGTCATTGTTTGGGACAAACTTGGAAATCTATGGCATTATGGCTTCCCAAGGCCAGAAGAATAAATGCATCAGCCTTTAACAATCTATTTCAGCAGCCTTTTTATATAAATATCAATGAGAATTTTCTTGCTTCACCACACAAATAATTACTTAAAATGTCAGTTTTCTATCTCTACCCATCTTCTCATCACACTAAATTTAGTGTGATGATCAGTCTCAAAAAATGCAGTTGGGTGGATTGAAAGGAGATTTTGACCATAATGAGTTTTGTTTCTTTTGGGTTTACATGCTTTTGGGGAAAAATATAAATTAACAATTTGGGCTTAAAATTGTTCAAAAGGATCAAAGTTTGAGAGATAAAAGTATCAAACAAATAAGAGAAACCCTTATAAAAACAAGGATGACAGGTTCTCAAAGATATGGAAATATCTTGAAAAATCTGAACATTAAATAGATTAATAGATGGACATTTCAGAGGCTGTATCATCAGAACTCTGTTTGCAATGAAAGTTTTAGCTGGGCCATGCAAAACCTTTAAACACTCCAATGATACTGAAAAAAAGTGAGGTCAGTTCAGAATATAACATAACATGCTATAATATATATCAGATATCAAAACATCTGACACAAGCAGCAGAACACAGCAACATTTGGAAGATCGGGTTTCTGTATGCTGTAATCCAAAATACCCCAAGAGAGCAGATTTGTAAAGGTCCAGCTGAAACATTCTCACCGAGATACAGAGTGAGAGACACCTGGAAGCTGTTTTCAGGAAAGATGGTGGAAAATCAACCACATATTAAGTGATAAGATCTGGAACTGTGATGTTGAGATTCAGTCACGAATAGGATCCCACTCAAAGATGGTTGAACATATGAAACTGAAATGTTTGGGAAATATTTATTACATTAGAATGCTTAAACGAAAACACTTTTGTTTAAAAATATTAAAGGATTATCGTAGATGAGGTTCTGTTCTTGCTTACTATATGAAAATATCGATCTATGTTGAACGGTTTATGTTTCTAGTCTGTTTTGACATGTGAAGCAATCAGGTTTGAGCAGACTGAAGTTACAAGAAGATAAAGTTCACGTAGAGAACAAAATAGATGACTTCATCGTAAATCCAGTATTAAAGTTATCTGTCTGCTTTGAATTTCTATCCTTATCAATCATAATATAAAGTTAAAAGAAAAACTTTCCTTAGAAAGAGAAGTTGGTCAACTTTGACACCTACAATAACATTTAGTAAAACCTTTGACAATTCCTAAAATATATATTGCTGAAACATTTATTTTTTTTCTAATTATGCTTTCTTTTTTTAAGATGACCAGAGTTTCTAGGAACATTTAATTTGAAATCTTTTATTTTATCTCACGTCTTATTTGTTTTTACATGTTATCTTTTCGCTGCCTAAATGGTGGCAGTTTACATGGTTACACCTCATAACACCTTGTACTGCAAAGTTTCAGTGTCTTGGCCTGAAATGTGTTCATGTTTTGTATATTTTTATGTAAAAACCTCTTGTTGTTTCTTCTGGACCTTATTTTTGTTATTTCTGACAGCAGGTGGTGACACCAACAATAATATTTCACCCAAAAAATTAATTTTTTTTAACATTTAACCACAGTATTTTCTGTCTGTTGTCTCTTTGGAAGGATACTTAAGCATTTTATTCTATGTGTGTTCCTGTTATCTCATTGTGGTCATGTTGTTAATCAACAGCACACTGGTTCTCTTGAACAGAACTGGAACAGGTGGCTGTATAAAATGTCCAAGTATCCTGTTTTGTTTTAACTGATTTCTCCTCCAGGTTTTAAAAAAAAATCAAATGGAATCAAATCTCTTCTACGCTCTCTGACTCCCTTTCCTGCTCTCTTTTACTTCATCTCTCAGTGTCAACTCTCCACGTGCCTCTTGGACAGCAGGCAGGTTTCATGGAAATGGAAGACGGGGTTGCCATGGGAACTAAGAGAGGGATGGGATTTTAGAGACAGAGGAAATGAGAAGAACGGGGGGCGAGTGAGTGCATAGATAGGTCATGCAGCATGGGGACCATCCTAAAAGATCGCTGTCTCGCTTAGGTGCCTATAAGGTTGTGAAAGGTCAAAGACAATAAACCACCACAATGTGTTATTCAGGAAATCTGATTGAAAAGTTGTCTGTATGTATGACTAGAACAAAGGTGAAAGTAGGGTAAATATAGATTCAATCCTATTTTGTTGTCTTCTTAATATTATTCATCATCAGAATGTAATGAAAATCTGCCAATTTTAAGTTTAGGTTATTTAAGTCTTAGATACCTTTGACTGAATCTTTGAGTTTGAATCAGGTGTATGATGCACCTGACTGAAGATGGTTAATGTACCATAAGGGAACCATTAGAAAAGCAGAATGATATTCAGTTTTAGTTAGGTATAACAGATGGAGAAATCCATGCAAAATGACAGAAAAAATGTTTGGTTGTTTTTTTTGTTTGTGGAATCCAGTACAAGAAAGTAATGGCTGACTACTAGGTCTAGATTACAACACTTACTGGTAACATTTCCTCCTATTTAGCCATGAACATTCTTTAATATTTTCATTTAAATTAAGCAAATTACCTGGCTGCTTGTAACTAGTGTTGGGAAGGGTCCAAACTCAGCGTTTTCCTGATAAAACATCAGTTTGAAGTGAGGTTTAGATGACGTGAATTGTTAAGATGGAATCTGTGCTTTCAAGAAATGTCATTATTTTTATGAATGAACAACTCGTGGCAGGGCTGGAGAGTTTTGACCACTCCTCCACCACTCACAGCTGTCATTCTAGCATAACTTGATATAACATTGATTGATTTTAACCCAGACCTGGTGGATTATTTCATTGTTCATGCTTGTCTTGGTAATTGCACTAGGCTGGTTTATACAGGTTCTAGTACTTGTTTTGAGTTGTCAAGACCACACACTGGAGTAACGTTATGATACAGTGTGTACTTGCATGCTTCACATACTTCATGAACCAATTTGTTATAATCTCAAAAAGGTGCACCAAAGAGTAAGATTTTAGGTTCCAACAACTTTACTCTGTTTTTGTTTGGTGTTATCTCAAATTGTCAGATTCAGCTTGTTGTGATCAGAGCATGTTCCAGTGATCCAGCAGTAGAGCTTCAAATTCAGCTGTGGTGTTTTGACCAGATGAGTGTGTAGCTGTAAATAATTGGGAAGAGGGGAGCTTTAATACTTATGCTGGCTTCAGTGATACATTGAGGAGCTCGCCCTCCTTTCTGACTGGCAGCATGTCTGTTTTGTGAACCCTTTTTCTGACAGTGAGCAAGGCCAGAGTTTGTGATTTATACGAATGCCAGGGCACATGTGTCTTTGTTCACTGTGAGATAACACAGGATTGATGTCTCATCAAGGTATATATATTTGCTTTCCTGATACAAACTGTTTCCCGGCGACAAGCTGCCATATGTACTTTTCAATTCCCACTTTCCAGTCAGCTGCAGATGGTGTGTGCACATTGTCCCGGGAGCGAGAGGCAAAATGGCTCTGCTCACTGATGTATTTTAATGTCACTAAGGTTGTGGTGTTTGATAGCGGGTCTTAGCAATGCTTTGTGGCCTAAAGAGGAAAAGAGATGTAGAAGTTTTTAATCCTACAGTTCCAAAGCTGCTGCTGCTATCATTAGATGTACCACAATGTATGCAAGGCTTAATATTGCACAAATATGAATGCTTATGTATGTTTCATGGGTTAAATGAACTCAGCAGTTTATTCTGTTCATGATTAAATCCTGTGTTTGTTCACATGGAAGAGAGAAGAGCACAGAATTGACAACTTTTGTCCAACCCTGCCTGTTTGTTTGCACAGCAATAACTGGGGATGCATGTACACACATACACCCACACACGACAAATCTGCACTCAAAATCATCCTTAAGGGAGAAAGTGTGTCCCCATCTGACATGCAGCACAGACAAAGCCAACAAATGCAGGAAGATACAAACAGATTACAAACTGAGCAACTCTGCAGCCATTCATGTCCCCCAATTTTATGTCTGTCACACACGTCTCCTAACTCATGCACACTCAAACAGATGCAAGCAGGAACATACGCATAGACAAAACTTAGGGAGTCACTGCACCCTTACACTGCTGTGAGCATTTAGTATGGTTATGTAATGTTGAGTTTGGATTAATGAAGCATATGGGACATGGGGCTCTGACTCAGAAGATAGTTAACAGTGTTTGTATATGTGTGGTTCAGGTTATACCTCCTGTTCCTGTTTTGATAAGAGTAGTGTTGTGTTGTATAATTTTTGAAATGAATATAAAAATGAATACATGCATGTTGTTTAAGTTTGATTTGTGTTTGAAAAAATGTACATTTTCATCATCCTTTTTCTGCGAACACAACTGCTCTTTTGAGTTAATGTGTAAATGTGCTGGGTGGTTTCCAGTAAGTTGGGTTTTGACTTGAACTGAAGTCATTATTTGAAACAGAGTGCAAGATGCTAAAATAAGTATGTGATCATGTTCAAGGAGCCTACAGGAGGCTACTGTTTATGTCAGAGTGCATCCCTCTACAATTGGAAAGAGATAGGACATGTTTAAATTACATAGGTGGTGTGCAAAAAGGAAACCATTGCTCTGATAGGAAAACGTGATGGTCAGACTAAAGTTTGCCAGAAAGAACTTCTGAAATGATGTTCTCTGGAGAGATGAGTCTAAAATCAAATTACTTTGGCAGGTAGAACGGAGGACATGTTTGGCATAAACCAAATGCAGCATCTCAGAGCTAGAACTTCATTACAGCTGTGAGGCTCTGAGGTAGAAGTGTAAGGGTTTGGAGATGCTGTACTTGAGTAGGACATGACCAGTTCACCATCATACAATCCACCATGAATTGTATGATGGATCCGAGGGTGCCTGAGAAAATGTGAGGCTAAGACAATCTGTAAAAAAATTTAGGATGAAACAAAATTGAGCCCTTCAGCATTAGTAAAGGGATGAGAGGGGCGGTGCGTGGTGCAGAGATAATGCGGCCACCCATATACAGAGGGTATAAGTCCTTGACGTATCCACCCAGGGTTCAATTCCACACTCTGGGGCCTTTGTCGCATGTCTTCCCCCCTCTCTCTGTACCCATTTCCTGTCCGATCTGTCCAAGTGATAGAAAGACCTTTGAAAAAAAGAGATGAGAAATTCCCAGAATTATCAGCACATAGTAAGAGAAGGTTTGATGGGGTACAACAAGAAATGGTCATATACATCATATAATGATCATATTTACAGGCATCACTGTTTTAGGGGATTGTAGCTTCTGAGAAACTGACCAGTGACAAAACAGAGATGCTCACCAGAAGCTAATTTGGTCAGTTATTGTGACTGGAAAATAAACAAGGTCTTTTTCAAACCTGCACATTTTTATACTGTTTTTTCTGTGAACAGGGATGGGCTGATTATCAGTTTCAAGGTAAACCATGGGATTAAAAAAATTTAGATTTCAAAATCCCCCCAAAATTTTCCATCAGACTGTTTTCA
The DNA here is from genome assembly GCA_014839685.1 of Anableps anableps. Lineage (NCBI taxonomy): Eukaryota > Metazoa > Chordata > Actinopteri > Cyprinodontiformes > Anablepidae > Anableps > Anableps anableps. Next base: position 21,626,602 of record CM026086.1, on the reverse strand, counting down.
TCATCAATCATCTTTTTTGCTTTGGAGTACCTACTCATTCTAAAAATATTATCTCGAAACTTTTTGGTGTTTTCTCTTTGTAAAGTAGGTAAAGTTTAGCTAGAAGTCTTTACTCTGCCTCTTAGAGTAAAGACTTTGAAACTTTAGGAGAGTGGTCATTGTTACTCTCAACCTTTAAAACACATAGACACGTGATGAGAACAATTTGAAAATGTTCTTTTATTTTAGGTGACCGAAAAATTTGGTCAAGTAAAATTAACAATGTGTGACAGTTTTCACATTACTCCAAGTTTGAAATGGGACATGCACACAAACTGACTCCCAGGACAGCAGTTTATATTTGTTAAGATAGCTAATCAACTCTAAATACAAATACTAACACACTCTTAGATATAAATGTGTGATGTAGAGTTATGTCTTTTTATTTTGCTTTCCAGCTCAGTTTTAGTTTTATTCACCTTTCATCTTCAGGCAAAAACTATATTTTGAAACATCACATACATCACATACTGTTCAAAACCTCCCATCAGCTTGCTGGATGTTGCATCTTATTTTGATTCATTTCTTGATTACTTTCACTCTTTAACTAAGCCCATCTGCAACCATTTATATATATATATATATATATATATATATATATATATATATATATATATATATATATATATATATATATATATATATATATATATATACCGCAAATGACAGTGCCTCATTTAGCTCTGGTCTTTTTGCATTTTTTTTTCAATGGTTTTGGTTCCAGTGTTATAGTCAGAGCTTGAGTCATAGGTTTCAACCTGTGCCACTTCTATGACCCTCAGCAAGGACATGTAATAGTTCAGGTTTTGCAAATGAAATATATGCCTTGCCCACCCATTAACATGTTAAACTGAGCTTGTTGTTTCATTAATTTTGATTCAAGGTTTATTAAAGGTTCTGAGAGTCATGTTGTTACAATTACAGTCTTTTATGAAATGTACAACACCATCAGTGCTGTCTTAGAGCTAAATTCAAAATCACTCCCATGAAGTTTGGCCTTAAAGTATGAATTAATTTTACAGATATAACCTTATCTGCATAACCTTTCATTTTCTTAATTACTGAGCTATGCTGTTATAATTCAGATCAGTAATCTAATGATGTGATTCTGTAAGGGTAATGTTATAAAAATCAGCTTCGCTACATCAGAAGTTAATGTTAAGAGATGTGAAATTCAAGCAAATAGTGTAAAATATGAGCAAAAATATTTCTTAAAGCTGCTGTATGTAACTTTTTAAGAAAAATGTTTTTCACAGATTTGTTGAAATTATCATTATGTTGTGACAGTATAAAACAGATAATCTGTGAAAAAAATCAAGCTCCTCTGCCTTCTCCCAGTGCTCCCAGTTCTAACTGCAGAAATTCACAGCTTGGTCAGAAACAACCAATCAGAGCCAGGAGGAGGTTCATAGCGCTGTCAATCACCCTCATGCATGCGTTGCTCACACACTCCCCCTTGCTCTCTGCTACGCTACAGCTGGTTCACCACAACATAGCCTGCCACTAACGCTAAGGCTAGTTAGCATGACCACTGATGACAGCAGATAAACAGTTTTCCTGGAACAGTAAGTCGATTCTCCACCTTTAGCACATTTAGCAGCGTGTACACAAGGGTAAGTGACAGCGCTAAGACCTTCCTCCTGGCTCTAATTGGTTGTTTTAGGTCAGGAGCTGTGCATTTCATCAATAATAGCGCGACCTTTTTACATAGTATCTGTCTCATACTGTCACAACATAGTGACAGTTTTAACAATTAAGCAAAAAACATATTTTTTCAAAGTTACATACTGCAGCTTTAAATCCATATTATTTTATCAGACATTTTGCTGCAAAGAGTTGGGGCTTATTCCTCTTTCAGGTGGAATTTCTTCTCAACTTTAACACTGAGTGAACAAAAAGTTGCAAACTTTTGCAGGAGATTGTCCATCTTCTATGTAAAGCTTTCTTCATCTGTGTGTTACACCAAATGCAATAATCACTCAGAGGAAACCTTATAGAACCGAGTTTAAGCAGTGAGTGGAGATACAAATTGAACTGGTGTTGAAAAGAACATCCTTTTTAACTCTATGATGGGTCTCGAAGTCTTGTCCCTCAAGGCCATTGTCCTCCAGTCTTTTAGTTTGTGTCTGTTTAAACATGTCTTCATCAAATAATTGGGTAATCAGAAGGACTCTGTAGACTTTATGTCTGCTGAGGAGGCAATTAAGCCATTTGATTCAGGTATTTTGTACCAGGAACACTTCTAAACAATCCAGGAAACCCACCTTTGAGAACTTATCTAAATAGATTATTTCAATCCTGATGCTGATAAAGAATAGCACAGTAAACTGATGCATAAATGAATTTGACTACATTCAAAACAACTAAGGTTGTATGTTAGTCTATGTCACGTTTGTCTGGGACATGGATGAAAAATAACTGCTCATGCTGGTTGGCTTAGGCCCAGTCTGCACACAGATCACAGAATCATTGCTTCCATATAAATGGTGACAGAGGATCATTGACACAGTGAGGTGATCTGGCAGATGGAGATGAATGATTTATGCCCTGGCTGTGACTGAAAGCACTCCTACAACGTCAGCACAGCCGGCTGTGGTGTGACAGATCTGTGATCTTAAAGCCAGCACGGAAGGTTTCTGTCTTTCTGCTTCATAGGCCTCAAATTCTAACTGCTTGAGTAAATGGATGATAGCAGTGGCCTATATGTTCTATTCAAGTTGAAGTCAATTCTGTGCCTCAGAGAGGTTTCATTTAGACATGATTGATTTTACATTTTTATAGACGATTGTAAAAACATCAGTTTGATGTTTCTCAGCCAAAAGAAACAAAAGTCACTTAAATCCAGTCAAATGCTCTCACTTTTGTTAGGCTGTGATATACAGTTCCCAATGAATGTTTGACTTTCAAACCCAAGAACACTCTACTAACTGTCCAACATGGTCATGGCAGCATTAAGCTGAGGGTCTGTTTTACTGCCACTTGCATTGATCCATCGCACAAAGTGAATCTAATAATGAAGATAGAGTGCTAACTCCAATGAGCTCTACCAATTCTACAAAAAACCCTTCTCTATTGTCAAGTCTCATTCTAGCCGGTTAATGTCTGGTTTGGTTTTAGCCAAGTTGGGTGTGTCTCCATTGGCAGTGTGTTCCTCAATATGTGGGCAGGAATCTGGAAACATGGACCATGAGCACACAGGAGCTGTGGTCGATGCTCCAATGATGTCATTTTGCATGTGTACCCTTCGGCTGCCAGTTTCTCCAAAATGTCTTGGTATATTTGTTCCTTGCAGGTTGCCCCGTCCAGTTGATGTGCTCTTCTGCCACAATTGATAAAAACGTTTGGACCTTAAGGTTTGACCGTGGAATTATCAATTTTGTAGCTCGTCATCTTACTATGGTCTCGTCAGGATTGAAAATGGTGGTTTAGATATTGTTGTTTGAGGCGTTTGTAAGTACTGCCTTCTCATCTAGTAACATAAATCCATAGGTCAAGCAACAAATGCCATCTGCTGCCAATCAAATAGCTTGCATGCAATAACTGCCTTGACCTGGCTTTTACCACCCCTGAGGTGGTTCCAAAAAATGGGGAGGAACAACACAGGATCTGCAAATGGAGACAAATCTGGGTAGGGCTGACTGGGGAAGAACCAGTTAAAGCCATGCACGTGAAGAAGGAGGTAAAGTGGAGTGGTCAAGTGTTCAGCCAGACTTGCACTAGAAGCTTTCTGATGGCTACAAAAGCATGCAGATGTGCTGTAAAGAGTGGGGCTTTATCCACACGTATGAACTTGTCTATACATGAATTAACAAAAAAAAAAAAAATTACAATGAATTCAAACTTGCTCACCCAGCTCTTGTTTTTACAACTCATTGAAGCTGTGACCATGTTATCAGTCCAATACCAAAAATTAATTTATGAATAAAGCAATAAAAATCACAGACTAAGGTATAGGCTAAATGATACAGTACTCTTCACTTTCCCAGTTGGGCAGAAGGCTTCTTGAAAAGGAAAGGTGCCTCAGCACACAGTGTGCATACTGAGTTCCCTCTGCTCCTTCAACAGGTTTTATGTTCACACTGATTTATTTAATGTAAACGACATGCTTGGAGCAGAAAGTTCTCCAAAGAGCACACTGTGACTGGTTATTTTGCTCTGTATGCTGCAGTGCACAAGTAAAGCACTGTGTCACTGCATTTTTGCAAGAAGAGCTTTACTGCTCAGCAGAAACAACAGATAAGACTTGTTATATGACTTTGGTGCCTCCTGAAATTATTCAAGTTTGGTTTGAACCTGACAGTATTGACTGGAGATTGATTGCTAAGGTGTGTCTGTGTCTCCTGCTCTCAGGCAGCTTCCAGCTACCTGTTATTGTCCTCCTCCAGTGCAGTAAAAATGCTCATAAAAATGACTTCTCCTCTCCGTGCCTACTGGAGGTGTGGAGAATTTATGATGGAGAGAGTAAGGAAAAACAAGGGCCTGAAGGAAGAGAAGTGTGGGAGAGAGTGAAGAGAGCGCGAAAGAGACAAGGGAGCTAATGAGTTTGAGAAGACAAGGGACTGGAAGGGAGTGGGAGATGGGGAAAGGGTGATGAAACTGCAAAGAGGGACTGTGTGGCGAGCCAGGCCTGTGCTGCATGATTTATCTTTCTGTTTGCTTTTTGTCCATATGTATCTTTATGTCCAACTTTAGAGTTGTGTGGTTGCTCATCCTAAATAAGCCTCAGCCTTGGTCTCAGACCAAGTCATATCATATAACTATAAAAGTAGCAGAAAAGTTGATGGAAAATGTCAGAAAAAAAATTACATTTTCCCTGACTGAATGCTCATGGGAAATACTCAGAAAGAGTCTCACACAGAGAGCCACAAACACAGACTTCAGTCAGTCATGCATGGATGATTTCATGTACAGTGCCGCATGTGCAGCCATGTGCCCCCCACCATGCTCCCCCCCTCATTTTGGCTGTTTTGTTCTGTCGCTGCTCTCCTGCTCTCTCGTGCATCCTTGCCAGTCCAGCCTTTCCTTGTTCTCCCTCGCTCTCGCTCTCTGCTCAGTCTTCCTCACCCTCGCGCTCTCTCACAGTTACTGAGTGTGTAAAATTGCGCGTAAGTGTATTTGTGTGTGCATGTGCCGAGGAGCTTCATTCTATTTCGACTCCAGGCAGAGGATGGTAAGTAATGTTGTTCCTTATGCATATCAGAGAGAATGTTTACAGGGTTCTATTTGTGTGTTTAATGAGTGAATGATTTAGTGTTCTTAGCTGAGTGGGTATGGGGCTGGATGTACCGTGTGTATGGAGTGTATATTTAGTGAAATCTAATTTGTAAATGCTCCTGATGAGCCTGGAGAAGGTACATTGTCAGGCCACAGAAGAGGTTAGGAGGTAAGAGGCTCAGTTTTGGAACAACAAGGTTGTCGACTAGCTTAAAAGTATCAGTAGGCTGCAGAGTCATGAAGCGAAGGAAGTTGTTGTTGTGCTCCTGCAGTGTTAGAAAGTGACAGACATGGTTACATAAAATGGGAGGATGAGGAGTGAGGGTAAGGAAGGCAACATCTTACAAGGCTCAACTCTAGTCAGTGTTGAAGCTGAGCACTCTCATGAACCTTACAAATGGTAACAAAAAAACTCTTGATTCTGGTATTGTTTTTTGTCCCTTGAGGTACCGTATGGTTTCTTTGAGGCAATGACACCACTAAGCTAAGCTGCAGCACTACTGTAAATGGAAAAGAGGGCAGTATGGATGAAGGTGTTTGAAAGCCGCTGCAGGGAAAACAATGGAAATTGATTCTTATTATGAGCTACAGTTATCAGTCTTCATCCTTTTCGATGCCAATTTTTGGACAAGTTTTCTGTGTTTGAAGATGCAGGGTGGAGAGTGCATGTTTAGCTTTTGCATCACTTTATAGATTAGGGTTAGTTGAGGGCACAATCCGAGCACAATTTCCATTCTGCTCATGCATGGTTAATGTTACTCAGTGGTAAATATCTGATAAAATTTGCAAAGTGTTACAAAATGTATATTATACAATGCGATGTATGGCATTAGATTAAACCCTAGATTTTTACTGACGTTGTTAGCATTGATATTAATGCTGTAGCATGTGTATTCAGTCATCTGTGACAACAAGCACTTAGAAGGATGTTATAACACATTTGCAAAAATATAATGTTATGCAATACCAACTTACAATTTTATACTTTACTTAATCATCTAAAGCTGACATATAAAATTTATTATGGAAAAAAATCTAGATTTCTAATGCCTAGCTAAAATGTGGTTAAAATTATTTTAAAAATTTTCCAAAAAGGCAAACCTAAAGAGCAGGAATAAAACATTAGCCCTTTTACAGGTTTATTCAGCTTTCACTTTTTTTGTCACATTGAAATGGTTAAAATTTTATGTTTGACAAAAATAACAATAATAATAAGTAAATAATAATAAATAATACTGTAAATACAAAATGCAGTTTTCAAACGAAAACTACATTGTGCTTTGGATCATTGTTGTCATGCTGAACACAAATATACTTGGGCTTAAAGTCACAAATTAATGGGTGGCAATTCTAATCCAGGATTTTCCAGTCGAGTGCAGAATTAATGGAATCGTCAATTAAATTAAGATGTCTAGGTCCTTAAGGAGCAAAGCAGCCCCAGACCATCAAACTATCATCCACCATGTTTGACTGTCAGCATGATGTTTTTTTCACAATCACTGAATTAGTTTAACATCAAACACTCATTTTCCAAAAGGTTACAGTTTTGTCTCTCCAGTAATCAGGTCATTTTCCCAAATGTCTTCAGCATCATCAGGGTTATCTCAAACAATCCTAAGACTAAAAGGAACTCCTTATGAGGAAAATTTAGGAAAGTTTCTTGAATTTTAAGATTTTTCGTAGAATTTTACCTCAGTAAGACAAAAGTTATTTACAAAGCACCTTAGGACTTATGAGAACTCCTTATGAGAACTTATGAGAATGCCTGGTCCACAGAGCAAGATTTTAAAAATGTCAGCCGATTTTCAAAACCTGAGATATCACACACATGGCAATAAAAAAATCATAGGTACAACAGGTTTGGTCCTACAGTGTGTGGTGTCAAGCCACATGGCATGAGCAACACACCACACAGAAACCGATTTCACTCATCAACATTCAGATGTCAGAAGGGAAATCTCGCAAAATCTCTCAAGACCAAACATGAGTTCAGAGTAAACAGACATGGCCGACTGGGGAGAAGCAATAGTGATAGTTAGTGGACTATATTTAACAGAGAAAAAACAATACAAAGACGTTTCCAACGTCCATCTGACTTTCTGGTCCCCTATGGCCGTTGTTTTGTTTTCTGTTTATTTTGGATTCCCCTCTGCGTTTCCTTTACCGTTTGTACTTGGGGGGAATACCACACACGCTGCAACATCAGTCTAAGACATTCCAACATGTTGAATATCCCCGATTTTAGGTCGGAGTTGTCCCGACATTCTTCTGAGCAGACCAGATCACTCTTAACACACCACACATAGCAGGAGTATTGTTTAAGATTATCTTAAGAGCCATCCCGATAATCAGGAAGGGTTAAAATCAGGACAAAAATGAGCCTAAAAATCTTGCCATGTGAACTACGTGACAAAATGTGAGGAGTAGTGAGGGGGACCAGATCAAACAAGTTTATACAAGCAGGCATTCACAGCAAATTGCTGACAGATGAGTGTCCATATTAATATCTAATAGGTGATGCAGTAAAATGACCAGCATAGCGAGAAGCTGTGATAAATCACAATAATGATGAGGATGTAAATAAGGTGTGATTAAACATTTTGATGCTGTGTGGCAGTTAATTTAATTTTGCATAGTTTCAACATCATGTCACTTTTTTTAATCCAGTCTAGATTCAGTGATTGGCTAGTTTCTATCAACTCATTGCTGGGGGCGTTTGTTGTTGTTGTTTTATGTCTTATTTTGTTTCCTGTATCAACCAGTCACACCTAGCAACAGGGTAAACCACACCTCCTCACTAAGATAGGAATTTCTGTCTTCTCCTCATTAAGAGTAGCTCTCAGTAGCCGACTGAATCACTCTCAAGCTAGGACTCCTTGGCAGGAGTTTTTAGGCTAAAATGGGAGCGCTATGAGAGGACTCTGAGAGTCTTTGAGAATATAGGCCCTGGATGTTTTTTAGCAAATGTGAAATTGGCCTATAGTCTCTTTCTTGTTATTGAAGACGGTCATGCCATAGATTTTGTACTATGTGCTTTTGTAACCTCCTAGAAGATGCAGGGCACTGATGCACTCTTTGAGTAATTTAAATAATAAATATGGAATATTTTCCATAATTCCTTTATTAAATTAAATCTTCATTTTGGGTTTTTGCTCATGTTATCTTTGTCTGATATATATATTTTTTTACTTCTTTGATCTAAAATATTTTAATTTGACAAAAATGAGCAAATAGGAGAAATCTGTAAGAGTGCAAGTAATTTTTCATGGGTCTGTACATGTCGAAGGCTTCGCAAGTAGACTGAAGTAAGACAAATCTGCTGCAACATAGCACAAGCAAGCTGACCTGTATACAACCTGGCAGTAGGACTTCAAAAATTCAGTATCTATCATGCATTCTGTTTTTCTGCTTCTCTGTAACTCTACCCAAAAGCACATACAATCTTCAGAATAGAGAGTTGAAGAAAGTTGTAAAGTATCATTTTCAGCTCAAAGGGTCTCCTGGGTGGTTTCAGGAGCAAGGAACGTGCAAAAAAAAAATGTCAGTGAACCATCAGCAAAAGAGTCAGGAAGAAATCAAAATCTGAGTCAAAATCTGCAAAGTTCAGTAGCCTAAAGGAAGCTGTTGGGTATCCTGTTAACAACGAGGACCCCACAGCTTATATTAAACAGTTCAACTTCAAGTTTATTTGTATAGCACATTTCAGCAACAAGGCAGTTCAAAATGCTTTACATCATAAAAACATAATACAGTAACCAATTGTAAAACAAGCAATAAACATTACATTTTGTCAAATGCCATCATCAAAATCATCAAGCAAATATACATTAAATCTATCAATTAATTTTTCCAGTTATTAAGAATAGAAGGGAAAGTGATACTTAGTTTCATATTTCATTACAAAATCTAGTTTATTAGCTTTAAGATTGGGCTCTTTTATAAAACTGAATGAATTACCTAGTAATATGTGAGATATATATTTGAAGAAATCAGATGAATGTTGCTATGGTCAAATTTATGTTTCTTCCTTACTTTGTCTTGCGGTATATTTTGACCATATGGGTCAAACTGCTGTGGGCTTCTAGTCAAAATAATTTCAGTCCTTCATGTTTGTTCATGTGTGCAGGGAACATTTTGGTTTTGTTCTAAAGACTTGTGCCATCAGGTGTTTAAATATAGGCTTTCTTCAACTCACATTCAGTATTTACATGTCAGGATTAGGAATCATCTTTTTAAACATGCATCTGTGTGTGTGTGTGTGTGTGTGTAAAAGTTTGCGTGCAGCGTATGTGATATTATATTTGTCTCGACTTACTCACACCCACTGACTCTGAGAGTTTGCCTGTAGGGCAGTGGAGGATGGAACCAGAGTGAGAGTGCTTTGAACAGAAAGACAGACAGAGAGAGAGGAACAGTCAGACACAGAAGAGGGGGAAGACAAACGAAAAGCCTTGGGGGAAAAAAAGGGATTAAACTGTCCAAGCAGCTCTACCGAGCATGCTCGCTCACCACGTGGGCAGCAAGGAAGCGGGGGAGACTGGTGAGCAGCAGAACATGTGCCTGTCAAATCAGCTGTGTCAGCTCTCAGTCTCTGTTACACGGAAAATTCACTAATTATTTCAGTTCATTATTTTTCTATATATGTAGACATGGAGGCAGCCATGAATGAGGCTAAATGAGACAGCTTGTGCTTGTGGCAAGTGTTGTCCATGCTTTTTCTCCATAAATTCTCAATGCATCGACTTATGTTTTTTGAAGTGCTTTAAACGACGTTATTCCTTTTGATGACTTTAAAACACAAAAGTGTGATTTTTTTTTTTTTTTTCATCCTAAAGGAATCTAACCTAATGCTATGTTTTGTGTGCATAATACTTTGTCTAGTCAGTTTCTTATACAGTGCTTTGCAAAAATATACACAAACCTTGCAATTTCTCTTATTTTGTCATGTAATGAAAAATTATTGTATTTTATACAAATTTCATGTAATAGACCAACAAAGTAGGGTGTAATTGTAAAGGATAAATGGTTTTCAAATTGTTCATGCTAAAAAATTAAATTTGTGGTGAGTGCATTTACATTCAACCCTTTATAAAATCCTTGCAAGGCCTGTATGTTTCGGTGGACAGCCATGTCTTAACAGGCTTAAGATTGTGCTCAGATTTTTTATTGTAAAAAAAAAAAATGTTGACAATCAAGCATCGTCTTTGCTTCAACTTTACAATTATATACTAGTTTGTATATAATTGTTGGTTTTGTTGTTTACCATTATTTTATTAAGAGATGTCCTATTTCTGACTGTTATTTACACCTTCAATACTGGAAGGTTTTTTTTAGAACAACAACGTCTCTGCCAACGCAGATAGCTCGGTCTCTGTGATGTTCTTGTTTTGATGGTTTGTTTTACTAACTAGCACATGGAGAAAATGCAGCACAGAAGCTGTCTTTGTGATGGATTTTTAGAGAAACTGATGAGAAACAAAATAACTGCAACTGATAAACATAAACTAGTCTTTTCTAGAATTTAATTGAACAAAATATTGTTCAGTATAACCTAAAATGATTTAACTGCAATTTCTGTTTAATATAGGCCACCTTATTATTTCACATTTGCTTTTAAGTCAGATTTGAGAAGCAGAAGCGCTGATCTGTTCATGCTTAAATTCAAGCCAGAAAATAAAATGAAATGATGTTTGAACTGTGTGATTATCCTCTGTGAAACCTCTGCTCCAGTTGATCTGGTGGAGAATGAATCCCATTGAGACTCCTACCTGCTGTCCTGACCTTTCCTGTGCTTTCCTGTCCCATCTTGTCCTGCTATGTCCGTCCTGTCCTTGGCTGCCTAGGCCCATCTACGACAGTCACACAGAGACCTGTGACATAGATGTCCTGAACGACAGAGGGCTCCCCCTGTCAGTCTCTGTGTGCCTCTATCCCCTGCTCAACCCAGCTTCTGGCTCTGTTAAACCTCTTCTCTTCTCCCCTCCTTTCTCTCTCACGGCACCAGGCGCGGCTTCCCTCCTGTTCATCCACCCTAAGCATTGCTGAGGTACTCCTGCATGTGTTGTGATGCATCGTAACTGTGGCATCAGTCGCTGCTCCCTCCTTCTTCCACAGCATCTTTGAATCCCTGTGTTTCTGTCCGTTCTGTTGTGTATTTCTGCGTTTGTTTCGTCCTGCCTGCTTTTCCTCTTCATTTTTTTTCTTTTCAGCGATTCCTCTGTTTTTGTGCATTTGTTGTCACCTTGTTGTCGTTTCATTGTTGATTTTGTCTTGGAATAAAATGTGACCTTCTTCTGGTGAACATTCTGTTTCTAACTCTTACCTTGTCTCCATCCTTTCAGACCCAGCCAAATAACTAAACTTTCATCACTTTACATTTGCTTAACTGATCTTTCAACTTCAGAACAGTTGAAAGATGCTTATTTTGTATATCTGAATGAAAGTGGTATTGCTTGCACAATGTGCATTTCTCTTCCTCTGTTCCATATACAGGGCTGCACATAAACATCAGCACATTTAAGCCTTTCACAGTCCTGGTGTTTGCTTGTTACCTTGGTAATAGTACAGTGATTCTGATCTGTAGCTGTAATAATAGATACATGAGCTCAGTTAGAAAGAGTAAAAGGGGGGGGACAATTTTTTTTCAGCGTGATGCTATAAATTCATTAAATAACTGTATCTGAGAAAGTTTAAAATAATCTTAGAAAAAGAAAATTAAAACATTTTGTTTCCACATGTGCTTACAGACATGCTATTTATATCTAGTTTTTTTCTGAAATACCAAACTTACCAAAATAGATTTTTAAAAATCCCCCAATTCACCTAAAATTTACTGTTTTATTTGAATAGTGCATAGAAAACATGCATTTAGAGTTGTTGTCAAAAGCTTTCATATTATGATCATGAGCAAAATTAATTAATTTAGGGATTTCATTTATTCAGATTGGAAGGATCATATAACAACTTCAATGAATATAAAAAAAGAAGTGGGTGCTCAAGCTGAAAATTTACTATAAATTTTCTTTAATCTTAACAGGGTCAAACTATACATGCAGTTTGAAATATACACATACCTCTAGTAATGTTTGGTTAAGCAACTTTATAAGTTGCAGAGATCCCACAAGCTTTTTGTAGCAGACAGGAAGTTTCTGGCATAAATCTGGCTGGAAGGATATTTGACCACTTTTCCTATCATAAATGAGAGAGCTAATTTAAAGTTGTTGGTTTCCTGCCACAGACCCTGCTTTTAAACATAGTTTATGAATGTCGAATAAGGTTCAGGTCAGGGTAATTCCAGAAGCTTAATGTTATCCCGCTTTATCATTTACGATGGCAACAAAAATCATATGGTTTCTCTGCAACTTCCGAAGAGACATTTAACCAGATATTAGTGGAGATGTATGCGTATTTTTGAATCTGTATGTATATTTTCAACCCTGTATGGATACACAAAAAAAACTTACAATAAAATCAAACCTGTCCAGCCATTTCTTTTAAAAATAGCTAAATTTGTATGTTGTATCAGTATTACACTCTGAATAAAGAACAGTTCATAATCTAGAAGGCCTGCAATTAATGATATGTGCCCATGATGACTGAATGTAAATTTGTGACCAAAACTGTATTTCTACAAATAATCCTGTGCCTTATTCTACTTCACCTGTTACAGCACCAATTCAAAAAGCGCAAACAAAAAGTCTAACTGAAGAGACGCTGAAAATTTAATGATCTCAAACCTTTCCTATAGTTTCAGCTTGAAGAGGTTAAATTTCAAATTTAATTTTTATTTATTTCAGAGATTTAAATCATGTAAATCTAAACTACCTGTTCCCTCCCAGCAGTCTCGCCAACTGACAATGTTTAATTGGAATGCACTTACAGAGGTGACTTTAAATACCACCTGCAAAACACAAATAAAATTGGGGATGAAGACATCCCAATTACAGACATTATGCTGTGAATCTGTATACATTTCCATAAATGTAACATCTTTATTTATTTGTGCTCCCACCCGTGTTGCACAAGTCCAAAGTTTATGGCAGTTTAAACAACATAGGTAATCCCATGATGATAAATTATATGTGCAGCACAAATCTGAATAATTGTTCTGCACAATTTATTTATGTACTCTCCTCTGTAAATCCTAACCTGTTGTAAAGAAACTCTCATAAAACATGTTAAACAGAACCAGAATAGAGTCTTGGTTGACATACATTAATAATATATCTGCCTGCTTGTCTCCAGTGTGACATCACTGACAACCCTGTCTTAAAATCAAAAGGATGATAATAATGGATGTACTCCATTCAGGTCATTTTGGTTTAAAGGTGTTCATTTATATGGTGCCAGTTCAGAACAAAGGTCATTTTAAGTTTTACAAGAGAAACTGGTCCAATTCTTACCTAGTTACAATGAATCCAGTTCAGTCTAAGTTGTTTTTAGTTAAGTCTAATAATTTCCAACACAAATCAAGCAAACATTTAGATAAAATTGAATACAGCCCAGGTCAGTTCTAACTATATTACAATATAATCAAATTTAGTTGAATATATCATGATAATCTATGTAAGTCCAGTTGATTACATTGAGCCGTTTACTTGTTCAGTCATCCCCTCATAAATATAAACTGATTGATTTTAATTATATTTATGTTTATTTTATGTGATGGGACTTAAGTGATCATGTTCAAATCACCAAGCCTCACTCAAACCAGGGCAGTTGTGAAATTTCCTGCCTGCCATTGTTACTCTTGGGCATAATTTGCTTAATTTATATTTTTATCAGACTAACTATTTTTTAATTGCTGTATTTCTTCACTGAGAGGTCTTTGATAGGTCTAGTTTACTGATTAGTGTCTATTTTATCACTCATTCTGAGATATGTGATCACACTTACAACTCTCTGCGAGAACTGCTTTTAAATCCACTGAACCGGTGTGGTTCTACATCCATCTTCGACTCTGTTGTGTTTTTGGTGGTTACAGTGAGATGTTTGACACTTTCCTTTGCTTTGAATTTTTCTTTGGTCTGCCTGATAAGTCAATGTGTTGGAGCATTAGTGGCTTTTTTGTATGTTGTTTGAGTCTCTAAGCAAAATGACCAGATTGTGGGTGGAAATGTTTTGGATTTTTTTAAGGCATCACTAAATGATATTTTGTATATTTTGAGTTGGTGTGCATGCCTTTTCTAGCGTAGTAGTGTATGCGTGTGTGTGTGTGGTTTGAAGATGAGTGACTATCCTGTGGCTTCCCCCAGGCCTCACGGAGAGAATTCAGGGCTCACCTGGATGAGGTCATCACGCTCAAGTCAAGGTACTCTACCTTGGACCAGGTAAACCTGCTAACCTTCTAGCAACTTCTTACTTTCTGGCATGCGGCCATTGGCTTCCCACAGAGCACCTAACCACCTAACACAAGTGACATGCATTGCCACTCACACACTCAGGCAGAGAGGCAGTAAGGGAAAGGGGCTTTGTAATCCCACTGGGTTTCAGTTCAGTTTACTATGTTTCACTGGAGCATTTGATTAATATTCTAGTCTCATGTGATAAAAATCACCAAACAGAGTCAAATGAGGTCTATAGTACATTGCAAAAATATACATACCCCTTTCATCTTGCTATGCTACAACCGCAAACGTTAGTGTTTTTTTTATTTGATTATATGTGATAAACCTCCACAAAGTAGTGCATAATTTTGTTTTGAGCATTTTTGTCTGCAAAATCTCACTCAAATTAAATAGAGAGCATCTGTGAACAGCAATTTCTACGGCTTGCCAAAGATTCTCAGTTGGATTTAGGTTGGGGTTTTGAATCACCCATTCGAAGACAAACATACTGATTTATCTAAACCATTTCATTGCAGCTCTGGCTATATGCTTAGCATAAGCGCTGTACTGTAAGGTGAATCTCCTCCACAGTCTTAAGTCTTTTGTAGTCCTTTTTTATGGATCTTCCCCAGGATGATGAACCACAACCATTTTTCTCCATGGGGATGCTGTGTTTAGCTTGGTGTGCAGTGTTATTTTTGTGCCTTACACAGTGTTTTGCTTGTAGGACAAAAGAAAGTTTCGATCTCATCTGACAATCAACATTAATTTAATTGTAAACTTTTCATTAAAGGCCAGATTAGTGGAGTGCACAACTGATATCTGTCCTGTCAACAGACTCCCCATACCTGAGCTGTGAATCTCATCAGCTCTTCCAAGGTTACCATAGATCTCATAACTGCTTCTCTGAGTAATAATGTCCTTTCCCTGGCTGTCAGTTTAGGTGGACAGCCATGTTGGTAGTTTTGCAGTTGTAACATACTATTTTTGTTCACTAATTTTCTCTTGCAAACCTCTGAGGCTTTCATAGAAGAGTTGTATTTATACTGTTATTAAATTACACACAAGTGGACTCTACTTCCTATTTAGATAACTTCTAAAGATACTTGGTGGCACTGAATTTTATTTAAGGCCAACAGAGTAAAGGGAGTTAAAAACAAATCCACACCACACTTTTCAGGGAAAGAAAATAAATTCACATATCATTTTGCTTCCACTTCACAATTGTGCACTTTGTGTTGAACTATCACATAAAATCTGAATACAGTCCTTTTAAAATTGTGGTTGGAACAAGACAAAGTTTGCAAAATTTCATCAATATGTAATTGTATGTAACTGTAATTTGACTGTATTGTTTGCAACTCTTAAGAACTAACTGTGAATTTCCAATATGGTCAAATTTTGGATAGCTAAATTGTTTTATGCTATAGCAATAAGACATGTTTAATTTAGTACCACATCTGAATACAAAGGCTGGTGTTAAATAACCAGATTCAAATGATGACAAAGATTACATGCTAATTGTGGCGTTACATTGGTTTAATTTTAAGAGCAAAACATCTAAAACTTGTTCCCCTGATAATTTGATTCAGATGACCAGCGTTTCAGTGTAAATGGAATAGGTGCTGTAGTGAGACACATGGCAACATCTAAGTTAGATGTTACTGAGTTGTAAATTTGACATGTGTGCCACCACCTGTTAGATCAGCAACAGTCCTCTGAATCATTGCCTCTTTCTCTAGATCTGCACCAGCACTCATTCTTTTCCATTCATCATCCGTCTAATCCTTTGTTAGACGTGATTACTGCCTGTTGCTGTTTTGTTTCAGCAGGGGGTATGTTTGAGCCTAATACATGAGATATTCAGTGCTGTATATACTATTTTCCACCTTACAGATTTCTTCTTTTTTGCTGTATTGTCACACCTAAATATTTTAGCTCATCAAACAAAATTTTATATCAGACAAATAAGACCACTGTAAAATCTAATTCCACAAGCCACATCCAGACCTGATTACTATAATACCAGTACTCGAAATGAATCACTTAAATAGAACCTGTTTGACAACATGAAGTTGGCAGATCAATTCTTAAAAAGCATCATTCCCCATTCTGAATAAATTCAAGATCAGATTAAAAAAAAAAACCAAGTTCATCAATGTCAATCAAATGTTGTCATCTAAAGGGTTACAAAGCCATTTCTAAAGCTTTAGGACTCTAGCGAACCACATTAAGAACCATTATTCACAATAAGAGAAAATAGGGAGCAGTGGTGAATTTTCCCAGGATTGGCTGACCGACCAAAGGTATTTCAAGAGTGAATCAATGACCCATCCATAATTTCACAAAATAACCAGGAAAATGATTTAAAGCACTACAGACCTCATTTGACATAGGTAATTTCACTGTGACTGGTTAGGGAAAAGTGACATTTTAAAGGTGTGCACCTTATTATCTGGCATAAATCCAACAAAGAAGTTTTTATAGAATTCCTTATGTTTTATGTTCATTTTTTTTAAAAAATACCACCAGCCACATTCACACACAAAACCTTCACATTTTTCAGTTTTTGTTTCTGCCATAAAGCTTTTAAAAATAAAAACAATATTTTCTGTACAGGTCAAAGTAGTTTTAAAAAAAATAGAGAACATGAAGGTTTACGCAGGAGTCACAGAGGAGACCTCTGTCTTTGATGTGGACACTTCAGAACCATCATCCATCTCTTTGCCAAAGAGCCGCATGATGCAGGTGCGGAACTGTCGGTTCATGAAGACATAGATGACTGGGTTGTAGATGGTGGCGCTCTTAGCAAAGTATGCAGGCATGGCAGCGGCCAAAGGATGGAATGCATATCCAGGGTTGGCTGCAGCAAAGCAGGCAAAAAAAGTGTAAGGTCCCCAGCAGACACAATACGCCAAGATCATGACCATGACCATCCTGGATACTTCCTTCTGAGCGTTCTGGGTTGACTCGCATTCCTTCTGCTGCTTAGCGATGTCATGGATGGCTAACCACACAGCCAGGTAGCATAAGATGATGACAGCCAGAGGAATGATGCAGCATGTAATCATAAGGACAATCATGTAGGACTTGACTCCAGGGTCCTCACTTCCGCTGAACACATCAGGTCCACAGGAGGTTTTCAGCCCATGGGGCCAAAACCTGCTCCAACCAAAGAGGGGAGGAGCACACCACACTGCAGACCAGACCCAGGAAAACACAATTCCAGCTGTGGCCCATTTGGCATCGAACTTGGTATTTCCAAAAGGTTTGCATACAACTATCCATCTCTCCCAAGAGATGACAGTCAGGGACCAAAGAGCAGCAATGCCACAAGTTGAGACAACATAGCCTTCAAAGACACACATTGGATGTCCCAAAATGAAATATCCAAAAAACTGGTTGCACACACTGATGCTGCTGGCAAAGACGGTCTCTCCAAGATCAGCAATGGCAAGGTTAACTAAGATCCAGTTCAGGGGATGACGGAGTTTCTTGAACTTTGCTGTGGCTACTAAGACCAGGCCATTGGTGAAGACTGATAAGATGACCACAAAAAACATCCAGACTGTTGTGATATTGTACACCCATCGAGGAGCAATGTGGTAGTTTGGTCCCTCAAAAGGACCTGGAAGCACAGGTTCACATCTTAGAATCTTCGACAATCACACCAACTTCTAATTCAGAAATGTTGTCTTTTTTAAATGTCACATATGTCATGTTAAATGCAGACTAATTAGTTTGTCTTTAAATAAAAATTAACTAATAATCAAATTTTCCAAAACTTCACTATTGTTTATGTTGTACAAGCAAGTATTTGTTGCTCAAGTATCATTACACAAACTACAATACATCTCACACTTATACTGCAGATTGTAAAACAGTAAAAACTCATCCACAGTTATTTAGCTCATTAAATTAATCTCTGAACATCGAGTTTAAACACAATATGGTTCAAAATTAAAAGCATACCTTTTGTATGATTGCTGTTTGTGTATGTGAAGGCAGAGCCCCGTGTAGTATCTTCATTGTGCTTCCAGGCAGCAAACACTTGTTTTCTCCATTCTTCTGTCATCCTGATCTTGGAAAGACGTTCTCAGCTGCTTGATCTTGCTCTCGCTTGTAACCTTCTGGGTTTGTGCGGTGCTTATCCTCATACTTTAGCTTATATACCCATGGTTCACTGAACTCTGATGGGATTACTTTAAAACCAACTAAAGGAGCCCATCCCCCCATCCGGAGCAGAACCCTGCAAGACGACCATAGCAACTTCTACTGTAGGTTTGAAAAGCTGCCGTTTATGCATCCCTCCAACTCCTCAATATTTCACTCTGACACAAAAGCTCAACTCGCACCACCTACCTTACTCCTTAGATCCCCCCCTGCCTGGACTTAAGATCTCTGAGGAAGATGTAAATAAGCTCTTCTAGCACCGGATAATCAGGAAAGCTTGGTGATCTGATTGTTTGTCACCCTCCTGTCTGAGGCCCCATTTACACAGAGCCGCTTTTCAGTTAAACTGTAACGTTTCTGTTGTGATCCAGCCACTCATTTGCACGACACCAGAGACTGAGGTCTCTCATGCCTGCACTTTTTAAAACCAGGTCTCAGAGCGAAACCTTTCTATAACACTCCCAGCAGAGGTGTGAAGTGCTCCGCAGATGTGAAAGCGCACATGCGCAGAACAAACAGCTGCAGAGATTAATCTATGCATGCACAGACAGATAACAACAAAAACAATCGCAAATATTATTGTGCTGTGTTGTGCTACTTAACCTGTTCAGTTTAACACAATTTCTGATCAGGAATATATGTGTTACAAGAGCATTTCGTTCATGGGAGACGGAGATGGGTTACTGTTTACTATTTCAAGTGGAAGCTAGTTAGGTGGAGGCGAAGGGTCAAAAGCGCATGTGCTGTGCCGCTGTGCTAAAACCACGGCGCCATATAGTGGCCTGGAATGACAACTACAACTGACTCAAGGTGTCTCGGTGGTGCCGTCTAAACGTGGAACTTTTCCCCAATCAACATCCGAAAACACCGGTAGTTTCTGGCAGTGGTCTCTTGTAAATGTAGCCTGACAGCTTGAGCTAACTGGCCCCCATCTTCACTTTGATCTTTAACAAGTCTCTGGAGCAGTGTATAACTCCTACTTCAAGAGCTATATAATCACCATGGTCCCCAAAAGACACACTATGAAATAAACAACTTTCTTGCATGAGACTACCCTTCATCTGCACCATCAAGATCCCTCAACTCAGCCTTCACCATCAACTCAGACATTCTCCACCAGAAACTTACACCAGCTTCATGACTGTCAGGTGAGGCAAGCCCTGGTATTTCTTCCCACTCCTCCTCTCTCTTCACATGAACACCTTCGGGTTAAATTTCACCGATGAGACCACTGTCATTGGTCTGATTCGGGATGATGATAATTCAGAGTAGATCATCAAGGCTCAGAACTCATACAGATCTTGGCCCTGGAGGATCTTGATCCTCAATTCTTTAACAAACCAATAAGGCAGATTCTGATTGTGAACATCATATTACACCCACTGTGTACCACTTGGCAGAGATGCTCAAAGGTAAACTAATACGCCTGTTATAAATTGTAATAAAAACTTTCTGGTTATTGGGTAAAGACAAAGACTGGGCTCCTTTAGTGCTTTATGACCCAAGTAACTTGCCATAAATAACAAAACAATAATGTTTGCTTTCTAGCAGAAAATCCTGAAGGATAACATCGGATACTTAATTTTAACTTTAAGCCATAGCACCCTTGATCAAGGCAGTAAGACAAGGTTCCAGAGTATACCAACAAGTCCACTGCTAAACAGATAAAATAAAACAGTATGAAGCCTGGTCAAAGTCTACAATTAAATCCAGTTGGGACAATGTGCTAAGACCTTAAAGAGACCATTAGGTTTAGGGGGTAATTACTTGTTCACTGACGGCCAGATTGGTTTAGATAACGTTTTACCTTTTGATGAAATAAATAGTAATTTAAAAATAGTTTTTCTTCAATCAGTATTAACATTAGTTTGATTATCTGAAACATTTAAGTGTGAGAAAAAAGTGACAAGAGAAGACATCTGTATTTGGGCAAAGGCTGTTTCACTGCACTACGAGAACTGTTGAATTAACAGAGAAGTGATGTGGAAGGTAAAAAGCATCACTACGTCACCCATTCCCATTTCTCTTCTCTCCAGGCTGGAGCTTTTTGCATTAACATCGTGTCATTTTTCTCTGCCCTCTCCCAATCGGACTCCATGCCCCTTTTAAGCATTTAGTCCTCAGCTTGATCCCAGGGGGTAGAGGCAACCAAAGCCAACTAAGACACCTTTCCTCTTTCTTCTCACAGTGAATCTAAAATAAAAATCCCCTTCTTTTGCATAATTTCTCTGACAGCTTCTCTGTTTTGTGCTGATCTCAGCACCACAGAAGTTGCATCCCATCATTTCACTAAGATCCTTCTTTGCCAGCTGATCATTGAGCTTATCGACCACCCCTCCCGCCCCCCCAGCTGTAGCTCACCAGCTCTGTGCCACGTGTCTTGTGAGCCTGGCCACCCTCACTGCTCTGTGTCTGTAGTCATTGCTGTTACTTGCTTCCTGCTACATTGATCTTCCTGAGACATCTTCATTATTCGCATATCGCCGTTAGTTAAAGGGTTAAGTTTACGCAACTTAGATGTTTAGATGCACACACAAACATGCACATGCCTTCCAGTGGCAAAAATTTTATTCAGTTTTTTTTTTTTTTTTTTTTTTTTTTTTTTTTCCTTAATAAAAATATACATCCAGGCTGTTTTTGTGGTTGTGTATCTGAGTATTTATAATCATTTTGCATCCGTCATACTCATGTAAATCTTTTGCCATCTTCACATGGTGGTCTCTCACTAGTAAAGGGGGGTATTGCAGCTATGGATAGCTCAGATGTAATTATGAGAATGTTTGACAGCCCTCTAACTATAAAAAACAAACAAATCTGCTTCTGCACTCATTCCTCATATTCTCCTCTCTTCCCCACACATCTACTTGTATCTCCTCCAGTGCGCTCATATCCATTTGCAAAGTTTCTTTGCCTATGGCTCATTGATGGTGCTATCTTCTGCACTAAGATGTTTTTGTTGTTCTTTTTTGTTGTTTTTTTTTTTTTTTCCATACTAAGCTCTTAAGTTTCAAGTTGCTATAAAGATTTTAGTTGTTTTCTGCAAGACAGATGAAGGCCCATTACTGTAAGGTTTATATGAAACTGGATTAGAAGGTAGATTTTTTTTAAATTGTTCTGATGTGCTTAAAGAGACCAGCAAGGTAGGGATTCTTATGTGATTGTTCATCTCTAATCAGGTATTTTCTTAAAATTCTACATTTTCACTGCTTTTAGGCCTAGTTTTGGATTGTTACATTCTGTTTGTCCTTTTACATGTTTTCAGGCTAGATCTGTGTCTTGCTTTAGCTGCTTTTAGCTGCTTTAGATCTTGTCTTTTTTTAATTTCATTACATTTTTCTTTTTGCTCTTTTTCGAATATATTATATGGGCAGTTGTGGCAGAAATATTATTGCTTCGCAAATTTCTTCGGGTATCTGTTATAAAGATCCCCTGAAAAGGACTTGAAAATGAGCAAGAAAAGAGCTTAATTAATTAAAAATTAATTAATACAAAAAAATGTAAAAGTAAAAAAAAAATTGCATGCAATCTTTAGTCAGTGAAATAAAATTAAACTGCATCTCTCACATTAATTAGCAGCCTTAAAATAAACATATTTTTCAATTACAATAGCAATTTTACACACATTTTTTACTTGTCTCCATGGGTTGTAGCAGATTTTGATATGGACATAATCACTTTTATAACTAAAAAGTTAAAGCTTAGTTGGGGCCTAAATAAGTTTTTGATTGCTTTTTTTTTCATGTCTGTTCAATAGGGAATGGGTTTCCCCCAGTACAGTGCACAGTGCAAGAAACTATGGCTGTATATGCGGGGTGGATATGATGCTAATGTTGTATCTGATTTGATGTAGGTATGGGGAGCTAAAGGAGGGGCTCGCCCTGAGTGTAATTAATGCAGGAACTGCCACTGTCCATGGGATTAAAATGAGTCACAGAGACCCATTTCTCAAGGCCTCTCTTCAAAATGGGAACAAGCAAATAACTTTCATTCAAGCCAAATGGTTGCTGACTTTGATAAGTTAGGAAACGGCAACAAGAAAATGGCTATGTTACTAAACTAACCAAGAGGAAGAATTATGAAGTTTAGAAAAACTGGAATTGAGACAAACAACACTAGATGAGGACCAAAGTTTATTTTGCTCCCACAAACTGTGGTGACATAGTACATGACATTAAAAATGAGAAAGATCAGGACACTGGTATCTGAAACCCTGAAATTTTAAGGGACACTCTCTTGAGGGACTTCATATAAAATGTTAGTGCCTTCTGTTTTTACGAAAATAAAACTCTCTTTTGCACGAAAAAAATAGTGAGACAAGGAATATTAAAACGACCCAGATGCAAGTTTATTATTTTATTACAAACTAGTACTAGAGTGCCAGAGGAAGAATGGTGACACTGTACATTATGTGTCCATTTGTGATGATAAAAGGACCAAGCTCAAGTCAAAGAAAAAGCAGATAGTAATAAAAGTGAAAAGACAGTATGACTAGATTATTAATATAAAATGTGGTAAAAATGTGTCATTAGCTCTTCCATTATATTCACAAAACTGGTGCAAAGTCTGGAAAATCTCGGAAGGATCTCATTTGGGACAATTGGAGTATGCATTCTATTGACAGGTTCTACCTCTTTCTTCATCCTTTATTTACCAGTTTATTGCATTTGACAGTAATGCACCAAGCCGATATAAGATGCATATTAACACAGAATGAAGACCATCTGGCAGTTTTAGTAGGACATTTGCAAGCTGGTGCTCACAAATATAGTCAGTTACATCAAAATTAATATCTCCCAGTGTGAAGGTTGATGAAATGTGTTATTTTTATCACCATTTTTGAAGCTTGTGTTAAATATTTAGCAATCACCCGGGGTATGTCTCATAAGTGATATGGCAGGTTCCTTCTCATGCAAAGAATATCTGATTCTTGTGTGTATGTTGAAACAAACAACTTGCATACTTGAGGACTGGCTCCCTGGTATTCAGCAGAGGAATATAAAACAAAGAACCTGTGTCAACCTTATATCCATAACGATGTCCAACATCCATAAAAGATAACAATATGATAACCATATTTTTTTATATGATGAGTCTTTTAATGCACTTTTTATCACAGTTTAAAGCTTTGCATGTTAAAGAAGGGATAAGGTTAATTAAAAGGCAATGTTAGTTATTGTAGACTAAAAACTGAAACAAGGACAAGCCATCATCATTTTTAAACTTCAAACATAGTAATAGTAATAATAAGAATAATAACCATGTAAGTTAATGAAAGAGTATAAATCTTTAGATTTTTGATACATAGACACATAAATAATGTAATATTAAAGTCTCTCTCAAGAGCAAGGCCTAAATAAAACCCTCAATTAACACTTTCTAAACTGATATAGTTATACTTACTGATTGCTGAGTACAGAGTTAGTCAGCTTGATAGCAATCTCTTCATTTGGATTAATGACCCTTCAAGGAAAAAAAAATCACCACAGAGCAATAATTTACTATGCTGAATTTATTTTCACAAAAAACACGTGGAGACCACAGAGTAATTTACACTTAACAGCTTTTCAGACTTGAATGAAGCAAATGGGAATAAACAAAAAGCAAAAATATAACTTAAAGGATGCAGAGTTAATAAAGTCAAAATTCTGCAAGCTTTTGCTGATTGCCATTGGAGACTCTTCAATGAGGCCTCATAAAACCCCCAATTTCTTTTCTTTTAATTCCCCCCCCTCTGTCTCTTTCAAAGCCCTCTCATTGCTGCACCTGCCAGGGTTGCTTGTTGTGGTGGATACCTGTCTATGTGTTTGTTCCTTCCGTCCGTCTGTTTGCCATGTCTGACTGTGCTGTTGTGGTTGCTGGGACAGATGCACTGATGCCTGTGATTCAATGCTTTATCTCCACTATAGCTCCATTGTAGGTTGGAGGTGCTTAAAGATGATCGCAGGAGGACCTTCAGCTCTCGAGTAACTATCCCGCCCCCTCCCCTCCTCCCTCTCTCCTCCCTTGCCTTTCCCCCCACCCTCCTCACAGGAGCGCGCAAATCAAATGCCCCGCTCTTTGCCCCCTTTCCCTCCCTCTTTCCCTTCGCTTGCCTAGCTGTTTCTCTGGCTATCACTCACCTTTCTCACTTTCTTTCTCGTCTGTTTCTTGTTCTCAGCCTGTCCTTCGTTTACTCCCGTCACTCTTTGTCTTGTTAGTCCTTCACTCACTGTCAGGATTCTTATCCTCTCTGTCTTTTGTCGTTTCTCTTCATCTCTCTTTCTCTTCCTCCATCTGCCTGGCTATCTCTGTTTCTGTCTCTCCGGTTAACGTGATCTGCTTTCAGTAGTTTTGTCTGGTGTGCTGGATGTCTGTTAAGTAGTTGCCATTGAGACCGCTTTATTGGTCTTTACTGTTTCTGTTTAATTTTGTTTCTTTTTCTTCTCTCCGCTATGTCTCAACTGTATAATTTAGTGAAGTCTGTCCCTTTTTTTTGTTTGTTTGTTTGTTTGTTTGATTGTTTCTGGGCTGCGGGATCACATCATGCTGATCGCCATCGTTCCTTGCCTCTCTTGCCAATCAACTCACCTTTCCTGTCTTTTTCACTCTCCATCACTCCCCACCACCTATTCTCCACCCTCTCACCTTGGCTGTTTAGTGTTGCAGTATCAGCTTAGGGAGGGGAGGAGACAGCAAGGGGTGGGTAGGTGATTAGAGAGAGACCTTCACCTTCACCATGGGTGTCTCAGTTCTCCATACATCACACGCCACCCGCACCCAGCTTGTTTTTTTAATGACAAAAGGTCACAGAAGCCATTGAGATGGAAGGGAGGACTTAGAGAGATCCCAGAGTGAGTGAAGGGCGTGCTAGGACAAAACAGATAATGACTGCAAACAAGGCAGTTTCAGCTGACATGACTGAATAATAAAGTTAGATACACAGGAAGACTAGCATACCCTTAGTGGAAAAATGTTTATTCTTTAACTTGACATGTATTTATTAAGGTATGTCAAACATAATCACCAAAAAATATGAAAGTTGTAGCCTAATTAGGAACATTCTGGCAATTTTCTTCCTGTATTGCTTTCCCCCCATGGCTGAGCTTCCAAAATTATAGGAAACCATACTGTATGACGAATTGTGTGGCAACATGGTAATAATGCACCACATTTTAAAAATTAGGTTTCAGACTCTTTCAAATATATACAATTTTAAATTGTGCTGCACAAACTTACCAGTGCACCACATTTATGATGTTCTTATTACATGCAATTACTACACGTAATTTTAAAAATGTGTTGAACTGACAAGATCCTGTCATTTTTTTTTTTTTTTTTTTTTTCCAAATTGTGCTGCAGGATTTTATCAAAGAACATTTTAAAAATGACAAAATCCTACCACGGCACAACTTTTTTTTTTTAATTGTTAACATTACACATAATTATTACACATAATTTTAAAACTTTGTTGCATTGATAAGATCCTGAAATATTTTTAAAATAATATTTCAGAATCTTACCATTGCACTAAATTTAAAGAATGTGTTACAGGATCTTAACAATGCACTACTTTTTACATAATTCCTGTGATCTTCCTCTTTGCACCAAAGTAAAGATTTCACTTCTACTGCAAAATCTGAACTGATTAAATATGAAACAGGAAAGGTACTGTTTTATCAATACAGACACTGTGAAATCAAGAGCGCTGTCGAAATTCCACACCACGTTAGTAATGAGAAACATTTCAGTACATTTGTTAAATTTTTGTTTTCAGTGATCTGTTTTTGAATACAATTTTAATGAACTATTTTATAAAACCATTTGTTCTTTCTAGAGATTTGATTAATCGTAGACCTGTTAAACTTTCGCTTGAAGGCATGTTTGATTAACACGAGTCAATAACCATATCTAGAAAAGAAATCAATACGGTAACAGGTTAAAGTACTTTAGCACATTTGTTAGACTAGAAGTTAATACTACTGTCCTGAAAAATGCATGAAAATACAGAAATATTATCCCAAAATGTTAAAAACCTGCTTCCTTTTCATTTAATTAGCTTCTCTTTACAGATTTTGGATGTATCAGTTTCAATTTACAAATCCTGTACAAAAAAGAGATTTTTTTTTTTTCTTACTGTATGACATTAAATCAGATTTTAGGTCAGTTAGGGTTACCAAAAAAGAACATTGTTAAAAATGAGGAAAAAAGCCTTACAAGCCTGAGAACACTGTTCCAGCTGTTGAGGGACTGGTGAACATCACAGTATAGGTTGCATCATGAGGACGGAATATTATGTGAAAATACTGAAGTCGCATCGAAAGACGTCAGCTGTGAAGTTATTGCTTGGGCACAAACTGTCATCCAAATGGACGGCCATCATAAGCAGTTTAGTGATAAAGTAGCTAAAGGACAACAATGTCAATGTTTTGTAGAAAATATGTGGTCAGAGCCAAAAAAATGTGTGTGAGCAAGGGAGAACGTGCCAGAATTCTAGCAAACTGTTGTTTGTGGAAGGACACCCAAAATGTTTGATACAAGTCATACAGTTCAAAGGTAATTTTACCAAATACAAAGGAGATGTAACTAAACTTGACTTTCAGGAAAATTGAAGTAAAAAATTCTCTCACAGATAATTTTGGTAATCCCAACTTTGCTAAAACAGAAACCCTTATTCAATTTAATGTCAGACAATGGGGAAAAACAATATGTGTATTTTTATGCTGTGTATTTAAATGTATATATTTGACTGTAATGATTGTCTTTAATTAATCTCTTTATGTCTAGTGGCAGCAGAGGAATTTTTTAAAAAGACTAAAACGTTTTTAGAGTAACACTAAATCCTTTTTCATTTTTGGCACACATAATTGATGTAGGATCTTGCGTAAGCAGGTAGTTATTTAGCTGCTATCTGTGACCTTTCCACTAGTTGTCACTAAAATCCTCCATACTAGTACTTCAACAGGAAGGAAACTTCAATTTAATAAAACTTGAGAGCAATTTTCTCTCAAACAAGGGGTCATATCTTTAAATCTATGGCAAAAATGTGCTTTGCATGTAGTTTGTGGCAGACAGACAACAACTTCTACAGCCAAAGAAAATATTATTAATTCTGGTTCAGATCAACAAAACTCCAAAGTTGCCATTTTCCAGAACAAATCCATTAGAATCGTGTTATAATTACATTGGCATGATCATATTTGTTACAAAAAATGATTTTGTGTATTTTGCTTTGTCACAATTTTTGGGAAACTCACCTAATTTTATCCAATTCTGCTCTCCTCCCCACTTCACCATAAAGTTACGAGAAACTCCCACACAGCATCCGAGATTCCCAGAGGAATCTTTCCATCCAGCGCCACATCTGAACGGCTGATAAATACTCAGCACAGCATTTTCACTGCATTTAATGTCAAACTCAGTCAAGCACAGTTCTAACATCTTTTATGATATGATTTTTGTGATGTGATTATTGTCACTCTGTATGTTGTTGCATTTGTCCGTAAAGTCTTTTGCTCACTTTAATGATAGCGTGACGTGTGAGCACATTTATCTGTGATTATCACTTGTGCTGTAGTTTAAATGTTTAAAACGTAAAGCAGGAGATGCAGCCATCTCCCCTAAGCTGAACAAAGAGCACAGTGTTGTGTGAAGCAGCTTTTGCTAGTGCTTCTGAATGTTGTACGACCAGCTTGTCACCTCGACCGTTTTAAAAGAGCAACTTGGTTTATTTCAAATGACTTTATTTCAAAAATTACCACCTTTGTTGTCTCTTTTTCTCTCTTTTTCTCTGTTGTCTATATCCATCATCAGGTGCAGTCACGATGCAGCAGCAAAGAAAATATCCTAAGATCAAGTGAGTTCAAACTACTTTCTTCTGCCATCTATTCTCCCAAGCTCATAAATAGATTTAAATGTGTGTTTTCCTGCGTGTGGCTGCTGTCTTTTTCTTTTGCATCCATGTTTGTGCCAGCAGTTGTTAAGCTTCATGTTAAGCTTTAAGAATATGCTGCAGAAGCATAAGTGTATGTTTAAAGGAACGAAAATTAGGTCAAGGGAAATCAAAGCGTGGCGGCTATTCTGTGCTGGAAGGCAGAGAAGCAGAGGGGGTGAGAAAGGTAGGAAGAGATAAAGACAGAGGGAGAGAAAGCAGATTATGCATTGGTTACACATAGATTTGTTCCTTTTTACCTTTGGAATTATTAGAGAGGTATTATTAGATCATCACAGCTGCTATCAAGCACCTGAATCGTCCAGCTGTGCTCCACAGCATGTGAAAACAAACATGTCAGTATGTCTTGCCAACCTCTGCTCATGCAAATTGTGTTCTTGCACAGATACACCTGCATTCAGAGGAGAAAATAAATCTTCTTAATCCAATCCTCCTATGTTAGTGTGACAGTTGTTTTTATTTATATAATCGTATATTTCAGACTGCAAAAATCTTTTTTTTTTTTTTTTCAAAATCATCATCACTGCTAAAGCTGCAAGCCTAAGTTATGCAAACTGATAAAAGTCTGTTTTAAAAGAAAGAAATACAGAAGATAACATGTTTGCTTCCTGAAATAATGACTGGTCCTGTTTCTGGCATTGATTCTTCTTCTCATGTGACAGAACCCCAGCAGCGCACTGTCAACTTCCAAAGGCCATTCAAAGTTCCTAAATAAAGATCTAAAATCCTAAAATGGTTAAGCCTACTGTCTTTGAAGAAATATCTTAGGTTATATTTATGCACTTCTTTTGCTTTGTATCCCTTCTGTCCAAATGTAATTTTATTTTATTGTTTCTAAAGTTGCTTAATTTAACTATAACCATATTCTTTAATGAACTAGTATTTTTGTTTATTTATTTATGCTTTATTTGAGTGACTTCATGCTATGGTTGAAGTTAATGCTCTGCTTTTCTTGAAAAGTAGAAACGATGAACAACACAAGCCACATTTGGCTTAAATGGCATTTATCATTAGTTTTACAACTTTTCTGTCAGTTGTGTTTAGGCTTGTAGTCGATAAGAATCATTTTTATTTTTATGTCTGAACTTGAGTGTATCTACAATTAGTTTTCATACATCAACACATCACTTTGCCCAAAAAATGGCTTAGACAATGAAAAAAAAAGAGTTTCTGCTACAACTAATTATTATAGGCACAACCATGCAGTGTCATGTTGTGCGAGTTCGAGGCTTGTCCACATTGCAGACGAGCTAAAAATGATCACATCGAAGGTTTAATAATTATAACAGAAACATACAAGAAGATACTTGAGGAGAATAACACATAGTGCATGGGTAAAGTAATGAGGGAAACCAGTGAAGAACAATGAAAACCAGTCAACTTACATACTGAGCAGGGAGTGGAGAAATTACAAAGGAACCAAATAAACTAATTAGAGATGATGAGGAACAGCTTTGGCAGAATGCAAGAAAGGAAACTGAACTAAGACTCAAAGAAACTACTACAAAGACTAACACTGATCTGAGAGAACTAAATCCAAAAGCACAAAGAACAGAATACAGGAGTAAACTAAGAAACTAAACAAAAAGGAATAAATTGATATGGCAACACCCTTCAAACAATAATGAACACAGAGAAGTGAACAACATAACCCAAAAACCCAAGGATCATAACATGCAGGGGAAATGTTTGGAAACAGCAGTTATTGATTTATTTATTAAAAATATCCAAGGACATCAGCAGGTGTTTTGTACTGACAGCAGTCTTTTTCTGTTTAACACCTGTCACACTTTGCTGTTACATTATGCTACACAATAACCGTATATTATATTGGTGTTTCTGCTTTACAGCTGCATGGCTCCAAAAGCTCTTTTGCTTCAGAAAAAAATAACAACAGTTAACATGAATTTATTTTAAAATTACATATCTGCTTTGAAAAACGATGGAAATAAGCATTGAGATTCATCTACAGTATGTTTCATAACTAAGATTTGAAGGTTTTCTAGTTCTGAAATATTACATTCATCTTTAACAACAGCTGCATCATCAATTCGACATTATGCCAACTATTGTTTGCTAAACAGTTAATCATCTTCATCACTTACAGATTGGCTGAAGTCCTCACAGGTATCATAAGGTGCTTTTTGATGGCAGTGTGTGAAAAATGACACATAGGGAAGAATATAATATTTAGGGTTTTTTGGCCAACTTCTATAATGCCATTGTCTCCACCTTTTGTCTTCTCCACAGGTCACAGTGCAGTGGACATCACAAAAGTTGCCCGAAGGCACCGCATGTCCCCTTTCCCTCTTACCTCCATGGACAAGGCCTTCATTACTGTGCTGGAGATGACTGCCGTCCTGGGCACTGAAATCATCAACTACAGAGGTGAGGAGGCAAACATTCCTGAATACGGTCAATTTCTGTGCACTTGCCCTTGCAACATCTTACCCCCCCACCCTCCCTTCTTTTATTTTACATTAGTTAACATCAGTTCCTTAAGGATGCTGGGATGTTAAGCTCTTACATATTTCATTGTGTGGACACCTCACTGAATCAGCTGTCTCTGTATGCAGGAAAAATGTCAATCTCCTTGACACAAATTTTCTTGGCTGCAAGGGCATGCACGTGACAAACAAACCTTACCTAAAAATAGCTGCAAGCAGCACTGTCAGGGCCATGAACTTCAATGGGACTCAGTCAGCGTGACAGCTTGATCTGTCAATACGTAAAAGATCTTTTTGTCATCTGTAATGGACTAACACTTGAAAGATATGTTTTTGACATATTTTTGTTTGATCTAAATGTGTTTGCGCAAATTTGGCAGAGAATTAAAACTATGTTTAATCGAACTAAATGTTAAAAACGTTTTTGATTGAATACTGTCAGATAACCCCCATAAATTAGGTAAAAATAATAAATTCTGATAACTCTAATTAAGACCAAACACTAGTATTAGCGATCATGAAGTTCAAAAGGTAAGTGCAAGGAATTCATTTTGCTTAATCTTTGCTCATTTTGGTCAAAAGGGAGGATGCAGTTTAGTCAGGTATTTTAACAGACTTTTTGATAGTTTTCAAAATCATACTCACAGTGTCTTCCACAGGTATTGCCACCCCTGGACAAGGGCATTGCAGTAAAACAATCTTCTTTGCTGTTGCGTAGTTTTACATTTTAATTTCCTGCACTTATTTTGAGCTTTGGTGAATTTCTCACATCCCTCTACATCCTCATCACAATGCATGGTGGGAAAATAAACTTTCTTGTACAGCTTTGTTTTCCACAGTTTCATTTGTTTTACATTAGTGCTCCGCCTATAAGTATGGACAGGTTTAGTCAAGAAGCTATGTTCATGTAGACACTTTTTGGTTTATAAAGTTCAAAAAATATCTCTTAAATGAATTACATATTCTCTTGTCTTTCCTATCTTGAAGAGGGGCTATACATACATACATACACATATATATATATATATATATATATATATATATATATATATATATATATATATATATATATATATATATATATATAAAGCATACTAGGCATAGCTTAATATTCTTAAAGTAAAACTGATTTTTTTTTTATATCAATAGCAGTCTTATATTGTGTCTTTTACTTATCTTACAAATATGTACATTTAGCTACACAGCCCAAACACTGGTGAATGGTGGCATCGAACCACCCTGAGGGCCAAAGGGCAGAATACAGACTCAACCTTTAAAAAATAATGCATAGAGGAGGACATGTGGCAATAATGACCTCCACACACATGGTTTAAATGATGACAAAAAATAAAGTTTAAAAATGTGTTATATTTTGTGACTAGGGGGTCTCAGTTACAGGATTTGCATGAACAGAGCTGAGAACAGGAGAGCAGGGAGGTAGCATCAGGAAAATGAAATATTTATAGAGACAGCATCTGGAGAAGCTCCCCTACTGAATATGGAGCAGCCTGAGTATATATATGTGAAATGTATTCTTTTATAGTTTATTGATGTATGTATATACTGTAGTTTTTTATTTTTCATTTATGTTTACAGTCTAAAATTAAGGAAATGCATTCTAGTTTTCCAGCTTGTTGAATAATGCTTTAATGTCACCTGACTAAAAGCAAGATGGACACACAAACAAAGATGTTTTGGGAAAAGGAGCATCTTATCAAACTGCTGCAGCACGACGTCACCTCTGTTCTATTTTTAACCTCAGCTCAGCCTCAGCATATGTTTCCAACAGGCTGTTTAAGTGGCAGCTTGGAAGGAAATGTGAAAAAACAACAGAATTTCTCAGATGAAGTGCTGTTAAAGACTTGGACAGAATCTTGCAGGCCCTCATCTGCAGCTGGGATGAATCATTTACAACACGGTGTTATAACTGGTGTTTAGTATCTGCATGACTGTGGGCGTCTTTGCATGTACATGCATAATGGGGTTTTTTTCTGCGTTGATATCGAGGCTTAGATCTTCTATATTAAACACCCACATAATCACAGCATTAAAGCTCAAAGAAGGGCTATATTTATCCACAGAACATCTCAAGGTATTTTTGTTGGATTTTTTTACTCCACCCACTCATACTGTGATTTCTTTTCCTGCTTTTCTTTCTTTCATTGAGCTGTTGTTTTGTTTGAGAGTCTCTGATCTTCTTTCATTAAAGTTTGTAAATTAAAAACCAGTAACACTAATAGAACCAAAGCAGAAAAACACATACTCACACCTTTAGCACACATGTTGCTCTGTATCTTCATCTAAATCGGATGCACCATCTCACCCTCTCTGCATCTGCTTCTCTCCAGCTGTCACTCTCTTCCTCTCCTTCCCACCTCCTTCACTCAACTGGTTTCTCCTCCTCACCTCTCATCTATGTTCTTCTTTTCTCTTCTCCACAGATGGGATGGGTCGAGTCCTGGCTCAGGACGTTTATGCCAAAGACAACCTTCCACCCTTTCCTGCTTCGGTAAAGGATGGATATGCTGTGAGAGGTAGAGACAATAAATTATGGCTGATGAACTGTTCTTCTCCCGACAATCGTCCATCTTTTCCAAACTTTGCACATTTCAGATCCCATTATACCGTAAAAACCACCTAAAGTGCATCAAATGAGAAATGAAATATAGATGTTTACTAAAAAGTCCATCCATCCACTGAAGGGATATTTTCCTTTTAACATACAAATGTGATATTGGATTTGTCAGTTTTTGGAAACAGCATTTTGCTTTCTTGACCTAAAAGTCAGTTTCAGGGACTAAACCAATGGACAGCCTCCTGGATAACCACAGACATTTTCATCTCTTCGCATTTAATTTATTTAAATCTTTTTCTCATCAGCGGCTGACGGCCCAGGTGATCGCTTTATCATCGGAGAATCCCAAGCTGGAGAGCAGGTTTGTCACGCTTTCACAGCAACATCCTCAGATTCTGCTTTTGAAAATAAAACTTTTGACTTCTGTCCTGTTCTTATTGCCTTTGCTGCCATTTTATGCATATTAATTGATTTCCCCTCTAAATGCAGGCCAAACTCTAAACACACCAAAACTTCAGAGATTAACACGGAGTCAATCCACCCATGCTACCAGACGTGCTAGATTTCAAATTTCTATCAGAAAACGCTTTTTCAAAATCATACTTGATGTGTTTTAATTAAACAGTCAGACCACTTAAGCATTTTTCCACAAGAAATGTCACAGTAGTGGCATCGTGAGTGTATGAAAACAGTCACATGTAGTTTTTTTACACTTTTCTGTTGACTCCTCATGGTTTCACTCACATTTTTGTGAAAGTAACAAAGAGATGTATTCCACATGCTAATTGATGTTTACAGGACTGGACAGCATATTAGACTTCTGTGATCAGACCAAGAGATCAGTGGATTAAAGCATTTTAAGATAATCCCTCTTAACCATTCTTATCATCCTCCTCACTGGGAATGATCGCAAAATAAACTTGTGTCTTTGTACATCTTTGTCTGACACAGTTCCAGTTGGTTTAAACACTAAAATTATACCTCTGACTATACATTTGGTTTGAGAAGCTATTTTCTTGTAACCCTTTTCTGACTTAGGAAAATCAACACATATCTTCCTTACTTGAATGGCATGTTTTCTTGGCTTTCCCATTTTGAAGAGGGGCGAGGAGAAGTAAACATCACAAAGGCAAATATATAGATTACTAATTAAAGGTTTCTAGGTGTTTTTCTTTACTTAAAATGTTGTAAATGTTCACACTGTAATGTTTGAATAAAAAAGGTTACATTGGTGTGGGCAGGGGATTTTTTTCCTCACTGAGTAAAATAACTCAAATCACAAGTTGGATTTTTTTTTTTTTTTTTTTTTTTTTTAAGTTTCAGTATGAGATTATACTGGTGCAATCAAAAGTATAATTCATTTTAAAGCTTTTTTTTACATGTTTACTAGTGGAGTCAGTAACTGTTGATGCTGTAAAACTGGGTTTGGCACCATTAGTGGCACATTTACTTGCTGTTAGAGTACATTTGGCCACTTGTGGAACACAAAATTTCCTCTCTGGCTTATCCATATTGTAATTTTATTTGCCTTTTCTTTGTATATGAAGCCTACCCACACAGTGATGCCTGGCCAGGTGATGAGGGTGACGACAGGTGCCCCTATCCCCTGTGGTGCAGATGCTGTCGTCCAGGTGGAAGATACTGAGCTCCTCCGTGAATCTGAAGATGTAAGTGTGGCATTTCAATCACAATAAAATTAAAGGCAAACAACAGCAAAATGTGGAACTAAATCAATTGTTACCAAGCCTAGAGATGATTTTGGCTTTACAGGCAGTGAGTTTCAGTGCTTGAATGGCATTCTGCATAAGCCCTTTCTTTGTTGTTACCTTTATTTCTAAAAAATGTGTAAAGATTGTGCATAGCCATGCTTTCTCACACTGGGTAACACTGTGTATAGCACAGGGGACGCCCGCTTTCCATTTGTCAGACATGCAAATAAACAATATAAAATTTAGGCATAACTGACTGATAGTTTTTTTTGAGTGCTTGTGTCACCCCCTTATAGAAAGGGGACCTTGGCAAAGAACCATTTTGTCAGTTTTTTAAAATGCTTCTGTAGGCAGTCATGGTTAAATTAGGAACTACATCATTTCAAAGTATTTTTTTTCTGATATTTCACTTGTTATTTAGGGAACAGAGGAGCTGGAAGTCCGAATTCTAGTACAAGCCCGTCCAGGACAGGACATCAGGTTGGTTAAAATCGTAATAAACTGGAAATTCTCATTGGATTTGCAGTTTTTTTGACATTTTTGGGGTGTCAAACAGAAATGCCTCTGTTTCAAAAAACAAATTTCTATGTCTTCTTTATATCCTTAAGATGCACTTTAATAAATTACATTTACTGTGTAGTTATTATGTACCATGGAGTTTATCATAATCAAATGGGTAATAAAATTAAATTTTACAATGTGATTAATATAAAATTGGGTTTCATTATAACCAAGAGGGTGAAATGTTGTGGCAAATATTATTTCAGTGTAATATCTTATATCTTTGTTCATCTGATGGTTATGTCGTCTTATGTTTTTGTTTTAATGTTTATTAACTTTCCCTGAGGAAACATTTGTCAACTAAAACACTGAAGGTTTTTCCCTGGAGAAATAACCTTTGGTGGAGCAAAGATCCACACAGTCTCATACTCTCTTCAGTGTTCATGGCTTTTTCTACCCTACCTATAAAACTGATGTGTTGTCGTCGTTCTGGCAGAGCTGTACTCTGACCTGTTCAAGAGTGTCTGATTTTGTAAGCTCTCATATTTGCGCAGGATATTAATAAACATGAATGAATGATTTTTCACCTTAACAGTGCATTTTAATTATTTTTTCCACAACACAACATAGAAAACTCTTTCTGAATTTGTCCGAACTAGATTTCTGTTCATTTTCCTACCTTGTTACTTTATATCCATTAATTCTGATTACGACCAGAGGCCAAAGGAATGCTTAAAATGCATAACATGTCTCTAGCAGAATGTAAGAATAGCCTAACATCATTCAGGGATTTTGCAGCTTTTTTAATTCAGTGTTTGTATCTCCACAGGCCTATCGGTCATGACATCAAGCGTGGGGAGTGTGTGCTGGCAAAGGGCACCCATATGGGCCCCTCTGAAATTGGCCTGTTGGCCACTGTTGGGGTCACAGAGGTGGAAGTGCAGAAATTCCCTGTTGTGGCAGTCATGTCCACAGGAAATGAGGTAAAATCTCTGAATAATCAGTGTCTCACTTGTGACCAAATTTCATGTGCCCTTCAACCTTCACAGAAAATCACATTCTGGGTATAAATCAGCAGGTATTAAACAACCATGTTGACATTTTTATGTAAATGGATTTCATATTACCTTCCTCAGCTTTCCCATCAGATTATCTGATAGAAAAGAGGATTAAGTTGAGCTCAGATTTAATGTTATTCTGCAGCACTCACTCACAAAATGATTCTAATTTTACAACCAATATTTTGAGTACGCTCTTGAATATTAATGTTCTAAAATTAATTCTGACGTGTAGTTGATATTTATAGACATGCTGTTTAAAAAGCTACATAGCCTATTTTCCTCACTGTTTAACATGAAATCCGATTAAACTTTTCCTGTTTTAGGTCAGTAAGGAATACTAAAATAATTTCTATTTGGATAATGTCAGATTTATGAGAGAAAGATTATAAGGGGAGCATCTTGAAACACCATCCCATTTTTAAAGTCCTAAGTGCATCATGTTATGTGGGCGTTTCCCTCATAACATGGAGACTGGTGCACTTCACACAAATAGATGGCATCATGAAGAAAGAACATTAAGTGGAAACACTGAAGCAACATTTTAAGACATCAGTCACAGAGTAAAGCTCTGGCACAAATGGGTTTTCCAAATAGACAATTACGCTAATCATACTACTAGATTATTTACAATGTGTCTTTAGGCCATCAAAATCAAGGTTTTGGAGTGGCCATCACAAAACTCTGATCTCTGTCCCATAGAAAATATATTGGTAAAGCTGAAAAGTGTGGGCAAGCTGGCATACAGACAGTTACCCCAGTTTTGAGGGAACAGGGGTAACTGCAAACAGCAAACTATTTGTGAGAAGCTTGTGGAAGGATGCCCAGAACATTTGACCCTAGTAAATGAAGTTTAAAAGGTAATTCTACAAAATACTTTGTAAATGTATCTAAATTTCTGAATTTGAAGAGTAATGAAAAAAATAAAAAAAAAAATAATGCATTTTGTTTAATCCTAACTGTACTAAAACAGGAAAACTTTAGCTGATTTAATATCAGACAGTGAGAAAAAACGGTTTATGGGTCTTTTCATACTGTGTACTGTACATAAATGTCTAATATCAACTGATCTAAACAGAATTACCC
This sequence comes from Anableps anableps, assembly GCA_014839685.1. Lineage (NCBI taxonomy): Eukaryota > Metazoa > Chordata > Actinopteri > Cyprinodontiformes > Anablepidae > Anableps > Anableps anableps. The sequence continues at coordinate 21,588,546 of CM026086.1, read as the reverse complement.
CAATCATCACAAAAATTTAACATCTTCCTTCTTTTTTTGTGCCTAACTTTCCAAGTTTCATCAAATCAGACCCTCAAGCAAATTACATTACTTGCAGTTGTGTGTGTGTCCCAACAAGACCTGCGCCTCTATGATTGGAGTGTAGGGTGTTTATCATCATTGTCCCATGATATATGATCATTGCAAACATAGTATTGTTTTACATGAGACATTTTTCACCAGCTGTTGTATTTTATAAATTCAGAACCCAATTGTTTGGCATGCGCTGCAGTTTAAACACTGAAGCCTGCCTTTATGTTTGTAACCAAAAAGGATTTGCGACAAGGATCATCAAATACTGTTGTTACCCTCCTGTTAACTACTTGCTTTTTTATCCACTTTATTTTCCATTCCAAAACATGATCTCTATCATTTTATACCGTGTTGTTTCTTGGTAGCTGCTGAATCCAGAGGACGATCTCCATCCTGGGAAGATTAGGGACAGCAATCGTTCCACCCTGCTTGCCACTATCCAGGAACATGGCTACCCTACTATCAATCTGGGAATCGTTGGGGACAAGTAAGGTTCACATTGATTCTGTGCCAATGTATTCATTCCCCTTAAACCTTTCCAGCTTTTGTTACTTTACATCAGCAAGCAATACATTTCTTCTGGATTTTATATCAAAAAGTTGCATTTAATTGTGAAGATTAAAAGTGTGATATGTCTAGTTATTTTAACCTCCTATCCTCTACTACACCAAAATAAAACTAACTGCAAACAGTTGCCTTCAAAAATCACCTAAAAAGTGGATTATAACACTTATATATAAGTCTTACACTTCAAAGATCTTCCTTTAATGGAAGAGTGGCAAGAAAGTCATGAGATGTTCTGTTAGCAGTTTTGAGTGAGCCATGTAGGGGAAAGGGCAAACTTGGGAAACTGTGCTGCTATCTGATGAGACAAAGCTTAACTGCTTTGCCACAGTGGCGCCCCCAGAAAATTTTCACAGGGTTGGCCAAACCAGACCAGTAAAAACTTTAGGGGGGCACAGTAAAAAAATAATAATAATAATAATAATTCCATTTTACATTTATGTCTTGATTGAAGAAGATGACTATGGATGCCTTTCTATGCCCCGAACATGATTCTCTGAGGAGGCCAGTGAGGTGGCCAACATTTTTCAAGAGGGGGCCATGGCCCCCCCCTTGGGTGAGCCACTGCTTTGCCAACTTGTAAAATGCTGGGTGATGGAAAACTAAAATTGCACATTAGTCTGAAAACACAATGTCCACTGTGCTGGTTATAGCATCATGGTGCGGGGATGCTTTTTCTCAGCAGGGACAGGGAACCTTGTCAGGTAGATGGATGGAGCTAAATACAGGGCAGTGGGAGGAAAACCTGTTACAGGCTGCAAAGGACTTCAGCCTGGGGTGAAGGGTCACCTTCCAACAATACAAAACATATAGCCAGAGCTACAGCGGAATAGTTTATATAGCATAATCATGAATTAGACTGGCCCAAGTCCAGACCTAAATCTTGTGTCTAGATTTTAAAGTCGTTCCCAGATCATTTTCATCCAATCAGACCGAGCTTTTGTTGTTTTGCAAAGAAGATTGGTAAAAATTTTATCTCTAGATGTGCAAAGCTGGCAAAGACACACCATAAAAGACTCGCAGCTGTAATTGTAGCACATGGGGGGTCAAAAAAGTATTGAGTCAGGGTGCTGAATATAAATGTGCCCCACACTTTTAAGATTTTTATTAGTAAAGTAACTTTAAAAGCTTTGTCATTTTTTTCTTTTTAACAATAATGCACTACTTTGTGTTGGTCTGTCACATAAAATCCAGAAAAAAAAAATTCTGTAGTAGTGTCATAACATGATGAAATATAAAAATATTATTTATTGCACATTTTTCGTGTAACTTTCTTTATTTTCTCTCAAAAGAATTGGTAGTTAATGCTTTTATGTATTTTTTGTTTCTCTGTTCTATGCCTTGCAGCCCAGATGACCTTTTGAACGCTCTGAATGAAGGCATCAGCCGTGCTGATGTCATCATCACCTCAGGAGGAGTGTCCATGGGAGAGAAGGTACAGTTACATCAGGAGTTAAAATGTTGCTTTACTGACATCTTGTGGTGGATAGCGGAATAACAGAAATTCTTTAAACATCCCCCACAATTTCAGCGGTGGTTGGACTTTTTTTATTTTTAAAGTGCAAAGAAATATGTTATCATAGTCAATGTCATTTTGAAGTTTGTTGAGCAATATACAGTTTATAATTTTGTCTTCTAATTTTATTTTTCAGGATTACCTCAAGCAGGTACTGGATATCGATCTTCATGCTCAGATCCATTTTGGTCGTGTTTTCATGAAACCAGGGTAAAGCAAACAGAATTTCATCATTTTTCTGACTGTTTAAATCAAGCATATAGGATTTCTCCTTTTCACATCATCATATTTAATTGGATTGTAATGACATATGTTGTTTTATTATGTTATTCTTTTTTTCAGTCTCCCAACAACATTTGCCACCTTGGACATAGACGGTGCTCGCAAACTAATCTTTGCCCTCCCAGGTAGTGTGTGAAGTTGAGAGAAAGAGCGATTCTACCAGCCACTCGCACAGACTTGTTACTCAGATATTTTTCTTTGTGCTTTCTGCTCTTGTCCTCTTTCCTCTGTCCGCCCATCTGTCCTAGGAAATCCCGTGTCTGCTGTTGTCACCTGTAATCTTTTTGTCATCCCTGCTTTGAGGAAGATGCAGGGTATTTTGGACCCCAGGCCCACCATCATCAAAGCGAGGGTAGGACTCACAAAGCATATAAGGGAAGCCAAAAATCTCTGGGATTTATTGCTGTGCTTTCAGTATACAGACATCAAACTGTAAAAAAAAATCAATGTTTGCACAAAACTACTACAGTCTTGCTGCATCTTAAATCATCATGTAATTGTGTTTTCATCATCCTCTGGATGCATATTTATGACCACAACATTTTTCTGTGACTTGGCAAAGACATCACCAACCCCAAGGCCTGATCCGCTGTCTTGAATATTCATAACCACAGATAGGGAAAAAAATTGCTAGTATATCATGCACCCAAGCTTATGTCCTCATCAAGCATTAACAAGTAAAGGATTTGGTCTCCTGCCATTATGAGTGCCATCCAGCATGCACCGCTGCATCAACTGCAATTATAAAGCAGTTAGAAATCAAGCTGAATATATTAGGGTCACTTTGTAAAGAAGTTAATGGTCTTAAAGCATTGTCGTATTTGGGCAATTTTCCCAAGCAGAAAGCATCAGATTTGGATTCAGCCCTTTTCCCTTGCAAAAGAGACTCAACAAGGCAACTATATTTTACTGACCTCTTTTTATGCATGTGTTATATTTTAGTGCTGTCTTGTGCTGTTTTTATCTTGGCCACGACACCCTGTAGATGACATTTTAGGTATAAATAAAAAAAATGTACCAGGATGAGATTCTTCCATCATATTAAGCTACAAATAACAATGAATACCTTTAATAACAATAAAAATATATCAGAATTTTCTAAATACTGTTTTTGCACAAAAAAATGAAAACAAAAATCTATAACATAATGTAATTGGTCTTACTTAAAATGGAAACTACTGCAAAATTATTTGAATACATTGATTCTTATTGGTGTGATTATGTTACTTATGCCATATGTTATTTTAATTTGATATAGAGTTTAGAATAAAGTGTCATTCTCAAGTGTTTAATGTTCAGAATATTACTCCTTTATTGTCGTTGTGCTCTTTACTAAGTAACACAAATATAACAACCTGATATTAGCTGGGTAAGCTATCTGCTCGGGTAGCTAGCCTGCAGTCAACTGCTTAACAGATGCTGCTCAAAGCCACCTGTAGCTTTAAAACAGCGTTACTTTAATAACTATTATGTAACTATTATGGTGCTTGTTTTTTTGGTGTCTGTGATTTTGTGACTGGAAATATTTCCAAGTTGATAAATTTGTCCTGTTAGTGAGCCAGCTGACCAGCAGTATGCAGCAACAGGGGATGGGGCTTCACTGCAATACTCTTTGCTGTGTACAGCTGGAGAGAAATCCAGTTACTCCAGCACTTTCTCTGACATTTCATTAAAAGGACTTTAAGCTCAGGAATAGTATGATGAAAATTGTTCCACTTTTGAAACTGTAAGTTCTACCAAAATATTTAATCAGAATTTGGATAGAAACATCCACTTTGCCTAAGTAAGTATTTCATGGTGACAGTTAAGAATTGAGACAATTCACATTGGATGGTTTCCTATTTTTTTCCAACATATGGAACGTCACTAAAGTTTGCCATCTATTTCATTGGCTTTAGTGGAAAACCAGACCTGTAGGATTTGCACTAAATCCCAACATTTTAGCTTTTTGAGTCTCAGTGTCATAAGGCTGGATAAAACATTGAATTTGAGCAAATTATCTAAAAAATATAGTCCATAGGAAAAGACAGAAGGCACTTTAGGAAAAAATAAAGAGGAATTTTAAAGGATGCCTTAAAAAGATCTGTGTTTTGAAAAGCTTTAACTTTATTATATATTTGTTTACTATTTAGTTGTCATGTGATGTGAAACTGGACCCTCGTCCTGAATATCACCGCTGCATTTTGACGTGGCATCACCAGGAGCCTCTGCCTTGGGCACAGAGCACAGGTACAACAACCTGAAGGAGCAAAAATTTGTTTAAGAGTGACAGAAACTTTTATGAAACAGACAAGGTGGTAACAAGACAAAGTAATTTACCGTCCTTTTTGATGAATTTTCTAATATCTTATCACAGTAAAGAAAATGGGGGAGGGGGTTTGCAGTGGCATCAGCTGTCTCAGCTAAAAATTGATTTACATTTTTTGCTTCAGAATGTTTGAAGTATTACATCAGTCCTTCTTCTAAATGTTCGCTATGGTCCCCAAAATCGGTTGTGGCAAACTCAAACTGGGCATCTTTTGGCTTTCTTTCAACAATGGCTTTCTTCTCACCAATGTAAATAACTAAATGTAACTAAGTTCAAGGACTATAAGTATTTTCACTTGGCAGTGTATTTAGAGTTAAACTGAACTGCTGAATTACTACATAGTAGTGCATAGAACTGGTTCTTATGTGTGCTATCTATTTCGGTCTCCTCGCTATTGCAGGGAATCAGGTGAGCAGCAGACTGATGAGCATGCGCAGTGCCAACGGGCTCCTGATGCTACCTCCAAAAACAGAGCAATACGTGGAGCTGCACAAGGGCGAGGTGGTCGACGTCATGGTCATCGGACGGCTATGATGTCATCAGAGGGGGACGCCAGACAACGTCACATATAGCGAGCGTTGGAATGGGTGGTTCACGGTGCATGTCCACATATCATTGACTATTCTGTAATATGCAACGGCACAGCTAGTTTTTATTGATTTGGATAACGTTGAGGTATAGTCAACATCTTGATCACAACCTAGATACATATTTAAAAAAATGATTTAAAAAGATTATAGTATTTCAAACAAAGAAAATATAACTTTTAATGAAAAAAATCTAATTATAAAAAGAGATTTATTCTGTAATATATTATTATGATTATTATTCTTATTATTATTATCATTATTCTTCTTATCATTATTATATTAAGGCAACTTTGTTCCTTTCATTGCAATTGCTTTGTGTGTTCAATGCTAGACCTTATCTATAGCAGTAGCATTTTAATAGACCGCTGTAGGTGCCTGCCAGGACAAAAAAAAAAAAGAAAACTATTATTTTCTCATCTTTAGTGGAAAAAAAATCAGTTTTTTGAAAGTGAAGAAAACATGGAAGGCTCCAGATTTCCTACGGTGCTCAGTTTTGAGGAAAGAGGCTGCATATCAAGGCCACCTCCTCCTCTGAGGGCCCATCAAGGTGACAATTCTGTTTTTTCCCTCATTAGTATGCATCATAATGGCTTCACAAAGAGCTTTGCTTGTTGTTTATCTTGTGAGTCTTGTTTATGTGCACAGTGCCAAATGCCTGGACAGGAAGGAGGTGATATCGGGAGGATGAGGTGTGTGTGTGTAGTGTGGAGGGTTGGTGGGTGGGTGAGTGGGTGGAAGGGGGGTAGGGATTTTAAGGACACACCCACACCAGCCAGGCCCAGACCCTGAAGCTTCCTTATATTCACTTAAACTCAGCCCCAAACCCCACCAAGGTGACAAGCTGAGCCGGGGAGAAATTACCATTTTTGTTTTGTTTTTCTTTTTCTTTTTGATCAACTATTTAAAAAAAAAAAAGATTAAAGAAAAGAAACAGCTTCTTTAAGTGCTGACAGCCTTTTTAACCAACTTCACAAGAAATGTACAGAAAAAAAATTACCATATTGTACAGATATATGTGACCAGCACTCCTAAGGAAATTATTAAGCAATGAGGAGACATTGATCAACGCTGTACTATAACATTTTCTGTAATGATATGAAACTGATGAAAGAGACTAAGATAATAAAAATCCTTGATCATTATGTAAAAAAAGGGTTCTTGTTGGCTTTCGTTTTTTAATAAAATATATCTATGGAAAATGTGGGAGGTTTTTGTCATTGGTGCAGAAAGCTTCACAGCTGATACACTTTGGGTAATAAACAGGAAGAGTCTAACAAAGATTTAATTGATCATTTACTGGAACTGATAAAAAGGTATATATCTGAGAAAGTTTGTATAACTACAACAAGTGGCTGACTTTGAAGCAATCCTTTGTCCTAACTATGTTGCTCTATCAAAAACCCCAGCCAAAAAAAGAGAATTAAACACTGAAGCCATGTGCCAGGAGTACTTTAGACGGGAAAGAAAAACCAAACACAACACATAATTAATTAGATGAACAGTTCGATCAATGACTCCAAGAAAGAGACGTGGAATCACTGGGCAGGAGTACTTTCTATGGGAAAGAAAAGCAAATAGAACATAGAGATAATGGCATCAATAGCTCAATCAATGACTCCATCCAGGAAAGAGACACAGTTGAGCACCGAAATACTGAGCCAAGGGTACTTTATATGGGAAAGAAATACCAAGAGAACATAAAGTTAAAGGTAGCAATAACTCGGTCTATAACTACATCCAGGAAAAACACATTTAAATATAGTAGTACTGGACTAGGAGTTCTTTCCTTTGGAAAGAAAATCAAAACAAAGAGAACATCATAACATGACCAATGACTCCATACCAGGAAGAAACTTGGCTAATCACAGAAGCACTTGGCTAGAAGGTCTTTCAGTGAGAAAGAACAACAAACAGACCAAAGAATTATGAAAGCAATATCTCTGTCAGTGATTCCATGCAGGAAAGAGTAACATCAGACATAGTGATAACAGATCTGGAGTACTTTGTATGTGGAAGCTTGATCCATGACTCCATCCATGAAAGAGATACAGCTTAGAAGCCCTAAGCCAGAACCACTTAATATGGGGGCACAAGACAATAGAGCACAGATTTAACAGGAGAAGTTCATTTATTGGCTACATCCAGAAAAGCTCCTGTCCTTGTGTCTGTTCGGTTCAATGCTTCAGAGTTCAGCATTGAGCCAAACAGGTCCTCAAAGGGACAGAAGCGAAGGGCCGGGAACACAAACACATCAAAAAGCACTTCAAACCTGTGGATACCCTAACTGGGTCTATGTTACGGCATCCAGAATTTCAAGGAAACACTCAACTCAGTCCACAGAAGAAGAAAAGAAGAAGCAGACAAAGATTGTCATTTTATGTGTGGCTGGAGTATCTGTGAAACTAAGAAGGGTATCTTCTAAGCATAATATTCCAGTGCACTTTAAACCCAACACCATTCTCAGATAGAGACTGATTCATTCCAGGGATACAACACCCAAACACAAACTCAGCTGTGTGATAGATGTAGTCCAGTGCAGCATAAAACAAACAGCAGCTCCACAAATGGATGGCCCCAGACGAGCAAACTCATCGGGTCCAGAATCAGTGGTTCATTTAAATCTCAAGGACTAGGGACTCTAGTTTGAAAATAGCAATGTGCACATTTTGGACAGGGGAGACGGGTGGTCTGAGAGGGGAGTGTTAATATCCTATGTTTTTGATCTGTTAGAGGAAGTCAGGGCACCAGGAGAACACCCTCGTAGGAAAAACATATAACCTCTGAGCTTAAAGTATCAGCCAATATTTAAACCAGATGTAAACCTTTTTACTTTAAGATAAGAATCCTCTTTGGCTAAACTCTTAAGCTGAGATAATACTAGAGTGTTGATCCTGGTGTGAGCGAGTTGTGACTGCGTGAAGGAATGTGTGTGTGAAAGGGACATTTTTCTTCACTGCTTCCCAGGTGAGGATGGCATTTTGTGTGCCTGCCTTTTAATGTGGTAGCTGTTTTGCAGGCTGCGTAATCAGAATAAATGCCTGATACAGTATGCTACTACTTTGGTAGACATGTAACATACATATTAATGGAGAAGGTATTCAAATGAGGGCCAAGAAAAGTCAAGGTTACTTAAAGTCAGCAACGAGTGAAGGGACACACATAGATTTTGGGTCTAATGACCCATAACATGAGGTCAGCACTAGATTGTAGGCAGTAGCTGCTCAAGTAAGGACGTAGTAATCAGATGGCCCACAAACAGTCATTTGGGGCTTCACTGTCCCAATTATGTGTACCTAGACTTGAATGGCTTACTTTTTAAGACAAGTTAATGGTACTGGCAGGATCAGACAGGTAACCACCTGCATGTGGAAAGGGTCTGTCAGAGGTAATGAACATGCAGCCAGCCCGTGTCCCATATAGGCTTCTTGAGAGACATTGTGCTCTCTGGAAGCACTGTCGACTTTGCAGGAGAGGATTGCAGTGGAAATCAGTAGGGGCAAGTCTATTGATTATAAGGACTGGACGCCTTGAAACCAATATGAGGTACCATCTGAGACCCTCAAACAGTTAACCACATTTGCTAAATAGTCAACCCACTGCAAATCTACTATTACCATTGCCTTGCAAAATATGGCATTGGAATTTTGTGAAAACCCCACAAAGAAACCAAGTAACTGTTAAGTGAATTGAAAATTATGCATCTTTTTTAAGTCAATAGTTTGTGGAATGTTCTTAATTTCATGCAGTCAGTTTCCATTTATAATGCCATTCTGTAAATTATTGTCTATCCAAGGAATCCTACCCAATTGCATTAAGCTTTCTATGCAATAAAATGATCCCACAGCTATGGTTGTGCGTTTAGGGTTGTTGTCCTGTTGGAAAGTGAACCTCTGGTCCAATCTCAAGTCTTTAGCAGACTCCAACAGATGTTCTCTCATAATTGCACTGTATTTGCTAAATACATCTTCCATGCGATGTTTCTGCCAGGGTCCCCACATCATGGTGCTGCCACCTCCATGTTTCACCATGAGGATGGTTTGAATATTGATGTGCAGTGTTAGCTTTCAGCTACAGGTAACATTGGCCAGAAAGTTTGATTTTGGTCTCAGGTAACGAAAGCACCTTTCCCCATGTGTGTTGCTGTGTCTCCAACATGGCTGAAAAAAAGTTTGTGACTGTTTTTGCAAGACATTGTAGCTATTTTCTTAAACATTGGTTAATTTACAATTTTTACATTTATTTACATTTACAATTTTTTGTCATCTATGTAACTTGAAAACATAAGTCATCTGTTGGGGCAGCAGCATCAGAGCCAGAGACCTAAAAAGGCTCAATAAACCTGATAAAGAAGGCTGGTTCTGTTCTGGGAACGACTGTGGAACCTCTGGAGATGATTTTGCAAAGAAGGATTAAGAAAATTATGGACAACCCTGAACCCTGTTGTTATTGGAAAACAGAGTCTCTTCAGTCAGAGGCTTCTTCAGACTGGTTGTAAAACGGACCGCTACAGGAGATCTCTCCTGCCCACAGCCATCACAGTCTATAATAACTCCTTAATTAAATGAGTTACATCAACATTTAATTTCCCTTTGAGATAAATAAAGTATTTTTGAATTTGAAATTTTCATGTTCATGATATATATATATTTTGCTGGATAACAGCATAATCAGACTGCACTGAAATCAATCACTACAAAACGAAAGTAAGTATTTAAGAATAAAAAACTGTCAAAAATGAGTCTCACAAGGAAAAGAGCTTGAAAGCAGACCTGTCAGAAAGGATTACTCTAACAGCAAAATGCAACTGGAGAAAAAGGCAGCACTGGGCTTCTTCCATTTTCTTTTTTTCCTAAGAGGTTGCCTAAGATTAGACTATTTCACCTCTTCTTTCCAAGATGAATTGACAGCAGATCCCATTAGGTGGAGATTAATAATAATACTATGACAAGAAAGTAGACCTTTGACTATGATGATGCATAAAAAATGGGGTAAATGTAAGAGGATCAGTATGGTGATGACTGTCAGAAATAACAGTATTTTTTTACACCATCAAGTGAACCAAGTCTTTGTGTATTAAAGGAAATCATGTGTGTCTAATAATCTTGAATATACTGAGAAAATGAGATAAAAAGATAAATGAAGTGATGTGATTAGTTAAAGTAGGCCTGAGGAAATAAATCTAATTCAGTTAATGTCAGCGCAAACCAGCTAGAATACAAGAATATATGAAAAGCTACAATTATAGGAGCAGTTATAAGTGGTATAAAAAGGAATACATATGACTGAGTATACAAAATACAAAAACAATATGAAAATTCTGGATTCTTGTTATTTTTAGTGTACATAGAATATAGTGTTGCAAATGGATTACAAACGTTTGACGTTCGCAAAACTACAATCATGTTCATACGATATAAATATTATCTTGTAAGAGTATGAAAAGCATTCTCTTATAGTTATGTGATAAAAATATATATTGTAACAACATGATGATATATTGTTAAAATGTGAAAAGTATATTACAATAACATAAAAGTATATTGTATAAACACTGAAACTATATTGATAGAACGATAAAATGTTATTTTTTACATTATGTGATCACAAATCGTTTTTAATAAATGAGTGTTATTACGTGATTGACCTAGAGGAGGCGCTGTGGTGCTATGGAGTTGCCAAGGAAACGGCTCACAACAACCGGCGCAGCTCCACCAATTGCAGCAGCCACAAATGTCCTGTCTGTGCTCGTTGCTCTTCGACGCGTCCCGTTCAGACTGGGTTGAAAGTTGACGGATTTTTCCAGTTTATCACTGCATGAAGAGAACTGGACAATCAAAGAACGACTTCATCTAACAACAAACTCCAGAAGCTCGCTGGTATTCAAGAGGTGAGTAACTCAATCTTAACTCCTTTTACGGGACAACCACCATCCTGCTGTGCAGAGTTAGCGGTACAATGCTAGGACTCCTCCGCTAAGCTAAGTCCGACGTTGGCGCAGAAAACTAAAAATAAATCTAAATTTACGCTTATAAAAGACAAACTGTTTTTTTCAGTGAGACGTTTTATATCCTGCCCAAAACAGTTTACCCCAACAAGCAACTAGTTGTTGAGACGCAGAACTATTTCAGCTAAAACGAGAATAAAACAAGAACAGAATCTTTTTCACAAGTCAAAGGGTACATGGGAGTATATAAATTGACAGTGTATTATTATTGTTACGTCAAAGTTTTGCTCCCTCTCTCACAGTAATGATTGTTTACACAGCCTTATACTTTTTAATATAATTAATAATAACAATATTATAGATGATGGTTTTTATAACTATCATTTTTTAATGATATTATCACTACCCTTTTCCATTTTCAAACCTCTCTCAGCTCTGTTGGTACTGTGGTTATGTTTCTTGTGTATTTATGTATTTATTTATTATTGCTAACATTATTCACTAAATCAAACAAAACGTGTCACAAAGTGTTTTACAGAGGTTGAAGGCAGATGAAAAGGTAGAGAAAAGACTGGAAGTTATCAAACTCAGAAAAAAACAAAAATAGAAAACAGAAAAGTGCACAATTCTGTGTTTAAGGAAAAAAATGTTGGAAATAAGAATAATTATCTTAAAAACAACTATACAAATAGAGCAAACGTAACAATTCCAAAATAATCTAAAATAATCACAAATATGATCAAATTAAATACATACTAAAATTGTAAACTGCTAAATAAGTTGTTTTGTTATTTTAGTTGTTCTTATGCATGTACATAAAGTAAATAACAACGGTGACTAAAAGGCTGGTTTATATTAGGAATTTAAATGATTGTTTACCATTGAACCTCCTAAGATATGTAATCCCGTATGAGCTCATTCAAACAGGTTTTATTTATATTTTTGTTAGATTTTGCTATTTCATTCCATACACTTTGTGATACTATTTGGTCTCTTAACATATGGTATGATAATTTCTTATTGTATTTCACAAACATATGTTAAAATTTCTGAAATTCTGCACAGGACTGAAAGTTGTTTTTTTGCCCAATTTTGTTCATGTCTGTGTCACATGTGCTACTCTTCTACCTTGGCAGATCTCTCTCTCTCTTCTCAGCATCCCTCACAGTCCTTCTGTGGCCATCGAAATCCCAAGCTTAATTAAGCCCACGAGAACAGATGGTCTCCTGGCAGTCTCTGCTGTTTGTCAGCAGTACCTGGCCACAGTAAATTCTGCTAAATGCCTCTGTAGGGGAGGGGTTTAGTAGGCACGATGATAGACTTACCGGACGTTATTAGCTCTGAAGACTTGGTATAAAATGAGGCTATTTAATTTTGGGGAATGACAGTGATTTTGGCACATGAGATAATCAGTCATAAAATATTTTTGATTTATTTTTCTTTGCACAAATTGACCCAACAGAAGCCTCACATCAATGTACCTCAGTCAGACTCTCAAATCCAGATTTACATGTAGTATCCCTCAAAATAGGCCCTAATCTGCAGAAGTCACAACACTGGTCAGTCAAGTAGTGATAATTACAATGTCTGGTGGAAAGCTGGGAACTAGTGTGACGAAGCAAATGGCTGGATGAGGCTACATAAGAGAGAATTACAGGTGATGGAGGTCAGAAAGCACTGTCTGTTGTTACCTTGATCAGTGGACAGATGAGAGCAGATAGGAGTAAAAGTTGGTCTTGAATAGCATCTAGCTGGCAGACAGATACACACAAACCAACCAACCTACCTACCTACCTACCTACCTACCTACCCACCCACCCACCCACCTACCTACCTACCTACCTACCTACCTACCTACCTACCTAACTCACTTAAATCCGACTAAACTTTTCCTATTCTTAACTAACTAACTTAAATCCGACTAAACTTTTGCTATTCTTGTTTATTTAGGAATATCAAAATTATTTCTATTTGCTAACTGCAAAAAACAATTACAGAGAGCATTTTCTTCCTTTCTATGGGAATGGGATCAGGGCTTTGTGACGGCTACTCCAAAACACTGACTTTGTAGTCAAGCCACTTTGTAACTGATTTAATTGTATGTATGTATGTATAATTGTTTGAACAAATCAATGTGGCCCCTTCAGATGTCTAGAAATTCTACTCAATAGTGGACCAGCCTTTGTGGAGGTCCTGATATCATGCCCGATTTCTTTTGATTGTTCCATGATGCCACGCAAAGAAGCAATGTGTTTCAGGTGTTGCCTTAAAATACTTCCAATGATGTGCCTCTGTTGAACTCAAATGTTGTGAATCAAGTAGAACTGTATAATATATGAAATTCTAATTGTTGTTGCATTATTATTGGGCACAATATCTCAATCACTAATGACTACTTGGATGCAACATTTGGAAGAATATTACATTCAAATATCAGGCATCCAGTCAGCATATCAATAGTATATTTGGCCAGTTGGATGGACTGTTGCTGCCGTTAATGCCTACAGCTGATGCATATCTTTAGTGGCAGAGATGCTAAAGATCTTGGCGTGTGGAGGGGACATTGTGTTATGGGGAAGAAAGAAAGGTGTCAGGAAATGTGTAAATATTAATCAATTTTGTGATCGTATTTTCAGCAATCGTTTTTACATTATCATATTTTCCTGATACCCTGCAGCCCTATAATTAAGCTATCTGAAGCCTACAAAGCTATGAACTCGTCTTACCTTACCCAAATTATTTAAAGCACACCAATAGGATCGTTTTTGCTCAAGCTCATCTCGTACCTGTATTTTTCAAAGGCTGATTGTGGTTCGTATTTGTACATTTTAAGACATCAACATTGAAGCCTCTTTAAGCCCAGTCGATATCCTCCCAACCACTTTTGTTTCTGAAAGTTTTCATCTGATCTACCCCTACATAGACTCTGTCTAGCTCTGCCGTCTCCCTTTTTAAACATGCTATCATCAAACCTTTATTAAAAGAAAAAAAAAAAAACAGCTCGGTCTCCCCTTAGCCAAATAAAAAAATCGTAGAAAAATGTGTTGCTGACCAACTGATTTCTTCTCTGGATCAACACAAAACATTTGATAAATACCAAATCTGGTTTTCAGAAAATGCCTTCAACAGAATTTGCTATGCTTAAGGTATCCAGTGACATCATGAGATGCTGCTGGACTAAATATAGAAAGTTGCAGCAGCCTTTTATAAATAAATCTTAGTTACTTACTTAGTAATGAATTCCAGTTTCAGTCTGAATGTGTTGTGTAAACTGTGAACAAGAAAAAAAAAAAACACTTTCTCATTAGTTGTGCATTATGTAGTGTTTAAAGCAATATTTTTTCTGTGTTTGTATCCCAAGATAAAACAGGAACAAAGGACAACATCCCACAATGAGGTCTTGTGAGTCTTAAGTTCAGCAGTAGTTCCTCATAAAGCTCCAGCAGACCTCAGGAAACTCTGGGGTGGTTTGAACTGCACCCTGGTGCAACAGGGATGATTACATCCCGTACAAATGGTTATGTGCAAGAGGCCTCAGCTTCGGCCGTGAGCCACAGGGAGAGGGCTGTGGACTGTCCGGGGCAGGAAGGTAGCCTCATCAAATCCCCACACTCCAGCTCCCACATGGAGAGGATCCAACATTATCAGGAGGAGCTGAGGAAGCGAAGGGAGGAGGACAGCAAGGGGAAGCATGACATTGATCCAAACGCTTCGCTGAGGCTCAAGAAGCTGTCACAGAATCCAAAGATCGGCATTGACAATCCCACCTTCGAGGGGAAGGAAAAGGCTACCAAAGAAGTGACCTGCCTCGATCCTGTGGTTGGTGAGTACCGTAAGTTAGAGCAACAGTGATTGTTGAAATGTTTTCAAGAGGGTTGTAAAGGTTAAATGGAGGAAGGAAGGCTTGAAAGGAAAAAAGGTATGCAGGTCAGGGAAGAATGGAGGGTCATGATGCTTTACAAAAAATCTGTGAAAACAAAAGGAGTCAAAACAATAACTAGTGAAAGAGCAGAGCGGAGGAGGGGGTCTGTGTTTTATTGGCTATCTGACATTCCCACTCTTTTTTTTAACTTCATTGTTCCAGGACAATAATGGATCCAGGAGTCAGATATTTAGAAATAATCTTTTAAGTTTAGAATCACCAATATTGTTTTTCATGAATGTCTTTTTATGGTTTAATAGGCTGATGAATTGATGAGAAGCATCTTAGATTATCACTAAATAATCAAATTTTTTAACAATAAATACAAAAATTTTAAATATTCTGGTATACTTATTTTAGTTTAATTTAAAGACTTACTGGAAGAATATTTAAAATATATTGAACTGTGTAAAACCTTTTTATCTTTCTCAACTGAAAATACTGCAGTAACCATCTAGTTTTCTATAAAACCTTACTTATAACAAATATTTTCTTTGGAGATGCACAAATCAGACTTTTCCTGTCTTTTCCTGATTAATGTTTTTTTTTTCTGATCTACTGATCACAATTTTGAAAATTGTCAGTTTTTCAGTCCTAAGGACTGTAACACAAAAGTAAAGAATGTGGTGGAGGTTCTTTCATAGAGGTTGTACTTTTAAATTCAGCAGAAACTGAAGGAATTACATGATTTACTCCCATTTACCCCACTATCTGTGTTTATTTATGGCCTTAACTTTTATTAAATTCGAAAAAGTATGTGCTTGTATTTGATGCCTTTATAGACTGAAAATAGGGGGAGTTTTTATTTGTGATACAGTTAATACTATTGACCAAGAAATGTGATCTTTTTGGATTTGACCTGCTCATTTGATTGCTCAGACTATTAGGTGAGAACTGGCTAATTCCTACCTCTAGCTGACTGATAGGTGCATCTGTAGTTTTAATTTGCTTTGACTCTTAAACTAAACTGAAGTAAACTTGCCTTGTCCCTACAGTTAAATTTAAAGTTGTTGTTGAAGTTAATTTAGGTGTGCAAATGTATTTTAACTATGTTGAATTTCTATCAACTTTATCATAAAATATGTAGGAAACATGACACCTTATCTATGAACAGAGAGCACTATTTGATTTCAAATGTTTGCTCTATTCAGCTCAATTAATTTTTTATATTTAAATGATTAACATTACACTTTTAAAATATGTATCTCCCTACTATGGATGTTCAGTTTTATAGACATCTTTAGAGATGCTTTCTTATTTCTGATTTTTGTTATTATGTGCCTTTTTCTCCAAACATTATCTGGTTTCTTTCTCTGTGCCTGTTTGTCAGAACTGGAGGAACTACTGCAAGTTCTGAAGTGGGTCCAGCACAGCTTGAATGATTCTCAGAGCCAGCAGGATGTGGAGATGATAATGCAACTCCTTGCCAAGGAGGAATTCAGGAATGCCTACACAATCTACAGCGTTCTGTCCCAGCAGATGAGCAGAGTCACTCCAACCTCACCTCTTACAGTACAAGCTCAGGATCTCTGCCAGGAGGTATTCCACAATTCATGTTGCAGATTTGTTTAGCGTTTACAGTTCCATGAGATTAACTGGGTCCAAAATATAGAATCACAATATGTTACATTTTAACCATGTCAGTTCTGTGGATTATAAAAGGTTCTGGATCTCAACTGATGAAACAGTTTTGCATCTTCTCTGGGACCTGTCAGTTTGACTTAACTTCTGAAGCTTTTTTTGTGAGTGTATCAAGTGGCAAAATAGTGATGCAAAAGAAGGAAAATAGGAAGAGAACTGGAGCCACATGGCAAGAATGTAGATATGTTTCACTGTGATTGCTGTCAAAAAGTTGCTGTTTTGTTTTCATATTACATCATTAGCACAGAAAATGACAGAAAGTAACTTTATATCAGGAAATCTTTCTTACCTGATTTCTTCATTGCTTAAGCCGCTTCCAGACTGTCTTTACTGAAGCAAAGAATATTTAATTGACTTGACTTGAGAAGTGAGCCATGCTGTAAGTGAAATGTTCAAAAAATAACCACAGGACAGTTACTGTTGAAAAACAGGAATTATGATATGAGTTGTTCGGAGTAATGCAGCAAATCCATGATATGTTGCAACTACCTATAACAGACAGGACATTACAAAATGATAACTTTTGATTTATGTGCGCATCCATCCATCCTTTCTTTCAGTCTCTGTTTTTCCCCCTGTATTTAAGGTCAAACTTCTGTGGAAAAAATCAACATTAATATCAAACTGAAATTTTATTTATATTTTAAAAATAGGCAAAAAAAAATCACTAACTAATCTGGAGGAAAATTGTGGCATTTTGACATGAAAAATTTGAATGACCAGTGGTAATGTGGAATAGCACAGTCACCTTGGTGCAATTTATTTGTAGCTTACAGCCTGACTTGTAATAGTTTTGACCAAACAGTCTGTTAGCCACAACATGCAGCAAAGATATAGGACTGTCAGTTCTGTCATCACAAGACTGATTTCAAGATAAACAAGCTGACTGTGGTAGTTTACACATGCTTTATACCTGCACACACATGCAGAGAGTAAGTATGAACTCACACATCAGACCCAGAGTGTTTCAGCTGCAGTGAAACTAAACTAACTGCCAGCGCTCTGTGATACTCACACCGACCATTATGTAAACTAATCTCCCAGAAACCCTCTGTGCTGGCTGAGCAGTGGAGCACACCGCAGGACGAGGGCCAGGATCTGCGCAGCCAGAAAAAGAAACTCCAGCAGCTTACAGCAGCCTGGGCTGAGGTGCAGCTCTGCTGCTGGGGGAGGGGGAAGTGCGTCACCTTGTTAGTGAGAGCTTTGATTAGTGTAATGGATGAACTAAGCTCTGAACAAGAGATGAAGAGGCCGAAGGGCAGAGTAAGAAAAGAACAATTTGCCTGACAACATAACAACCACATGATCTAAAATAGAAACACACAGCACAGTGGTCAGATAAAAAAACCCCAAAAAAACATCCTGAATACACTGGACTGGCTCTAAAAGCCAAAAATGTTAAACAATACTATTCGGAAGGGACTGTTGCTACTTTGGGCATTGTAACATTAACATTCGCAGCATTCATACATGAACAGACACATAAACAACAAGAATTGACATATATCTTTTTTTTTTTTTTTTTTTCTTTTATTCAAGAGAAAGATCCAGCTCTGGTGCAGCTAGAATATGGAAATCCTACTGTGAACTACTAGAGGGTAGCCAAGTGAATAATCTGTGACTGCACATGTTCGTACAAAACAGTGAGACACACCTGTTTCCCAGAAATGTCACTGGCCCATGACTAAAATTGGCCTGTAGTGGATTTTTTTTTTTTTTTTTTTTTTTTTTTTTTTATTTATTTATTTATTTTTTTTCAAATTTTGAAAATTGTAGATATTACTGATAGAGTGAAGAATGTTAAGCAGGACCAACCGAATGAAACAAGTGATGTGAGATCAATAGGTGGTGAAAAAAAGAATATTTAGATGGGGGTGACGCGATCATCGTTGTCTACAAACTATGTTTTCTCATTCTGCTTTCAGAGCTCAATGTATGTAATATTTTTACATTTCATGCCACCTTAGGCTTAAATCTGAAAAAGAACAGCTAAAAATGTTTAGAAATTAATTTTAACATTTTTTGGTAAGACCTAAATAATACATAGGAGTAGTTTAAAATAATCGTTTGTTATTTGTTGTTTATAGGTCTTAATGGAATATTTATCTCACTGCAGCGTGTCTTTGTTCAGGTTCAGAGGATCCTCCAGACAAGCCAACAAAAAGAGGGTTTGGAGCTCAACGCGTTGCTCACCAATCCCCATCTCCAGGTCAGAGATCAGTGACCCTTTCTCAACATATAATATGATTATAAGGCAACACAAGTGTGTCTCGCTAGTCTGCAGAGCCTCACAGGCCAGCTCATTTATTTAGTTAATGTTTCAGTAATTAGACTGCTGGAAATATAATTAATGTTATACACGACTGTCTCCAAAAGGGTAATTGTTTCTCCTGCACCTTCCACTGGGAAGGCAGAGGTCAGGGTTTAGCAAATTAACATCTTGAGGCCTGAAAGGCAGCTGTTAAGCTTTAAATGTCCTCTCCCTTCTTGTGTTCTTGACAAGGACAGCGATGAGGTAATATTATTTATCATCATTTGGATGGAATTCATTCATTTGCTCCAGAACATTTAAGCATAAGGAATATTTTTTTGCATATTTATTGCTTTAAAAAATATTATTTATTGGCTGTTTTGATGTATTTTTGTCATTCTTTCCTTATTTTGCCTGAGAGTGGATTGTAGTTGGTTTTAGATAAGGCAGGTTCTGTAAAGTGTTATGTTAATCATTTTTTCCTGAAACTAAACAGAAATGCAAGGGGTTTTTTTTATCTTTGCAAGACTGTCCATCAGCCTGATGTAGTTTTTCAAGAAAGGGATGGTTTTTTTTAATAATAAAAGAACTTGCAAGTTATTCTTTGTTAAAAATTATGTTGTGTTTTAGTTAAACTAGGCCTACTTTCATCATTAGGACATATTATACCCCCTTGAAAATCTAGCTTTTTGAACCAAAAGAATAAACTCAGGGGTGTTAAAGGAATGGTTAATTTATAACCCAGAAAGCATTTGAATACTAAAAAAAAACCAAACTACCGGATCATTCTTGCACATGCATAGGTTCCACATTGAGTAACCATGACAGATTTTCCTAACTCCCTATCTTTAGTTGTGAGAAGCATCTAGGTGTTGTGAAGTTTGCGTTGTTAAAAACTATCTGCATAAGGACTGGATTTATCTCTTTATTATCTACTTGTAAGGACGTGCCTGAAGTTGAATTTTAAAAGCTTTAACGTGGCCGTTGCCTGTTTAGTAAAGAACCCACAGTGAAACGTTTTGTTTTGCTGTTTGCAAAACAGGACAGAAATAAGTTGCTATTCTGGATTCAACTTCCTCCTTTTGTGAGATTAAACTTTTGGCATTGCAAGCAGAGTTGCTACACATTTTTTCTATTCACAGTACAGATCTTTCCAGACTTTAATTGTCAAATTGTCCCTTTTAATTTGGTTAATTTCTTTGTACTATGTGACGTTTCGAATCTGTGGATTCGGAGCAATAAAAGTTTCAAAACTGTACACAAAACTTGAGCCACAGCCACTCATTCTCGATAGAAAACTGAATCTTCTGTGAGTTCTCAGTCAATAACTAAAATACCAAAATGTAATACATAGATATTATTTTATGAAGTTACATTATGTAGAGATCACCTGTTATCTTCTGATATTGAGCTCATTTTGTAATAATAGTTTCAGTATCCTAATATCTTGACATAACCAGATCTCAGCCTTGTTTTGTCGTGATAACAATATCAAAACATATCATATCCTTATTTCAAGCTGACCTGAGCTTGAGATTGTTTGCTGTGATGACACTTTTCTTGTCTCATTACATCAAGATAATAAAATCTGAAGCTTTTTATGTTGTGATAGCAGTTTGATCACCTCATTATCACATGATGGCGTGAACTTAAACTTGTTGATTGTATTTATCATTTCAGTATGTTGTGAACTAGACAGTGAGAGTTTTATGAATTTGTGGAACTATTTGCCTTTATTTGCTGGAATCAGACAAGAAATGGGCAGAGAGAGAACCCTATTATTCAACCCTATTAACCGATTGTCTCAAAATTATATCTCAAGCTCATTTTGTCGTAACAACGTTATTGTCCTATTGCAGTCTTACAAATATTACAACCTTGATTTGTTTTGTTGGTTTCATTATATCATTATTTGAAAATTACATGAGTTTGATCATATATCTCAATATAATAAAATCCTAGGCTTGTTTTTGTCATGGTAGCAATTTCTTTTTTATTTTGTTGGTTTGATAATGAGATTTTCCATCATCCAATTATCAGGCTAATAAGAGTATTCCATTGGGTCACTGTGAGGATAAAGGACAATAAAACTGGGTGTAACTCAAGAACTACTTGTTTTGGATTATAATAACCTTGTGACCTCGATTTTTTTTTTTAAGGTGTTCTAGAAAATGCAACATTGTGAAGAATCAGGAAATGTTTTTCTGTGCACAATTTTACTCTTTCCATACTTATCCAGGCTTTAAAAAATCCTAAAAGCAAATGTGTTTGAGGAGTTATTACTTTATAAAAAGTTGATTGCACCTAAAAGAATTAGACTGATGCTTGAATTGTATTGTTTTAGAGTCTATCTTTGGCTTTGCTAGTTCCTATGTTGGAGAAATGAAGTAACATTTTCAAACAGCCATCATCCATTAGACAGCTAGGTGAGACAAGTCCTCAGGTGTAATCTTATGGCTCAGGGTCCAGGCAGTGAAGCACCAGAGGACAGATATTTGACCTATGTGACCGTGTGAACTGCCAACTTCCCACCGTCCCATAAACCTCTCTACTGAGTCAGAACCACATAGCCAGCAGGGTGTTCTGATGAGGTGCGAAACCCCCTCATGGTGTTGAAATTATAACACATTATGTCAGTTTCTTCAGGAAGCAGAAAATCACATGAGCTATCCTGTTGTAACCGGTTTACAACATCACATCTAAACTAATTTAGGCATGTGGGGAAGGATGAAGGTCCTTGTTGGACCGTTTCTCTCCTTTGGTTTCTCAATCTGGAACACCTTGTTTGGAAAGATACAAAATCACCGGTGTTCATTGACGTGTGGTGTTGCCTTCTGACTCCTAAATGCTGAGGAAGATTAAGACAGATTGTGCGTATACCTAAATATAGCTTGCGTCTGCTCTTTCTGTGTCCCTCTGCTACAAGACAAAGAAACTACATAATTTGGTGTGATGTGTATTAATTGTGGTGCATAAAAAATGTTTCACAGTAAATGAACTAAAGGGGCAATCTCTGAGCTTATCTCAGCTTGGACAGAGCTGGTTAAAAAAGACACAAAGGATGGCAAGGGTTGTGGCTGAGGCTGCCTTTGTAGGGGAAATTGAAGCACTCCTTTAAACTTCGAACAGCTTGTGTGATCACTACTTTTAAGACTACCTCCTGTCTATTTTTGTATTTCTAAGTGATTGTCCATGTGTTTTAAGGGGAACCTTATGTTGTCTGTCTGTGTGTTCATATGGCAGGCACTGATGCAGGCTCATGACAGCGTCGCGGTGCAGGAAATCGCAGAGGAAAGTGTGACCCAGTATCTCGGAGAGACAGTTAAATTAGTGCGGCTACAGAAGGCCAGAGACACTCCTCTGGTGAGACATGATGTGTTGGAGTTCCTGCTACTGTCTCGAAGTGTCATTATTATGCATTTTCAATTCTGTCTTAGCATCTCCAAGCCTGCCTGCTTTTGCTTTTTTATCTCCTAATTGCCCTGCACTGTATCTGTCAACCGTTTACTGTATATGACACGTTTTTTCTCTTAAGACTAGAGTAATTGTTTAGTATCCTCTAACAGCACTTTTGTAACCCCTGCCCCTCCCCTCCTGGATGTGTTGCTATCAGGGTGCAACAGTGCGTAATGACATGGACAATGTGGTGGTGAGTCGTGTAGTGAAAGGCGGAGCAGCAGAACGGAGCGGACTCCTCAGTGAGGGAGATGAGATCCTGGAAATCAACGGCATCCCTATTCGTGGAAAACACATAAACGAAGTGCATGACTTACTGGTAAACGTTATTGTCAGATTGATGTCAAATAACAAGCACTTTTCACCTACTGTATTCCATAGTACCATTAAAAGTACTAACACATTACAATGCAATTTTTTTTAACCCACCTAAAAACATACAACCACTAATCTTAATGATTTTTATTAGGACTTACATGATAGGCCAAAACAAAGCTGTGCACAGTTGTAGGGTGGGAAGAAAATGTAACATGGTTTTCAAAGTTTCTTATATATAAAAAAGGGAAAGTGTGACATACATTTGTAATCAGCCCCTGTGAGTAAATACTTTCTAAGACCACATTCCACTGCAATTACAGCTGCAAGTCTTTTGGGTTATGTCTGTACCAACTTTGCACATCTAGAGGTTGTAATTTTAGCCAATTCTTCTTTGCCATGTAGCTTAAGCTCACGTAGACTGGATGTAGAGCATCTGTGAACAGCAAATTTCAAGTCTTACCATCCTATCGCGGTTCTGGCTACATTTTTAGGGTTGCTGTCCTGCTGGAAGGTAAGCAAAGATTTGCAGCCTCTAACAGATGTTTTTTTAAGTAACCTCAGCTCCAACCGGCTCCACTGTTCCAGCTGAAGAGAAGCATCCTCACAGCATGAAGGTGTGGGGATGGTGTGTTCAGGATGATGAGCAGTGTTGGTGTTTTTCCACATCGTGGTTTGCATGTAGGCCAAAAGGCTCAATTATTGTCCCATCTGACCACAGCACCTTCTTCCATACTGTGTTCCCCACAATGATGGACTATTTACTAATTAGATAACTTCTGAATGCAGCTGGTAGCACTGGATTTTATTTCTGGGTATCAGATAAAAAAAGGGGTGAATACAAATGCACACCACACTTTTTTTTAGATTTTTATTTGTAAAAGGTTTATTCGTTATTGTCCTCCCACCTCACAGTTATTTTCTACTTTGTGTTGGTCTATCACATCAAGTCCCAATAAAATACTCTGAAATTTGTACTTAACATGACAAATGTGAAAAGTTCTAGTGGTGTGAAAGGTTTGCGCTATGCAATAATTTTCATTCTTTCAACAGCAAGAAATGCAGGGAACTCTGACCTTCCTCCTCATTCCGAGCTCACATCATAAACCTGCTCCCCACAGACAAACTGTGGTAAGTTCATTAAGGTGTGAGAGTGTGTGTGAGAACTCTTGTTGGCATGCAAACAAACAGCAAACCTGTTGTTATAAACCCTCTCCTCAGATGCATGTGCGAGCTTACTTTGACTACGATCCCTCTGATGACCCCTTCGTGCCGTGTCGGGAGCTGGGTCTGTCCTTCCAGAAAGGAGATATACTCCATGTCATTAGCCAGGATGACCCCAACTGGTGGCAGGCCTACAGGGATGGAGACGAGGACAACCAGCCTCTGGCTGGCCTCATTCCTGGTAATCTCTCAGTGGTGTTCTTTATTAAAAAAAACCAGGTTGTTTTTTTGTTGTTGTTGACGAGTTTCTATTCATTATTTAGCATTTCAGTAACATGTTTAAATTCTAGGTATAGAAAGACACATATGTCAAAGAGTACTTGTAATCTGAGTCTGACTACATGCACTGTCCAGTTTAGTACTGTCTCAAACACAAAATGACCAAACTATTGTAATTACAATCCAAAAGTGTAGTCTTGTTCACAGTGTGATGGAGGTTCAAAGATGGCTGTTGTAGTTATTTTGTCACTAAAATTAGCCTTGGACAAAATTCTCAAAGTGCTTGAAAATCATGACGACCATCTGGCAGTGTGACTGCTGCTTTGACCTTGGTCCTCCAGCCAACTGATGAAACGGCTGTATGCAATTATGACAAGTTAATTTTACGCTAGTGTTAAGGTAAAAAGACAAAAATCATCACATCAGACTCTCGCGTAGTAAGACAAGGGATCAGCAACAGCTCTTTTGAATGCTAATGAGCTATACGTTTCTGCATATTTCTATATTTATCCTCAGGCTGGTATAAATATCCCAATAAGGTACACAGGAAAAAACAGAGGTCAGTCAGGATAGTGTATTTAGCAGAGAGAAATACATGAAACATGATTAGCTTTATTAGATCAGTGTCGCACAGGTGGCTTGCTGCGAACTTAATAGGATAGTGGAAATCTCACTGTCTGTAGGCGTGTAAAGACAAGATGTTAACTTCAGTCACCATTAGCAACATAGGATGATGTGTGTTAAGTAAAAAAGCTGGACTTTGGTTTCTTGTTAGGGAACCAGGTCTCTCTTGGTTAGAATGTCACTGTTTGTAAAGTACTGGTAAAAATTAGTGATGACGGTCACTAGAGTAAACTTGCTTATTAAAGGTTGTATTTAAGTAGGCCATTTCCTCATTACCACAACTTATTACTTTGAAAAACATATATATAATATCTACTAATGAATGCTAATAGCTCAGTACTTGAGCAGCATAGGACAGATTAATTTAATCCATTAATGTCCCGATTATTCACTGCACCTCTTGTGACTTGAAATTAAGTCACAAATGAGTTTGAAGAGACAAATGACTAACCAAGCTCTACTTTCCTGGCAAGATTTGTCAACCATCTGTTACATCCAGCAGATTAAAACAAACACCTAGGAATTAATTGTAATTGCACTCTGACCTCGAGACTGTTGGAGGTCAAAGTAAACAAAGTTAAGTGCTAAAATGGAAAGTTAACTGCCTTTGTGTGTGGGGTTTTTTTTTTGTTTGTTTTTTTTTTTTTTTTTTTTTTTTTTTTTATTATTTGGATGTGTAAGAGGAAGTAAAAATCAGAGGCTTCCAAACAACTTCGAATGTCACTTCACTTTCAGTGCAGTGTTTTCCAAAAGTATTTATACCTCTTCAGTTTTTCACATTTTCTCACATTACAGCCACAAACTTAAATTGATTTTATTGGGACTTTATATGATAGATCAGAAGAAATTTTGTGCATAATTGTGAAGTGAAAGAGAAAGATACGTGGTTTAGAATCTAAAACATGGCACTGTATATCCCCCACTTTATTCTGATACACCTAATATATCATCCAGTGGCACCAATTGTCATCAGAGTTCAGCTAATTAACAAATAGAGTCTGTGTGTGTTTTAATGTCAGTATAAATTCAGCTGCTCTGTGAAAGTCTCAGAAGCTTGTTAGAAAACATTAATAAACAAGCTGCACCATGAAGACCAAGGAACACAGCAGACAAAAAGAGACAGCACGGATAAAGTGGTGGAGTAGTTCAAAACAAGGCTGGGTTATAAAACAATATCCCAAACTTTGAAGATCTCATAGAGCACAGTTTAATCCAGCATCCAAAAATGAAAAGATTACACTCATGAAAACTTACCAAGACAAAATTATCCATGCCAACAGACTGGGCCAGGAAAGGATTAATCAGAGAAGGAGCCAATAAGATCATGGTAAAACTCCTGAAATCTGGCTTTTATAGAAGAGAAGCAAGAAAAAAATCCACAAAAAGTCCCTGTTGTAGTTTACCTTAAGCCACTTAAGAGAAGTAGGTGTTCTGTTCAGCTGAAAACACTGTAGCTATTGGAAAACATGGTGGTGGCAGCATCATGATGTGGAGTTGTTTTGTTTTTTTTTTCCCAGTAGAAACATGGAAGCTGGCCCCAGTTGATAGGAAGATGGGTAGAAATAAAACTGGGCAGTCCTGTGAGAAACTGTTAGAGCTTGACAACTCGTCAAGCTCAAAAAGCTTGAGACTGGGCACCGGTTCACAAACAATAACCCTAAATGGGTTGGAATGGACCAGTCAAAGTCCAGACCTAAATCCAACTGAGAATCTTTTTTCAGGACTTGATTGATGCTCACTTATAATGTGTGTCCCGTCCCATCTGACTGAGCTTTAAGTATTTTGCAAAATCTTCATTCTCCAAACTGTTGAAGCTGGTAGAGACATATTTTTAATTATTGGTCAAAAAGATGGAAAACATGAATTCTTTTCCTTCCATGTCACCATTATGCTCTATTCTGTGTTGGTTTATTAAATAAAATGAAAAAAAAAAAAGCTTTGAAGTGTGTGGCTTTTGAAATAATGTGGAAAAATTCAAGATGTACAAATACTTTTCCAAATTCATTGCACATTGGTTGGATATTTCATTTCTGTGGATTTCTTTCCTGTCTTACTTCAGGTAAAAGTTTCCAGCAACAGAGAGAGAGCCTAAAGAAAACTACACCAGACAGGAGTCGAGAGCAGCAAGGTAAGAACTGCAAACGTAAACATTTTAAGCGATCTCACAATGTGAAATGAAAATGTATATTTTGATCCCTGTTTAGGAAAGATTTGGTGTTCAAAGAAAAGTAAGAAACTGAGAAAAAAGAACACATCAACGTTGAACAGAAACACTGGTAAGACTTCTTTTATTTTATTTATTGGTTTGAGGTGTGAGCTTGTTTTGGGCCGAGCTCTATTTGCACACTGAGCTCACTACCAGTCGTCATTAAGCACGTATAAAAGAGTTTCAGCACTGGCCAGCAGCCAAACATCCACCACTGGTAGCACACCTAAGCTGAAGTTGACACACCTCGTCTTTCTTACAGCAGCTTGTCCAGACTTGTCGTGTCACAAGTCAGCTTAGACCTCACAGACCGGATCAACGGGAGCTTAAATGGCTTCGAGGGACGTGCAGTTTTAGGGTTCACACATACAGTAGAGACACCTTTACAACATACAAACACTGAGGGGTCAGAGGTTAAGAGCACAAAGTGCAGACTGGGTCAGTGTCGCTTCTGTAAGCCTCCCTGAATTGTCTCCTCAGACTACGATGACATCCTGACCTACGAGGAAATGTCCCTCTACCACCAGCCCGCTAATCGTAAACGCCCCGTAGCTCTGGTTGGTCCGGCGAACAGCGGCCACGACGAGTTGCGGCGGAGACTTTTATCCATAGAGCCGGACAAGTTTGCCGTTGCTGTTCCGCGTAAGTCCACACTCAGTCAAAGCAAGAGGATATTAAACCTTCTAACAGTTTTCTCTTATTTCAGAGGATAAACAAAACACACAAACAAGAAAAAAAGCCAAAACAATAAAGAATTTCTATAGTAGCTTATTCTGTTCTTACATAGAAAGTCTGGAAAAGTCTGGAATATATGGAATTCAGTATTTTCCAGGTCTGGATAAGTATGGAAAAAGAAAATAAGACTTTATTACCTATACTGTTGTCAGGTTGTTGTTTTGTCTTATCCTCCTTGCATCTTTCCTTCCTTCCTTGTGTCCATCCTTTCTTTTCTTCCTTTCTTCCTTCCTTGTGTCCTACCTTTTTTGTGTCCTTCCTTTGTTTCCCTATTGTGTCCTTAATTCCTGCCCTGTGTTCTATCTTTACTTGTCTCCTTCCTTCATTCCATCTTTCTTTCCCTCCCCCTTTCCTTCCTCTGTTCCATTCTTTCATTGTGTCCTTCCATCCTTCTTTTCATCCTTCCTTCCTCAAATTATGCTTCTTCTTTTCTTACTTACTTGGCACCTTCCTTCCCCTTCCTTCATTTCCTTTCTTTCCTAGTATCCTTTCCTTCCTTCCTTCTCCCCCATTTCTTTCCTTTGATCTGTTCTTATGTCCTCATTTCCTTCCTTTCTCTGCCTCCTTTTCTCCTTTTTTGTCCTTCTTTCCTTCTCTACATCCTTCTTTCTTCCTTTTTTCTCTTGTGTCCTATGTCTCTTTCATCCTTGTGTCCTTCTTTCCTTCCAGTGGTTTGTTTTTCCATGTTTCATACTTAAAGTTTTCCGGTATTACTGACTATAAATTGCATTTAGCACTTTACGACTCAGAACTGAAAAGTTGAGCCTGGAAAAGTCTCAAACCGGTTCTAATTTTAATAGATCTCTCACTTTTTAACACTTAGACACAACCAGAAACCAAAGGATACATGAGCGAAATGGACGTGAGTACCATTTTGTCAGTCGCTCGTCCTTTGAGGCAGACTTGGCTGCAGGAAAGTTCATTGAATCGGGGGAGTATGAGAAAAACCTGTACGGTACCAGCACAGACTCTGTCCAACACGTCGTCAACTCCGGACGCATCTGTTTGCTCTGCCTTCACACAAGGGTGAATATTTGTTTCTGTTGCAGATATCACTGTTGTCTAATCATTATAATAGCTTCATGAATTTCAAATTTACAACAACGATGTCAAAATTTGTGTATTTTAGTAAGATTTTACTTAATTTAATATTACTCTTTCCCTTTTTCTTTTTGTTTGGATGTGCCTCAATTTTCCCTCCCAGTCCCTGCGAGTACTAAGATTCTCCAACCTCAAGCCATATGTCGTCTTCATTGCTCCCCCTTCTCAAGAACGACTGCGCACTCTGCTGGCCACAGAGGGGAAAACGCTAAAGGTAAGCTGACTTCACAGAAAAAAGTTCATGTCAGAGGCCTTCTGCCTGGCTTCCCTGGAGTACATTACACATGGCAGCCACACTTTTAACACTCATGCCAGTTGTTTTAAGTGTCAGCTCTGATCTCTTCCCCCAGCTGGAAGAGCTGAAGGAGGTCACTGAAAAAGCCCGCGAGATGGAGCTAAATTACAGCCACTTCTTCGACGCAACCATCGTTAACTTTGATCCGGACCAGGCGTTCCAGGAGCTGCGAAGATTAATAGATAAACTGGACAC
The DNA here is from genome assembly GCA_014839685.1 of Anableps anableps. Taxonomy (NCBI): domain Eukaryota; kingdom Metazoa; phylum Chordata; class Actinopteri; order Cyprinodontiformes; family Anablepidae; genus Anableps; species Anableps anableps. The sequence goes on along the minus strand of CM026086.1, from coordinate 21,559,086 downwards.
TGAGCCGCAGTGGGTGCCAACATCTTGGCTCTGCTAGAGGTTGTTGTGTCCCGTCCCGACACCAAGAGTCTCAGGGAATGAGAAGGTGAAAGAAAAGAAAAGATGGACAGTATTACAGTGGCACTGAATTTTCACTTGCACATTTTTCCTTTTTTGGAGCTTCATTGTTACAGTATGCTGCAGAGATGGACACTATTGTATTTGATGTTTGTCTTTTGTAGATTATTTTCTTCTATTTTTGTGATGAATCTTTGGTCGTAGTTTTATGCAAAAAAAATCTTTTGTTTTCCAGATTTCTATCCTATTGCTTATAGTTATTTATAATTGTAAATATATATTTTTTAGACAGAGAGGTGAAATATTTTCTTGTTACAGCTGGGTGTGCCACATCGGAAATGGCACATTTGACAAGTTTTTAAAAGGTTTTCTGGTGAAACAGCAAGCCAAAACATCATCAGGCAAAGAACTGAGTAGAAGTAGATTTCATGGATTTAGTGTAAAGTCTTCCACCTGCTGCAGATGTCTCAGTATCAGTATTGTGTCTCACATGCCTTGCAAGAGTACTTATACTTCTTGAGCTTTTTACCATTTTGTCACGTTTGACATTAAATGTCAAATAATTTCTCTGGATTTCATGTGACAGTTAAAAACGCTCATTAGAAAATAACTATGAAGCAAAGGGAAACGGATTATTTTCACAATTTTTTAGGCATAAAAATTGGTTTTAAGTGTATTGCAGTTATATCTGCACATCTAGAGACTCTATAGACTATTCTCATTAGCCCAAAAAAAAATTCAGCTCGATTGGAGATTCTCTTTGAACATTAATTTTAAAGTCTTGCCATAGATTTGCAATTGTATTTAGCTCTGTACGCTTTAATATACGCTGATGTAAAGCATTCTGTTGTAGCTTTGACTGCATGCTTCGAGTTTTTGTCCTCTTGGAAGCTGAACCTGCTCTCCAGTCTCAAGTCTTTGGCAGGTTTTCCTCCACTTGTATTTAGCTCCATCTATCTTCCCATAAACTCTGACTGGCTTCCCTGGTCCTTCTAAAGAAAATCACCCCCACACCATGAAGCTGTCAACATCATGTTGTACCATGGGGATGGTGTGTGGTGTTAGTTTTCCACCACGTGCAGCATTTTACCTATAGCCGTCCAGAGCACCTTCCTTTAGGTATTCGCTGTCCCCTACATGTCTTTTGGCAAACTTAAAACAGGACTTCCTATTATGTTACATAAAATCTCAATGAAATACATTGTTTGTTGTAACATCACAAAATATAAAGTTTAGGTGGTATGAATGCCTTTGCTTGGCACTGTGTACTTCAGTAACACCCAATTTCAGGCTGGTTGTTAAATTATTTGTAATGCTGTGTATCATGATTGGTGTTTCAATCATGACTTATTATTGAATCTTAAGAAATTTTAAGAAATTGAGTAATTCTTAAGCACAACTTTTCAAAAGTGTTAATAAATTAAGATTTGAAAAGGTGATTTGTTATATTTTATCCTACTAAGAGATTTCTTTATTTATTTTTTTGTTTTGTTCATGTTAACGTAGGGCAACGTTTGACTGTTTGGAACATCTTTAATTATATGAAGTGCCTGGCTTTGTTGACTCACACACACGTTTTACAGTGTTGCATTACAGAGAATCCGTGTGATGGTAAACACCCTGCTGTGAGGTTAACCCCAAGATAGAGTCAGGAGCTTAACAGGTTTCCACAACAGACTCTTAACACTCTGAAATCTTCAACCACCTCAAGATTTACAGCATGCGATGGCTCAAAACATTGGGAGCAAACTAAAATATCTACAGCTGATCCAGCCACATGAAATGCATCATGTAAACATACTTAATGATATTTGCTTCGGTTGTTAGACTCTCTGGTGGATAAGGATTTTTTGGGGGGGCAAGACTCGGATTCCTGTACAGTGACACACTTAGAAACTTCTCACATTTTCCATCACAGAAACAGCAGAACAAATAATCACAGACATGAACACAGAAAATACTTTCATCACTTGTATAAGAAGACATAAACTTGGCCAGAGAGGCACAGAATAAATAACATGATGAGTGTCGAACTGCAGAGGGCTTCACTCAAACAGCAGGTCCTCGTCTGTCTCCTCCGTCAGCATGTTGGCGGGCTCGGCGATGGGTCCGAGGGCAGCCAGCCGGGCGGCGATCTCCAGCTCTGTCTTTTCCCTGAGCTGCTTCTTCTTCTCTTGGATTTTCTTCAGCCTGTCGGGTGAGAAAAATCAGGTACAGGTAGGTCGTAAGCTGGGACAAATCTTTTAGAAAAGGGAAACGCCTCTCAAAACTTGAATGTAAATTAATGTCTATGTGATAAACTAACAAAGTAGTGCATAGCTGTGCACTGAAAGAAGAGGATACATGGTTTTCCAAATTAAAAAAAAAGTTTGGTGAGTTAATGTATTCAGTGCACTTTAATCTGATACCCTACATGTACATTACACGTGTGTGTAATAAATTCTGTTAAGAGCTCAGAGGTTTGTCAGAGAACAGAGTCCTGTTTAAAGCTTGCTAAAAGCACTGGGAAGCTGGTCAGAGTTTATGGGAAGATGAATAAAGAAACATACAAGGCAGTCCTAAAAAAAAAAAAAAAACAACAAAAAAAAAAAAAACATGTTACATGATGTAAAACACTTAAGACTGGAGTTTACCTTCCAACAGGACAACAACCCTAAACGTACAGCCAAGAGTTATACTGGAACGGTTTCCTAGAAAAAGTGCAGCCAAAAATCCAACAGCGAATCTGTCACAAGACTTAAAAACTGCTGTTTACAGACTCTTTTCATCCAATATGACAGAGTTTGAGGTATTTTGGAGAGAATGAGGAGCAAAAAATTCAGCCTATAGATGTGCAAAGCTACTGGAGACATGCCTCAAAAAACTGGAAGCAATAACTGCGGTGACGTTTGATGTTATGCTCACCATACTTTTTAGATTTCTATTTTCAAAGCTTTTGGAAACCATGTATTGTTTTTCTTCCACTTAACAGTTACCCGCTACTTTGTGTTGTTTTATTATATAAAATAAAACATGTTCATGTCTGTGGTTCTAACGTGATAATATTTGAAAATTTCAAGGGACATGAACACTTTCACAGGGCACTTTAAGTATATTGCGCTGTCTGTGACTCAGGTCTGCATCAAACTGATTTTCCACCTTGTTTTAATTAATATTTAAAAACATTTCACAGTATGATGTGGTTTCACCTGTAGAACTCCTCTCTTTCTCGCTCATCCAGCTCTGTGATGATGTAAGTGAGAGTACGGTCGATCCTTGGAATAATCACTGCAGAGTGAAAGCAAAATCATGCAAACAATAAATAACCTTCCTCGTGAGTTGTTTTTTTTTTTTTTTTTTCCCCCTAAACTTCCTGATCTTAAACTCAGACAAACTCAGACTGACATTACCATGCTCGATAGCATTCACACGGCGGTTGGTGATCTTTATGGCTTCATCCAGAGTGACAAAAGATGTCTGCAAACACAAATGTGAACATGTGTCAGCAGAAACATGTACCCAAGCGTTTGCATCCTTAAAATACAGCTGGAGTTTAAAAAAATCTTGCAGAAATGAAAGAAAACCAGGCAACGGGAATGTTTATTTGTAACAGCGCCCTCTACCTGTAGGGATGCTAATTCTACAAGCAGCTCCACAGCTCTGGCATAATTCCTCTTCAGCCTGGAGAGCTGCTCTCCTCCCCTGGCCAGACCAGTGAGTTCATAACCTGACAGAGACACACAGGAAGGATCAGTGCACAAAAACTGATCGTGATACACCCGAACTGACGAACTGGACTCCACTTACTGTCTCCGCCTTCTTGGTAGTGTTCAAAAACAGGAAGGGTCACGCCTGGAACAATAAATTCAGAACAGATGAGTGAGTCCCACCACTCAAGGTGGTGAATTAAATGAAACATTTCTGAAGCTAACCTGCCACATTGTCTTTTTTGGCTCGGACCTTCACCTGGGCTTTGTTGACATTCTGGATAACAGTGGTGCTGCGAACAAGTGAAAGTAGCTCAACACATCTGCTCCAAACTGAGCACAACAGTGAAATCTTGTAGAAATCCTCACCTGAAGTCTCCAGCTGTAAATTTGGCCTCAGCCAAGGAGAAAGCCGCCTCTCTCATCACCTCTCCCATCTTGGTTTTAGTCTAAGGGAACAGACAGAAGAATTTAAGGAACTGGAAGCTCTCCTCCCTGAAGAAAGGACAGCTGAAGCAAAGCACAAACAGACTGGAATTCGCGACTCGACTGACTTCAATAATTTTACGAAGGATCTGACGGAAGCGCATCGACAGGGCGTCGGATTTCTTCTTGAGCAGGCTGCGGCCAGTCTGCGCTCCTTTCAGCCGAGCCTTCATGATGGTCTGAGCCCTGCAAACACGAGGAGAACACACACTTACAATCATGGACTATTATGGACTATGACGGGCCGATAATTTGCCGATTTTAGCAACTGTAACTGCTGAAGAGGGATGGTTCTTTTGACAAATTTATATCACACTGATGCCATGTTGAACATAGATCAGTCATTTTCTATTCTTTCTTCTGTGTAATTTCATCATTTTCCCTACAGATTTTAAATTATTACATATATTGACCTTCTGTTTATCAGGGCAGGTAAGATAAAAAGCCTATATATGAGCAGAGATTAGTAGTCCATATCTACAGAGAACATAAAACATGGACTTCTGTATGTCCTTGCATAACTTTCAGAATCGTTCGTCCAAGAATGGAGATAACTCTTTCAATGGTTTTAAGATTTAATCTTATTTTTCATCCAAATTTATATTTGGGGAAGTTTTCCCTCATCCAAACTAACAGTCCCACGCTGAAACCCATGTGCAAACTTATTCTTAAAATGAGCAGAAGTAACACTAATTGTTTCCATCTCGCCTTAGCGTTACAGTGTCTTGCAAATGTATTTGTGCCTTAAACTTTTCCACACTTTGTCACATCACAATCACAACCTTCGACGTATTTTATGCATAATTGTGGAGAGAAAGGAAAAGGATGGGTTTCACTTGTTCAGATTTCTTTATCCAGCTTAACTCTGAAGCAAGCAAGGCATGAGAAGTTTATTTGAACAGCACAATTCATATAAAAAGCAATCCATAGTACTTTACAGGAAATCAAAGGAAATACATTAAAACAGAAAAGCCCTTTCAGCTTTGCATACTTCTATGTTAAATCCAGTGCAGCACAACTGCTGTACACTTTACAGCAAATTTAGCAAGCATCTAAACTAAGAGGCTGAGCAAGAAGAGCGTAACTCAAAGAAGTAGGCAAGAAGGCTATGACAACTCTGGAGAAGATGGAGAACGCCACAGCTCAGGTGGGAGAAGATGTTGATAGGGCAGCTTTTAGTAGTGCACCCCACATATCTGGGCTTTATGGAAGAGTGGCACAGAGATTAAAAGAAAGCCATTAGGAGAATAGGTCTTCAGTTTGCTACAAGCTACGTAGCGGACAGAGGTGCTCTGGACAGTACACAATACTGTACTATATGGTCTATATGTGAAATCTATACGTGAAGAAAAATACTTCACGTCACCCTGAACACACATTCCTACTGTGAAACACGGTGGAGGCAGCATCATGCTTTGGGGAGTGTTTTCTTCAGCACGAAGACGGAAGCTGGTCAGAGTTAATGGAAAGATGGACCCTAACCCAGGACAGTTATGTGTGTTGGTCTTTCACATAAGATACATTGAAGTTCGAGGCTGCAGCGTGACGTTCTAGTCCAGATGGAAGTCTCAGATGAACACTTCACACTTAGACGTGATGTTAGAAACATCACATGACCACAGAAGGACTCTTCCTCTTTCAAACAGCTATCTGGCACTCATATAAACCATGACTGCATTTGAGTCAGAGTGCAAAACAAAATGTCCTCCCGTTTTAGGTGAAACATGCAGATAGCCAGCAATCTCGGGTAAGCAGAAGCAAAAACAAAAAAAATGAGACTACTTAGGTTACGTTATAATGACTAACTAAGAAACGGGCAGCTTACATTCTGGAGGGGAATATGTCGATCCTGTCCTTTCCAGACATCTTCTCGGCTTTAGGTCGACTACGGCTGTTTTGTGTTTACTTCCTCGGTATGAACTCGATCCTGTCGAGATAGTTTTAATGTCTATTTACAATTCTATTAGTAAATTATAACAAAAACGCGTCCATGTAGGATTAAGTGCACAGATGAAGGGAATGGTCGTGATCTTGTCCGTCCGTGATGATCAGCTGGCCCCTGGTCATGTGACTACATGACAACTCGCTCTGCACATGCGCGCGCTGTGAGGTCCTACGAATCCTTTCCGGGTCGAAAGAAGCTAAGCACACCCATGAACGTGAACTAGCGGGCCCGATTTGTCATCTTAAAAACACAAGGAAGAGTCTTCAAAGGGACATTTAAACGCATCCAGCGCAGAAATTTTAGTTTATCGTCGTGTAACCACATGACACAGGTGAGTTTCTGTTGATGGGTAAGATGTTTGGACCCGTTTGGAGACGTGTTCGGCTAACAGCTAGCCTGGGCAGGAGACGCATGTGATTTGGGAACCGGGTTGTTAGCATCGAAGCTAACAGATGTTAAAGTAGCTGTTTTTCCACTTTAATAAACCATCATTGTTCTTTTCGCTTTGGTGCCTCCGATTTAACCACAATATCTGCTTTACTGAACTCGCGTCAGACTTGATCAAATCATTTTAAAGTTCTTTGTTTCGTCTCAGTAATTGTTCATGTCAGTTATTTTAAAAGAGAGCTGATTTGCCAGCGTTGCATCATCCCATTCAAACATAAAAGTACTTGGAAAAATAAAATACTTGAGCCAGTCATCAAAGTTGGCAAATATTCCGATAACTGTCTTTACAAATGAATGTATCACTAAATGTTTGAGGGCTGTAAGAGGATTTTTGTCCGTGTTGGATTGTGGAGATGTCGGTCTTCTGTAGCTAATGAGGCAGAATCAGGCTTTGCCACAAACACTGGTTCCCACACTTCTCGTCGCACCTCATGGGTTTTCTTATTTCAGGGACAGAGGCACTTCTTGTTGTTTAATGAAAACCTACTTAGTATGCGACTTTTTGCTGCACCACACTAGCTGGAACTGTAAAAGATATGCTAAAAATCCTTTCTATAAGCAATTGGTTACTGGTTGTGTCAAGTTTATCTCTATAGCACATTTAAAATAATAGCTGAGTGCTGCACAGTGTAAAGTTGTCAGCAGCTTAATCAGAAAATGTGAACTACTATAAAATATGTCCAGATAAGCCAAATAAAAATAAATACAACTCGGAAAAATGTAGCACTGAACTAGAACTTAAAGCCAATGAATGAACGTGGGTTTTACTGTTCCATAGGTGTCACCAGCAGGGCAGCTTTTAAAGCTGCAAAAGGACTAACAAATCTAGTGGTGCGTTGTTATCGACCAGTAACAGTTTAAACTGGATGCAGAAATCAACATAACGCCTGCACAAGTGTGATTATAGTCAAAAGCTTTGGAGCTGCATTTTGGACCAATCGCAGCAGTTTGAGTTTCACAGACACTTCCAGCAATCCAAAGGAGATGTTATAAAAGCAAGAACTGCATCCTTAAGATCCTTTGATGGAAAGCTTGCCTTCAGTACTGAGCTGATCTGTCAAATTTAAAGGAACCGTCAAGGATTTGTCCGAATGACTGATATGAATTTAGTGGCCCAAATGGCACTATCAAAGCTGTTTGAGGTAAGATTGTCCAAACATAATAATTTCTTTTTTATTTCAACCACAAAATATGAATCCCCATACCTGTTTGTAGCTCTATGAGGCCTTAAGGGAATCATAACTGTTTACTGAGGTAGATTTGAAGGCTGAAAGCAGAAAGAAGGAAAGTAATGAGTGTTTTGAAAACTGACCCAAAGAGAAGCATTAAATATCAAGAGAATGCTTTCCAGATAAGTTTTAATAAGTTGTTTTTCCGTGTTTCTTTTAAGGAGCTGTTCAGCTCAGATAAGATTTGCTGCCGCTCCTCTGTGCCGCTAACTCCTTTGTGCTTCCATTCAGATAAACTGCCTCGTCGAAGAGCTTAATTCTCATTGCATTTAAAGCTTAAATATACAAAGTAATGCTGGAGCTTTTGCCGCTGACATCAGTGTCAGAGCAGTTACTCATTGCAGTATTCAGGGTGTCCGCGCATCCTTAAAAAGTCTCAAATTTGAGTTAGTGAAACCTGCAGAAACCCTGGTATTGTTGGTTTTTTTGAAACTGAGCACCACAATATTAATATGTGATAAGAGAAAATCAGTCCAGATGGATGCAGAAGAAAAAATGGATCTTTTAATTGAATTTGGTTGAATTTTAAGGGAATGATTCATACTGTTTTTAAACAACTTTATTTTTCAAGGAATAAAGGGGGTTTTTGGGTTTTTTTTTTTTTTTTTTTTTGTTTTGTTTTCTCTTCTAGCACCAATGCTGTCCATGTTTTAAAAAGTCAACATTTAACTACTTCTAAACTGCAGCGAGGCTTGTATTGTTTTAGAAATATAAATTAATCCATCAGTCACTCCTTAATTTTCTTCTTCTTCAAAACCAGTTTGCGATCTTCTCTTCCATTTTCTGTTGAAAGCCTGCTGTTTGTTTCTGGATGCAGTTTCAGTGTCACCTACAGGCGTACATATTTCTTTCATTTGTGTCCTCGCAGCGATGCCGGGTCTCAGCTGTAGGTTTTACCAGCACCGGTTCCCAGAGGTGGAGGATGTCGTGATGGTGAACGTGCGGTCAATCGCTGAGATGGGGGCCTACGTCAGCCTCCTGGAGTACAACAACATCGAGGGCATGATCCTCCTGAGCGAGTTGTCGCGGCGACGTATCCGCTCCATCAACAAGCTCATCCGCATCGGCCGCAACGAGTGCGTCGTCGTCATCCGAGTCGACAAAGAGAAAGGTGAGCGCGAGGAAGTGCTGAGAAATGAAAATTAAGAGCATTTTAAATCTACATATAATCACATCGATTCTAATCATAATTTAAAAAAGAAATTAGAAAAGCCCTTTTAACAGATCTTTGACCATTTAATTCCTATTTTTTTGTCAATGTGTTAAACTCTGAAATGTACGCAAGACGTTACAAGCATTCGAACAGTTACGTGTTAGGAAAACTTGAATAAAAGCTGCTCCAGCATGAGATGGTCATCTGAAGTGATGATTGTTTCCATTCTTCTCTCTGATTGTCAATGTCATTCATCTTTTTTCTGCAAAATAATGTTGCAGAAAAAAGATGAATGAAGTCCTTTTTCATTTGTTGTGTAACATACATTGCCACGCATTTTCATGGTTGGTTGATTAGCATCGTAGTTGTATAACCACCCCACCCCAACCTACCTTTTGCTATTAAGACTCAAAATAAGGCACAACCCTCAAAATAATATTTACATTGATCCTGTTATTAACTTAAATATTATTTTGAGCATTATTTTCATATTATGAAGCTTCTTCTCTCTTAGCTGCTGAAAGTATTGTAGGATTAGCATTAGCTTCAATTTTTTAGCCTGTTTTTGTTTAATTTAATAAAATAAGTAGGAAATGACCCCCAGTGTGAATAAAAATAAATATATTCCTGGACTATGTGTTATATTTAATTGATGATAAATGAATATTAATTTGAATAATCAGCTGGCCTCTTTTCTCGTGTGATGGAAACTGTTCATTTTTCAGAAAACATATTTTAGACAGCAAGAGGCAGAGAGAGAACATGAAGACATGCAGCAAAGGTCCGGGAGTCGAGCCCCAGACAGATGCTACGAGGATTATTAGCCTTTAGTGCTCCGAATCGATATATTTTAACTTTGTCTGAATTTATTATTTTTAACTTTGCGTTAATTTTTTATAGATTAATATTTTAGCTTTCATCTTTCTATTTTGGTTTTTTGCTTTAGGGACTTCAGGTTTAAATTTATGTCTTGTTTAGATCGGTTATCCATTCATATCTTGCTTGTTCGTCTGTTAACAGGAACTAGAGAACAGGAAATGTATAACTTCAGTAAACTGGCTTCCTGTGTGTTACATGATTTCTCTTTCTTTCTTTTTTTTATTGCTACTGGTTTTAAAGGGTCTTAATGGTCTTGCTCCATCATATTTAAATGATCCTCTAAAACGCCCCATACCTCCACAAGGACACTAAGGCCAAACAACCAGTTGCCCTTTGATGTTCCGACGTCCAATCAGAGTAGAGGTGATCGAGCTTTTACTGTTGCAGCGACAAAACTGTGGGATAATCTACCGATGCATATCAAAGCTGCTCATTATATTGATACTTTTAAGGTGTTTATTATAAGGTGCTATATACATAAATAAAGTTGACATTGTAATTAGTCACTGGCTAAATCGAGAGCAGTGGCTCTCTTCTAATGGGCTTAAAGTAATTATACATAGTTCTGAATAAATAAACTCAAACTCTGCATAGATCACCTGCTCTGCCACAATGCCACGTCTCCCCATTTTTCTCATTTTTAATTATCAGATTGTTTTTGTACATTCATAAATCACCTTAAGATTGTGCAGTCATTTTACTCACATTTAATCAGATTTGTTCAATAAAAATGAACGAAAAAAGACGTTTTCTGTAAGAGTGACCCTGCGTTTTGTCGCCTTTTCTCCTCCAGGATACATCGATTTATCAAAAAGAAGAGTTTCACCAGAAGAAGCCATCAAGTGTGAAGATAAATTTACCAAATCTAAAACTGTAAGTTGTATAACTTATTCTTGTTTTCCTCCTAAACATGACTCCCTGCTGCAAAATGTTAAAGTATTTCGTTATTTGTCTAAGAAGGAATAGGAAGTTAGCCGACCTGTCCGCTGCGCTCATTCAAAGTGTTGTGCCTGCAGGTTTACAGCATCCTGCGACACGTGGCAGAGGTTCTGGAGTACACGAAGGACGAGCAGCTGGAAAGCTTGTACCAGCGCACCGCCTGGGTCTTCGATGAGAAGTACAAGCGGCCAGGATACGGTGCTTATGACGTCTTCAAACAGGCTGTGTCGTGAGTCCCACAGAAAATTCCACACAAAATCTAAATCTGTCAGCTCTTTCTTGGGCTGGGCAATATGGCTCTAGAATCAAATCTTTTTTTGCTTCTCTAAAAAAGAAATTACAAATGACAGAAAATATTTTCAAAAAGTGGCTTTTATTTCAATAATCCCTTCTGTGAGTTGGACGGTGGAGTATTAGGGCCAGGCTATGAGAATGTAGTCCGAATTTCAGCAGAATACTCAATTTTACCAAAAGAACGTCTTGAAATTACGAGAAAAAAGTTGCCTGTCTGTAAAAGCGAAACCAAACTGCTCAGTTCCTCATAAATTTTTTTTTATTATTATTTTTAATGTAGGAGTTCTCATAAAGTTATGACTTTATTGCAACTTTATTCTTGTAATACTATGACTTTATTCTCGGAATTAAAAAATTTTTAAAAAGTGTTGCATGGCCCTAATATTTCATCATAGAGTTGACCCGAATTCAAAGTCCAAATGCACAGAAGCTGTAAAACACACTTGTCAAACAAGATGGCCACCCTAGGAGTGCTGACATCACTCTGAACTGTGGTAACACAAGGAGTTCATTGGTGGGGGGGGGAATCCAGATTTTCCAAAAAATAAAATTTTCAAAAACCAAAAATTTGATTAATTGATGAAAAGGATTCATCGCCCAGCCCTAGCTCTTTCGTCAGTTTTACAGCAAATCTTCCATCGTAACAGAGATCCCACCATTCTGGATGGCCTGGATTTAACAGAAGAGGAGCGGAGCGTGCTGATCGATAACATCAACAGGCGACTAACACCACAGGCTGTCAAAATCAGAGCAGGTTTGTGTTTCACAGATGAATCTCGCAGGGTGAAGATGAACCAATGACTCATTTGTTTTCCTCTTTTTTGATTCCTGCAGACATTGAAGTTGCGTGCTACGGGTATGAGGGCATTGATGCAGTGAAAGAAGCTCTGAGGGCTGGACTCGCCTGCTCCACAGAAGTCATGCCCATCAAGGTGATATCCCTACCTCAACCACCTCCACCCCTTCTTTTTTTTTTTTTTTTTTTTTTTTTTTTTTTTTATATCGTTGCTTAGTTACGGCCACCGTAGCCAACTGTTGTTTTTGTTCGTTGTAGATCAACCTGATCGCTCCCCCTCGCTACGTGATGACCACGACCACCCTGGAGCGGACAGAAGGTCTGTCTGTCCTCAATCAGGCCATGGCTGCAATCAAGGAGAAGATAGAAGAGAAGAGAGGCGTCTTTAACATCCAGATGGAGGTGAGTGATTTCACTTCCTTTAGGAACCAAACGCTTCATTTGCTTTTTCTTTAAAGTAGGTAACCCACCTCTTGTTGTTGTAAAGAAATTAGTACAAAACAGCCAATTGTGGGAAATCCAAGATTGATACTAAGTTAGCCCCCTGACAGCCAGAATGAGTTAAAGATGTGCGCCTTGCTGCAAAACTATACTAGCCCCTTTGGCTTTTTCACATTTTATGACATTGCAACCAAAAACTTCGAAGTATTTAACAGAATTTTGCTGCAACAGCTGCAAGTCTTTTGGTAAATGTCTCTACCAGCTTTAAACACTTTAAGACTAAATTATTTTTTGCAAATGAAGCTCAACCTCAGTCAGATTTGATAGAGAGCACCTGTGAACATCAATTTCTGGTCTGGCTAGTTTCAGTTGGATTTAGTTTTGGACTTTGACTGGGCCATTCTAACACATGAATATGCTTTGATCTAATCCATTTCATTGTTGCTTTAGCTTTATGGTTTTTTGTCCTGCTGGAAGTTAAATCTCTGCTCTAGTTTTTTTTTTTTTTTTTTGCAGCCTCAGAAATATTTCCTCCCAGGATTGCCTTGTAATTAGCTCCATCCATTCCCCATCAAGCCTGACGATGTTTGGTGTTGCTGCTGAAAGTACAAACATGTTTAAGAGGTTCACGTGTCGGCCCGAAAGTTCAGTTTTGGACTTAGCTGACCAGATCATCATCTTCCACGTTTGCTGTGTCCCTCCTACCTGGCTTATAGGAAACTAGAAAAATTGATCTTCTTATGGCTTTTTTTTCCTTGCCTTGCTAACATAAAGGTCAGATTTGAGCCACCGTGATTAACTGTTGACCTTAACAACCAATCCTGCATAGTTACCACGGGCCTCTTGGCTGCTTCTCTGATTAATGATCTACTAGCCTGCTCTGAACCTCTCCACTTACCAGATTCTTATTTGTAAAATCCCTTTTTTTTTTTTTTTTCAACTTCACAATCAAGGTGTATGATCTTTGCAAGGCCCTGTATTATAATCGGTTTCAGCACAACACCTTACAAAGTATTTAGTTCTCTGAGAAAAAAAAAAATTGCTTTAAAGAAGTCTTGAAATGGATAAATTACTCTTTAAGGTTTCCCCTGCTTAGAGAAAATTATGAACTCTTAATTTTAAGTTTTTATTATCCAGGATATCTGCACATTCCTTTTATTTATTTTTTTTACACTTAGTTACCCAAAATCTTTTACTTAATTACCCAAAATCTTTTACTTAATTATATAACTTCACATATCCTCTTAATTTTTGGAATGCTGCAGATGAACATGTTTTGCTTCCAGTAACTGTCATTTATAGCTTAAATACTATTGAAACGTGCAACAGACGGACGCTTTGATGTTATTACATGTTCAAAGGTTTTCATTTTGTCCACTTGAACTTGAACTGTTTCCCGACAGCCCAAGGTGGTGACGGACACGGATGAGACTGAGCTCGCCCGGCAGCTGGAGAGGTTAGAGAGGGAGAACGCCGAGGTGGACGGAGACGACGACGCCGAGGAGATGGAGGCCAAAACGGAGGACTAAAGAGAGGAAGAATTATAGAAGTTTTGGACAGGCCTGGGTACAGTCAGTTTAACTTTCAGGTTGCAAACATTAAGTCATTTTATTACTCGATTGGCAAAAGAAAAGGATCTTCTTAACCCCACATGAACACAAGGATGGCTAAGCAAGTTAAACAGCAGTATAGTTTCAATCTGAATAAACTAAAGCTGCTCAGCGGCCTTCACTTACCTTTGGCTTCAGAGCTCAGCAGCTTCAGTATCCATGACTCTTCATCTCCAACTGGTCAGTGAGCGCAACTGACTGGAGGGACAGAAGAAACTCATCTATCTTCCAGTTCCAAGGCGTTTTACCAGCAAGACCTGCTCTTTGTGTAGCTCGCTTGAAATCAATAAAGTTCTGGAAATTTTCTTCTCAATGAGTCTTGTTCAGTGAAATGACTTCATTCCCTAAACACTTTAACCAAGGAGACCAGTCATAAAACAAACATACAAGGCATTTAAAACTAAACGTGCTTTATAGCCTGTAATTAAACACAAATGGCAGCAAATCGGTAGGTGGAAAAAAAAAAAGTTTTAATCAAATGTTCACCATTACAAAAAAATAAATTTTCACAACTCCAAAAAGACTTTTTTTTTTTTTTTTTTTTGTTTTCTTAGCTCCATTTCTTATAGTGGTTAGGATGTGTGCTTTTTTCTCCAGAATGTTGCCACTCAATTCTGTTCTGCTGAGGTGGTTTGTTGACAAAGACGGGTCTAATTATCAGGAATGTGATAAAACAGAAAAAGGCTCAAGTTGTGTCAATCCCCTAATAAATATACCCCTGTAAAAAAAAAGGGGAAAATGCACTCTTTGAGGAATGCAAACATCAAAGTCCAGGTATGCAACCTACTTTAAACTGTAAGTCATTTACCTCAAAACCATTGTTTGTGAAAGTAAAAGCACAGGACCAGTGGAGACCATGTAGGACTCAGCTCTATGGAGGCTGTGATTACAGCCAAATGATGCTATATTTACAGAAGCGACATGGACATGGTCAGCACCTACAACCAGCGGGGAGGTGCATGGAGCTCAAGTGCATTTTAGAGAGAAAAACAAACACGTTTGGTGTCCATGTTGTTGTGGACGACAATTTCACGACACTTGTATAAACAGTTTGGGTGGAGGGGGGGGCAGGTATCTTCATTCAGTGGTTTCACTTATTTCACCAGTCCGATTTTCTTTGCTTCGGTTTCATAAATGAGCAACCGCCACATTTTCACGATGAAGACCTCAGCCTCTTCGTCAAGTACCTGAGCAGGAGAGAAAAACAGGTTTTAATGGTAAACTTTGATTAAATGCTGGTCTGAACAACATCAACAGAACATTGCTCACCATGGCAACATCATCCAAGATACTTTGGGGCATACTGTGAGCCATCACCTGAGAGCGGAGAAAAATATCACCATCACTACTTTTTCTCCAAATCAGAATTAAAAATAGGATTATTTTATTTGGAGGACCATCGGTACCTTTGAGCACACAAAGTCCACTAACGTCGGCTCTTCCTCGCCGATGTATTCGATGATCTTTTTATTGATCCAGGGTCGAACGCGTCGTTCCATTAACGTCTGTGAAACAAGATCACAACACAGCAACTGGATTAAGATGCGAACACACCGTCTCATTTATTGGGGAGCAGCAGAGTAAAATAAGAGGTCAACTTGGTCATTGGAAGAAGAGAAAATGTGAAGAAAAAACCCGTTACCGTGTCGACCATAGACCAGTCCAGAGGGTAGGAAAACAGTTCTGGTTTCGCTGTTGGTATCTTCTCTATCAGGCTCTTGATGTGCTTGCGTTTCTCCTCGGTGTTGGCTCCTTTGATGCTGGAGAGTCCCGCGCCGTCCACGCCCAGGCTCTTGTCGTCATCGTAATCCAGGGGCACCAACTTCCGCTTGCGTGGCTGTTCGTCTGCCTCCTCGTCATCGAACTTGTTGAAAACGCTGTCCACCGGAAGCTTCTTCCTCTTGACCGCATTAGGCTGGCTGGGGCTCCCAGTAGCACCTGGTGTGGACACAGGTTAATCACTTCAGTCTTTCCTGGTTACTGGGGGATAATCTGGAAATCTGCCGCCATCTCATTTTTTGTTTCTATTCAAGAGTTCACCTGAGCTAATCAACTATATGAACCTCTGAATGGAAGCTGTTTTTAGAAAATAGGGGAATGAAGTTACACTAAGGTCATTAGTTTCCACTCACCCAGCTTCAGGCTCAAGCCGATCTTGGGCCGGTTTTCCTCCTGCGGCAGAGCGTCAGGCGGTGAGTTTTCGTGAGGGATGATGATGCCGCAGGGCGACTCCTCTCCGGGGGTGTTGGGAGACACGTTCCCACTTGCTGACGATACTGAAGGAGCGGCGGTAATGGGCCGCATCATGGGCTTCAGCTGTGGTTTTGCTTCGGTGTTGTCTTCATCGTTATCATAATCTTCCTCCTCGCCCTCCTCCACCTCCTCCTCGGAGTGATTAGGCCGTGAGCTGGGTTTCGCCTTTTCCGGCTCTTGTCTGCGTTCTCTGTGGTCTCTCGAGCCTCTGTGGCGTTCACGTTGCTCCTCGGGTTCAGGCTCCTGGATGATGGGCGGCTGTCTCAGACGCTCCTCCTCCTCCTCTTCCATCTAGACCAATAATGACCAGGTAAGAGGAAAGCAGCATCCAGTGGCAGAAATAACAAGGAGAGCTGAATATGAAAGCTAATTGTGCAGAGAGACTCAGAGGAGAAAGTGACCTTCAACAACAGACAGCATGCCTCTTTGCCACAGCTGCACAGACAAACACAGTGAAGCTCAGTTAAAGAGACAACGATACCCTGCGTAGCTCTGCGTCTGGGTCTGGGTGTCCCTCGTCTAACAGCCTCTGTCTGATCTCCTCCAGCTCCTCCTTCTCTCTCTTCCTGTCACGCTCGTCTGCTTCCATCTCCTTCTCTCTGTCTCGGAGACGCTTCTGCAGCGCACTCCCCCTAGGGGTCACAGTGAGAACATCAGCTCAGAACAATGACCATCGCTGCAGTGTTGCATGATGAGGTAGATCTGGCTCACACACAGTTTCTACACGTTTTCAGGTTAAAAAAAAAAAAAAAAAAAAGTTTTAATTTTTTTCCCATTATTTTAATAGAAATTAAAAACTTCACTATAAATTTATGACAAATTTCTAGTAAATGGGCTTTAAATTTGCAACCAGATTTCACAGATGGAAGGGAAGGAATGACAAGGAAGGCTTGAAAGGAATGAAAACAGGAAGAAAAGACAAAAACTGAATAAGGAAAAGGAAGAGGTAGAAAGGAGCGAAGAAGAGAGAAGAAAGGAGAAACAATGAATGAAAGGAAAGAAACGGAGGACAGTAAAAGACAGAAGGTGGGAAAATAGGAAAGAAGGAAGAAAGATGCAAGTGAGGACAAACGGACACAACTTCTAGACAACTGGACAGATAATAAAGTCTGGAAATACCGCAACTATTTTTTTTACAGTTTTCCAGACAACATAGTTTGCAGAATAATTAGATGACAAGCTAAAGACTCATCTATATTTGTTATGAGCTGGAAGTTTTCAGCACATTAACAGACTAATATTTGTGAAATCATTTCTGCGTAATCTAACTTATGTTCAGACAACTGCAGCTTTGCTCTGGCGTTCTCGCTCACCTGTAGTACTTGGGATCATCTCTGTCATCATCATAGTCTTCAAGAAACTCCTTCAGTCGTTTCCCTTCTTTTACCTAATTAAAAAAAAAAAAAAAAAGTCAAAACTATGGTGCATGTAAACATAATACAGACATTTCCTGTACAAAAAGATGATTTAAAAAAAAAAACAAAAAAACTAATAAATACTTTGCTTGAAAATCAAGTTCTAATTTACTTTGCTTTATAGGCCAGTGACAAAAGTGGGAATTTTAAGCTTGAAATGAGCTGCACAGTTATGCATATTCAACATGCTCTCACCATTTCTCGCCTGCGCTCATCCTCCCTTTCCGACTCCTTGGCATAATCTCGAGCCTTTTTCCGCTCCCTCAGCTCCCAGTTTTTTAGACGCTGTGACGTAAACAATTGGGGTGAAGTACAGACAGAAGGACTTTGATATTTTAAAGAGAAATTAGAGAGATAAAAGACACAAAACATTGTATTCAATTTTACTGAAAAAAAAACAAAAAAAAAAACAAGTTCCCTTTCCAGCCCGGTAGATTTTGCAATAATCGCTGTTGGAGAGAGAAATTCGAACTTAACAGATGAACTGCCTTTTGACATATGACCTTTAATCTTGCAATTTTTTGCTGAATTTCCTACCTCCTGATATGCCGCCTCCTTATCTCTGAGTTTTCGTTCCAGCTTCCTGCGTTCATAGGCATCCTCTTCATCTTCTTGCTCTCGCTTCTTCTCTCTCTCTCTTTCTCTTTCCCTCTCTCTGTCTCGGCTCAATTCCCTGTACAAAAAAAAAAAAAAAAAAAAACAACTTATGATTCATTAGATTTTGATAAGCCCTTAGATAAACATATGTAACAGCTCATTGACTTCTGCATTAAAAACAAATCTTTAGAAAATGAATTGTTTGCACCGTCCTAGAATAAATATGAGCAGGTTAAATTGAAGGGGGGAAAAAACTGTTTAGACCTGAATTACTACGTCATCGTCCGAGAAAACTCCTGCAGAGTTAGAGCATATGCTGATGAGATCAGTTGCAAGTGTATAATCCATTTTCTCCCAGTTTGACATGCATTGAAACTTGTCATTTGTATTCTGCAAATGCTTATAAGATCTTATTTCAAGAAAGACAGAAAAATAACTGGCAAGGCAATTTTATTTGTAGCACAATTTTAGCAACAAGGTTAAATGTATACGTTTAACTTATAATTAAATATATATTTTTAAAAAATGAAATGAATGCAAGTTTTTGGTACTAAGAACATACAAGGATGGCTTCCCTTTGAAAGCTTTTTAAGGGTCAAAAACAGCTTTAGCAAAGTAACAACAAACCAGGTTTCTATTTGGACAGCACAAGCCTGGCTTTTAGCTTCCCTCGAGAAAGTCTTTATATTTAATCAGTGTATATGTTTTTCTCTTTTTTTAATCACATTTTAAAACAATTTTTTATCTTTATTTTTCTCATGGTTAATGTTGATTTTTTTTTTGTGTGTGTGTTTAATGTTTTCATATTGATTATATCTTTCTCTGGAGTATCGTCATTAAAAATTTTATTATGACTGAATTTCCTCAGTTTTACGTTTTATGATGTTACGACCTTTTTCCCCCCTACTTTAGCATTTTCTCAATCGTTTTTTTTTTTGTTCTTCATCCCTGAAAAGACTTTGATTAGACCTTTAGATGCAGCCTACAGGCTGACAACACCATTTCACTGTTTTCTTAGCCTGACGCCCTTCCCCTGAGCAAACAAGCACAGGCATCAGCTGTCCAGGAAACTAACGTAATAAACCGCTGACAGGTCTTCCTCAGATTGGGGGAACTTAAAAGACAATTTAAAACAAGATAAACAGAATTGTACCATTAAAATGTTTTGATTTTGTATTTCATTATAGAAACATATTTGAGCATATGCAAGGTTCATACTGAATGTTTTCCCTCACAAATGTGTCCTTAACTCTAAAAGGTGCGCATGTATTCACGTCACCTGGATTGGCTGCGCTCGGCGCTCCTGTCACGGCTGCGGTCTCTATCCCAGTCTCGCTCTATCTCCCTGTTCCTGCGGTCACGTTCTTTGTCTCTGTCTCTCTCCCGTTCTTGATCCCGTTCCCTCTTCCTTTCTCTCTCGCGCTCCTTCTCCCTTTCACGGTCCCGTCGTTCTCTTTCCCGCTCTCGTTCTTTTTCGCGCTCCCTTCTTTCGCGCTCGAACTCCAGCCGCTCCTTCTCCCGCTTGTCTTTCTCCTCTTCGAGTTTCTGCAGAGCAAAACACACACAGGTTCAGAATTTGCCATTTGACATCCAGTAGGCATCTGCATTAAGCTGGCATATGTACACAGATCAAGTGGGTCCTAGATTTTGAGAGGTTTCCAAGGAACATGCCCTAATAGCTGTGAAGCTACAATCCTCTCTGATGGCACAGAAGACTCATTCAGAGACTTCATTTATCTAAAGCAACATGATGCACTTTGCTGCTTCAAAGGTGAAGGATGAAACCAGATTTTAGCAAGAATGTAACTGGAAACCACTCAAATAGCAGGATCTGTGGAACACATTTGATTTTTGGCATTCATAACAAAATGCAGCAAATGAAAATACTTGTTTCTTCCTTAAGATCCCTTCTTTCAGGAAAAAAAAAAAAAAAAAAAAAAAAAAAAAAAGGAAAACAAAAAACAGAAACAGGCATCAGTCTGTGGTTGAACTAGTTATTTGTGACTTACAGGTGTTGAACTATGGACTCAGCCCTTCGCTGCCCCTACAAGCCTTTTAAGTTAGGCCTGGGAGGAAAGCAGGTCACACGGTGTATAAGGGAAAAACATTATGGGATTTTTTTTTTTTTTTCTTGCTTCAGCATCAACATAATCATCAACAATAGCCTTTAATTTAGTGGGTAACACCGCATTTGGAGTAACTCTACATCAACAAATGAATATTAGTTACATTTCTGCACAGATATATGAAATTGTAGAAGCAGTCTTACCCCTGCAGAAGTCTTCAGCTGCTCTTCTTGACTAATCACACACACACACACACACACACCCCAACCATACAATACAGCTGCATTACACACAAGGCTTTGAGTGCATTTCAATGTTATGAGCAAGTACACTCTAATATGTTATTGCAAGAAAAACAAACATGTTGACGGATCCCGTTTCTCTTACTCTGCGCTGTTTTAGAAAGAAAACCGAATCTTCAAGTTAACAGCTAAAAGGTATTAGCTGGTCTTCAGAAACAGACAGACTAATGGAAGCCTTGGGTGTAACACAAGTCAGGAAAAGAAAACGTGACAAAGTTGTGAGCAATGACCTTAGGATTTAAAAGTGTTGTTTTTAAATGTGCATTACTCTCCTATCTGCCAGTAATTTGTGTCTTTCATTGACTTGTCCCGTGCCCTGCTCTAGACAGGAGATTAACAGATTTGGGAACGGAGAAAGAGCCATGACTTTGTGGATGTGTCTGTCGCTGAAATGTTCCACATTGAGTCTGGCATCTCAGAAATCACCTTGTCATTGAGTGAGACAGTGGCAAGCAAGGACAGTCTGGATGCGCTACAAACATCCCTACCAAGAGCTGAAGTCCTACACGATCGTCGCTCCAAAATTCACAAAAAAAAAAAAAAAAAAAAAAATGTAACCGAGTCCTAAAGGATTGCTGCGTTATTGGCAGATAAATCAAAGCAAAACAATAGCCGTGACTAAAGATCCATAAAGAAACTGGCTGGTCACACTAATCTTGTTTTTAAGATGATAGACAGTACACAATTTCAACTCATATCTTAATTTTAAAAATTAGTGAAAACCTGTTAAACTGCGGAGCTGTGTAACACTGACTGCTCGCCATCTCTCTCTCATATGCACAAAATGTCAAAAATATTAACAGAAATTCTGAGCATTTTCCTCTTAAAATATTAAGCAAGACAAAGCTCTTAATTACCTTGTACAAAAGAAATGGTTGTGCACTTTTACATGTGCATAATATTTTTGCACATTTTCTCAGATAATATTGGGCTTTAATCTCTCTTATAAAGGAGTAAGATAGACATGAAGTCTTTTTTTTGCTGGGTTTTATTTACAGATACGAACTGGAGGATCTTACGCCATTTGCAGATTTTCAGTGATGCAGAGAAACAGCTCTGTAACTTTGGGCCTTTTTTTTTTTTTTTTTTTTTAGAAACCTCTGTCCTTTTACAACATTTTATTGTAAAGACGAAGAAAAAAGGACAGACAAAAGAACATTTAAAAGAACATTTTCGGAAAAAAAAACAAAAAGGAAAAAAACTTATCATTGTAGTGTTAATGAGTTTTTTTTTTTTTAATTATTATTATCGTTTTTTATTTTGCAACTAATGACCCTAACTGTTATTGCACTTTAGGACACAAAGACTCAACGAGTGCCATCTACCATGATAAAAGCCTATTTTTTCTTACTTACCTCTGTAGTGTAGTGTATCGGGGCCTAAGTAATACATTGATGTCCAGGTCTTTTTTTTTTTTTTTTTTTTAGATAAACATTTTAGTGAAAAAAAAAAAAAAAAAAAAAAAAGTTGGTTCTGCAACTTCTTTTGATGAAATCATGCTATAATTATAAAGCTTGGCTTTTATCAAATAAAAGTCTTACATGAAGAACCATGTGCTTCTTTTAATCCTTTGCTCATAAATCTAATATTTATTTGGTCGAAGGAACGAAAACAGATCATATGATGAGTAGGTGGAAGAAAGGAGAGATTTCATAACACACGCTCACACATAGAGCACGTACCTCATCAGTCTTCAGATCATCATACTGCTGTGGAGAGGGCGCCCCCACCTCACACGAGCATAATAAAGGTTACAGCAAAAGTCACTGCAGTGGTTACTGAGTCCTTGTGCTTCAACATGAACACCATTAAGACAGACCATCATTTATGGAGAACTTGCACAGGTTCACTGACTCTTGACATTTCCAGGGACCTGCCAATTCCATTCACATTTACGTTCGTGATTATGAAGCTAATGTGTCATCTGTATTACCATATGGTAGGCTGAATTCAACACAATTTAAGCCCTGGTAACAAAAGAACTGTGCAGTTGCCCCAATGCAAGTCCTCAAGAGGGGGACGCCCAGTATATGTATAAAGGAAAAGAAGGCTGATACTTACATCCTATCCTGGCAACTTTTTCCAAAGCTCTGAGATTCATCTTGCTTTAGTCACCATATGATCACTATCATAATGGTGGGGTTTAATGAATAGATTAGCTTTAAAGTAACTTTACATTGTCTCCATGCATTTTTGTGTGATGAATGAAGAAATGGATCTATAAAAAGGTCACACCTAATAATTTCACTAAGGAGGTCACAGGTTTCAAATCAGGCCTGAGAGATGATAAAAATGCCATTCATCTGTTGTGGTGTGAAATGTATTCTATACTAAAAGTGCAGTAATGCATATGATGTAAATGTTTGGTGGAGCCAATTTGTGGATGCATGTTACAGACATCAGTTCTAATCAAAATATGCCAATTCTAGAAGTGAACTACGTGAGAAACTGTTGTCCAAAACCTGTAATGTCAATTTTAAAATAAATGAAGCCACTTTACCTTGTGAGTGTCACGAAATTTACTAATCTCTCTGGAAATCAGGTCCCGCTTGTCCTCTTCAATGTCAATAGTGTTAATGTCATCCTATTAAGAGGGGAAAAGAGAAATATCTCAATTCCTATACTAACATTTTCATTTCAAAATTCATGCCAAACAGAACAGAGTTTGAGTTGAAGAGGGAAAAAAAAAACCACGACTGTACCTCTTCTTTCTTTTCCTTTTTTCTCTTTCGTCTCTGGGCATCATCATCCTGAGAAGGGGCGTTGAGTTCTGCTGCATATTCCCGCATCAATCCATCGATGGCATCTTTGACGACTTGATCTCTTTTCTTTGTCTCCTCATCAAGAACCTCCTCCTCGTCACCTCCTCCATCTTCTACCTTCTTATTTTGCTAAAACACAAAATCAGTCAAGCTTTGTTACCCAGTCTCCCTCCAATGAAGATGCTGAAATATATATATATATATATTTTGTAACACCTTAAATGTTTATGCACCAAATAAATATGAAGCCATCTGCAGGATGCATTCTTGGAATAAGGAATGCCTACTGTTATTAATATGTTAAAACTAATTCACACCCCATTTGCTGTCTTCTTCTTGGCCTTCCACTCATCCAGCTGAGCTTTAGTCTTTGCATCCACCTTCACCAGCAAGTTTTTGTCTCCAATCTGCAGGTCATGAAGCAGCCGCAGAGCTCGCAAGGTAGACTCTGGCTCCTTGTATTCACAAAAACCAAATGCTGCAACAGACAGGTTAATGAAATGAGATGTGAAAGCCTGTCCAGACACAGTGGTTTAGAGTTTGAAAGCAAAACCATAACAGAGAAACAGGCAACACCAGAGGCAGGTTTGTTGTACTGTAGCAAAAATGAACAGGACAGCATTTCAAGATACAAAAAGACGCTCTTTCAAGAAAGACGACTACAGATTTTAATGTCAACTGTACTGAACCTAAATTGGTTTGCAGCAGATTTAAACATTTCTTGTGTAAAACTCCTTTGGGAACCCAGGAGAGCTTTGGGTCAACCTGGCATCCAACAATACATGTTGTAAACTACAACTAGCAACAGCATAAGGTTCCAACTGAATTTTTCTAAATTTCATACTTAACCAGAATCTAACTTCTAGAATTTTTTTTTTTTTTATTTCAATTTTTATAATATTATGGGCATTTGAGAACTAAATATTCACCTCAAAATACTTTTTACGTAGTCTTACCAGTAGGTTCCACAACTTACAAAGCTAAATGCTGAAACTGGCTTCATATCCTTGGATTGAGGTATAGCACCATTTCACAGATTTTACAAATTTTGACCAACTTTGACAAGTTTTGTTTCTAAATCTGTATGTCTTGTGTTGCCAAATGAGAACTGGAATTTGGGCTGGGAAAATATGTAAAAATATTGCTGTATCTTACACTTTCAGAAGACTGATTATGAGTTATAAACAGTACAATAAATAAGACCTGACTACTCAACCAAAAACAATGGCATTTCTCCAAGATATAATGGTGCTTGAATTACCTTGAAGCTTTCCAGAAGCTCCTTGAACTCTTTTCCAGCTCAAAACAATACCACATTTCTGTAAAAGTGGGGGGGAAGGAAAAATCAGTTCACAAAATAGGAAAGATTAAATTTAAAAAAAACTGAGCTCATCTTAAATGTTTAATTTCTTTTCTCCAGCTTACCGCCAGCAGCTGTCTGATCAGCATGTCTGAAGCTTTCTCCGATATGTTCCCCACAAACACTGTGGTTGTGGGCCCGCTACTCTCCTCGTCCTTGGCTCGCATCGCAGAAAGGTCTTTCTTTGGAATGGGAGGCTTACTGACGACTGGAACAGAAGGAACCATAACTGCGGGGGCTGGGGCCATGATGCCCATGTGAACTGGGATCATTGGAGCTCCTGAAATAGAGGAAATACATACATAAAGTAGAGAAAAAAAAGCTGCAAGAACAAAATTTACGTTAAGATAAAGCATGAGAACATGCAAATCTTACAATAACTTCCAAGACGCAGGTCTTTTGCTATCAGGAAGGGCAGTAAAACAAGTAATTCTATGCTTAAACTCTGTTTAAAAGAAATCTAAATCATAGTATTTGCAGTCTTAATCTCATGGCAGCCAATTTAATCTGTTGAGAGCAATGCACAAAATGCAATTTTTTTTTTTTAAATTGCCCTCAAACTTGTGCCTTTTCAAACTGTTCTATTTCTAAAGCGGCGCAGGCTGTTGGTCATGTTAACGGCAACCATTAAAGTCTGGATTCTAACATCAAGCGGTGTGATTATTGGATTAACAGTCTGCAGCATTTAAAGTAATGAAAACTTTTTGACTTCATAGGATTTCATTAAAGGTGGGTAGGATTTTAAATTTTAGTCTGAGTGGAGAGCATTAAATGCCTTTACTGAAAAACTTTTTTAAAAATAATAATAATGATAATAATAATAATAATAATAATAAAATACCCCATATATACCATAACATGTAAATTATATTCTTATTGTCTATTTGATAGACTTTCCAATTATATTTTATATGATAATTTTGCTTTCGAAAAAAATAAATTAATTGGGCACTGATCATTTTGTTCCTTTATTATTTAATTTCCTATTTTTGTAGATTTGGTCATTTCCTACACAACTTTTTATGGGTCATCCCATGGGTGCAAAGTATGTGAGAATTTGTATCTGCATTTTGTACCCATTTGACAACTGCAGATTTGAAGTAATTTGCTCTAGTCTACTGTAAGGAAATTAAACTATTATCTGACTCTTAATTAGTAATATATGAGAGTGGTGAAAACAAGGAAAAACAATTTTATGACAATTTAACTCCATAATTCATACAGAAATATGAATTTAAATACTTAAGTGAGTACATTGCTAAAAACCGGAAGTAGAAAGTTACATAACTGGGTTATAAATTGGTGAAAGAGCAGTATTTCACCAGGGGTGAGCAATGAGTTTCCACTGAGCAAAAATGTAAAGAATTGGCTTAGTAAATGCTTTTTTTGCCCTCTGGACTGGAGTGTTTCTTTTATAACTACACAGTATTCATGTTGAAAGTTTGCCTTACTGTACAGTATTTTTTTTTTATTCTTTATTCTGTTTTTTATACATATTTTATATTCTTTGTGTGAGTCTGTTTTTCTGGTATTGCCTGTCACTGTCACTTTCCTGGTGGTGCACAGAAACTTCCCCGTTGTGGTTCTATAAAGAATATTTCTATTCTCTTTACGTTTTGTTTTCTGTACCATATGTGCTATCCAGAGGAGGCCAATTTTACTGCAGAGTTTTACTTTTAGCGTTTTCCAGTAGTACCAGACTATTGGATATCACTCACTTTTAAGGATTACACAATAAACAATGTTACAAACAATGACTATGTCAGAATAGTTGCTTACCTGAGGGGAAGCCAGCATACTGATGAGGTATCCCAGGAGGGGGCAACAGTGGCCGGTTTAAATGAGGGGGAAAGGACATTCTGAATGTGGTTGTGACCTAAAGAACACACACAAATACTTTTTTTTAATCAAGTTATCGATTGTGATTACTTAGATTTTTTTAAATACTGCACAATAATTATGGCCGTATTAGTTTCTAACATTTTGAGCACACAAAAGAAACACTTCCTGAAATATTATCTCAATGTTTAACCACAAATCAGCAATGATTTTTATTCGATTCAGTTGGAAATCTATTTAAAATGAGCTAGGTTTATCAGGAGGATATCAATTAATTTAACGTTGAGGAGTCGAAAGCTTCATAAACTGTTAATTAAATTAAAGTGTGACAACTAAAAACAAGCAGCTAAGTTGGCTAAAGCTAGCACTGAGCACGTTCCTATACCCGGCACAACTAAAATATGCTAACCTGACATTAGCCCCTGTCGCCCTTACCTAATATACAACACTGGTTTTTAATCGGCAAAAAATAACTTTAAAAGAATTGTGAAATGTAAATGTATACATACCACAAAACCAAGTGGCACACAGTAAGATAAAATCCACTATACAGAGTTTAATTATGGTGATAATTCGGCTAACGTTTAGGACGTTAGATTAGCACTGCAACTAGCCACGGCCTTCAAAAAAACACTTTCGCGCAGGCGCCTTACTCACCTGAGTAAGTGCGTTTGTTTTGTGTGTCAGAACGTAGCTGTTAAGGCGGAGATTAACCCCATCCTACTGCAGTGGACAACATTTTGTTTCCAGTTTCGTAAAGTCATCAAAAAGGTCACACACTAAATTACAAGTTATATCTGAGATATCAGACGTTGTGTGTGTGAACTGTCGCTTGTGATAATATATATATATATAGCTATAAGCTCATGGTGAATAAATGTCACCTTTTCTAATTTTATTCTTTCAGTACAAACGTTAATCTTACTGATTTAGCGAATAAAACGTATTTTTATCTTGAAACTTTAGATTTAGAAATCCAAGAAATTGTGTTTAGACGTCACTTTATTTAAAAATTCATTAGCAGACGATCTGGCTTTCACTGATTTGTCTTAAGATGTTTTATTTTCACATACAAACGTTAAAAGCCAGAACTTTTGAATATCCTAGTTCCTTACCCCTTATTATTAACAAACAGAAAAGCCCTGTAATCTTTTCAACAACAACAACAACAGCAATAATAATAATAATAATAATAATAACAATAATAATAATAATAATAATAATAATAATAATAATAATAATAATAATAATAATAATAATAATAATTTCTATGGCACGTTTCCGTTTACTCTTCACAACTCTGTTACGTCACATATGGGCGGTTTTTTGATGGAAAGCGCTAGAACAAACGAAGCACACCCTCCCTGGTTCGAAATATCCCTCCATCACATTAACAAGATCTGTGTTTTTTGTCAAATCACAGAGTAAGCAATAACGTTCTCTGAAAATTGACTGAGCGACTTCTTAAATCATATGCAGATTGCGTTGCACCGATATTTTAAAACGTAATTTTTGACGTCCAAAAATGTCTCTTTTCATAAATGTTTACATATCTGTTCCTCAAACTGCCACATGATGGAGACAATAGCACGCTGAGATCAGAAGGCTTCATTTACTGAATTATTACAACACACTTTATATATATGAGAATGTTTGGAGGTTTGATTCTTAATGTTTTTTTGTTTTTGTTTTTTTTTTTTTACTTGAGTATAATTTAATTACAGCCAACCAAATTTCTTTAACTTCTTATTTTAAATTATGTAATTAATAAAATATTCCCGTTTAATTATAATACCTCAAAATCCCAATTTATCTCAGTTTAAGTATAAATTTCCTTTAATTTCAGTCGTATTTAATTTGCCTTTCCTCAAAAGTCTGGCTGCAGTAAACTAGGTGCCGCGGATGGATACGCTGGAACCCACGTGTATAAAGACTCCCAGTGCTGTAACATAAAGTTCCTTTCCTTTTTCTCCCATCAGTGCGCACAGGGGACTACGCTTTTGTTGCATTTTATTCAAGAAAAATCAACTAAATTAACAAGGTATGTATGTACGCGAGTATTGCCGACGTTTAACGCGATTTATTATCGGACATATAGATGTAAATATTTTTAAACCAGCCATCTAGTTATAAAGTAATACGTTACTGATGGAGAGTTCATGAGTCATATCAACCGTTAAGCGCAGTCTTCCATCGGAAGCCGGTATAGGCCAACGTTTGATCGGTTCTGTATAACCATGGAGTTGATGATCGATGTTCAATTCGCTTAAACTCATATTTATCCTGTAAACGTTCAGACTGATAGCGGTGACGCTGGGCAACGTGAATGCGGCACTGCTGCACAGTGATGTCAAGCAGGTGAGGTGGAGGTTACGCTGCTGAATCAATAGAACCAAATCGACTTAAACTAATGACGGTCAAAATGATTGGATTTGGTCACAGAATTGGAGGAGAGAAAGTGATCGTGTAATTTCTTGAAATTTTCAGTTGAGACGCTTACGTAATCGAAAAACACGTTTTGAACACCGAACGTGATTCAGGCTTGAACCAAAATGTGCTATTGCCACCATTAATTATTGGCATATAGTATTTAACAAAACGTGTTTGACGCCTCGACGGAGCGTTTGAGCTCGAACTGATCAAAAGTTAAGTGTGCCAACGGTCTTTGAAACGGCCGTTTATCCAACTGTCGAACGTTACGCAAACCGTCGGGATTCGGGAGCTCTTGGTGCCACAGCTGATTGGGCCTGATTTCAGTCGTTATGTTCATGCAGTTACGTTGGCCTGTCGTTTCACGCAGTCCTGACTCCGTCTGTACAGCAAAGTGGAATAATTTCGCCGTTTTGCCGCTCCTAAGCACGTGTTTTCGGTTTCATTGTCTAGGCACAGACGCCATGTTTGTTAATGGACACTTCCGCTAATGTGTAGTAATTTGCTGGAAACTGTCCCAACTTAATAAAACCCAGGGATCGGCTTAACTTGTCAACTTAAGGAAACTGAAACGCCACTTTATTCAAAATGTTGCACCCTACAAGCATTCATTGCTATACATTTACCTTTAGTTTCAAAGTGGCTTTAAATTCAATATAGCATGATTTGGGGCAAGCCATGATGGATGGTGATAAAGCCATACTGTTAAATTTGCTTGGCTCATTAGTTATTCCAAATGTTTAGGCCTTTTAACATGTACACACTTTTTTTCATATGTACAATTGGTAGACCTTGGCTTTATTTTAAGATTTTATTCCAAGTTCATTCTTGACCTAATTTTTAAACAATTCCTGATATCTTTCAAGAACACAATGTACAAAGCACCTAATCAGTGCATAATTAAGTTGCAGTACCTCATAGAATTTTAAGGTTTGAAATTTAATGACTTTCTTATTGGGGGGGGGTTGAACCACTGAAGTGGTCAAACTTTTTTGTTTGTTTTTGTTTTTTTGCAACATAATTGTTGCAAGTTTGGTAGACTTACTCAGTGCCTCAGCATCACAACTGGTGTATGGTATTAAAGAGCAGTAAAGGGTTTAGAAAGTTTTGTTCTCAATGAGCATGGATATTTTACTTTAAAAATCATTGACTTTAAGGACAACTTGATCTGACTCCCAAAAATATGGTTTTCAGTTTTGCAAACTCGTAAGTTTTAATAAGATGCGCCTTGTTTTTAAATATATATTACACTTTTGGTTGTACCATAGTTTACAACTGACAGTTGGCTCCATGCTCACCATACCCAGACACTGTTCCAAACCAGTACCTGTATGTTGCAGTCAACAGCGATGTAAATATTTTTATTTTTGCATATGCCATTAATGTACAATATAAGAAGTTTAGGACCTAACACAGAACCTTGTGGTACATCCCTGGTATCCTTCACTAAATTGGAGTCAGTATTTGCAATTATCATTAGAATGACTCTCATCTGAATCTTCTGTACAGATGCCTGAAGAAATGCACCAAGAGGAGGAGGTTGAGACCTTTGCCTTCCAGGCAGAGATCGCTCAGCTGATGTCCCTGATCATCAACACCTTCTATTCCAACAAGGAGATCTTCCTCAGGGAGTTGATCTCTAACTCATCTGATGTAAGTGTGCAAGGTCTTGGTTTTCACTGTTTAACCCTTGAGTGACAGTACCAGCTTTTTAAATTGAGGTATAAACACAAGTTGCATGACAAATCTGACTTCCTGCATCCTCAGGCTCTGGACAAAATCCGCTATGAAAGCTTGACCGATCCCTCAAAGCTGGACAGCGGCAAGGATCTGAAAATCGACATCATCCCAAACAAAGCAGACCGCACCCTGACCCTGGTTGACACTGGTATTGGCATGACCAAGGCCGACCTCATTAACAACCTGGGAACAATCGCGAAGTCTGGCACAAAGGCCTTCATGGAGGCCCTGCAGGTACTAAAACCAATCTTTAACTGTTTATGGTCAGTAGTTGAATTTTTTTTTTTTTTTAATTAAAGAACTGGTAGATTTGGATGATTAAACTAACACTGCAAACTTTTTTTGTTTTAAGGCTGGTGCTGATATCTCCATGATCGGGCAGTTTGGTGTGGGTTTCTACTCTGCCTACCTTGTTGCTGAGAAAGTGGTCGTCATTACAAAGCACAATGATGACGAGCAGTATGCCTGGGAGTCATCTGCTGGAGGTTCCTTCACAGTCAAGGTTGACAATGGTGTGTGTCCTGCACAAGGTGTTGTAGTCTCAAAATCTGTGGCTGCATTTTGTCCCCCCCCCTCTTTTAATAAATTCAATGTTGTTTCCAGGTGAGCCCATTGGCCGTGGAACAAAAATCATCCTGTACCTTAAGGAGGACCAGACAGAGTACATTGAGGAAAAGAGGGTCAAGGAGATCGTCAAGAAGCACTCCCAGTTCATCGGCTACCCCATCACTCTGTTTGTAAGTGCTGAACAATTCTCATCTTTGTTTTTTTTTTTTTTTTTTTTTTTTTTTTTTTTTTTTTTTTTTAACCTGGCTTTGCTTTTTGCAGGTGGAGAAGGAGCGCGACAAGGAGATAAGCGACGACGAGGCAGAGGAGGAAAAGGCAGAGAAGGAGGAGGAGGAAGGCGAGGACAAACCCAAGATCGAGGATGTAGGGTCAGATGATGAAGAGGACGCCAAAGACAAGGACAAGAAGAAGAAAAAGAAGATCAAGGAGAAGTACATAGATCAGGAGGAGCTGAACAAGACCAAGCCCATCTGGACCAGAAACCCTGATGACATCACAAACGAGGAATATGGAGAGTTCTACAAGAGTCTGACCAACGACTGGGAGGATCACCTGGCTGTCAAGGTACGTAGGACGTCCTGAACATGACTGACTCTGAATCAGTGGCTAAACTGGAGCGAAAATTGACTTTGACTCTTCTACAGCACTTCTCAGTGGAAGGCCAGCTGGAGTTCCGGGCCCTGCTCTTCATCCCCCGCCGTGCGCCTTTCGACCTCTTTGAAAACAAGAAAAAGAAGAATAACATCAAACTGTACGTGAGGAGAGTCTTCATCATGGACAACTGTGAGGAGCTCATCCCAGAATACCTGAGTAAGTCCTGCTGCTTCCTCACTCTGAAATGGTTCTAGCAGTAAACTGACGCGGCGGCAACGTCAAGTGTTAAAACTGTTACTTTTGTCCCACAAGACTTCGTCCGTGGTGTTGTGGACTCTGAGGACCTGCCCTTAAACATCTCCAGAGAAATGCTGCAGCAGAGCAAGATCCTGAAAGTCATCCGTAAGAACATCGTGAAGAAATGTCTGGAGCTGTTTGCAGAACTGGCAGAGGACAAAGACAACTACAAGAAGTTCTATGAGGGCTTCTCCAAGAACATCAAGGTATCGAAAGCAGGAACAAAATATGACTCCTTGACTTGGTGAACAATATCTGATAGTTCAGTTTTAGGTAGTTTTTGAAATGCAGGTGTTTCTTTTTATTATCACCAGAGACAAATTCCTTGCTTTTTACAGACCCCTTGACTATTAAAGTGGGCTCTTCTTGGAAAAACTTCTGTCTTGATTTGATCCAAATCTTTTTCCTGTGTTGAACCATAACGTGCATTATGCCTGCAGCTGGGAATCCACGAAGACTCCCAAAACCGCAAGAAGCTTTCAGAGCTGCTGCGCTACCACAGCTCCCAGTCTGGAGATGAGATGACCTCCTTGACAGAGTATCTCACCCGCATGAAGGAGAACCAGAAGTCCATCTACTACATTACTGGTAAACTTTGCTCAAAAATGAAGTCTTTTATGACGTTTAGGCTTAAAATGTCTCGGCTGATTGCCTGCGTTTTGTCTTCCAGGTGAGAGCAAAGATCAGGTGGCAAACTCTGCTTTTGTCGAGCGTGTCCGCAAGCGTGGCTTTGAGGTGCTGTACATGACTGAGCCCATCGACGAGTACTGTGTGCAGCAGCTCAAGGAGTTTGACGGAAAGACCCTGGTCTCCGTCACCAAAGAGGGTCTGGAGCTGCCGGAGGATGAGGATGAGAAGAAAAAGATGGAGGAGGACAAGGCCAAATACGAGAACTTGTGCAAGCTCATGAAGGAGATCCTGGACAAGAAAGTGGAGAAGGTTGGTGACTTATAGGATTGACTAAACTGCCTGTGTTGGGCTTGTTTATCTGCGTGCTCCAACTTGCCACCCTGCTTTCTTCCAGGTCACTGTGTCCAACAGATTGGTGTCGTCCCCCTGCTGCATCGTCACAAGCACTTACGGCTGGACGGCAAACATGGAGAGGATCATGAAGGCCCAGGCGCTCAGGGACAACTCCACCATGGGCTACATGATGGCCAAGAAGCATTTGGAGATCAACCCCGACCACCCGATCATGGAGACCCTCAGGCAGAAGGCCGAGGCCGACAAGAACGACAAAGCTGTAAAAGACCTCGTGGTTCTGCTGTTTGAAACTGCCCTGCTGTCCTCAGGATTCTCTCTGGATGATCCACAGACCCACTCCAACCGAATCTACAGAATGATCAAGCTTGGCCTGGGTAAGGGCACGCTTAATGTCATATGTCCTAGTTATATATATACATTTTTATTTGAAATCTAATTCAATAAATTGTCTTCCAGGTATCGACGATGAGGATATTCCCACAGAGGAGGCCACTTCCACATCTGTCCCAGAAGAGATGCCGCCTCTAGAAGGTGACGACGATGCTTCACGCATGGAAGAAGTTGATTAAAACCGACCCATCACTCAGATTCCAAACACTTTTGCCATTGTTCATCCTTTTAAAGTGCAGTAACTGCAAATTATTAAACATTCCTGTAGTGTGGAGGACCAGTGTTGCTGGAGCCTTGCACTGCAAGACCTTTAAAGAAAAGCAGTTTTCTTTTTTTGCTGTGAAAATTTAAGGTGACCTTTTTGTTAAAGTAACGTTCCAACCTTAATGGTAAATGTTCTAATATGGGACTGTTGCATTTCATTATCAGATAAAGTCCAAGGTCTCTGGGGGGAGGGGGTAATGTTATGTGCAATGCTGCATGGAGAGAGGACTGTATGATTCCTTTGCCTGACTTCAGGCTCAACTGTATTCCAAGTCTTGTTTTTTGCAAAAAAAATAAAGATGTAATACCTTATTTTGTACGTCTTCCTCAATCTATGGTAAGTTGCGTATCCGCACTGAAGCATTTTGAAAATGTAACTTCAGATTTAATTAGACTCTTGTTCAGCCCACATCTCTCCACTAGAGGGAGACACAGTTCTAAGATGAACATCTCTGATCTGGTCTCACCCTTTACAGAAGCTGTTGCCATAACGACTTGCACAGCAGACCAAATTGCTCACCTGTTGAACAGGAAGTGGATGTAAAATTAGTAAGGGGAAATTTTTACTCACAAATTGACTAACTTGAATATGTAGTTCATATTTGAAGTGGAGTGTGGCTTTTTTTTTTTTTTTTTTTTTTATCTTTTCTCGCAAGCTGATATTAAAGTGCCTCCATCTCGACTACCTCAAGCCTGTCTTTCCTTAGTTCCGTTCCAGGTTCTTGATTTAACTAAACTGAGCAAAGCTGATAAACTTCACATAAGCTTGTCTAGTTGCCAAAAAAAGCCTTCAAGATGTGAAACATTCTGTGTATTAAGACAGACTTTTTGGAAGGTGTCCTATTGCTTTTTTTTTTTTTTTTTTTTTTTTTTACAAAATTAACAGCATTTGGGGGGGGGGAAACAAAACCCCACCCATACTCAAACATGGTGTTGGTAGTCTGGTGGCCAAGGGCTGCTTTAGTGCTTCAGAACCTGGATGATGGAACCATGATGTCTCCTTCTACATAAAGGAAAATGTTAAAACTTAACTTTAAACAGGCTGTTCATTCTTAAACACTCCAGTGGAGTTGAATTAAGACAATTCTGCAAATCCCAGTGGGTCAAAATTCCTCTACTAGTGTTGTAAAAGCCTCATTGTCATTAATTGCTAATATCTCATGGCTGATGTTGCTGCCATGAAACTAAATGTGGGGGGGGAAAAAAGTGAAAGGGTGTGAATTTTCTGGCTGCACTACATAATACTGGTTAACATGTGAAACAATTAGGTTTGTATGCACTTAAGGTGCTAAATAACTATTGCTATGAAGCTGGTTAACTTTTCACACCTTTGTACTGATAAAATGGGACCATTTCTCTTGACTTTATGATTAAAAGAAATGAGTTCATTACGATTTTAGAGAAATGTGAAAAAGCAAAGCATAAAGTATACCGAGAGCACAGATGTCTTGAAAGTATGAGCCATAAGCTAAGCTGCTGAGGGGGAAATGTATCACATACAGGTTTCCTGGAAGTCATGTGCTTTAAAAAGTATGGGGGGGTGGCACCAGCAGCTTTTCTGCCATTGTCAGTAAAACTGAAGTGTGGGTGTCTGTCCCTCCTCAACACAGTTGCTCGCATGAGCTTCAGTCAGAGTAACTGCGGGGAACTTCATCTGTGTCATTTAGAAAAAAAGGACTATTTTTACACTTCCTCAAGTGATCAGCTCATTAGGATTTTTGCTGAATGTGTAGACAAACTCGAAGATCTCATGATTTGCAAATATCAAGTTTCACAGCTTTTGTTTTAAAAGACTGTTGAGATGTAAGGGGAAAATATTTTGGAGCTTGTAAAAAAGCTAATGTACAACTGCAGTGGAACAAAAAAAAAAAAAAAAAAAAAAAAACCCCAAAAACTCTTCAATCCTCTTGAGTTTAATTTAACCCCAGGATAATTACATCTCCTGTGAAGCCCTCAGAGGTTTTTTCGAGAACAAACAGCATCATGAAGACAATGAAACAAAGCAGATAGGTCAGGGATAAAGTTGTGGAAAAGTTAAAGCAGGGTTAACAATATCCAAAGCTTAAAACATCTTATTTAGCACTTTCCAGTCCATTATCGGTGACAAACCTGGCAGGGAGTAGACAGGGACAAGATTCAAAACTCAAGTGGGAGAATTTCTCAACAGGGCAACTTTTGACAATTTGTTCTCTCCTTAATAAAAGTTTTAGAGAAGAGGAAAGAAAAAAAGCCGTTTTCAAAACAAAGCCACTTGGGGTTCTCTTTGTAGTTTGGTGCAAACCACATAGGGTAGGCAGCTAACATGAAGAAGAAGGTGTTTTGGTTAAAGTAGACCAAGATTGAACATTTAGGCTGGCTTATACAAAACACTGTGTGGAGAAAAAAACAATCACTACTCATAACCCTAAACACCCCACTGTGAAAGTTGGTGGTGATTGCATCATGCTGGGGGTTGCGATTCTTCAGCAGAGACTGTTCAGACTTCAGAGTTAGTGGGAAGAACGATAGCGCTAAATGCCAATAAATCCTGGAAGAAAACCTGTTAGAGGCTGCAAAAGGTTGGGCAGAGTTTCAACAACCCTAATCATAAAGCCAGACCTACAAAAGTAGAGTTTAGATCAAAGCATATCCATAAATTAGAATGGCCCAGTCAAAGTCCAGATCTCAGTCCCACTGAGAATCAGCAGCAAGACTTAAAATTAGCTTCAACTGGTTTGAGTTTTAGCTATTTTTCATAGAACTGGAAATTTTTTCAGTCTGGATGTACAAAGTTGGTGGAGATATACTCTAAAAAGATTTGCAGCTGTAACTACAGTGAAAGGTGGATCTACTGAGTGTTACCTCACAGCAGCTGAATACAAATGGAGGCAACACTTTTGAAATTTGTATTTGTTAAAAAAGTTTGGAAAATGTATGATTTTCTTCTATTTTACAGTCATGCATTACTTTGTATTGTTCTGTTGTTCTATCTACTGTTAGTATAAAGTTACCACACCTGTAGGGGATGATCAATCTAAGGTGGCCCTAATGTCAAAAAATGCATTAAATGCACTTTTTATATGATTTTTTTAAAATAATTTTTGTTCAGTGTTGAATGATCCAGTTGAGGTCCAAGAATTTTCAATTTCAAACTTGAGAAGGTCCAGCGGAGTTAAGACTCCTAAAACATAAAGAAGTAACCCTTTATTTAGCTCCAAATCATAAATCATTGTGAATTAGATACCAACTGTGAAAAAGATACCAAGTTTACAATGATATTTTCTAATAGTGCTTTCACTGTACCGCACCACAGGGGATCATCTGCTCCCAGTGACCTGACATGCAAATAGGCAAAAAAAACACTAGATTATAATTAATTACCTTTTGTTAGTTTTGCCTCTTGGGCTTCTCCACAGCCCCTACTGCCCTGGGCAAAGAGCCATATTGCCCACTTTAAAAAAATGCCACAGAATCTTGTGAGATTTTTTTCAGGTAGCTATTGAGGAATGTCCCCAAAATTTATCAGAATGGGTTCTGTATACAGACCGTCAAATATCTATTTGAAGAAATTCCCAAAAGCTTCCAGGTCGGCTGGAATTCCTTGGGTTTTACAGATTAGGCATTTGGGAACCTTTGCAGTACATTCTGTGAAGCTTTCCCAACATTGCATGTAACAAACAACTTTATAGAAAGTTCTTTGAAGGCTGCTAAATCTAAGACTTAAGGGGAAACATGTATCTATCATTACCTGAATGTCTTCTTTTACAGGAAATGAGCTTTAAAGTAACCTACTTTTAAAACACGAGTGGCTTACTGGATGACAGATAAGCAAGACTCATCAAAACCTGTGCTTTGAACCTTAACAAGTTTAAAATCAAAACAGGCTGATGACACACAGAAAGGGTTGTGAATGTATCTGTCCGAATGTGTCTTAACGTTTTCGGAATTTCTCAAAATACCAGATCAATGGAGAATTTCTCACAAATTAAGCTCACAAACTAATCATTGCATCTTATGGGTATCAGTTTTTGTTTGGTTTCAAATATGACAGGAGGCATTAAAGTCTTTTTTCTTGGCAATGGGTCAAGATTGAAAACAATGAGTCATGTGAGATGAAAGCAAATCTGTCTGCTGAAGTTGAGTACTACTGGAAACATCCTAGTGAGAGTCATCACTTGTCAGCACATATTTCCATTTTTATTCAGCTTAAAGGTGAACTGATTTTTTTCCCCCTTCAAAACAAAAGACTTCCTGTGGAAATATTTGAGTCTCTTGTGTAAATCTGTTCTCGACCACAATGCAAATTGAAATATTTCAAAGGGGGCTGGGGTCCTGATGTGCTGAAGTGTCAGTGGGCTTTGAAGTGTGATTGCATCTTGTGACCTTTGCAGCTCTATATGTCTGCAGTTAAATCACCTTAAATTGTGGTAACTGTCAAACTAAACGCCTCTTCTTGGCGAGTCTTTCGGGTTTCTATGATTAATTTCAGACATATTTTGTTTAACATCTTTGTGTGTCCTTGCATGTGTCATGCTGCCATGAGTTATTAGATACCACCTTATGTTGCTACCACAGTGATAACAGACAACCACAGAGAATTACAGTCATGAACAGAATTACAAATACAGTGTCAAGAAGATAAGGTGAAATTTGACATTATATCCAGTGTGCCAGTGTGCTATCAGGTTGCAATGACATTTAAAAGGCTCAATGTTCAGAGTAAACACAGAACTACTACTCATGATCTGAAACATTTCTGCTGCGTCAGGGGTGGTGGGTTAGACTGAAGCTGGTAAACACTCGACAGGAACAGAACTGACGCCCACATCAAGAAGAAAGGAAGCTACAAGAGATGATAAAAAGAGGGCCTGCAGAAGATAATTCAAGCCCTGTATAGTGAAGTATAAAATGCAAAACACCCACAGTAACCTTTCTGATGAGCTGAAAGACCGTGAACAATCACATGTGGTCTGTCACACAGTGTTTATGCTCCACTCTTACTCTACAGCTTTGTGTGCTGGTGGTGTTGGAAATGCTGTGGTTCAACTGCTGTTACTGCAGATTAAAAGAACCAGTGTGTAGGAATTTTTCAGCATTCACGATCAATAACACTTCCACTTTCCATGTGGGGAGAAAAGTTACACAAGTGGAAGTGAGAAAATCTGTGCAATATCAAAAATGGAAAGTAGCACCATTGTGATTAGGGTAACACACCTGCTAGCAAATGGTGTGAGATATTCAAAAATGGGTGGTTTAAAGATTTTAGCTGATAGCAACAAAACTCCAGCGGATATAAAAACTCTACACATCCTTGTTGAAATATCAGGTATTTGTAAAGTAAAACCAGAAAAAATGATCTCAAAACCTTTCCCACATTTAATGTGGCATACATGTGTATCCTGTACAATTCAACAGAAAAATAAAGAAATATTACAGAGGACAAAACATCAAAGCTAAAATGGTATATTTGTTGAATAATTTATTGATTTAATTCCATGTTATTTTCTTGACATTTTCTCAGTTACATCATTTAAGGTGTGCAGCAATTTACAAAGGATTGAAATGTCAAAGTGAGGAGGAGGGTGCAAAAAAAATCCACAGTATTATAGATACAC
Source organism: Anableps anableps (assembly GCA_014839685.1). NCBI lineage: Eukaryota > Metazoa > Chordata > Actinopteri > Cyprinodontiformes > Anablepidae > Anableps > Anableps anableps. Next base: position 21,519,670 of record CM026086.1, on the reverse strand, counting down.
CAACACAAAAACTATGATCAGAAATTGAAGAAACAGCGGAAGGCCATTGAAATTAAGACAACTGGAGATTTCTCCACAGTTGTCAAAAAGATAGAAAGACTGAAAGCTCTAAAGAGCTTGTCAGCATCACTGAAGGAGCTGCAGGGATTTCTGGTTAAGAGGTGGTTTCTGTTCTGTATATACACAACAATTCAATTCAAATTCAAAAATACTTTATTAATCCCAAAGGGAAAATAAATGTTGTGGTTACTCATATTATCCATTTTTCCTCCCCAAAATGTTGTTGTAGATACAAGAAAGGGAAAGAAGGTTCTCCTGTAGCAGTCTGTATTACAGCGGCTCTGTTGAAGCCTTTTAGTGAAGATGCTGATATGATATCAGTCCACCCTTTGTAGCAAAAACAGCTTCAACAGTTCTTGGAAGGCTTCCCACAAGGTTAAAGGGTGGGTTTACAGGGATTTTTGACCATTCTTCCAGAATCACATTTGTTAGGTCAGACACTGATGTTGGAAAGAGAAGGCCTTGAGCCTTAATTCATCCCAAAGGTGTTCCGTCAGGCTGAGGCTGGGGTTCTGTGCAGTGCTGATCTTCACAGAACTTGACTGGTCTAGGCAGATCCCCCACCATATTTAAACCTGGACCCACCTGGACCGTTTGTTCCCAAAAAGCTGAATCTAAGTCTCGCCTGACCAAAGCACATAGTTCAGGTTGAAGGTTAAAGTTTGGCAAACTTAATGTATTTATGTTTGTGGTGGTAGGAATAAAAATTATTCTTCCCCTGACAGGCATAGAACCAGTTAGAATGTATGAGGGTGGTTCCTTAAGACTCTATTCTCGAGCCACTATTATTTAAAATCTATTCATTGCACCAGCTCCATGTTTGTCAAAGGATAGAATTTAAAATCTGGTCTATTGGCATATGAAGCGCTGAATCTTTTACATTTCAGAGTTGCTAGACAGGTATGGACCATGTAGTCCCCTCAAGTCATCAGAGACCTGATCTCTCAGTGTTTCCAGGACCAGAACTAAATAGGCAGAGGCAGCATTTAGTTTCTATGTTCCTCACATCTGGGGCCAACTCCCTGAAAACCTGAAATGTGCAGAAACTGTGTTCAATCCTTTATTTGTTTTGAATGTAAAGATTGATAAGTTAAAATTTGGGACTTCTGGCCAGGAATCTGTCCAGATCAACTCTTAGCCCTGATAAGACAGGAGTCGGCACAATCAGACATGATTTGATCCAGAAGCTAAATCATATTTGCAAATATTTACAATTTTCAGTAATTTATCTTAGTTGTCTTGAAATGTTTAAAATATATTATATATTAAAAACAGTACATCATAGAAAAAGAAAAAAAAATGTTAAAGGAGCAAAATTATATCACATCTAAAACATTTGGTCTTGACAGCAAGGATACAGCACACAGTGTTTTGGTTCAGACTAAATTTTTAACCCTTGGGTGTGACCTTCTGAACATATTTTACATAGATAGGGAACAATGTTTCTATTGTATATACACACTGACAGTTCTTATCTTGTTTGTAGTTGTTTTTTTCAAACCATTCATTGATAGCGAAGTGATTAAAAAACAAGACAAGCTTCATTCCTTTCAACACATTCAGAGTACCAAAAAGTATATCAACAAAAATAGAAACTGATTCAACTGGTTTAAAAATCTGTCTGATATTAAGATAGACACACATAACGCAGTCTATATGTGAATGTAAATCTTTTGTTGACCACTCAACTTGGCTTTCTTTTCCTAATTAAAATAAACTCCTGTTTAACATGGTTGATTTATACTCTTTAGGAACATGGCCTTTGTAAGGATAGATTTCTTGAAACCGTGAAAAATAATCAAACCACAATAGCCTTTTAATTGTTCTTAAAGCAGATAAAATATCTTAAAATGCACAAAAAGACCCTATAAAGCCACACCCCTCTGAAACAGAAAGTTCACTACTATATAAAGTGCAGTAAAAAATTATTTCCTCCTTTCAGATTTGAGGTAAGGATATTTTGGCGTACATCCAAAAAGCAACTGTCAGATGATGATTTTGTTACCTAAGAGGAAGAGAAGCTATCCAAACCAACTTGTCCACATGTGAAAAGTATTAAACAGCCTTGTTAAATCATTAATTAACTTGTACTTAACCACAATGTTGGGTGGGTTCCATTTCACAGGCCCAACACTGGTCCAATATCTGCCAGAGAAACAATGTCACTGGCATCTATTAGTCTGGAATGGATTATAAACTGATTTCTAAGGCTGTGGGACTCCAGTGAACCACAGTGAGAGGCATTAGCTGCAAACACAGAAAATAGAACAGTGGTGAGCATCTCCAGGAGTGGCTGGCCTTCCAAAATTACATGATGTCATTAAAGAACCGAGGATAACATCTAAATCACTTGCCTCAGGCCTTACTTGCCTCAGTTTGATCAGCGTTCATAATTCAACAATACAACAAAAGACTATCTCATAATTCCCAGAAACATCTCGATGATCCCCTCAGCCTAGTCAAAGCCTGGATTTGAATCCAATTGAGATGCAGCGGCATGATCTTAAAGAGGCCGTTTGAGCTTGAAACCCTCTAATGTGACTAAATTAAAACAATTCTACAAAGAAGACTGGGTCAAAATTCATTCACAGTGATGCAAAAACTCATGAGTGTTTTGCTTGGTGGTTGGTTGTTGTGGACCCAAATGCAGAGAAGCAGAGGAAGCAAGTAGTTCTTGAAGATTTAATAAAAAATAAATAAATAAATAAATAAAATAAAAAATAAAAAAAAAGATGAACAAAAAAACTTACAAAGTCACTGAGAATGCAAAAAGCCAGAGCAGAACAAAAACAGGAATGCAGGGAGCAAAAAAAGTGGAGCACAACGGGGAAGAAAATGGGTAAGTAACAGGGAGGAACCAGTGAGGAGTGGGAGCAAGAAGAGAGCTTAAATACTGGGAGTGTGAATGCTGGAACAATGGACTGAGGCTGATAGGCTAACAGATTGCAGATGTTAAGAAAGAGCTGAAGGGAGACTGAGGAGAGAGAGAGAGAAGTAGAATGGCAACAGAGGGCGAGGGAGAATAAACAGGGGAGCAAGGAAAATTAATCTAACAGTAACAGAGGATAACTAGACACAAGGAATAATAATAAACTAGAATAACTAAGAAAAGACTGAACTAAAATAAAACAAGGCTGAGCTAATCAAAATAAGACACAGCATCGGAACCATTAAACATAATCTAAAAATAACTGAACTAACAAAGGGAAAATAAGAAATCAATGCAAAGAAATGACAGAAGCAAAAGTCCAAAAGAAGGGATCATGACAATGAGCAGTTAGCATAAATGCTTGGTTGAAGTTGTTGCTGTCAAGGGTGGCACGACCGGTTATGTTCGTCCATCTGTTTTTTCACCTGAACTAGAACTTTGTGTTCTACTTGGCTGTATGAAGAGAGTTTCATAAATAAATAGTTAGAAATTTGATGAAGTTTAGTGGGATATGTTTTATTTCCAACATGGCCAGTTGGTTTGTAAATCCTTTGAAACCTGCTTTTTAATTTAGTTACCATATCTTTGATACTAAAATTTGTTTGATGGTGTGAAACATTTAGGTGTAACAAAATAGGGAAAAATCTGTAGGGGAGCAAATACTTTTTCACAGTATACCATGTGGCTGATGGTGTAGCACATGTGACCAGATGGCATGACCGTTGGTTGTGTTAAACAGAAATTGCTTGTTTTCCGTACAAAAACAAACAAACAAACAAACAAACAAAACAAAAAAAAACCCATTGTAATGATAAAATGCCAAATTAATTTCTGGTTGCTTATTAGAAACAGTGAAGGACTGAGTGAGCACTCTTACTTTCCTCAAAGATCCTGCTATGCAAGAATGAGATGAGATTTTCTTTTAAAGTACACTGGTGAAAAGGACAGATTAATCCTCACCCACCTAATCCATTCTCTCTGTTCAAACTACATTTTTCACCAGAATTAGCTATGACAGATATATGTACCCATCAGAGATAGCCAGACCAACGAAGCAACCACAGGTGTTTGTTAGCACAGGTGTTGTCTTGTTACATACTAGGGTTCTTACCTTTCAATTTTCCTCTGTCCTCAAGGCAAAGGTGTGCAAAACATGTGCTGTGCATGGATCACCTTATTTATTAAATCAATAACATTTTAGGAGCAAAAGACGCAGTGAAAGAAAAGACAAACTCAGAGACTGACCGGTTTGACAGTGTCCTCAGAATAATGTTTTGACAGCGACATTACTTTAGTGCAGTTGAGTCAATAGAAATATATAAACAATTTGAGGGGACAAATTATTTCATAGGGTCCTTAAAATATCAGATTTTCAGCTTCTTCCATTCTTATTGCTGCTTATTTTTTTACACAACCACAGCCAGGCTTGTGAAAGCGAAGTGTTTTGGTGACTGGAGAAACTGAATTTCTGGTTCATCAAGTAATAATACTGCTCAGACCTGCAACAGAAAAGTATTACATTCAGCTGCATTGTGCTTGAATTTTAGTTTTTTGCAGACATTTGGCAGTGTAGTAAATTAAAGGCTGACCAGGCTCAGCAGGAAGGGCTTTTAAATCCCTGGGTAGGTTGCCATTTCATTTGGTCTCCAAGCTACTGCTTTCAAACAGCTTCTTTACTTTCTCCTCCTCACTGAACAAATCACCATATGAATCTTTGCCTCATGTCACATTCAAGCTGGAGGCTCTAATGATAAAACATTTCTTTGGATGGCCATTGTGATTTTGGTTTTCTGTGTATAATATCGCTCTTCAGCAACCTATTTTACATGATTTTTCAAGTTTCAGAAATGGAAATGAATGTAATTATCTTTAGATACAAGCCTTAAGACAACTGAAAGGGACAAGTTGTAAAGATGATGATCCATGCCCTCTAACCTCTCCTCCAGAGCAGGCGCTGCAACAGATAAAAGATTATCTTGAGAATCTCCGGATTAATTTAAAACAGCTGTATACGTATTGGTGGCCAAAAAAGGAGTCAGAATTGGTTTGGTTGTCCCTGCAGTCAAAGCAAGAGTTCAAAGTGACTGGTCCATCAGGGGCTGAAATCAGAGGGCAATGTGTCTGTGGTTTCTCTTCCATTCGACCTTTTCTTGTCTTTTGGTAACTCATTTGAATTATTGAAAAGAGCACTGGAAATGCTGTGACGATGATGCAGCTTTACATTAAACCTTTTGAAACAAGAGGAGCGGGGGGGGGGAATTCCCCAGTGGCATCTTGAGATTAATGCACAAGGGGGAAATGTATTCTCACACTTCACAGTCAAACCCGGTCTTCAGTTTGATTTTCAGTGAATCATAAGAATGGATTGGTTAATGCATCCGTGCAACATGCAAAGAGGGCTTCAGACGTATTTCGAAAACAACTCTGGTTGCCGTTGCTTCAAATAAGAAAGAGCGGAATGAGTACAAAAAAGATTGCCATGTGGAAAAATAAATTAAACTAATAATTTAAAGTATCCTAAGGTCAAAATAATGTGCATACAGATGAAGTGAAGTATTTATTGAAAGTGCTGGGTCACTGCATGTCAGTAGAGCAGTTGCACCTTTGGGTTTGAATATCTGATGATAGATAATATAGCAGATTGCACAGTTCTTCAGCTGGTTGAGATTTGATGATTGAGACTACAGTGATGCTTGTTTGGAGAGAAAGTTACCAACAAATCATAAAGTTAAAGCTAACCAGTCTGAGGAGCTTTGCATTGATTTGGCGTGACCATCCAGACCTTGTAAACTAAGCTCTTACCACATTATGACAGCACATACAGATACTTTCACAGTGGAAATCATCATGAAATGTTAATTTACAAATGTGCTCAATGATGTGTTCGCAATCTTGCATATGCCTGTCAGATATAACACATGAATCCTAATCATTTTCCAAATAAAAGGTTGAAATCTAATTTTTTCTTCTACACTGACATTTAAGAAACTACTTCCTTTTTCAAAACAACTTTTTTTTTTCTGAATATGTATTTATATGTGATCTGAAATGTGAACATTATCTTGTGGAGAAATGTACCTCAATGTTTTCACCCTCCTTTCAGGTAAATAGTGTGTCTATTTTCAAAAACATGTTTTGTAAAGTTTTTTTATTTATTTTTTTTTATTTTGCTTATTTATGCTATTTAAGTGTGAACTGAAGCATTATAAGACACCCATACAAAATTGGATCAGCGTGGACATGTGCTAATGCCAGGTTTCAGTTATCACCATAGGGGTGAATCAAAGACATGACAAAAACGTAAGCATTGAGGTGCCTTTTGTCAGATCTGAAAAGAAAAATAATTATTACCCACAACATGGATCTAAATGTTTAAACAGTAATTTTTCTTTGCTTTGTTTGTCTTCACCTTTAACTTTTAAATTGAATCTGTTTTCTGGACATATTTTAAAGGGGGGTATTATGTAAAATCAACTTTTTGAGTTTTATATCATGTTATAATGTTATCACCTCATCAAAAGCATACCTGGAGTGTTGCTTTGATTCTTTCATGCATGTCTGAGAAATCCTTGAATTTCCTGTGGCAGCCATTCGGGGGGTGCCTAAACGCTTGCTCTCACAAAGCACTGCCTATTTACGCAAAGCTCCTCCTTGGAGCTGCAGTCCCTGCTGTCTCCAGCGGCGCTTCTTAAAGAGACAGAACCCCAATTTCAAGGCCTTAAATTGCTATGTCAAATGTCTTTTAAGTTATGTTTGATATATACAGCACTTTTATAACAACTGAAGGTAAAATAGTTACTTGATTGTGCTATAAAATGGGACTATGTGCCTGGAAAATATATACAACACCCCCTTTAAGTGCTTTTAGTGGTTATTTTTTTATGATTGGACATCCACAGTCCACGTTAAACCTCTATCCACTGAAACCTTGTATTCCTTGTTTAGCTGTTCATGATGGTTTAAAATGTTTTTTATTTACTTTTAGTTCTCCCAATTTCTTAGTTTGCAGTTTAGTCGTTTTCAGACTTACAGAATGCCATCAAAATAGCATTTTAGATTTATAAAACAAAAATGCCATTTTGATTAAATGTTCTGTGATATATGAGGTTTTCTGTTCCCTACAAAATAAAAGAGTTGAATAAGAATGTTTTATGAGCAAAACTGAACATTGCTCTTAGGGGTTAAAATCTTTTCGTTGTCAGAAAGATTTTCATCACTTGCCTTTAAAATGCAAAACATGCTGTTTATAAATGTCTTGCAAAAGTATTCAAACTGCTTGAACCTTTTTATATTTTGACACCTTTATATCACAAGCTTCAATTACTTTCGCTGGGATTTTATATGATAGACAAACACCAAGTATTGCATAATTTTTAAGTGGCATTAATTTGAATTCACCCACCCTGAGTCAATACTCACCTTTTGCTGCAGTTATAGCAGCAAGTCTGTAGGGTAACGTCTCGAATAGCTATGGATCTCTAGAAACAAAGACTCCTTTCCAAAATAGGTCAAGGTCAGTTAGATTGGATGGAAAACATCTGTGAACATTAATTTTTAAGTCTAACTATATTCTTAATTGATTTTTGGCCTGAAATTTGACTGAACCATTCTAACATGCTGATGAATATACTTTGATTTAAAGCATTTTAATGTAGCTCTGGTTGATTGTGTGGGGTTGTTGTGGTGCAGGGAGGTGAAGCTCTGCCCCAGTCTCAAGTCTTTTGTAATCTCAACCAGGTTTTCTTCCAGGATTGCCTTGTTTAGCTCCATCCACCTTACCTGCTCTGTCTGAAGAAAAGCATCCCTGTAGCATCATCCTGCCACCGCCATGTTTTACTGTGAAACTAGTGTGTTCAGTGTATGAGACAAAAAGTTTAATTTTAATCTCATGTGACCAAAGAACCTGTGACCAGAGAACCTTCTTCCATATTTGCTGTGTCCCCTATATAGGTGTCTTTTTTTGTCTTGGGGAAAAAAATCGTCAAGTTCAAAGTGGTTACAGGGCAAAAAATACAAATTTCAGAAAACTAAACAAAACAGTTTTATTGTGATTTTCTTTTTTATTCATTCAAAGTGGTCATCAAAAATCTAAGCATGCAATATAATAAAATAATAAAGTAGTGGGAAACATATGTGTAAATGATTTTAAATCAAAACATAAATAAGGTTTTGCATGTTTGGTTGCTTAAAAAAAAGCCTCCAATCAACAAATATTTTGGAGGTTGATTGTTTTCTGTTTTATTGACCTGGAAAAATATATATTTTTTGTCTATTCTCAGCAACTAAAAACAGGATTTGGGTCTCTCTTTTTGAAAACGCTCTCTACATTGAACAAAATTCAATAAATCAAACATGAGGGGACACCACAGCCTGTTTCCAAGTAAAAGTCACTGGAGATTTGTGATCCTATTGATCAAAAAGAAAGACTGAAGTGTGGTTGATTAAAGATATACTTTGTGTTGTATGCTTGACATTTACCATCGTAAGAGGATTTTCGTGCATCTTAAGTGGATTTTGTCAGCAAACAAATTCCCCACTTGCATTAGTTACACGCACTGGCAGCTCAAATTTGCACCATTCTCAATCCAGGGGTTACAAATGGACACCCCTGATCTATGTGGTTTGTGGCAAACTACAGATGGGACTTACAGCTTTCTTCTGGCCACTCTTTCATACTGGCCAAACTGTTGGATTCCAGGACTATGGTTGTGTTGTTGGGAGATGCTCCAATATCGGAGCTCCATACCTCCTTCAGTTAACATGGGCCTCTTGCTTTCACTCCGATTTACGCTCCTCATCCGATCTTTCCGTCCAGTTGTGTGGCCCTGGTAGGTCTGCAATTGTGCCATATGATTTCCATTTTCAGATGATAGACAAAACAGAGCTCCATCAAATGTTTTAGGCTATGAATATTGTTTATAATCCAACCCCTGCTGTATATTCACAACTTCAACCTGGACCTGTGTTCATTGGCCCTCTTTAGATTCTACTTCAAAACTCTAAGAGTTCTGACATTAATTGGTTTCATTAGATTTTATTTAGGGACATCAAAGTAACAGGAGCTAAATACAAATGTATCCCAAATCTTTTCTCATCTTATTTGTTAAAAAAAATAAAAATAAAACTTGATTAATCTTGACAGTTACATGCTGCAATTAAATACATTCAAGTGTTTGGTTGTGAAGTGACAAAAAGGGGTGCGAATAGTTTTGCAAGGCACCGTATGTGTAAGAGGAGTGGTTCTCACGTCAGTGTTCCCTGCACAGCAAACAAAACCCTTCACCAGATAATGTCACGTTAATTTAACAGGTTTTATTATTAATCCATTTACTAAAGAAAAGTAGTAGGATGATATAAACCAGGTACCAGGAATGCTGCATTTCCCTTGTGTGCATTCTGACCTGAAAACTGCCCCCATGGGCCTACAGTGACCTCACATCTTTGTGACAGTGTTGATCCAAACATTCACATAAAAACAAATCAATCAGTTGTTTGAAAAAAAAAAAAAAAAAAAAAAATAAATAAAAATAATAATAATAATAATAATAATAATAATAAAGGAATAACACCAACAAGCTCGCTGGAAAGAAAAATAAAATAAGGGACATATTTACATGTTTTTTTTGTCTTCTTGACCAGATGTTTTAAACAATACATGAAAAACAAAAGACAAGCTTAAAATAAAAATGCATTCAGAGCTGGGATGTCAGATTAAAATCTGTCATTTTTACAGTACACTTGTTATTTCCCCAAATATGATCATGGAAGCTGCTGAAACCTTTAACAAATTAACAGAAATGCATGTAATGTGTTTACAAAACCATAATCCCAGTTTTAAAATATATAATTTTACATTAAGACACAAAAGTTTATCCTCAGCATGAAACTGTTAATATCATAATTCTATAACCCAGAGAGAAATAAAGCATCTTTAAGAAAGAGTTGACCAATTTCTTGTTTTTGGACAATGGATAGAGTTAACTGATGCTGAACCATATTATTACCTAAAATTGGCTGCAAAGCCACATAAGGTGGTTAAAAGTTAAAAAAAAAAAAACCCAAACAAACAAACAAAAAAACCCATACAGTTAAACAGCGATAGAGCTTCAGAGGCTGTTTGGAGTTTAAAATGTAAGACAATCACTTAGGCACTCAAAGCCTCTGACCACTGATGTTATGTTGACCCCTTGGGGGCATCCTGTGACAGTCAAAACTGCAGCATCCCTTTTTCGTACCGATATCAACAAAAACAAATGAACAAACAAATGTAAGAGAGCTAGGAAACAAAATGCTGCTCACAAAAAAAACAAATAATACCACAGAAAACGTGGTCGTATTCCCAGTTTGGTGCGACTCTGGAGTGCTACCTACACCTTCTGCGGCAGCGACGACTGCCGGCTTGACTTCATGCGGCTGCGCGCATACACCCGCAGGAAAAGCGCAAGGAAAACCACGGCGACGCCGAAGCCCCCGACGACGGTGACGGAGTGGCCGTAGAGGAAACAGGAGAGAAGAATGGCAAAGGCCTGGCGCAGCGTCATGATGATGGTGAAGACGGCAGCGCCGAACTGGTTGATGGTGTAGAAGATGAAGAGCTGACCGCACGCCGAGCACACGGACAGCAGCACAGCATGGAAGGCGAACTCCGAGTGGCGCGTCATGAAGGCCAGCGATTCGAAGAAGGCACCCTGCTCGAGCAGCGAGCCGACGGTGAAGAGGCAGGAGAACAGGTTGACCCCGAACATCATCTGCACGGATGACATCTTGTACTTAAACAGATTGTCCTGCCAGTTGGACGTGAAGCTGTCGAAGACGATGTAGCCCACGAGGATGATGACCCCGCTGAATGTAGTGACGGTGGACGGGTGCTTGCTCGTCGTGCTGGACAGCAAAAACATGCTGACGCCGACGGAGATCAGCACGGCGGTGAAGTACTCCCAGTACTCGTAGCTTTTACGAGAAATGATCTTTCCCATGAGCATGACGGGAATGACTTTGGAGGCCTTGGCCAGGACTTGAGTGGGGAAGCTGATGAACTTCAGGGCCTCATACTGGCACCAGCTGCTCAGGATGTTGGAGAGCGAAGCAAAAGAGTATTTGTACATGGGCACGCTGTGGCGAGGTTGCTTGAACAGTACGCACCAGAGTCCAGACACGGTCAGCGCAAGGATGCGGTTCATGAAGACTAAAAACTGGGAATCCTTGAACTTCTCGCCATCGTGGTCTGGAGCAATGGCTCCATAGGAGCGAGTCATCACTCGCTCCTGGAGGACTCCCCACGTCAGGTATGATGCCTAAGAAGAAGGAAGGCAGATTTTAGCTCCTCAGATCTAGGCCCCTGGGTCAGTAAATACAGTCTTTAAATTTAAACGTGTGCATGTTATCTTTTTTTTTTTAGATAGGAGGAGGGTTTTTATAGCATGGAGTAATGCAGCATTGCCCCTCCCCCCTTATTGCTGCACACTGTCTCTCAGCTGTCTGTAAGAACATTACAGCACTTTTCCTTCGCTTACAAGAAAGCCAAATTCCAGTTCAGTCATATTTTCTTTCAGTAAAAGTATAGAAATTCATGGCACAGAAACTAAAGGACTGCCACCATCAAACTTACAAACACTGGAGATGTTTATTTTGTGTATTTTTGCTTAAACCTGTCTTTTAAAGCAAATGCATGTAATAGATTATAACTGCTTATGCTGTTTTTTTTTTTTTAACAGTAGAAATAATTACTTCTTTTTTGTTTTAAAAAAGCCATTGAACGTAGACACATATTTTTGCAAATACAGACCCACCATTTTATTTTACATTCCGACATGCCTATACCAGCTTCCAAGGAACTGTTTATTTCTAGAAATAAGTTTAAATTTACTGACTGCACCTTGAACACGGATGATAAAAAAAAAAAAGTACATTCTCTTTCAGTTATTTGGCTTACAGCTGAAGCAGGTAACTTTTATAAAATATAGGTTTTTTTTGTTTTTTTTTTTTACATATTTGTTATAGTAACCATTATGTTGTGACAGTATAATATAAGACAGATAATCTGTGAAATAAATCAAGCTCCTCTGCTTTCTCCCAGTGCTCCCAGTACTAACTGCAGAAATACACCACTCAGTTAAAAATAACCAATCAGAGCCTGGAGAAGGGTTTTAGTGCTGTCAGTCACCCTGGTGTACAAGTCGCTCACACACTCCCCCCAACTCTCTTCTAAGCTACAGCTGGTTCACCATGACATATCCTTCCGCTAATGCTAAGGCTAGTTAGCATGACCACCGATGACAGCGGATAAGCAGTTTTCCTGTAACAGCAAGTTGTTTCTCCGCCATCAGCACATTTAGCAGCAAGTAAATGAAGTTGACTGATGGCGCTAAGACCCTCCTCCTGGCTCTGATTGGTTGTTTTAGGTCGGGAGCGGTGCATTTCTTTAGATGGCAATAGCAGCTCAGGAAGGAGGTGGAGGAACTCGATCTTTTCACAGATTATCTGTCTCATACCAAACTGTCATAACATGGTGACAGTTTTAACAAATATGCAAAACACATATTTTTGTAAAAGTTACATACTGCAGCTTAAACATATGAAGGAATAAAACAGCAAAGGCAATTCCGGCAACTCATTAATTTGATAAAGTCAAAATCAAAGAGCTGTATGAAGAAAAACCTCGTACACCCTTACTACATTCATAGCATAACCTGGGAACCCTTAACCAAGACAAAAATATGGAAACAAAATTTAGGCTTAGAAAGATGCATCTGAATAAATCACAAGATGAGACCGAAGTAGAAATGATTGACTATAATGCACAGCATCACAAACACCTTGTAGCAACTGTCAAGCACAGTGGTGGAGGGATGATGATTTGGCCTTGTTTTTAAATCACATGACATGGGCGCCTTGCAGTTATTGAGTTGAACTTCAACTGGTTTGAATGCCAAAGTATTCCAGAGATAAACTCACAGAAATCGGCCTCAAAGCTAAAGCTAGGCCCTGACTTGGTCATTAACAGGACAGATCAGCTGATCTGTGTGGTATAATTGTTGTTTTCAAACCCTTTAGATTAGGGCAAAACGATTCAAGAACCATGTGAAGAGCAGATTATTTTTATTATGTCGTGATACAAAAAAATCCTATAAATGAAGGTTCCTTCATTATGACTGGATGTACTATTAGAATGAAGAGTACTCCCGATTGTTTGGGTTAATTCAAGTTTAGTGATATAAAGCCATCTTTTACAAAGTGCAGCTTAGATAGTCTGTGAATACATTTCTCACCCATACACTGTGTGAGAAGCAATAAAACATTGCAGTTTCATTGTTAACTTCATGTTTACAGTGACTGTTGTTTCTGGGAGGATTCCCTACCTGAAGTCCAGCTGCACAAAAGATCAACTTTAAAGCCTGTTTGAGTGATGAGCCTGAATCGGCCTCGTTCCTGCTTGAGACGGACACATCGTCCAACAGTCCGTTCTTGTCCTCGCCGCCAAACACGCAGGTCTTTATGACAGGATAGCAAAGCCCGCTACCTGAATGGTAAGGGAGAAAAAAAACTGAGACGCGTTTTCAAGGAAGGATTAGGCAAAAACAATCTGTTCGGGGAAAATTAAACGTCTCAAACCTCTGTCCAGGTAATTAGAGCGTTTAAAGTAGCTAATGAGGAAATATCCCGGGACAATGATGGTGGCGTAACCCAGCATGTTGACGAGGAAACGGAAGAACCAGACATCGTGCCAGCCGTCCAGCAACGAGGGATCTTCTGCAATTACTGCACAGGGGAAAAACAGCAGCACAAGTGCAGGCCAAATCCTAAAGGATGAAGGAAAGTGTCACGTTTTAGCAGAAGAATATAATATCCCAAACATAAATTGTATCACAGATAGTTCATAAAATATACCACAGATTTTAAAATGAACATGTAAGCATTTCGCTCCTTTCATTCCCTGGGAGAACAAGTTAGAGTTTACCAGCTGTCTGTACTAACTATCAAGCATGGTGGTGGCAGCATCATGCTCTGGAGCCATGTCAAAGTCAGGGATACTGCTGAATTGTACAAGGTGGCTGGAATAATCAAGATATTCATAGTTAAGGCATCTTAAGCACCACGTCACACACTTCCTTCAGTGTACAGTTTAATTAAGAGAGCCATTGCACACATACAACAAACACGTTGGAATGAAGTTAAACCATAGTTGGCATGTGTGTAGGCAGACTACAGTTTACGCCATTTAATCAGAACATCACCAGGCTGTCAAACAGCTCCATCCTACATAAAGGTGAGCCTCTCACTGCTGAGTCTAGAGTATCCTCTTCAGAAAGAGGCGGACCCTCCTCTCTCAGGGGCCTGACCTGAACACAGGATCTCTTTGTGTGCTGTGCTCTGGTCAACCAACAGCCCACTGCACCAGGACCCAGCCTCTGAACAAGAAGACTATTACATGGAGGAATGCAGCTCACAAGCTGCTGCACTCCAGAGAAAACAGCCAAATTTCACCTGAGAGGAGGAAGGAGTGTGAAATGTATCCTTTAAGGATGCACGACAGGAGACATGCAATGACATATGAGATGTAACTGTGATTTCTGAGCTCCTGAGAGAGACGGATTAAAGGGCTTTTCTGTAAAATCAGTTCCACTTCTTTAGAGCAACATCTGAACGTCTTCATTACTTTTTTATTTTGTTGTAAATCATTATTTGACGAACATAAACCCTTTGAAAAATACATTTCCACACACACACCACTAAAGAAATCACATACTGCATAAGGCAAATGATCAGAGCTCTTTTGACTACATCCATTAGTATTTTTTATTATTTTTATCTATTTGCCTGTTTCAGATTATTAAAAAATTTAAAAAATTTCATAATCTATGTCAAAATCTGTGAAAATTGCTAAATTGTGCACAGTGCTAACTAAAGCCATTTGAGCAACTCGATTTTTGGGCCTCTTGTGGCGTCATCAACCCAAATAATCACATAGCAGAGTTTGCCTTTTTCCTCCTCAAAAAAAGTTTATGGTTTGCAAAATCCTGCAGTGGAAATCCATACTTATTTGCGCAGCTGTGAATTTATTTTCAATGTACACTTGTTAGTGAAAGAAATACATTAACTGAATAACATCTTTAATCCTTAATGATCATCTTGATTAGCTGTTACGTTTTTCATTTGCAAGTGCAAGTTTTTCATTTGTGTGTTAATGTTTTCCCACATATTTGGAGACTCCTACATTTGCCTTACCCGTATTTATCCCCTCGAACATCATAAATACAGTAATATATGATAAAATGCTTAACCAAAAATATGCACACCATTAAACTATGTACACATTACGCCGCCTCTTTATTTACACATATTTTTTAGGAAAAAAAAACATCTTTAACTTGAGACAACTCAGCTTATCTACACATAAAACACAGCTTCCCAGTTCCTGCACGTCTGAAATAATAAAAAAAAGAGGTTACCTCCATGAGAAAGAAGGCATTTTCCCCTCCACACTCTCAGTGGCCCCACACCCGGCAGCAGCTCTCAAACGTCTCCGCGGTGACGCAGCATGAAGCCGCTCCGGTCGGATAGGACGAGATGTTTTAAAACGTTAGGACCTGTGTCTCCGCTCACTGAATGGCCGCCTTTAAACCTGTTTTTTTCCACTTATCATCCGAAGACGATGTGTACACTTCAACAGGAAAACCTCCCTTCTTTTTTTTAATGAACACCAGTAGGATGCCGGAGGTGAAAAACGTCTCCATCCCGCCGACACTGCACCCTGTTGGCGGGGAGAAGTTACTGCAAGCCGAGCACACGTGTAATATGCAATAATAGTAATGCCAGAAAAGCATAGGAGTGCAACAAGGTTAAAAGATAAATGTATATCTCTGTATTTGAGTAAACACTGATATATTTATTTTGTTTTATGTTGTTATTTTCTTAATATTTCTATATGTATTTTTGCAATTTTAGGAAAAAGTAAGAGTTTTAAGGCTGTTTTCTGAGTAAGACTTTTTTTTGTGGCTATTAATACCCCTTGAACTTTTCAATATTTTGTCATGTTGAAACCACAAACTTAGTGTAAGTTACTGGGATTTTATGAGATAGATAAACACCAAGTAGCAAAAGGAAACATGCTTTTTAAAATGTCTGTTTACAAAAACAAATCTGAAAAGTTTTATGTATATATGTATTAACCTCCTCTCTCTCAATACTTGTTAGAAACGTGTTTTGCTGAAAATATAGCTGCAAGTCATTGAGGGCATGACAACCAGCTTTTCACGTCAAGTAATTCAAAATTTTGCTCCTTATTTTCTGCAAAATAGCTCAAGCTCAATAAGACTTGATTGATGGAAGGAGAGACAGCAATTTTGAGGTCTCACCACAGGTTCCGAATCGGATTTTACTCTGGACTT
This sequence comes from Anableps anableps, assembly GCA_014839685.1. NCBI lineage: Eukaryota > Metazoa > Chordata > Actinopteri > Cyprinodontiformes > Anablepidae > Anableps > Anableps anableps. The sequence goes on along the minus strand of CM026086.1, from coordinate 21,503,293 downwards.
CAACTGAACAATTTTAAAATGTCAAGATGCTTTGACTTAAGCCATTCTATTAAAGCTCTGGCTGTATCTTTAATGCCGTAGTCCTACAGGAAAATGAACCACTTCTCCAGTCTCAAGACTTTAGCAGCCTCTAACAGTTTTTCTTAAAGTATCACCTTGCTCCATCCATCTTATTGTTAGATTTTTTTTTTTTTTTTTTTTTTTTTTTTTTTTTTTTTTTTTTTTTTTTTTTTTACCTTTTTGTGAATATGCATGTTCCCATTTACTTTAACTTGCTGCTGTGACCCTGAATTTCCCAACTGTGGGACAATAATGCATGTTTCTTTTCTTCTATTCTTCCCATCAATTATAACCAGTTGAAAAAAAGCATCCCCACCACATGATCCTTCCCTGTGGGAATGGTGCGTTAAAAGTGATGTACAGTATTAGTTGTCCTCCAAATACATCTAAATAAAATTTGAACATTGCGTAAAAGTGCGATATTTCTTGCCAGCCATCTCAGGAAGTGAAACTACTATATCATATTGAATTATCACACATAGAGTGATATATTCAAAGCCTTTGTGTCTTGTAATTGTGATGATTACAGCTTAGAGATAAAGGCGCACCAGCAACAGTGAGAATTGCAGCTTTGAGAGGATTGTCAAGCGAAATCGATTCCAGAAGAGCCATCACACACAGATGAATACTAGACATGGGCTACAAATCTCGCATGCCTTGTGTTAAGCCACTCGTGATCCAGAGACAATGTCAAGAGTCCTGCTGTCAGATGAAAGTAAATTCTGCATTTTATTTGGAAATCAAGGTCCCAGGGTCTGGAGGAAGAGTGGAGAGACACAGAATCCTCATTGCTTGAAGTGCAGTATGAAGTTTCCACAGTCAATGAGGGTTTGGGGTGCCATGTCATCTGCTGGTGTTGGTCAGCTGTGTTTTCTGAAGTCCACAGTCAATCCAGCTGCCTACCAGAAAATTCTAGAGTGCTTCATGCTTCCCTCTGCTGACAAGCTGTATGGAGATGCTGATTTCATTTTCCAGCAGGACTTGGCACCTGCCCACACAGTCAAAGGTACTAAAAGCTGGTTCAATGACTATTGTGGTCCTGTTCTTGATTGGCCAGTAAACACCTCTGACTTGAAGCCCATTGAAAATCTGTGGGCTGCTGTCAAGAGGAAGATGAGAGACACCAGACCCAACAAGGCAGATAATCTGAAGACAGCTATCAAAGCATTCTGGGCTTCCACTGAACCTATGCTGATCACCTCTATGCTACAGCACATCGAAGCAGTAATTAGTGCAAGAGGAGACCAAACCAAGTACTGCGTGCAGAGAAATGTACACAGTCTTCAGAAGCCTGACATTTGTGCTTAAAACATCAGTTTTTGATTGGTCTAATGTGATATTCTAATTTTCTGAGACACTGAATTTTGGGATTTCTTTACCTGTAAGCCATAATAATTAAAATTACATAAAATAAAAGCTTGAAATATTTTACTCTGTGTGATGGTTTTCTATAAAATAATTGTTTCACTTTCTGAGATGACTGGCAAGAAATATTGCACTTTTATGCAATGTTCTAATTTTTTGAGATGTACAACTATGTAGTTTTACATTTAGGTCAAAATAATTCCTTTTGGTGTCATCTGACCAGAGTACCTTTCAACATAATGTTGCTGTGTCCCCTGTATTGCTGGAGGATAAATGCAAACAAGACTTATCATGGCTTTCTTTAAACACTGACATTCTTCTTGTTACTCTTTTATGGAGGGCAGATTTGTGGAATGTACAACCACCACCCTATGTATCTTATCAAATATGTTGATAAGAGTATCAACATATTTTCCCACTTGAGGTGCAAATCTCTCCAGCTCCTCCATAGTTAATGGTTTTTTTGTCTTCTTTTCTGTTAAATGCTCTCCTCTTGCAGACCTGTCAGTTTAAGTCCAAGAACACCCACATTTTTGATAGGTTTCCAGCTGTACCATACCATACTTTTTATTCTCAGATCATAGATGGAACAGTTCAGAATAAAGGCAGCTGACTATACATACATGCACGCCACACCTTTCAGATTTTTATTTGTGTAAAAATTAGAAAATGTATTGTTTTCCTTATACTTCACAACTATTCCCTAGTTTGTGCTGATTGGTCACATAAAAGCCCAATGAGTGTGAGGAAAATATTAAAGAACATCTGAAGAAATTTTAAAAGCCCAATTACTTAATCTCTTAATCACAAAATATACATCATAATCTTATCCTTAGGGTTTTAGGCTACCATATTACTTTTGAAGTCAGTCAAAACATATTTAATTATACAGACTTTACAGAAGAGATTATAAATGGCCTGTCAAGCGCATTTACCTAAAATATTGCTAAAAGGCCTTTTTATCTAAAAAACAATAGCAAAGCAAAAATATTAACAAAGAACTTTGACTCCAGACACACTGGTTTGACATTTTTTCATTTTTTTATGTCCACAAGTTTCACAAGGAAGGGAAGGGGGGGGGATCATACTGTAATGAAATTAAACCCTTTTCAGACTGATTTGACAATGAACATGATAAATTACCTTTTTTTACACAATAAGTATTTTATTTATTCATGAGTAAAGAGATCTAAATGCAACTCTTCATGTGATACATGCACTGTCTTCCGGTTTGAGTGAACTTTTCTGTTACGCTCAGCAGGGGTTTTACACCTCCTCAGGTTAGGGTTTAATGTAAGATTGCATACACCTCAGTAGAACTCACAGCTGAACATTTTCCATGGAGTAAATAAAAAGAGAATATTGAGGGTGGCGCTCAGAGGGTTGAGAGGTCAAACAGTAGGAGGAGATAAAGAAGGGTAGGTAGGATTACTCAACCATGACCTAGTGAAGTGGCAGATTTTTCCACTGCAAATCAGAAAGTCTTACTGAGCTACACTGGTTCTAGCCTAGGGTATCCAAAGCAAAGAACCAGAGTCATCTATTGCTTGTGTTACTAAACTGTGAAAACAAATTTATGCTTATGTCAAAGTGAAAGATGTGGGAACTTTTTTCACTACAGCTTGCAGAAAACCCATAGTCTGGTGTTTCTGCCAGTCAAAAGTTACTTTGCACAGTAAAATCGATGCTTTGGTTAATTTCTAACAAGCGGTGACATATATGACTGAAGCAGTAATGTACAAGACACCAAAGAGCTATTCTAGTTTAAGGTCCCTTCCCAAAAGTGTTCATACCTCTTGATCCTTTTCACATTTTTTTGCACAACCAAACAACTTCAATAGGAAGAAATGGGAAGAAAAAACGGAATCAGAAGTTATTTTCAGGTTGTCTTTGGCATCCGTTTTTATCAGAATCCTGAAAATAAAATCTGGGGTTACCAGATGAAGTCAAAAGTCTTCTAATAAATGAATATAGCCCACCTGTGAACAATTTCATCTCAGTATAAATACAATAATTCTAAAGGCCTCAGAGGTACTTTAGAGAACATTGGTGTACAAAGCAACATGAAGACCAAGGAGCACAGCATACAGGTCAGGGATAAAGTTGTGGAGAAGTTTAAATCAAACATTAAGCATCTCACACAGCACTGTTCAATCCATCATCTGCGAATGACAAGAGTATGCTACAACCACAAACCATACAAACAGTACATGTGCATCCACCTAAACTCCCAGGCTGGGCAAGGAGAGCATTAATCAAACAAGCAGCTAAGAGGCCCATGGCAACTCCGGAGGAGCTGCCGAGATCCGCAACTAAGGTGAGGCAGTTCATTTGATAGGATAACTATTAGCTGTGCACTTCACCAATCTGGTATTTATGGAGAGCTGAAAGAATAAGAAGAATACCCTTATCAGTCCCCCAGGGGAGAAATTACATTTCAGTATAGCCCCATTAGGTAAGAGGAGCAAAAAAAAAAAAAAAAATCAGATCTCAAACTGTATCCCTGACAGGATACAGTTTGAGATTGAAAAAAAAAAAAATCCTCAGCACAAAAAAGCAACATACAGACAACATCATACATAAAAAACTTATGGAATGGGTAAGGATGTAGCGGGAGAAGGAGCAGGGAGGGAATCCAACCTAGGTTACTGAACTGGGAGGCAATTCGAGCTGGGGGGGGTGTTTATAGCTATGAGCATGTGTGTGTTTGTAAGAAAGTCTGTTGAACAATGTCCTAGATAGCCCTCTCAGCCATAGTCCTTGGATAGGTGATGGAGTGTATATCAGCCAGCCTTGGTAGAGTTCTGAGTAGGTCCACAGATGTCATGGGGGAAGGGAGGGGCAGAGGGAGCAGAGCATCTTGTTCACATAACATCCAAGAGAAGTTGAGATAGCCAGCCTTCCAAGGCCGACACAAGGGAGCCAGATTCAGATAACAACAATTGTTTTGGGTCAGGCCAAATCTGTCAATTTTCCGTCTGCCTTAAAGTCTCACTGGTACATCGCAATGGCGAGTCCAAATAGCCCAATTCCTGGGCAATCCCGCCAAAGCCGAGCTTGCAATTTCTCCAAGGTCTATCCCCTTTCACTAGTGAGTCCGGGAACCATAACTAGCCAGCAATTCTGTGAAAGGATCGCACCCAGTTTCCGATTCTGCTCACACAGCATCTGAGTCTGAGTGTTCATAGCACAGCATATTCCATCTCACATTCCGGGCAGCCTCACAATGGCCAGAACAGCTCCTGATGTTTTCCGAATTTCTCGATATGCCAGATAACTGCCAACTCCAAAAAGCAGAAATCCTGTTATCAAAAATCCAATTATGTACACATTTTTAACATCTTCAACTGACAATATCGACAGACACACAATCCTCCACTTCTGCCAGGAGTCCATTGTATATCCGGAGAAATATGTCCCGCTGGGGCACGAGGGCTCTCTTTTGCCCAGTCTTCTTGTCCAGAAAATTTGATCAATTGCATTGAGAGACCAGATGATCAGATCCATGATTTCTAATTCAAAAGATATGCAAAGAGAGGCTCCAAAAAGATTAACAAGACAGCACAGGACAGAGAACTGAAACAGGGCAGAGCAAGGAAAGTATGGGAGATGAAAAAAAGTGTCCTTCACTGAGAACAGGAAGAGAGAGGTAAGAAGAAAACCATTGTTGAAAGAAAGCTATGAGACGCCCTGGTTGTAGTGTACCAGAAACCATTTCAGTGCACCAATCAGATTAGACCAAAACTGAACTGTTTGGTCTATATATAAAATTTTGTGTGTGGCTGAAAACTAACAAGTCAAAGCACCTTGAGCTCACCATCCCCACTGGAAAACATGGCGTAATCATGCTGTGGGGCTGAGTTTCTTCAGAGGGGACAGAAGATGGATGGAGCTAATTAATGGGCAATCCTGGACAATGCAAAAGACTTAAGACTAGAGTAGTGATTCGCCTTCCAAACACATACCAACCCTCAGAAAATAAATCAAGAGGTACAAGGCAATGGTTTAGATAAAAGCACATATTCACAATGTCCCAGTCATAGCTCAAATTTAAATTCCACTGAAAATTTTTGACTAGATTTTAAAATTAATGCTGCCCATCCAATGTGACTGAGGTTTTAAAGTATTTTGCAAAGAAGAATGGGCAAAAAGTTAATTCTCATGCTGTGCACAGCTGGTGGAGACACACCCCAAAGACTTGCAGCTGTTATTGCAGCAAAATATGGACTCAAAGGGGTTAAATACAAATGCAAACCACTTTTTCAGATATTTACTTGTGAAAAAAAAATGGAAACTGTTCATCGTTTTCCTTCTACTGCACTGTTTTGTGTTAGTATATCACAATAAAAAAGATATTAAAATTTAAGGTTGACATGTAATAAAATGTGAAAAAGTTTAGGAGGTGTGAATAATTTTGTAAGAAATTGTTTATTCACATAAATACAATTTTAAGCAGTAATTTCCCCATCATTGTATTCTCTACATACTGTAATGGGGCTTTATCTCTTCATTCAGTATCTTTACAATTATGAATGTTCTGCACTTAAAATATAATTATCAGCTCCAGCAGTATGCAATACAGCACTAAACTGTGCATGGCTCACTGGTAGAAACAAATTATATACTAAATTAATTTTTCATGGAGATTTTTAGTGCAAATATTTGAGAATTGGTGAGGCTTTTAAAATGACAAATATCTCCTCATGTTAATAACCAATTCTGAGAGAAGCTGCATGAACTGAAAGGTTTGGTACAGTAAGATATTTTTGAACAAAAGACAGATTTTTCTTTTTCTTTGCTATGCATTCTAAAGAAAACCACACAATACTAAGAGCCTTTTTCCTGCAGGTCTTTACCAGTATGACCAATAGCACACAAAACACAAATAGCTTTAGAGTTTCCCAGGTCACAGTTGAAAAAGGAAGTAGAAACAGTTGCATAACACTTTGTTCCAGCTGTTTACACAAGTATGATAATTTTGTATCACTCAGAATTTACCAGAATTTCTGCACACAAACCTCCTTACAACATGGATTACCTGGGTATCATCACATGCAAGGGAGGTGTTGTGTCTGAAAGCCCTACATGTGAACTAGTTTTGCTGCTGGCATGTAAATAAATGAGACTCAGTTGGGTGGAATTTCCAGCCGCCCTGTGTGTATTGTATTGCAAAGACAATAAGGAAGAAAACTCTTACAATAAAACAAAAGATACACCTTGCAGAAGCAGCTGACAGGAAACAAAAAAAGAACTTAGTCATGAGGGTAAACCGTGCAAATTGCATAAAATCATGGAAATTGAGCTAATGTGCATGTTTGAAATAATTAAAATGAGCTTTGAGTGCTCTTTAAATTATCTCTGTAAAAATTATTTTTATTTTGCACACATGCATGCATGGCTGAATTAGGTTTAAGGATGCTTGAGCAAAGCTGGACTTTCCACCGTGGAGCAGCTTATTCAGGTCAGGGTGTGCACAAAGAGTGATGCCAAAACACACTAATGAGAATCAAAACTTCCTTTTCCCAGAAAAAGAAAACAAACATGCAAATGTTGTTTTAACTTTTATTACAAAATAAATGAACTGCTCGTTTCAGCAAGAGAGGCCAGTGTAATTACATGCAAAGGAAAATCCGCTGTTTTCTGCAGATGAAGAGTACAAGAGGAGATAAATACATTGTCCTACATCACAAAGCAGCAAACCTTTAAAAAAAAAAACATTAAGCTGCATTTTATTTTTAATATATTACATTTTTGATACTGGCTATCAGTTTGCTGTCATAAGCAGGGATGCGATTAGTTTGCAAAATGGTACATTTTTCAATTTAAAGAAAACCAAAATATTATCTGCTTACGATTACATTCTCTCAACGAAACATGAAAGGTCATGCTTTCAGATATACACAGATTAACTTTAAGATGAATGAGGCTAAAACAATTTCCATTTGTAGAAGAGGTAGCATTTTTGGGGCTGTTAGACTGATAGTTTGGCACTTGAATTCAGGCACATTTTGAAACTGAGAACAAACACATCCTGATCCTGTTTTTGTAAATCAGCATTCAGTTTAAGCAGAATTGCTCCATTTTCCATCAGAAGAGCAGATTAATATGGTGCACATTTCTCACTAGATATTAGAGTCAACTACATATAAAGCCACTATTTAATAAACAATTTAGTTTAAAAAAAAACCCCCAAGAAACTTTAATTATTTAAGTCAAAAAAAAATTCCAGCTGCATTCAGGCACCAGGTGTGTTATACTCCATCTTTTGGGCTAGCAGTTTGTTCAAAACGTCACACCGACAGACCTTCCAGAGATCTGGATGTCATCAAATGGAAACAGCGCCAGAATCTAGAGGAAAAAAAAACATAAGTATCAAAGTTAACCTCAACTGAGTTTAGATGCATTTTTATCATGCAGTTTTTGATAAAAAGTCAATCAAAAAGCACTATTAAGTCTTCAGTACATAAAGATACAAAAATGACTCCTGGCCTTGAAAATGTTTTAAACTGTGTATGAATTTCAGCCGCCTGCGTAATCGCCCTTCTCGTAATCCCAGACGTACATGATGCTGGGATCAGGTATCTGTGGGAGCCATGCCATCCATCTGTTAGTGGACTCTTTATTTTTCTTGCCACCAGGATAGATTTTATGACTTTTGCTCTGTTTTTAGGTTTGCCTGAAAGCTTGTCTGTAAACTATCTCACACTCATCACCCAGTGCAAAAACTGAGACATTTCTTCTGTCATTTGAAAAAAAAAAAAAAAAAAAAAAAAGTCGCTTTGAAGGTCTGGAAAGTTGTGCAATATGTAAAAACCTGAGATGAGGTAACTGAACTTGATATAAAAACATCTTTTCTAGAGAGGATGAGGCCTTCAGATTTAAATATAGAGAGGATTAAACTGTCCTGTGAAAACATGGTGTGAACAAATAAGTGAACGAATGAAGAATTAAAAAGTAAATTAGGGATTTTACAAACTAAGGTACTATTAATAGATGATCCAGAGAATTAAGAGGACTACATTTCCTTAACTAATAATAAATCATATCAGGGCTTCAGAGTTATCATGAGTTATCATTTTTGAATGCGTCAGATTCAAAAATGTACAGCACCCTCCACAATTATCATCACTGCTAATAAACAAATCTACGAAAAAACATAAACAGCGGTTTTAAAGACGTGGACATTTCCAGACAAGTTATGAAATACAAACGAAAAATGTTTTGAGATAATTTAAAGAAAGAAAGAAAGAAAAGAAAAATTGGAAAAAAAAAAAAAAAAAAAACCCTCATTTTATAGGAATTGATAGGATTGCCAATAAAATTATTTCTGAACATCAGATCTTTTTTCTCCCTGCCATCAAATTAAAAGGTTGGATTGAAAGATAAAAAATAAAGAAAAACCAGGGTGAAATATTAGTACAGGGATATTTTAACGACCAGATTAAATACTCAAAAAAAGTGTTCCTGGCACCTGGTGAGTGTGTATTATCAACGAAAAAATATATACTGCTGGGTTCAGACAAATTTCTGATAAGTATGTCGCAAATACAAAACATTTATTTTTGATTCTGGTTTGTATTATTTTTAATTCTGGTTTGTATTATTTTTAATTCTGGTTTCTATTATTTTTTAACAAAAATAAAGCTATTCTTCTCCCTTTGTGTTAGCTCCCTCACCATCAGTACCAGTTGCTTACATCATCGTTTCCGTCGGCCAGATCCAGCGCCGTCTCGTCTTCCATGTTTCGCAGCATCTTGTCGGCGCCGAACTGACAGAGGAGGTCGGCGATTTGCGCGTCTTGTCTGCCTACGGCGAGGTGCAGCGGCGTGCAGCCATTAAACATGGGAGCGTCCACATTGGCCCCCTTCTTCAGCAGCAGCTTCACCGATGTGATGTCGTGCAGCTCGACGGCGAGGTGAAGAGCCGTTTTGCCGGCAGTTCCTTCCTGCGTGGGGCGGCAATGGAAACAGTTCAGAGAAATAAGCAAAATAAATCAAAACAATGAATTAAAATATAAAAAGCTTTCACACTTTTGCTTGTAATTAGGAGGGACGGGTCTAGAAATTACAGCTTATATATTAGTTCTAGTTACAATTATAATTCAATATGCTGAATGTGAGACAGAGTGACATATTGGGACGGTGATTTAAACTGAGAGGAATGTCTGTGGTGGTTCTAAGACCAACAGCCATGTTCCCTTCCATCAATAGAAAGTTAAGAGCAGCAGGCGGCCAGCCTAATCATATCTCAAATCTAATTATGTCTCCCTGAATTCTGCAGGAAGCATGGAGCTCAGCTCATATCACTATCAACATTGGACAGGTGCAGCAGATTTATAAACGGGAACACAACGTACGATAACATGCAGTAAACAAGGCTGAAACACTGAATTGCATAAAAACATCATAAGATGCATCACACGAATTCACAAACTAACCTGGATATCAAGATCTGCTTCTTTTTTCATCAGGAGCTTCATTATTTGATATTGCCTGTTCAGTGCTGCCAAGTGAAGACAGGCAAGACCTGCAAGTAGGCAACCCACTTATTTAAAGCATTCAATATGAGGCCTAAAAAACAACAAGAAGTGACAACTGAGTGATAAATTAACAGAAAAAAACAATGGCGATTTTCTTTCTCATTGATAAAGCGCTAAAAATCCAGTGCTAAAATTGCTTGAAGCTGCTTCCAAAGTTGATCCAGCCCCCATTAAAAAAGAAAACACGCAATTTACAGAAAAGGAAACATGTTAACAGCTTTTGTCTCCATTTTAGACAAAAAAAATAAAAAATAAAAAAAATAAAATATATATATATATATATATATATATATATATATATATATATATATATATATATATATATATATATATATATACACATCATACATTAATAGCACGGTAATCTTTCTTACCTCTCCAGTTCTGGGTCTGCAGAACTGGCGCCAGCAAGCTCGGAGGAAGGTCTCTGGTCATTTCTGTTACACACTTTATTTGCCCGTGTTGGCACGCGACGTGGAGCGCCGTGTTCCCGTCCTGGTCCTGTAGCTCCAGGCTGGCCCCTTTCTCCATCAGGGTCGTCACCACGTCTGTCAGGTTCAGGTAGGTGGCCAGGTGCAGTGGGCTCTGAGGGTCACCAGCAAATAAGGATGGAGTTAAAGACACACATATTTCCCTGGTTAATCTACAGCTATGGAGAATCATTAGAGATGCTACAAGGTATCAACTGATGAATTTCACCTTTATCATAATATGTGATCAGTGAACGCACCATAGCCAACAGCTTACTGTCACATCAACACTCTTCAGTGTAGATGGTATTATAGAGAAAGGAAGCCTTAAAGTTCACTTTTAGTTTTTAGTGAGGTGTTTAAAAAGAGGTCAGAGGAAGCAGAGAGATCTGTACCTTGTTTGAAAGAAAACTGTTTTCTATGACATGTGAGGACACGTTTTTGGCTGCTTGAGAGAAGGAGAGAGCAAGACTTTCAGCAGATAACAGGAAGGCTGAAAGCAGTGCAGGACAAATGCACTACCTAATTCTTTTGAATTTCTATCTTTGGTAAAGCACGGTGGATTTGGTCACGTTGACAGTCTTTTAGGAATCCCAAAGTTCTCTGCACTACACATACTGAGGTGGCTGTAACGCTCTGTAATTATTTGTTCTTTGTTTTAAAGTAATAAAACCCTGTACAGCAACTACTCCCTCATGCACACAGTGTGTTCTCCGGTCCTAATAAAAATAACTACAGCTTGAAACACTTGAAAATACTTTTTCAGTACTGTCCTTATATTTTCTTATGATATAGTTCTTACAAAAAGATTGGAAATCAGCAGTTCTGTTTGTGCATCTCTATTTTTTATCCTTAAAAAACAAAACCAGAATATTTTCTTGCATCTTCTTAAATGTCAGTGCTCCTGTTGAATTCTAACATCCAAATTGAAACAACTTGAGTGTAGATTTTACCTTGATTTCAAAAGAATGCTTTTAACCAACTACAGGGAGCAGGCCCGTACCTGTTTATACACCTCATCAAAGTCAACAGCAAAAAAAAGAAAGCTGAGAAAGCGAGAGCTGAGTGTTCGTTCCAAATCAAACAATAATTCTGGCTGTGCAGCTTTCTGGCACACTGTGGTTAAAACAAATGCACTACATGATGCTCCTGCCTCCTTTTTATGATGGAGTGGAATTTGCATAGAATTTGCTGCTTAAACACTGTAGAAAAGACTGAACCTTAAGTTTGCATATTTAAACTTCAAAAACAAGCCCTTGTACATGGCTGGATCTCTGAATGTCGACTCAAGTGTGATTTTTTTTTCTCTGTCTTATAATGACTGTTGAGAGGAAATTATGCAACTGAGGAGGGCAGAGAAGACTGAGTCAGTGTATGCAGTGCTGACTCTTTATTTTCAGATGTTTCCAACTGACAGCTCTTGTCAGCCTGCTCTGTCCTCTTCCTCCACCCACATCCACACAAGGATACACTCCAACCAGCTCCCTGTGGTTCTATTTCTACACAAGGTAGAGGAGGGGAGTTTCCATTCAAAGTCCCTCTTGAACTAACACTGGAGCCACCCACTGTGACGTTCTCCCGAGAGGGGACAGGCTGTGCATAAGGAGGAAGAAAACTTCTCTGGAAGTACACAGATATAAATATTACCTCTGCTTCTGCATTCAAGGTACTGGAAATGAGGAAGTAATGCTGGAGAGAAAAATCCTAGCTGAAGTTGCTATTTGCCGCTCAACTAACCTGATATAAATTGTTCTGGATGTCGAGGGCTTCTTTTGGGAACAGCTGTATCAACTCTTGAGAGATGACTATATCCTCATGGATGATTGCTAGATGCAGGATTCTAAAGAAGAGACAGAAAAATAAACAGATTTACATTTATGTAAAAAAAAAACAAACAAAAAAAACATTTCGCATTGAGCAATATTTCGTTGTTACATCAAGTGGGTAGAGAAAAAGTCAGCACTTCAACAAAATGTTGCATCACAATTTTCCTCAATACTCATCTCAAGAGGGTAATACTTAGTGGGCCGTATGGCAAAACTGAGTGATTGGGATGTTGTGAAACACAGAGAAAATTCTCAAGAACATCTTGCAGGAGGCTGGTACGGCAAAAGGAGGATAGTGATTTCACCTGTTAGAGGGTATGATTTTGGGAAATGTTGCTGTCAATGTGAACGACAAAATAAAACAAAAGCACTCTAACCTCAAGGCCTGCGTGGGAAGTTGTAGCAAACAAATGCAAGCACAAAGCAGGAAATGGAGCAGAGCTTTGGTGCTTAATTTAGACCAACTGAACACGACGAGGGCCTCGCCAGAGAAAGATCTCAGCACATTCAGATGGAGGTTTGGCTTCCACGTTACGTGTACAAATGTGTAAATTCAAGAAAGCGCACACTAATTTATAGCCAACAAAACATTGCGCTCTGAGATGAAGTGTTACCGCAGTGTGATGTCAAAGTCTGTCAGTTGTCGTTTCAGAGTAAATGTCAAACAACCAACCAGAAGTCAGACACCGATTTGAAGGCAGACAGAGTGGGATCAAAAGTTCTCACAATTTCTCACTGCACAGACCTCTCATTCAGCTTTCTGTTCTGAAAGGGCTCCGAAAAATGTCAATTTTCTCAAGTTACCCATCAGACAAAGTGGTGAGAAATAAAAAACCGGTAAACTAAAGCATTCATTCTGGAACAAAGAAAAGTAAATTATTATTGCATAAAAACTATAGTTTTTCTACAAATTACAAAAATAATAAGTTGTAGAAAAACAATGTTCATAAACATTCTAAATGTATTTTACATATATTACATGCTACTAGTGTATTTTTCCAAGTTTAATAATAAAATATTTTATAATAAAATAAAAATGTAGTGTCATATGTTATATAATTCAAAATATTTTTTATGTATGGATATTTTTAAAGCATTGCAAAGTTTTCATGAAACAAATAACTCCATATAATATGTGCACTAAGGTTATAAGGCATCTTGATATTAAATATTTTTCCCAATAAGACCACTGTAACTCATCTAATCTTGTGTAACTGGTTAGAAAACATCTTTAGAAAAAGGCAAAAGTTATTTTTTATTCAAATTTTTTTAAGCAGAGATGCAAAATTGCAGCTAGTTCAAGCAGAGTTTATTTGCTTTTGTCTTGAACTAAATTACAAGAATCTAATAAATACTATAAAAAAAATCATACTCTTCTGAGATAATTATGGAAAGCTGGAGGATAATTTGGGGAAAATACGTGAATGTGAAAGCAAAACACTGAAAACAATCAACAGTTGCCTTAGAAAATAAAATCTTCAGAAACCTGTTTTTGCACAATGACATACTTTGCAATAAAAGCCATCAATGCAGACAGATAACTTAAGATTTCTCTGAAAGTACCTTCAAGACTGTCAGAACTGATTCATTCAAACATTTGCAAACGAGTCAATATGCCTCAAATACAGCCCTGCTAGCAATTTGACATGAAAGGGACTTCCTGGTTTGAGTAACTCTTGAATGAATAAGACCTTAAAGAATCCCGCAGGGGAAGATGAGTGTTAGCATGCCTCTCTGTCAGTGTAAATAGCCCAGTGTGGTGTGTTTCAGGTGTTTTTCCCTGTTCCCAGCAGGTATCTATAGTTAGGGTGTGAGAATGAAACCATATGGCTCTGATAATCAGCAAACGGAAATCAAAACAGGTCAGAGACACAACAACAGTTTCCGCAACTCTGTGACTGCATCATTTACTGGGCTGCATTGGTTGCAGGACTCTTTGTCTGTCATTTGTAGTCAAAACACACCTGTGTGGCGAAGGTGACACCGGATGAGTGGTTCACACACTAGAAGGTCTGCATGGGATGCTTAATCTATATATGGAGGTTGACGTGTCTACGTTTGGTTTAAAAAAGGTGAGGTTTCACCAAGTCAAACTGAGAACATGAAAAATGCTGCTCTGTCAAAACTGATTTTTTTTTCCCCTTTATAGAAACATTCTCTGGTTAAAAAAGAAAAACAGATGCAAAAATAAAGTCAAAATATGTGATTTATATGGAAAGAAAATGCATGCACATAGACACCGTTCTGTCCTGTCAAACAAGTTTTTTCTGCTCTAAACCAAGACGTTCAGCTACCTCTGCAACATGTGCTCTGTCTGTGATGCAGGGGAAGTCCAAGCCTATCTGTTTCACTTCTGTTTTCTGACTGACGCCTCCCAGCAGACTGTCCACATTCATGACATGGACAAAGTTCAATAAAAGCCTCCATGTTCACACTTTGAAATCCCCTTCAGCACCAGTTATCATGGGAAAACCAGGCCTTTAAGTTCAGAGTAATGAAAAAAAATGTGCCATCTGCCCTTATATGGGTGTTTTAGGCTCTCAGATGGAATAAAAGCATCTGTTCTGATATTCAAGGGACTTTTTGTTCCAGCAAAAATGCAAATAAGAATCAATTAGTCCTAAGTAAAAAAAAATATAAGAAGGTAGCAACTAGTTTGTTTTTTTGTTTGTTTGTTTTTTATATATAAGATTTATATTTGCAATGCATTTGTGAATTGTTATGTGAATTTGTGAATATTGAGACTGTTTTAGCTCTATACATTTCTCAGGACATAAAGAGTTGGATTTTATTATTAGTAACTGACTGATTTTAAGTAAATACCATCAGGTAGAGATCTAATCTGACCATTTTAAGAGTATTTATATAAAAATGTGGACATAGGGATTGTAAAAGAAAAGAAAACCTACGTGTCTCCATCTTCTGTAATAGTTGTGAGTAAGTTCTCTTGTTCAGAAAGTTCAGGCATCTGTGCTTGCTCATCCTCGGCGCTGGAGATGGTGCAACCCCCTACGATCTCCGACAGGCTCTCTACAGTGATGGACGAGGACGTGTAGGCTGAATCCAGGCGCTCCTCCCCGGTGGAAAACTTGTCCCTCGGCCCGCTGAAGTCACTGCTCGGTTCCCGGGGCTCCTCCGACCGTAGTATGGAGCGGTAAGAGTCAATGCCCGAGTCCATACGGATGTCCTCTTGCAGATCCTCTTTGCTACAACCGTCGTTCGCCATGGTGAACTCTGGTGGCCTCCCTGGGTTTCCCCCCGCTACAGCCGCCTTCCTTCCCGGTTGATTTACAGTTTTCTAGCGGGTGTTGTCGCCGCTGGCTGCTCGGTGGTGTAACCCGGACAGGCTACCACCGCTCCTTTATAAGAACAGAGAAACGAGCCGCTAAGTCTCATACCACTAACCGATATAAAGTACTTCCCCTTGCAGCAACAAACCCTCAAAACTGGGATTGTTTTCCTATGTAATAATAATAAGTATTAAAGCATGACAGGTTTCTCCAGACGCGACGAAAGGGAGTTTAAAAAACAAACAAACAAGCGAAGAGTGGTGGAACAGCTCTGCTGCCGACTAGATATCCGGCTCGAGGCGGAGAGCATATGAGCAATGAAAGGCGAGAATTGGAAGAGCTGTTTTTGTCAAGCGGGGGAATCCCCAGTGCGCGTGAGGCAATACACATTCTCTCTAACGCACGCGCGTGCGCACACACGCACACATACAACAAGCAAGCGCGCGCTTACACACAGAACAGAAAGTAGAAGCCGACGTTCTCAAGGCGGAAATGCAAAACGAATTTCAAAAATAAAGCTGGGATAGTTGACACTTTCAAGTAACAGGTGTTTGTGAGACAAATTCCTGTTTCTGCTCGAGAGCACCAGACACAGCTACTAAACATGCTACAGGGAAATGTGACATTTGTTTTCCATAAGAGACAGTGGGACATGTTTTATTGTTCTGCACCAAATATGTTGTTGAGAAAAGGGAACTGGTTGGCTACATAATTTGCAACAAATTGCAACTGGACAAACAATACCTTTTGGACCAAATCTCTTACTTGGAATGTTAATCTTTTTGGTTGAGGCACTTTTAAAAAGACTAAATTAGCCTAATAGAGAGAATATAGTTTGTTTTTGATATTTTTGTAGTTTATAAATACAGTTAACCCCCACCTATTTGCAGATACTTTTTTGTTGAGCGTAACCAGTGACCCCCCAGAACATTTTCATAGCGATGGTGTTCTCTAGGCTAGGAGTGGACTGGTGAGAGCATACTTGCAGAAAACCCACCTATTCGCAGATTTTTTTGTAGAGACTATTTACAATATCTGAAAGAAAATGCAACTTGGAAAGCAAGGCGCAATACTACTTGACACACTATTGGCTGGAATTTGTAAAGCACGCTATTTTTTCTTCCTTGCCGCTGACTGGCTGTACCCCCAAGAGTTGTATTAAGGAAGACGAGACAGTTTCAGTGGTTGTGCTAAGACTGTTTCGTGGTTGTGCTAAGACTGTTTCCAGTGTGCACAATAATGCATATTAGGGCATATTTGACGTTTGTACTATTAAAATAGGCAGTTATACACATTTTAATTGTTTTTTGTTTGTTTGTTTGTTTGTTTGTTTGTTTTTTACATCCCAAGTAGGCCTATTTGCAGATTTTAGTATCCTGATCCACACTCAATTCCTGTCAATGGCGTTAATGTACCAAAACTCGTGTTACAACCACCATTAAATAGGAAGTAGAAGAAGAAAACAGCTACTGGTGAAACCAGAGCTGAAGCCAGGTCTTAAGTTTAGTTGGCTGAGCTTAAAAGCAGTCATGTATAATAGCTTATTATTTGGTGAGATTTATTTAAGACTCAAACACAGAAAAAAGTTAACGTGGCATCAGATTGTAATTGCAGTATGCTAACACAACAATCAAAAATAAACATTATTGGTTGTTCTTACCGATTAATTTACATCTTAAATTTAAAATGTAAACAATTAAAAATATTTTACTTCATCTATACTGAAACGGCCAAATCAAATTTAATCATATTCTCATTCTCATTAAACAAATATAAACATTTTTGATCTATGCTCTGTGTTAAAATTCAAGCATGTATGGGAGGCCCCTAACTGCATTTTAAAAATCATTTTAGGCAGGCTTGGTCAATTTAAGCGTACTGCAGTGTCGTTACAGATAATTTTTAGGTTTTTAAAATTAAAAGCAAGTGGCCATTAGTGCTTGCTAATAGTATTTTTTTTAAAAGGGCAATTTTTACCTTGCCGGTAAAAACAGCCATGTTTTACTTTGAGTAAGTCATTGTCACACCTAGCTAGATGTAAATTAGTTTTGCACTTCTCTGACAACAGCAAACACAAGGTATGAAATGTTTGGTAACCTCAGAAGTAATTATTCTAACCACATTAGCACTTTAAATTACTGTGTTGCTGAAATGTGCTATACAAATAAACTTGACTTGACTAGGCTCATGTGATTGGCTAATTTGCCACTTGTGTTAACAAGCAATTGAATCGCAAAATTAATAAAGTGGCCAGTGAGTGTATATGTCATTTTGTCTGAGTGGACCCAATGGAATAAAAGGTTGTATCATTAGCAGACCAAAACTAGAAAATGTTTTCAAGAGCAGCATGAAAGAAA
Organism: Anableps anableps; assembly: GCA_014839685.1. NCBI lineage: Eukaryota > Metazoa > Chordata > Actinopteri > Cyprinodontiformes > Anablepidae > Anableps > Anableps anableps. The sequence goes on along the minus strand of CM026086.1, from coordinate 21,485,386 downwards.
TGAATGGATGGAAGGATGGAAAAACCTAAAGGGTCGTTCTCTGAACAGCGATTTTCTTCCAAAAGCAAACATTTGCAGAACTGAGGGCAATCTTTCTATAAAAGGCATCAGGAAACATCTGGAACAAAGCCAAGATTTAAGCAACTTTTGTTGAACCCCTATCAATATCGTAGAAGTGAGCAATTTAAAACCCAAGCAATTGCTTCGAAAATTGTGGGGTTTTTGTTTTTTTTTTTTTTGTTTTGTTTTTACATCTGATAACCATTTGAACAGATAATTGCTGTAGTGACTGTGTTCAGTACTTTTGTTTATTAGAGTTGCAGATGATGTTGGTGTGAAATTGCTTAACTGCATGATTATTGAACATTTCTTTACACACATCATGGTGAAAATGCATTTAGAATAAGTCTTGTTGCTAATGTGTAATGTATAATGCAAATAGAATAAAATAGAAGAATAGAAACATACTTTATTGTCCCACAATGGGGAAATTTCTGTGCAACAGCCTCAAAGTGACAGCCAGTCAAAGCAAGTAGATTCACACAAACATAGAAATATGCGCTATATACAAAAACAGAATAAAGAACAAAAGACTGTACAGTAAGGGCAACATTTCAACAATACTACATTACAATACTGTGTAGTTATAGAAAAAATTTTGTACCCCGGTCCAAAGGAATGTGCAACTGAGTAGGTTAATTTAAAAATGTACAAAATGTGCATGTGTATTTGAGCATTAAAAAGATGGACTATTTACAACAAGTGACAATAAAAACTGTACAACAGCAGAGATATGCAGATACCAGCAGAAATGTTATTCAGAATGAGTAAAGCTGTGCAAGTAATAGGCATATTTAATTTGCACAAAAAAGCAGAATCTACAAATATAGGTCATGATAGACTAAAAATATTGTAATAATATTTTGTGGTATTTATAACAGTATTGATGAAAAATTACGACAAAAAACCTTTAACAGCCTTTTTGACATCACATCTGTCTGTGCATACAGCCATAACCTCACACATACAAACACTGCTCTAAATATTAAAGGTACTCATGATCATATAAGCTACTTCAGTGGAAGTTACATTAAGCAGTGCAACTGTGCAGCTAAGTAGTGCATAATAATTACATGTAGTCAAGAAAATTTTCAGTAAAACGTAACAATTCCAGCCATACTGTCAGTTTCTTGTGATTTGCAAACACCATCAGGTGGAGTTTGTTGGTATTTTTTCATTTGATAACAGTAAACAATACGATAATTGGCCATCCCTAATGGCCAGTGGCAGTTCTTGTCTAAATAGCGTCCTGCTTGTGCTCCTCACTCACCATTACCACAACAACAAAAAACAGTTCCAGTTTGTGAAAACATAGTTTATTTAAATTTCTCAGTTGGGCATAGCGAAAGGTTTCGCTCAAACACCTCAGCTGAAAGAAGCGAAGATGTCACAGGATAACTTAAGCCTCCTCCCACATAGTCGGTGTGACTGACAGCATCATGATCGTTCTATTCTGAGCGGCAAGCAGAGGGCACTTACTCAGCACATGGGTGCATCGACTCTTGACACCATGTGTATAAAAGCATTAGAAACATTTTTCATGGTGCAACTGAGAGATAAATGAAATTATAATTTTAGATGCCACTTAGCATCTTGTTTCCAATGCCGCCCTGGGCAACTGCTTATAATACCCATATCAAAAATCGCTACTGCTTATAGTAAAGGATGTGAAAGCACAAAGTGATTGCTAAAGGGGACTCTTTGGTTGTTTATTGTGGAGCTATAATTTGTAACCGGGTGTAATCGGTTATTTCCTGGAACTGACACTGGAAGGACAAATTTTCTCAGGAGAAAACCAGTTTGCTTTTACTGGTTAATTCTAGTGGGGAAGTTAGGTGCCACCCCCCACTACTGGTGCTCAAAAGTTTTAACAAAGGTCAATACACAGAGTAATATGCCTCCCAGTGGAGGAAAATCTTAAAATCATATTCTAAAATAGTTTAGATTATAAAGTGTGACAAAGAGTATCAAAAGAAACATCCTCAATAAACCTCATAACCCTGCAGAGAAGATCAATAATGTGATCAGATAAAACACGCTTACTTTTATTCCATGGAAATTGTTGACATGTAATATTTTAAGGCAAATCAAGGGTCTCATGTTGTTGGATATAAACTCCTTTTTGCGATGTTCCTATTTAGACTAAATTAATTTAATTCCTGAAGCTCAATTTTGATGCAGTGTAATTATAGCACCTCTTTATGGAAATGTGTTTTATTTTTAAAAGTAAAAAACAGGAAGCTCTTTGGCTGTCACTGGCTGTTACAAAGCCACAGACACAACACTTTTCATTCAACACAGAGTTGTTTTCTATGAACAAGCAAAAACTGAGCGTTTTAATGTAAATATCACCATGTTGTATTGGACAAAGATGCAGATCAGTCAGCAGTGGGGTAATTCATCAGTTTATTTACCATGATCCTGTGTTATTTAACAGGATTATGAAAAGTGAATCTTGCACAGCATTTTTCTATGCAAGTCTGCATGGAGAAACCAATCATTTTTCATGCACTGCACTGATAGCTGACACCCCAAACATAAGCGAATTGCAGCCTATCTCAACTTGCTTCTTTCCCTTTTTTGTTGCTATGATTCGACCTTTAGAGGTCTCACTTCCACAGCTGCTGCTCTGCTCTCAGAGGACCAGCTTAACCATAACACAACAGTCCATAAAACAATCCGACTGCCGGAAAATGTTAGAGAGACATCTTTATTATCCCGGAGCTGCCAACTGTTTTCATGTCATCTATACTGTCATGTTTACTTGCTCCACCTTATATCAGCAGTCCAGTCCAATGTCCATACAGTGGGTGTTGCAAAAGAAACAGGGATGTGTGCCGTGCGTGGCAGTGGGGAAATGATTTTTATGTAAACAGAAGGAAGAAAATATTTTTGCAAATGTGCTTAATCTCCTTATTGTCATTGTTTTTCTCCTTCTCACATGACAAAAACAGATTATGGTGTCCATTTTGTCGCAGTGTTACATAAAACCAAAAGGAATCTGAAATTTTTCAGCTCAAGCTGCAGTGTTTTTACATGGATAATTCAGTTTCTTGTGTAGGCTGCCTGGAAAAGAATAGGGAGATAATACAGGCTAGGTTTGAATGATTTAAATATAGCACATAAACATTTTTTTAGAATAGAAGTCAAAATAGCTCTGAGAGACTGAAATTGTTTTTGGCATATTTTATGTGAAATGCACAAATAATAAAGTAAAGGTTGCTAAGCTTGTAATGTAATTTCAATAGTATAAGATACTATGTTTATGGGAAAATAAGCGTTTTTATTCATAAAACTGCTGTCATACAGGTAAAGCTTATGCTAAAAATACTGAAATAACTGTAGATGACTCATCTTATGAATCAAAATATGTGAAATCCCCTCTGTCTTTTTTGGTGCCATACCAGTAATAAGTAAGGCAATAAAAACAATGACGATGGACACATTTTCTTTAACTTAGCAGAAAAAGTCCAACTGAGACAATTTTTGGCCTTTTATTACATAGCTGATGATTTTTCAGAAAACTATGATCAAATTAAGATACATAAAAGTGCATTTGAAAGAAGAGCTTAACATCTGGAAGCTTTATAAAAGCTTAATAAAATGTTATAGAGCATTTGCATTTAGGCTGTGTTGTATGATATTATGGCTACACAGTGGAACAGTTGGTAGCTCTGGTGCCTTGCAACAAGAATGGGTTTGTAGCCCAGCCTGGGATCTTTCCGTATGGAGTTTGCATGTTCTCCCTGTGCATTCAACCCTGCAAGGATAAGCAGGTATAGACATTGGATGGATGGATGGATGGATGGATGGATGGATGGATGATAATCAATGCAATTTTAACTTTAAAGGTACAAACCAGCATTGGTTTGTAGTGTCAAATAAACTTGTAGTTTGTCATATAAAGAACATGTCATAGCCAGTTTTTATTATTATTATTATTATTATTATTTTGTTAAAGTAAAAATCCTTATTTCATATTGACAAAATCTGCTCCCCAAAATAAAGCTTCCAGATGCACATACTTCTAGTGACGTCACACGAGGTTTGAGGCAGCTGATCAGGTTTCATGTTTGTACTGTTCTTGTGCTTTTCTTCTTTTTTTTCACGTCTTAATCAGATTTCTCCTTCAAACGTGTTTGCTTATGTTCTGCATGGCTGCAGTAAAATGTTTGGGCCACATGTGAGAAAACTTCATGGATAGAAAAATGACACAGTCTGGTCAATGCAGACAGGTACCAAGAAACAGAGCCAGCAAAGATGTGAGACATCATCTTACTTTGTGTGAAAAGGAAGAAAAACAAAATGCTGTGCAGAAAAGTAAAGGTAAAATTTAGTCACCCTTTTCAGGCATGGGACAAGCAGAGCGCAGCAGCAAATAGGGAAGGCCAAGGCCATCGCATTAAACTATTTCTCAAACAGCTGAGGAGAACTCCAGCTACTAAAAGTACTTTTTGTTGCAACTCATGAAAGCAACTTTAAACCATTCAGTGCAAACAATTTTTTGTTGTTTTAACAGTGAAATTATAGTTGTCACAACTGTTCTTTAATGTTGATGTAACCAACATTATGTCACTGTAGAATAAGAGGTTTTCACATTAAACCAACTGGATTGTCAGCAAGTCTACTGTAAAATCAGTGTACACCATGTTACCATAGATAGGGGATATATTTTGGGAAAACTAAAATCTACTGCATTTTAAATTGCAGTAATGTTATTGTATCGGAACAAACCAGCCAGTAATGAAATAGGCTGCTGCTCCGAACTTATTTTGGAGATTTTCGCTCTGGGTTTCTGTTATTTGTTCTTGTTTTCTATGAGATTTTGCAGTCTCCTGTTAGTTCCATAGGACGGGAAGACAGAAACTGTTGTACAGCAAAGTTTATGTAAAAATGCATTTTGCAGCAATAAGAACACTCCCTTGTGTCGTGAGTGGTATCATGAATTGCAATAATCATTTTGGGCAAAAAATACTGTTATTAGATTTTACAATAAAATGTTTAACTGTTGTTGGAGTTTAAACTTTTCTGTTAATTACAAGGAACTGGTGAATACTTGTTGCCAGTTAACCATTTTTGACAAGCAATTTTCAGTGTAGAGAGTGGATAAGAATATCTTTGTAGTTTTGACTGCCTGACTTTTAAAACTTAAGTATTTAACCTCTTGCAACCCATTTGCAAATGGATTAATTCAGAATCTTTGAAGGAATCTTTCAAAGTTGCTCAGTTTCTTTGTCTCGTGATGTAATCAACCCATACATGCAAAATCAAAAATTTGATGTATTTTTCTTTCAGTGCACTTTTTGAAAACGGTGCTGCTGTGGGAATCAACATGCAGCTTTGTGTGTTTTTGTCAGTGGACATTTTCTAGTGGAAAAAAAAAAAAAAAAAAAAAAAAGAACTACACTACTGGGTATAACGTTTAATACTATAAGGCTGTTATCTTTACCTCGAAGACGGTGCACGTCTTTAATGGTGTGAGGAGGGTGGTTCCCTGTGCAGCAGCGCCTCTCTGCGCTCCTGTGTGTATTATTTACATAGTGCTGTCGGGCTGGCTGCTCACACGTGTCCTATCGTCTCGCCTCTTTGTCCTGCATCACACTTTCACTGGCTTCACCGTCAGCCACGGAGAGAAGCTGACTGCATGCCGCGTTTGCCCTTTCCTTTCATTGCTTGTCCTGCAGCGGGCTGCGCAGCCTTTTGATTGGATTCCCTTTCAATAAGACGGAAGGCTTCCCACCTGACAGAAAGAAAGAAGAGGCAGGGATGCTGCATCTCCTCAGCTCTTCTCCTCGGGTTCCGGACGGACCGGGACGGTTCAGATGACGTGCAGAGGGGTTCTCCGGGTGTTTATGTTTCGCCCTGCTTTGGAAAAGACCCATCCCACCGGGAGATCCATGCTCCGGCTTTTGTGTCGCGGTCATCATGTCCCCAGCATCGGCTCCAGAGGCCAGTGAGAGCAGCACCACCTCGGTCCAAGAGGAGGCAGCGGCCAGTCCCAGGGAGGAGGTAAGGACCTGTTTGCAATGTTTAGATCACTCCAGATCAATGGGATGAGTAAATAATTACAGCCTTTATTCGGTTTGACTGATTTCATTAATAAGCTACCAGAATCGGTCTCTGCAGTCTAATGAAAATAACCCGATTAGGGTTTTATTGGAGTCAGTGACTGTATAAAGGATATTCCTGTGTATCTTCCAATACTGCTGTGTAAATGAGGCTCAGTGGGGATCCTGGAGTGGATCCCGTCAGCAAGTCAAAAGTGTGAAAAGAAGGAAAACAAAGAAAGGGTCATTCAAGAGCAAAATGTATTCTGACTGGGACTGTATGGCTGAGAAATATTTGATTTCCCCACTACTAAAACACATGCTTACTCACATTTTTGCATGTAATTAAACTTGACATTGATTAGTAGCCTCCCTTTTTATAAGGTATAATATCTCATCCTTCTTGCAGAGTGCTGGATAAGTTACACATCCATTACACAAGAGGCATTTTATGTAACCTAGCTGTTCTTATTATGTCAAGAAAAAGTATCCCTGAGTGTGTGAGACATTTATTTAAAGGCACAATGAAAGGTTTTTTCACTCACAAAGACTGCTGTACTGATTTGAACTGAGCACATAAGGTATATTGAACTGTGGAGGCTTTTGTAGAATATACTGTAAGCTTGTGAGATACCCAAGAAAATTAAATATTTAAGTTTTCCATCTATCTGTGTTTACTTTGTTATTTGGCATATTTGGCTGTAGAATGAATGAGAGGTCTAATCAGTGGCCAAAAATGCAAACTGAAATAATGTCATAAAAGTAATATATTTTAGTGAGATTAATATATTTTATTATTATAAATATTATTATCATTGCCAAAGAAGCTGGTTACTCACAGAGTGTTGTATCCAAGCAAAACAACAGAAAGTTGACTGGAAGGAAAAAATGTGGTAAAAGAAAAATTTAAAAAAGGTGCAGAAGCGACGCAAGCTTCCACAACCACCACACACTTAAGTATCCAAGACATGGAATACCAATATTGCATTTATTGTGTTAATCCACTTCTGAACCAGAGACAACATATAATAAAGTAAATTTTAGCATTTTAGTTGGAAATCAAGATCACCAGGGTCTGGAGGAAGAGTGGAGAGAAACATAATCCAAGGTGCTTGAGGACAAGTGTGAAGTTTCCACAGTTAATGATGATTTAAGGACCCATGTCATCTGCTTGTGTTGGTCCCTCTGGGTTTTTTCAAACCCAAAGTCAGTGCAACAGTCAACCAGGAAATTTTGGAACAGTTCATACTTTGCTTTGCTGACAAATGTTATAGAGACAGTGGTTTGTTTTTCCAGCAGGACTTGGCACCTGCCCACACTGCCAAAAGTACCAATACCCACTTTAATAATGATTGTATCACTGTGATTGATTAGACAGCTAACTGGCCTGACATAAACCCCACAGCGAATCAATTTTTGAACTGAATTACGGAAATAAATACATTGTTGATGATATTTAGATTTATTGAGATTCAGTACTCCAGACACTCGAATGCAATGCATCGACAGAATACCAGAATGACGTAAATGGTGATCACGAGGGCAAATGTTTCCTTTTAGAAGTTTAAATCAGTGGTGAGTTCAACCTGTTTAATTCTTTGGGGCATCCCTATATAGCAGTTTGATGCTATTTACTAAGTGTAGAGACTTTTCTTTGTTATTGTAACAGAAATGTCTGCCCTTCTGGGTTTATAGTGCTGAGTCACTTCCTATCCTTCTCTGCTATCAGCTCTAATGACCAGCACGTTCATATTTTTAGGCTGTGGATATTTAATTGGCATCTCATTTGTTGTTACAAATATTTCTATTTAATATTCCTTTTACATCAGGGCCGATTAGTTTCATCAAGCAAAGCGTCTTATACTGCACACAGGTGCATTTATTTCCAAATTTCTTACACACCCAAACAAAGTGCATAGAAACATCATTATCTGTGGTGTTTAAACAGAGCTTGTAAAATGTAACATGAGCTTAAAAGTATGTGATGTTGTATTGATTATTGTTAGTGGATTAAGAGCAGGGTACTGTTGAGTAAATAGTCTTCCTGCAGCTGGTTTATCTCAGTAGGGAGTTTCACTGTTTATCCCCTTTACCCTGCGGGATGTAGCCTTATAGGTTGGCAAGACACTTGGGGATCATGTGACCAGGGTGGGAAGGATAATTATGGAGGGGAAAAAAAACATCTATTATTTATGTTTCTCTGTCACTCAGAGAGCACAGGACCAATATGTTGGATTCGTTATGAAACTAATGCATAAAACATGTAGAGTGCAAAAGTATTAGTTTCAATCTGATTTAACAAGTCTAATGTAAATCATTTTGTTAGAGTCTGTCCTTCCTGAGGCTTTTGAATCTCAGTCAGATTTCTGCACCTCCGCTTTGGCAGTAGCTCTTCAGAAGAGTTGTTAATGCTGCCGTTGGGACCTGCTGTGCTCTGGGGTGATAAATGATGCCATCGGCTTTATGCTGCCAGAGTCAAATAAATGTTTGGTTTTATAGTTGAGCTCCACTACTGACACTGCTGGTTAACTAAACTATTCTCTGTATTGTAAGAACAGCATCCTTTACACTCATTACTTATTTTATTGGAGTAGCTGGCCATCACCCTGGCCACTTTCTGGCTCCGCCCCTGGTTACCACACAACAACTGTCCATGTTCCTCGCTGCTGAGATATTTACAGACAACTGTTTCATTTTTTTGAGAGCAAGAAAAAAGTGTAATGGCTGTCTTTCAGCCAGCTGACAAACAGGGCAGATCAGCAAGTTGAGAAACAAAGAGGCAGCGGAGAATACTCCAGTCACTCCAGTACTTTTTCTGGCATCTTAATAAAAAGACTTTAAACCATAAGTACGGTATAGCGGAAAATGTTATGGGTTTTGGAACTGCAGTTTTTGAAAACATTGGTCTACTGATAATTGCCCCATGCATACTTTTATAACAACTGAGCCAAAAAGCTGTGCAGTGAAGCACGCACAAGGACGAACAAGCACGAACTTGGACACCAGGTCCCCCTAATCTTTTGTCAAATATGTGTAAACTGATAGAAGTGACAAACAGATACTGCTAATAAGATGATAGATTTTAGAAGGGTCACCATTGCTATTTTGATGATAAACACTGTGAATCAGGTCATTGTTGCTTGACTTGTACTGTTCAAGACATCAGGTGGGTTGACACAACTCATGCATAAACTATGCAAAAGTACTTATGAAGCAGAGAATTTTTATAAATGTTTTATTTGTAGGAGCCACTGTCTTTAACTTTTGTACTTCCATGTTAGTTCTTGTCATAATTTCATTGCAGTTTGATAATAAATGTTATATTTGCTGTATTAGCTCATTATTATGACTGACTTCCGTCTGCCTTTCTATTCCTGCAGCAGCATCCCCAGAAACAGTCTCTGACCAAGTCTTTGTGCCAGGAGTCTCACTGGAAATGCCTGCTGCTGTCCCTGCTGATGTATGGCTGTGTTGGGGTAATAGCCTGGTGCCAGGTGACCAAGGTCACGCGTCTCTCCTTCGACAGCGCCTACAAGGGAAAATCTATGATGTATCACGACAGTCCCTGCTCCAACGGCTACATCTACATCCCCCTGGCTTTCCTGGTTATGCTCTACGTGGTCTACCTGGTAGAGTGCTGGCACTGCTATGCCAGGAACGACCTGCTGTACAAGCTGGACGTGGACAGCGCAGCTGAGCGCATACTGCGAATGCAGCAGGCCACGCCCTGCATCTGGTGGAAGGCCATCAGCTACCACTATGTCAGGAGGACGCGGCAAGTGACGCGTTATCGCAATGGAGATGCATACACCACCACGCAGGTTTACCACGAAAGGGTGAACACGCATGTGGCTGAGGCAGAGTTTGACTATGGGAACTGTGGCGTTAAGGACATCTCAAAGCACCTGCTAGGTTTAGAGGGATTCCCTATCAGCAGGCTGAGGTTCACTAAGTGCTTTAGCTTTGCCAATGTGGAGTCAGAAAACACCTACCTGACCCAGCGGGCTCGCTTCTTTACAGAAAACGAGGGCCTGGATGACTACATGGAGGCCCGAGAGGGGATGCACTTAAAGAATGTGGACTTTAAGGAGCACATGATTGCCTTTTCTGACTTGAATCATCCTCCCTGGTATGCTTCCAACTCTGCTTTCTGGGTGGCAGCTGCTTTCACTCTCTCCTGGCCTTTGCGGGTGCTGACGGAGTACCGCACAGCCTGCGTGCATTATCACGTAGAGAAGCTGTTTGGCTTTGACTATGTGCCAGCAACGCCATCCGAGGAGCGTCCATATTGTCGACACATCCCACGAGTCAACACAATTGACAGCACAGAGCTAGAGTGGCACATCCGCTCCAACCAGCAGCTGGTGCCCAGCTACTCGGAGGCAGTCTTAATGGATCTAGCCCAGCTCTCGGGGAGCTGCAACAGCTATTCCACAAGTGGGCGGTACGGCAGCTACAGGCAGAACTGTGAACGTTGCCACCGTGCCATCAGTAGCTCTTCCATCTTCTCCCGCAGCGCCCTGAGCATTTGCAACACAGCGAGCCCCCGCATCCCCTTCAGTGCCAGCCGCTTCTCTTTAGGACGGCTGTATGGGTCCAGGCGGAGCTGCCTGTGGAGGAGCAGCGGGAGTCTGAATGAGCAGTCCTGTCCCACCGAGAACACTCGCTGTCTGTCAGGCCAGCAGACGAGTGAGGAGAACCCTCCAGCCTATCAGGATGCTCTGTGCTTTCCTGTGCTCATTGTGCATCGCAATGAAGGATGCCTCAATCATGACCACCGCTCTTTGCACAGGAATGGCTCCTGTGTGGAGACGTCCCTTTGACCCACAGCTGCCACAATGTGATGACACAAACTAAGGCTCAGAAACCTCTTTCACCCTGGCTTTGGTGGGTGTACATTTACAATGCTTTGTAAGTATTAGATAGTTAAACTTTTTCACATTTTGGTCACATTACAACCAAAAACTTCAACACAACACAAGTTAGTGCAGGACTGTGAAGTGGAAGGAAAATCATCCATTCATCCATTGTTTTTTACAGTCGGGGTACAACCTGGACAGTCCAGTCAATCACAGGGCAACATGGAGACATTATGACATATTCATGCACACGCAGACTTGTACATATTCTAAAGGCAATTTGATCAATTAACCTAACTTAACTTGCATGTTTTCATACTGTGGGAAGAAGCCAGAGTATCTGAAGAGAAGAGAATGTATAGGGAGAACATATAAGTGCATAAAGAAGGCCCCAGTGTGGATTTGAACACAGGACCTTCTTGAAGCAAGGAAATGATTGGAGGTTTTTCAATTTTTTTACAAATAAAAATCATAATGTTGTGCGGATTTGTATTCAACACCCTTTACTCTGATGCCACTAAATAAATTCCAGAGGAACTTCAAAAATCACCACGTTTTTTTCTAAATAAATCCAGCAGTTATCGAAAGGTCTCAGGAATTGTTAGAGAACACTGGTGAACAAACAGCATCACGGAGGGCAAAGAACACAGCAGACAGGTCAGAAAAAACATTATGGAGAATCTTAAAGCAGGGTTAGGTGATCAAACAATTTCTCAAGCTTTGAACATCACATAGAGCACTCTTCAAGCCATCATCAAAAATGAAAAAAAGTATGCCAAAATATGAATGACTTAAAGAGTAACAAGAAGATAGCTATTTTGCAAAGAAGAATGAGCAAAAATGTCAATCTCTAAGTTTGCAAAGCTGGTACAGAGATACTTCCAAAAGACTACATGCATTCGCTCAGGGGGACTGGATACTTGCACACCACACTTTTCATATTTTTATTTGCAGAACATTTGAAAATTATGTATCATTTTCCTTCCACTTCAGAATTATGCGCCAGTTTGTCTTGCTCTATGGCATAAAACCACAGTTAAAAAATTGAAGTTTGCAGTTTGTGCTGTAAGAAATGTGAACCATTTAAGTGATATGAGTCTGTATGTCTTTACCATAAAAAACATAAAGATCCGCCTACTGGTTATAACAAACATGATTTGTTCAGACCTTGACTGTCACTTCAGACAACCATTACATGGCTTTAATCAACCAAGCTGCCAAAGCGTCACTGTCCTAAGATGTCTATGAAGGGACTTCCAACTTGGAAATACCAAGAGAAGTCACACCCTACTTTGAAATGCCATACTAGTGAATGAGAGTATTGGTAACCTCCCTGCAATTATGACGAACTCGGAGTTTGACAAGAAGTGGGAAAGATACAATACTTTACTGAACCAACAAACACACTGAGATATTAATAGACATACACATCAGATGAGTCATGTGACTCACAAATGAAAATCCAACATAAACAAGACTCAGCAGTTTCCTAATAAATATACTTCTGATGAGGTCAAACGTACACAGAAAATCAAAATACAAGTATGTAGAAAACACTACTCATGGCCATATTCATTCAAGCTTAGCACAGATTAAAAAAAAACCTATTTTAGTGTCTGGTAGAGATAAAGCATCCAGTAAATGCAAATCAGAGTGTTTGCAATGACATTACACTCCCTTCCTTGCCAAATATAGAACAGGAGGATGATGAATAATTTAGTGGACATGAGAACTCTAAACAGAATCATCATTTCAAACCATGTCGTTTTTATTTCACATTTGACAGTCCTACTCAGGCTACCTCTTTGTTTAAGTGCCTAACATCAACCATTTCTGACAAACATCCGCTTTCACAATCTGAACCATCTCATGTCAGTCTCTTCCCAACAAAACTACAGAACAACAGCCTTTGGTATGTCATGGAGACATTGATTTTCTGATGTCATCATTGTTGAAAATGGCATCTTCTTATAAATCAGGTCAAACATTGTTTCTGATGTTTTTCATAAGGCCATAAGTAGATCAAAAATTACTTTCATGATAATGTAACACAGATATTGTTTTGCAAGCTCTGCACTGCTGCTGATGCATAGCAGAGAGGCATCTAGAGAGCTTGTCATCTAACTCTGAAAACAGGCCTGGACTTGACACTGTTACTGCCACATTCAATAAAAATGGCAGGATTACCTGAAAACAAGACTTAAAAGTACCTCCTTTCATCCCTGAAGGACAGCCAGGGCATTCTCAAATATAGTATAGACTTAGAGAAATGCAAACTAAAATTGAAATCAGCTGCAGCGTAAACATGAAGATTTGCTTTTGAAATGTAAAATATAATTAATAACATAGCAATTGCTTAAGATTTTCAATAACATCGAGTGTGGAGGGTGTTGTAGTTTGCGTTTTTTTTTTTTTATCCCTCTTCAGTAGCTGTGAGTTGTTATACATTAAAATAGTCAAATAACGACGATATTTATAGTTTGACAATAATTTTAGAGACAAAGTGGTTTCCTATTAATTTAAATCAATTTGCTGTCAATGAGTTTGTCCTTCACATCATGTACTAATCCATGAACAGTATTTGTCTGCTTATACAATTTGTCAGTGACTGGTGTATGTTTGGGTTTATACTCTAGATAGAAAGCCATCATACTTACTGTATTCCATTCGAGGTGTTATGTTTGGAACTATCTTTATAGCAATACCTAAAATATGTTAAAAATAAGAACTGAGACTGGATTAAAGATTCTTTCAAACCTCAAATGTACTGATAGAACCTATGCAAGTTCCCCCAACCTCAGGATAGTATGAGACAATGACTTTGCTTGCAACAACATTCCTGCTGACACTTCTTTCTCTTTTCATTGTGATGTCAGTGTGTTGCTGTATTCTGTTTGTACACGGAGGTTGAGTTTTCTGAGTTCCAAGTTGGAAGAATCAAATAAAACACCCCCTGAGGTCAGAATTCAGACTTCATAAATCATAGGCCTCCAAGCAGTCTCCAATTTCAATAACCAATATGGCGCTCATGCATATAACAACATAGTGACTCTCATAGAGCTATGATCCCTATTTGTGAACATTCTTCTTTAGCTTTACAACATTTAAAATGGAAAGGAATACATTTTTATTGGCTTATAGAACAACTTGTTGTTAGCACTACAACAATGTAAATATCTATTTTAGGGTCAATTTTTTTTTACAGGAGCAATGAATGGGAATATAGGACTCAAATGTCCTACAATTAAAACGTCATATCATGCCATCCATTTAATTGTTGCAAGTTCACACCTTCAGCTAAACTACAGAAAAATAAAACATCTAAAGTAGATTAATCTCACTTATAATTTTTATCTTTATCAGAAATGGCTGAGTGGTGAAGGGTTGGGTCATATCTCTGCATGAATTGGGTTAAATCCCATGAATTTAGATGACTTGCATGATTCAGAGATCACCACAGAAACCATCCCATCCTTTCATTTATTACCATTTAGCAAACCTTCATGATGTGATACTATGATATTTAGTCATAGTTATCAGTAAAAATAAAAATTATTTGAGGAGATTTGTTTATGGGTGCAATGTTTACATTAAATATGACAACAAATCTGTGTATAAACCAGTGTGAAAGGCCAATAGCTTTCCTCTGTTACAATAAAGGATTTTGTCACGCAGAGCACTAAACCCTTTATCATGTCTGGCAAGCATATTAGTTTGTAACGATAGATTGTATGTTCTGTTTCTGTCCAGAATGCTTTGGGACACATCTTTTTATATCTGTATAAATTTGCGTATGTAGGGCAAGGAGGTTTTGTACTGTAAATAAGATCAAGTTGAGAGTAATGACGGTTCACGTAGGTCTGGTCTTTAGCTGAATGTTTCTCTCACACACAAAAAAAAACATTGAGGCCATAGCAGCAGGAAAAACTCTGATGTCCAGGTGTTTAATGGTGACTAAAACTATTCTATGCTTAATGCAACACAGCTGATACCAACTTTGTTCACATTTCAGTTCATCTTCTAAGCAGTTTCTGTTCCCTTTAACCACACTTATGAATCACTTGAATGCACTCTTTTAGCTACGTAAGCTGCCATGTTTGGAATGACGTCAAAAGATGGTGCATTCACACTTCAACACATACAGCACAGTCTTTTTATCTAAAAGACATTGAGGCTATATTTCTTTTACCTTTGATTTGTTTTGCAAGGTTAAAATAATGTTTTTTATGTTATTTATTTATTGACATGAATACCACTATTTGCTTTATTACCAGTTGAAAATGATGAATAAAAACATTTTTTGTGTATTTCAGTACCACCACAAAGCTGCCTTGATGTTACATAAGGACTAAATACCAAATATCTGTTTAAAACTGGATAAAAGTTCAATAAATGAAAATGCTCATGAAATGTTCTGCTCTGTTTTTTATCTATATTGTAACTAGCAGAGGGTGATATATTATTTTATAAAGCTCTACAACATGATAACGATTCACAAACAAACTTGTATTAAAATGCAGAAAGGTGGGTAAATCCTTAGATTAAAAAAAAATATATATATGAACCACTGTTTGAAAAACACATTTCAATGTGTTAACATGAAGTGGTTTTAGATAAAGATATAAAGTAAGACTCAGTAGCTGAAAAATGCAGGTTTATATTAATGACTGATAGTGTTTGTTGTTCTCCTCTGCTTAGCTTGCTCGTCCCACTCTGCACTCTGATTGGCCCACACCGCCTTGTTAATGGAGGCAGCACTCTCCTCATCAATGTCTGTCTGGCGGATATCACATTCTGTTAGAGTGCTGTTGTAAGACATCGCCTCTGCCAAAGCTTTACCTCCGACCTGCACAAACACAAAACACATAGACACACACGTACTGTTAGCGATGTAACAAAGAAACACAATGATTGTGGTACATCCCAGAATATAAGTCCTAACAGCTCTAAAGACACATTTGATAACCTTGTAAAATCACCACTCCTTCCTCTCACTTTCAGAACTGCACATTGCTGCTGTCACCAATGATATATAGTTCTTGTTTTTTTTTTTTTTTTTTACACAGAAACAGCCATTTCTATTTTTACAAAGATTGAACCAAGGTCTCAGATACTGATGGTATTACATTTCTGCGGTGTGGGTGACTTTTGATCCTCCACAATGTATTCCAGACAGAGATACAGTATACCATGAAATCTTTGAGAGGAGAGAGTATGAGAGAGATAAAAAGTCAGAAATGTCTCTCATGGGGAATACTTAACTCTGCTCTCCATTACTACATGTTTTCCACACGTGTCTATAAATAATTGAAAATCCTTGTATTTTACAGTCGTTCTGCTAACTTGCTGCAAACATGTTTGTGCAGGCTGCACCACTGTCAGCAACTAAAGACAAAGAAGGATCTCATCAATGGCCATCAATGTTTCTATATCTGAAGCCTGAACACCATAAAAATAGCTGGTAAACCCCAGTGTTAAGAATTTTAAAATGTTTTAAAAAAGCTTTGAGAACTAAATAACTCAATGAGAAAATAAATTTATGGCTAGAAAAATTGTGAATTTTGACATGTAACATGTAGAACCGCTGAATTCTATAAAATACATTGATTTCCTGTCTATTTATTAGATACTAACTGAAGTAGTACAGCAGAGAAAGATTAACATACATGACATTTCTGCTGTTGGTGATCCAGAACATACTTCTGGTATATTTCACAAACACTTCCTGCTAAATTTGTCCTCACTTAGTAATAAAACTTTTACCTGCGGCAGCTTTGTGACATGGATGTCAAATAGAACAGGTTTTAAAATTGTTTTGAACCCTTTTAGCAGTTAAAAGTTTGCTTTTATTGACAAAGGAGCAAAATAAAGTAGCTGTAAAGAGATGAATAATACTGACATGTTCTAACTTACCTCTCCAAGATTGTTGCAGGACAGATTGATGCTCTTTAGTGTTTTATTCTTTAGCAGCACTTTAGACAGTTCAACAGCAGTTATCGAGGCCACATCATTACCTCCCAGGTGCAAGTGACTCAGAGTTTTGTTGTTCTGTAAGGCCTCGGCAATGGCGTGCCCCCCTTCATCACCCACCTGGTTCAGACGCAAGTTTAGGGACAAAAGAGTGACATTATTTGACAAAGCGTGAGCTATGGCTTTGGCTCCTTGGCTCCTGATTTCATTGTCGCACAAGTTGAGTGTCTCCAATCTGCTTTTGGTGAGTAGCTCGACAATAACTCTGGCACCAGCATCTCTGATCATGTTGTGAGAAAAGTCGAGCTCTCTCAGGGTATGATGGTCCAGAAGGTATCTCAGCAGCAGGCGACACTTTTTATCGTCAATTTGGCTTTGACGAATCCTCAGAAGCTGTCGATACACAATAGTTTCAGATTGAGAGGAAACAAAAGTGTGAAGCTTTAAATTGTCTGTATAACTGCTGATCACATATTAATATAAAAGAAGATGAATAAATGATGTCAACAAAAAGTAAGGAAGTTAATTAATACTGATCAACAGCTGTGAATACTTTGTACAAAGAAGTGGCTACAAATCTGGAAAACAGACCTTTTCTGAACAGAGGAAAATGTCACAAACTATTGTAAATCTGAATTTTATGCTTTCTGTTGAGCCTAAAGTAAACTTTCTGTTCCACAAAATTAGATACCTGACTTTAAAAAGCTGTGTAAATACCAAAAAAGGCTGATAGTCACTCTGCTTACAGATTTCTTCTCTTTTTATTTTTTTTCTCATTTAAATGTTTCAGATCATCAAACTAATTTTACAGTTAGATAAAGAAAACTTAAGTATTAATAAATTACAGTTTTTTAAATAATGGTTTACATTTATTAATGTGAAAAAATTGAAACCAACCTAACGCTATGTGAAAAAGCAACTGCCCCTAAAGATGAAATATGGAGGTACCATCCTTGACATACAATACATTTTTGGTCCAGTCTTATTTGCAGAGGTGTTTTAATTCAGCCGCATTAGGGGGTTCAGAAGCATGAATGGCCTTCTCAGAGAGCATGACAGTTCAGGTTTGAGTCTGGACTGTGAATACACCACTCCAGATGCTTCCATTTGTTTTGGGGGTTTTTTCTGTACCATTCAAGGATGGACTTGCTGATGTACCTCAAATCTTTGTCCTACTTCACGGACATTTTTCCTGCAAGATTTTTCGACTAGAGAAAATTCATTGTTTCATCAAATATGGCAGGTTTTAAAAGTTCGATCATGTTATTTTCTGCAATGAAATGATCCATTTGTGGATAAGGGGTCTCATTGTAGTTTGCTGGAGTCCCACATGTTTAAAATGACTTTGTAAACTTTTACAGTCTTTTAGCCTGTAGCTTTAGCTTCATTCTGTCAGATAGGTCCTATTAAAGAATTAGTCAATTCTATAGATCTGGCAGTAATCAGGCCTGGGTGTGGTTTGTAAACTTGAGCTCACCATTTAAAAAATCTGGTTGATATAAAAATGACTGTGGTCATTTTTGTCCAAAACAAAATAATTTGGAGAATCTGAAACAATTAAGTGAGACAAAAAAGAAAAAAAACTGGAAAAAAAACCCATCTGTATGTGGAAATATACATTTTTACAGAACTGTAAATCAAGAAAATCGCAACCTCTTTCCTGTGAAAAATGCAACGCTATAAACTGAGAGAAATATATGTTTACCTTCAGAGTTTTGCAGGACTTAATAACTATGCTGAGGTTGCTACAGTCTCTGTCAGTTATTTGGAACATTGACCATTCAAAGTTCATCCCACATTGTTTGATTCTGTACACCAAATCGAGCTCTTCCAGATTCGTCAGCATACCCAAAACAAGCCCAAAGTCAAAGTGATGCGCAGAGGCCTCATCTTCCTCATCGTTAGTAACCAAATCTGATTCACTCTGCTCATCCTCCTTCCCCTTCTGAGGGTTCTTTAAAGGCAGCAGTAGCTGTGAGATGTTCAACCTCCTGACATATTTTTTACAAAAAGGGAGCACATTGAGAATGGTCTTTGGGTCTGTTCCATCTGGGATGAAAAGTTCGATCAAGTTCTCCAAGTGCCTCTCGAAGAACATTTGTTTCCAGCTGTTGCCGTGTTGAGAGATGTCACAGATTTTCCACCTCTGTTCGCAGCACCGCTTCCAGTAAACACCATCAGGGACCAGGTCGGCAGTCACATGCAGAGGCAGGGAAAGAGACAGCCTCTCCTGAATTAAATCTTTGTGGTTGGGTGTGAGTTTTTCAAATATTTGATGTTCTGTAACAACCACAAATTTTGGAATAAAGGTTAATTAATAAAAAGAGGCACAGAAAGAGCAACACAATTCTGATTAACTATAGTGCAGGCTTCATGGTTGGGGCTGTTGTCCTGTTGGTAGGTGAACCTCTGCCAAGGATCTAACACTTTTTTTCCAGGATTGTCTTGTATTTAGCTCCACCTATCTACCCATTAACACTGACCAGTTTCCCTTTTCCAGAAAAAAAAAAAAAAAAAAAATTATCCCACACAGTATGATGCTGCCACCACCATGTTGTATCGAAGGGATAATGTGTTCAGGTCAATTTACAACATAGTTCAAGCTCAGTCAAATTAGATAGAGAGCATCTGTTTTGTTTTTCAGCGTATTCTCTTGTGTCATATTCCTTTAAGAACAGCATTCCCTCTGCATGATGCTGCCATTACCATGTTTCAAGGTGGGGATGGTGTGTTCATTTTCCATCATAGATATCGTTTTACAAGTAAGCCAAAAACTTCAGTTTTGTCCCATCTAACCCACCTTCTTTCACATGAGTGCCCCTTCAGGGCTTGTTGGTAATTTTATTCTTGTCAAAGCATTGTAAAGCGAGTGTATAAATTACTGTAAATTAACAAACAAATTAGCAAAACTAACAAAAATACCTTCAACTGTGTTCGCAATGCATTGCAGACATAAGATAGACAAACTGGGAATCAAATCCAGGGACCAGTGTGGATCTTCAGCAATGATACTTCTCATTTTTCTTTTGTTTTCCACTGGGTTAAATGGTTTCTGGAAAAATAATAAGATGACTTGATTAAGGATTCTGCAGTAATGTGGATAGTCACATGAAGTCTTATGAAAAATTACAACGGCATGTAACAAATTGTGTGTTTCTAACATAAATATTCAAAATAAATTTTAACAAACTGAACAATGTAAAAAATAAAAATAAACCAAAATTTAATTGAAAGAAAAAGGCTATTTCTGGTGAGGAAAAATAAGGACAACCCCATAAATTCCCACTTGAAATTGCTAAAATTACACAACTGTTGTATCACATGGGGTGCATATAACTAACATGCCCAAAAGTAGCTGTCAAAGCAAGTTCACCTTGAAATCAGACCATAGGATGGCAAAAGTAGTCTCCAAAAACCCTAAAAGGTCATCAAGGGACCAACAACATGATCTTGCTGCTGTTATGTAAACGTTTGAGCCTGTACAATCAGAAAGAGACAGCGCAAGTTTAACTTTCAAGGGAGGCATGGAAGGAGGAATCCTTCTCTCTCGAAGAAAAACATCAATGTCTCACTATAGTTTGCTAAGAGAATGTAGACAAAGACCAGCTCTGCTTGATTATTGATCAATGAAAAGATGTCTTTAAAATCAAGTTTGTTTTGTTTTGTTTTGCACATAGTTTATTTTCATGTTTTAACTGTAAAACATTTATGGGTTGTATTTTAGTGCTGTATATTGAGCAGAAAACTTTGTGTAGTTGATTTTAAGTTTCAGTGGGCCTTTCTTTATTAAATAAAGTCCAATTAAATTTGGGAAAAAAGAGGGTATGTTTGGTTTAAACCAGGGCTGCACAAGTCCAGTCCTCAAGAACTACCATCCTGAATCTTTGAGATGCGTTGCTACTTCAACACAACACAAATTAAAGTTTACCAAGACCCTGCAACATTACAATGCACCAAAACATACAAGTTGTCCACCAGGTGAACTGAAAGCCAAGAAATACAAAAAGTCCTGGGCCAAGAGTTAAAGCTGAGATTTTGATCTCATTGAGGTGCTCTAGCCGTGACTTGCTACATGCTGTACAAACAAGAAACCCCTCAAACATCTCACAACTGACAGTGAGGAGTAGGGCAAACTTTCTTCTTTTATTTCAGCCAAAGTGGGTAATATCAGCTTTTAGGGTGCAGGTTGTCCTAGCCTTTCCCCCAGTTACAAAACACATTTTTGTTTATGTCTTTAGACAAGGAGTAAAGCAAGAATATTGTTTGTTGTTTAAAAGCAATGCTTTTCTTTTCCCAGAGATAAATAAGATGAAAAGTCAATATGTGAACATTTCTTCATAAAGAACTAAATATTTCATGAAATGCCCACATTTTTTGACATATCTCTGTTTGCAGAAGACAGAATTAAAAACACTCGCTAATAAGTTAAAAGAGCTAATCTAAATACGTCTCTAAACGTTTTAAATGGAGATTAAAAGCTGCTAACTTGACTCTGTCTCTTTAAAATTTCCATCAAAGGAGCACCTAACGTTAGCTAAACTGTGGCCAGCGTAAATTAAACTGAAAACATTTTCAACATCTTAGATTTTAACAGTAACGTTTTTCCCGTTGTAACCCGTGCCAACAACTCGCTGTGCATAAATACACATTGTATTGACACATTTATATGTTGCCTTCGTAGCATACCTGTTGTGTGATCGTTTCGAGGTTAGCCTGTTTCCATGGAAACGAAACTGTTTCAGTTTAGTTTATGGTTTCAGGAAAATTATAGCTACTGTCGTTTAAACGACTCTGACGTAGTTACCTCGTACATTTGACATGTAGTTGGGCTAAACACATGTCAAATCTTCGAGGTAACTAAGTTATAGCAATGCAAACCTGCTTTTGGATTTTCATTCATTGTTCAAACTGTTTTAGAAAGCATGTAGACTCCGAATTTTGAGGTCCTATTGGTGAATTGTCAAAATGTAAAATTTCCGAGCTTATATAAATGCAACACCTAAATCAGGAGGAAATCAACATAAAAATTATCGCCACAACTATCTCAGTGATATCTACGGAATCGTTCAACTGCTGAATTTATTTCCATCCAGTTAAACGCTTCCGTAGTACGTAGATATCTACTTGAATAATCTATATAAAACGACTTTTAATACATTTTTTCTGAATGATTATTTATTGTTGTACTGAATATTAACAATATGGGGAAAATCCACACAACTAAAATGATATTATTATATTCCAGATACATAATAAAAAACCAAACTAAGAACCTTGATGACTATAAACTGCTTTTGTGTTTAGTTTTTTGATTTATTTATTTTATCAGGCAGCATGGAAGAGGTAAGGTCATGCTGAGAACCACATTCAGATTCTACAAAACAGCCAGATGGACCTCGGATACAGATCATAGGTCTTTTGGATGAGAAAATACTGGATGGAGTGAATCCATCTGTCCAATAAACAACAACATGAGATGCCCAGACACTGTGCAGGAGGGGGTAGTGAGGGACAGGGAAGTATCTCCTTACAAGACATGATTGCTATGTTTTGTATCGCATTTTTTATTTTCTATGTGACACAAAATCAAAATTTAAAACCTCAAACTGGTGGGTATTAAATAATATCTGTCTGACATCATAACCTGAATATTGAGTGTTGTCCTGTAAAATATTTCATAGCAGCAATATAAAACTAAGATTTCTTCTTTCAAGGTGCCTTGCAAAACTGTTCACTCCATTGAAACTTTCCCACATTTTGTCACACTACAAACTTTTTGTGTTTTACTATTTTATTGAGATTGTATGTCATAGACTTATGGTAGCACAAAACTGTGATCATACATGTCTTCAATTTGCTTTATAAATTGAAACCTGGAAAAAGGTGGAATGCCTTTGTATTTTTTATCTTTAATTTGATATCCTTAAATAAAATCCATGTCTCTTCAGTTATTTTAATTTTTGTATCATATAAACAATCAGTATATTTTTTTTATTTTCTTGACTGACAAAGTCAGAAAATTGTGAAGCAATTCTGATGTGTGCAAGGAATTGTTTTTATGAACCCTTTATAATCCTGTTTTTCACATGAGCCACAGAGAGCGTGCCAGAGAGAGAATAATGGCTGTTACAGGCATCAGGAGCTTCCTCCTTATATCTGATGTTGAGTTGGATTGGAAGATGAGTGGCTCTAACTGAACTCCCCAGGCAGTCCATCAGTCCTGTGTTTGTGTAATTCAGCCTGACGGACACACGCTCCCCTTGTAGTTCGCCTTTAATGGACTGGCATGACATCAGCCAATGCAGGAGGCAAATTCGCTCTATGAACTGCTGTCCCTGCACTCTAGGTGAAGCCACTCTGCTTGTGAATGACAGTGCTGGGAGATCCAGCACCACACAGAGGCTGTACAGGTTCAGATGTCGGTTTTCGTGTCTGTTGTGTTGGCATGAAAGAGCACAAGTCAGCCGCAAAAATTTCTAGGATCGATCAGGTGTGTATAAATCAAAGGACATATTTTTGGAAATCTTCAAATTACACACAAGATGGTCATGAGTCCAGAAAGTTATATTTAATTCTTTTTCTCTGCAATAAACAAATATTAATATCAGACAAAGGTTATGTCAATGCAAAAAGCAGTTTTTAGTTGATGATTTCAGGAAAAAAATCTATTCAAATCAACAAGGTTCTAAGTAAAAAAAGTGCTAAACCTAGAAACTGATACACACACACCCACTAGCAGCAACTTATGAGGTTCCATTTGTGGCAAAAATAAATCCATGTGATTTTGGCCCATTCTTCTCAGCAGAATTGTTTTAATTTGGCCCATTGGAAGGTTTTCAAGGATGAATTATGGGCTTAAGTTAATGCCACAGCAATTTGCCTCAATTGGATTTATGTCCGGACTTTGACTAGGCTGTTACAAAACCTTAATTTTTGTATTTCTGGACCATTCAGAGGTAGACTTGCTGATGTGCTTTGGATCATTTTCCCGCTTATGAACTGATGGCCAGACATTCCTCTTCAGGTTTTTCAGGTAGAGAGTGGAATACACAGTTCCATTAATTGTGGAAAGTCGACCAGGTCCTGAAGCAGCAAAGCAGACCCAGAACATCACGCTACTAAAACGATGTTTGACTGTCAGTGTGATGCTGTTTTACTTAGATGCTGTTAGTTTAACATCAGATAATTGGAGGCTGAGCTTCTAAAAACTCCCCCTTGTGTCATGTCTGTCCGCAGAGTATTTTCCTGAAAGTGTTGCGGATCATGAGGATGTTTGTTGGTAAATGTGAAGCAGGTCTCTGAATTTTTGCCCAGTTTGCTGCAGAAATGGATTCGTAACCTTACGTAGACATATGTCTTTAAGCCTACTTCATGAAGTCAGACAGTTTCTGTTTAAATGATTTATTGATTAGGACCAGGTTTGTTTAGATAGGTGGTTTTTGCCTAATAGACTAAATGAGAATTTGAATACTGTATTCACTTTAATTATCTTTATCTGATCAATTTTTATCTTAAAATGTGTTCAGTGATTGGAAACATTTGAACAAAAATAAACAGATGAAATCTGTACAAAAGGCAAACACTTTTTTACACAGCGCTGTTTAACACCATTGAACCACCCTCAAATGTTTGAAGAATCACTTTAACACATGGAGAAACACCTTTGTCTTTCCACAGCACCGTGTGACAACAATGTACTTTAAAAATACCGCATCACTTGTGCCATCACACTTCCATTTGCTCTCATAACACCAAGAGGTGTTGCATTAGTTCCTAAGCAACACAGCATTTAATTTCAAAATGACAGGAGAACTTACTCTAGCAGCACTTATTTAGAAATAGAAATCCTGCTATAGAATTTACACCCACTCCCACAGCTACTGATAAACTTACACTTGATATTGTTAAATGGGGAAATCACATTTATTTTACTGTAAAAATAAAATTATGCTATTAATAGCTACAGTGGTGTGAAAAAGTGTTGTTTTTTTTCCCCCCTGATTTCTTTTTTTTTTTTTTTTTGCATGTTTGTCACTCTTCAGCGTTTCAGAACATCAAACCAATTTAAATATTTGTCAAAGACAGCACGAGAAAACACAACATGCAGTTTTCAAATGAAGTTGATTATTATTAAGGGAGAAAAAAATGTAAACCTACATGACCCTGTGTGAAAAAGTGATTGCCTCCCTAAACGTAATAACTGGTTGGGCCACCTTCAATCAAGCATTTAAGATAACTTGCAAGGAGTGTTTTCCAGCTTTGGAGGAAGTTTGGCCCACTTATTTTTGCAGCATTGATGTAATTCAGTCACACTGGAGTGTTTTCAAGCATGAACAGCCTTTTTAACAATGGCTTTGTAACCCCTTCCAGATCTTAATTACGTTCTTTATTTGTTCCTGATCTTCTTTGGATCTCGGCATGTCTAGGTTTTGAGGATCTTTTGATATACTTCACTTTGTCAGGTAGGTCTTATTTAAGCGATGTCTTGATTCAGAACAGGTGTGGTAGTAATCAGGCCTGGGAGTGGATAGAGACAGTGAACTAAGGTGTGATAAACCAGTTATGTTTTAACAGGGGAGGGGCAATCGCTTTTTAACACAGGGCCATGCAGGTTTGGATTTTTTTTCTCCCTTAATAATAACTTTATTTTAAAAAATGCATTTTGTGTTCACTTTGAATAATATTTAAATTACTTTGATGTTCTGAAACACTGTTGTGTGACAAACATGAAAAAAAAAAAAAAAAAGGAAATCAGGATGGGGCAAACACTTTTTCACACTGTATGTGGGTTTCAGCAGAAACAAATGAGAACTATTCCTCGATTTTTAGTTCAAGTTAAGCGCTTTCTTTCACACTGCAAGGACCCACACGTATGGTCTAAATGAACTATATAACATAGCTTGAAGACTGCGCGTTTTGGTTGGGCAAAAGCAGAGAAAGCTGAGGTCAGCTCTGAGGTGCTGCCAGTGGGAGTGATCGATGTTCTTCCTCTTCTGCAAACATGTCCTTTCAGCACAGCTTGTTTGCAAGGTAAGAGATTCTCAGAAGGCAATGAAACTCTGTGCCCAACAACACATTTTTGTCTTTTTAACACACACAAAAACAACATTCACCATATGGAAATGCAGAATATGTAAATTTGCACCAAACTGACAAGATTGTCCTGATTTGTTTTAGCTCTTATTTGGATTTTAAAAGACAACTTTCAAGTTTTTAAAAATATTTTCTGATAAAACCTTGCAAAAGTATTCAAACCAGTTGAACTTTTTCACATTTTGTCACATTACAACCACAAACCTGAACTTACAGGGATTTTTGTGATAGGCCAACATAAAGTATTATAGAATTGTGGAGGAATAATATTTAATAGATTTAAGATATTTTACAAATACAAATCTAAAAAGTGTGGCACATACTTATGTGGAGAAGTCTTTTCCAACCTCAAACAAAGTTTCTTTCAAAATTGCCTTGTATTTTTGCATCATCCATTTCCCCTCCATCAACTCTAACCCGCATCCCTGGTCTTGCTGAAGAAACATCTTGTACAATTTTTTGCCCCTTTATATTTATGCAAAGAAGGGCAATAAATTACATTAAAGTGATTGTAATGTGAAAAATGTCAGAAAATGTAAAATAGGTCAAGGAATTTTAATACTTTTGCAAATTATATAAAACAGGTGTGGGTAGGCTGATGTAGGGTATTTGGATTTATTCTGAATGTACTTTAAACATTAATAAAACTTTTCAGGTGGATAAATGCTAATGAAACAATATAGACAAACTGTGGCCTGAACATGCATTAGCCCACACAATGTAATTCTTGCAAACAAATTAGGAAAAAAGTAATTTTTTTTTTTTTTTTTATCTCATTAAGAATGACTTTGTTTACCATCTGTTGTAAAGGAGGTTTTAAGTGTTATAAGATGTCAGTGTACATAAAGTCAACCCAAAAACCCCCAGAACATATAGGCAAAGAATGATGGTGAAAATGCACAGGAAGAAACTTTATTCCTTTCACTGAAAATCCACAGAATAACTGAAATGGCCTCATTACAAAAACAAACATCAAACACAAGCAACATTTTGTGGACTCATGATGAGACCAAAACTTTTTGTACAATATCTTAAACATTCCCAGAACATTCTAGGGAATTCTAAAACTCTACAAAGTCCCGTTCACATTCCAACAAAGAAGAGGAAATAAAAGAGCTAATCCTCAAATTCATCAAAACTGTCCTCGGAGTCCAAATGGATGCTGCTGTCCGTCTCCACAGAGACCACAGAGCTGAGACTGCTGTTTATGGACACCATGCTACTGTCGCTGCTCCTGCTACTGTCGTCATCGTGGATCACCATCACCTCGGCGATGGTGGCTGCTGGAGAGCATGGAGATAAACACTCTGAGATTTTCCTGCAGTCTTAAACAGTGCTGTCTCTTAGAAATAAAACTCTAGTTTCATGGGCTATCTTTAGCTTCTTGACCATATTTCCAAAATACATGCCACAAAAAATAAAATAACAATGCTCTATGATACTGCCATCTTGTGTTTGAAATGTTTATTTCCGTCCACTTCCACCAGCGCCACTCTTATTAATGTACTCTTTTAATGTGTCTCTTTTATTGCTTTAAAAACTTACAACTAGCTTTGTAACTTCAGGCATAATTTTGTCTTTTAATTACATATTGTACCCGTTCTTTGATTTCAGAAGCTTAACTGTTTAGCCACATTGTCAAGAAATATGTTTTCAGGAACTTAACCATTTGATTTAGAGATGTTGGACTGGGGAGACGTTTAAAAAATGCAAGCCACCAGCCTCCATCCAAGGACTGGAGTTTGACACCCTAGATGGTTGCAACTTGGACACAACTGGTTGTTCAAACAGAACAACCTCCCAAACATGGCTGTCTGGCAGGCTAATATTAACTTTCTACTAGGGGTGCACCGATCACTGATCTTTAAAAAGCTTGACCTGCCCATTCTGATTTTGGCCGATACAGTTTGCTTTTCTAACTGACCAGGTCGCCAATGTCTCTAATAACACAAAAAAAAGTTGCTAGGTTTATCACAAGTCGCCATTTTGGGGAAAAAAAAACTCGCTAGAGGGGTTTGAAAAGTCGCTAAATATAGTAAGAAAGTCGCTAAGCTGGCAACAGTGGGGTGACTTTTGTTAACCGCACATGTGCAGACATGACCTGGTTGGCGAGTCAGTCAGTCAGCCCTCTCTCACGACAGAGCAAAAAGGGGACAGTGGTTGATTTTCAGACCTTTGTGGAGGTAGTTAAGATCGGTTTCACATGCAAGTGTCGGCCGATCACAGATCACCAAAACTTAAGGAAATCTGGGCCGATCGATCGGGGCACCCTCACATTCTACAGGTCCCTGATCTCAAGACTACTGAGGATGTACGAGCTATGGTGAAAAGCTGAGTCTGTACCAGGAAACATTAACGCTGTTTGTTGCTAAGTTACAACAAGATACTCCAAAACAAAAGAATGAAAAAAGAATGGATCAAATAAGTTGACTACAAATGGCAGATTGATGAGATTCATGCCCATCATGAGTGAATCCAACCTTCTTGCTGGAACTGAAATTTATGCCAACAAATATCTTTGTTGCAAACTGAAAATGTATCTCTATGAAAACGTGCAGCTTTAAAACGTATGGGCATCTAAGACTACAGACGGCAATCAGGACGCACCTCATACCTTTCCTCTCAGTGATGAGGGTCTGCCGCCGGGCCTTCATGTCCAGGCTCAGGTTCTCCACCATGCGGTCGATGCAGTTATCCAAAGCCAGACAGCGGGTCTGGGACTGGATGGCCTGACGGCAGATGGGACACTCGTCTTTTTTATTACGCCACTGCTTGATGCAGTAACAGCAGAAACTGTGGGCACAGTTCAGGATGACAGCCTGTAACAGGAGGAGTCAGTGAAGATGTTAAAATTAAATAAAAAAAAACAAACAAAAAAAAAAACTATTCAATACAAGATTTTTTGGCAACTTCACAGTTTTTTTTTTGTTGTTGTTTGTTTTGAGTTTTTGTACTATTTGGACTGTTAATTATTAGCTCTGATTTGAGGCGCCCCCTAGTGGTTTCATAAAACATTAGACCGATCAGTGAGAAACTGATAATAAACCAACTTCGATGAACAGCTCTGAGCAGATGATACACTGAAGCTCATTCTCCAGGACTTCAGTAACTTGAGTAACCACCTCTTCTTTCTGGGCCCTCGCCTTTTCTTTCTCCTCCTGCACAAGCAGAAAGATTTAGAACTTAAAGGTCATAAAGAAAAAGCACAAAACATTATAAATTAATGCTAAATATACCTTTGTTACTTCTAGTTCTTTGTTTTTAGCTGATATAATTTCCTCAAAGCCTTTTCGAGAGAGGGCGAGTTCGTCTATCACTTTCTTTTGCTGTTAAAACAAATGAGATGAAACTGAAGATATATAGAAACATTAGGACTCAAAACCATTATTCTTACACACACAAGGTAGGAAAACACAGCAGAAAAGGCAACTTGTTTTAGTTTGTCAGTGATGCTTTCCTGATACACAAAATCACTGTAATAGTTATTAAGCAGCTCTTTTTGAGTTTCTTACCTCTTGTAAGGCCTCTTCAAGCTGTTTTTTCATGAGCTCTTCTTGCTGTTGTGTTTTCTGCTCCTGATGAAATAGGAATGCAATTTGATCAATAAAATGTTTGAGTTTATCGACATAGCTGTTACATCATTACAGCTTTGCTTGAATTGTAATAATCTCACAAAAAAAAAAAAGAAGATTTCAGGACTTAAAAAATTAAATCCTATTTTGCAAAGACGCATGCAAAGCTGGAAGACGCATACCACGGAAAACTTGCTGCTGTTACTGCACCTAAATGCGTCGACCCAGGGTGGTGAGCCAAAATGCATGCCACATTTAAGTTTTTTTATTTGTAAAACAGATTTCAAAAACCATTCCGTAGCCACTTTACAAATATTCACTACCTTGCATGGTCTATCACATGATATTCTGTTAAGATGTATTCATTTTTGTGGTTGCAACTTGACAAAGTGTGGCGAAGTTCAAGAAGTATGAATAGTTTTTCAAGGCTCTGTATGTGATTATATTACAACGGCTGATTGCGTGGAACTTTTATTTTTGAAATGCATAAAAACTACATCATATCTTAATATTCTGAATGTATACCATGTTGCAGAAAAAAACAGCACACCTCTAATTGCCTCTTTGTTTCACTGAAGGATCTCTCTAATGTCTCCATGCGATGCATTTTAACTCTCAGCGCCTCCAGCTGAGCCTGCAGCTCCCGGATGTGCTCACCCCGGAGAGGGTCCGCCTGCCTGGGCTCTCCTTCGAGAGATTCGACCTGCCTTTGTGTATCATTAACCTGCTTCCTTAGCAGAAGGATATTCTGGCTGTACCTGTAGAGACAAGAAAATAACACGGAACAAGTTAAATGTCTTTTCCTCTTCTACCTTTTCATTTTAACAAGAAAACCAGTATGTAAAGAAGCTGCTGTGCTCTTTAACACTTAAAAACACAAAAAGAACAAAAATAAGGAGAGACTCCAAGCTGTGTAGCTGCCGAAACAACTGCCTATCCAGATGGACGTGGGTGTCTTAAAAGGAATTCTGGAAATACATTTGTGGCAGCTGCTAAGTAATCAAAGCTAAAGTGGAAATAGTTCATCAATAACTAAAATTATCAATCCCAGTCAAATTTCAGCCATTAATAAGAGGAAACTAACCAAACAAACCATTTTGTTCTTCTGTTAATTACCAAACCTAACTCAGACGACCAATTAGAGAAACTGTGCCTTACATTAGCAGGTTGTTGAGGTCCCAGGCAGAACTGGATCCATCGGAAACAGGCTGCTCTTCTTCGTTTACTTGTATGCTGGATACAGTCTCCTCTGGCTGTGTGTGACTGAGCTGCTGCCTTGCCTTCAAGGGAGACAGAGGACAGGGCTTTGCGAACGGTTTGTCTGCAGAAGAGCAGCGGTAGAGCTTATGCTTTGAAGTAGAAGGCTCGACCTCTTCTACGGCCAACTTCCTCTTGAATTTTTTGGGTGTGTGGGCTGCTTTGGAATCCTCTCTGTGTCCCTTTACAAGGTAGGGTTTAATGTCTTTGAGCGGCCGCCGGATAAGGATGTAGTCAAACTCCACTTTGGTGCCTAATAAAGGAACTCCAAGCTGGATGGAGTCTCCAAGTCTTAGCAGATGGGGCTGCTCTGCAGGTATCCGCTCTCCATTTACCCACACACCGTTGAGACTCTGGGAAGTAAAGTAGAACAGTGTTCACAAGCTGCTGCAGTACATAAAGCTCAAATATAAATGTATATTTAGGAAACAGATTTATTTAAATCTGGACAAATGTAAATGGTATACAGTCAAGTAAGACAGAGTTATAGTCCATAGTTTACGTTGGTACAATTATTGACATTCCCTGTTTCTGTTAGTTCCTCTCTATATCATCTGATCTGCATTTTAGAGTTATCTTGCTAGGGGAAAGTCAATGAATCTGCTGTTAGAGATCTAGAATTGCTCTCTAAACAGGCTCAAAAACATTCTAGATGAAAAAAAAGATCCTGGAGAAATAAAATCTATTAACCTTTGAAAGATTTAGCTTTCTTTAGATCTGAAACTAGTGTATACAATCTCAAATGACTTGGCACTGGCTTACCTACTGGATTTAGTCCCCTACCATTCTATAAAAACTCAGGATTAAGCCTTATGGATAGTCTACCTTTCCAGTAAAGCTATTATTACAAGGATGGCACAGAGAGCGTCATCCATCTGCCCACCTATTTTATATACCCGCTTTGCAGGGTTGCAGGGTGGTGGCTATCTCTAACAGTCACTCGGTGAGAGGTTGGGTACTACCTGGACAGGTCGCCAGTCCATCGCCAGAGACACACAGGACAAATAACCATCCACACACACACTCACTCATAAGTATGGACAATTTAGAGAGACCAATTAACTTAAAAGTCATATTTTTGGACTGTGGGAGGAAGTCGGAATACCCAGAAAGAACCCCGACAAGCACCAGACTTTATTTCATCTTTCTGGGACTCGGCCCAGTGCCCTCCTGATGCAAGGCAACAGGATGGGCCAACATGCAGCCCACAAAGAGCATCATTTTGATGACATTTTCTTTTGAAAGCCACTGAAACCTTCCAACACTGACTTAACAGGACACTTTTTAAAAAACAATTTGTTTTTATCATGGTGCTGGCAACAGAAATAAAAAATGAAGTTATGATAATGTCAGAATCACAGTATTTTGAAGTGTACACATCTTTTGTCTTCTCAGGATGACACCATTATAATGACTATGATTTACCTGAAAGAAAGTTTAGCTGTTCTAATAGGATTTTTCAGCCATTTACTTATTTACATTCTTTAGCTAAAGCAACTTGCGTAAAGGTTATAAAGGATCAATAGATTTGATTGTATTAGGAGAAGAGTACAGGAAAAACAGATAACTGTATTTATACCACGGCACAGTGACAACAGTCAACAGGGTATTGGAGGAAATCAAGGTTCCATTGCTACAGGCATTTAGGACAAGATAATTACATGAGAACCAGTTACTAATTCAGGTTAAACAGTGGACTGGGATGTAAAGCTTACTAGTAAGGGACAAAGGTCAAAAGACATACACAGCTGAATAGCATTAGTATAAAAGTGCTAACAAATTTCAAAACAGACTACATTATAAAAGATAAAATAAGACTGTGAGAAAAAAAAAAATGGACTCAGGACTGAACCTTGTGGAACTCCAAAGGTTATATAGGGGCAATGATAGAGAACTGTCTTGCACTAATAGGAAAAGTACTCTAACACATTTTAATATAAAACATGAATGTTCGAATAGGGTCAGAAAGAAATGAGGTTCTTTACGCACCATTTAGGCTTTAACTACATATGTTTGAGGAGAAAAGTAAGTAACAACCACCGACTTATTGAGAGTTAAGCTAAAAAGAAACCTGACCACCTTCTTGTCTGTCACTGTCCACTGGCCGTCTTCTCTCTGCCTGAAGGAACAGTGCAGTCTGGAGATCATGAGAGGGCAGGTTGAAGACAACAGCTGGTGGGTTACCTCCACGCCACGTCCAATAGTGACCTGGACAGTTAAAAATAAACATGAAACTTAGCCTTCCTCTACAGCGCTTTAATTTGATTGAAAAATGCGAAATACGTCATCCTGAATGCCAAACAAATAATAAAAAAGACACAACAGATAAAAGATATATGCATTCACAGAGGCGACTAGGGCACTTATGTATAAACTTTAAAACTTCACAGTTATTAAGTTTTGTTTGTTAGCTAACATTAGCCAACTGCACCTCTGCGTTTTCGAACAAACGGAGCCAGTCCGAGTTTTTTCCGACCCTCATCAGACATAAAACCTCCGAGTCTGAACAGTCATCCTCCTCAGCCACGCAACAATCCGTCGTTACGCTATTCATGTTATCTCATTTCGGTAGGAAGCCACTTCAACCTAAAACACTCCACAAATGTTACGATTCGCTATCATATCGCTGCTGCAACTGCCTGCTGTGCTAGCGTTGAAGCTCTGCAACGCTATCAGAGAAGCCGGAAAAGGCTAGTTTATTTTCAAAATAAAAGCGTTACATTTAAACTCCAATTTTTGAGCCATTTTATTGTTAGTACTACTACTACTACTTCTATTGCTACTACTACTACTACTACTACTACTACTACTAATAATAATAATAATAATAATAATAACAATAATAATTATTATTATTGCTAATTGTTATTATTTATTGATTAATCAAACAAAAGCACTGTCAATATGTAAACTTAATTATTTATAGACAATCAAACACATTTATTATTTATTTGCAATATTTTGAAAACATTTTTTGTTTACATATAAATTAAATACCACTGATTAATCTATTCATTTATAAATCCATTTATTTCAAGACAATAAATAATATACCGTAAATGTATTTTCTAAAGACACAAACAAATAAACAAAATGATAATAGGAGAAAAATAATAAATAAATAAAAGTTATTTTTTTGTTGTTTTATTCAATTGAAAATCTGTTATTATTTATTGAATTTGTTTATGTATCCTAGATTTAAAAAAAAACAAACAAAACAAGCGTAAATAAAAAAATATTAGTAAAGTGGGTTTATTAAAAGCAAGTCCACATTAATTTGTTATTATTTATTTAAGATGAATAAATAAAGGTAGTTCCACAACAATAATCGGCACTACCTAACGATCAAATTAAGCTTGAGTTGTTTTCTAAAGTAGAATATGCCAAATTTTCAGTCTGTTGACGTTGAAAGATGGCAGAGGCATTACCCAACATACTTGCAGCTTCAGGAGAACACCAACACAGCAGGCCTCACTTGGCTCAATTAAGGTCTATGCAATAGACTTCGTTATTCACCGATAAGAAAGAGACTGAGCACAAATGATACCCACGAGAGAGTGAAAATTCCTGACAAGAACACAAAAGGCTATTTACCCCGATGAACAGCGAGGCTTTGGGGAGATATATAATGTGGAGTGACGAGAAAAAGGGGTTTCTTTTGAAGGTGTGTGTCCCATTACGTCTGGTATAAAACTAACATAACATTTCGGAAAAAGAACATCATATATAGTTTTAATACTGTGATGCTCTGGTGCTGCTTTGCTGCTTCAAGACCTAGACGACTTGCAGTAATTGATGTAGCCATTAAATTTGCTCTCTTCCAAAAAATCCTGGAGGACAATGATCTGAAGTACACCAGCAATATCAGCTCACAAAAAACAAAATAATGATTATGGAGTGGTCTAGTCAAAGTTCGGGTTTAAATACCATAGAGACAATGTTGCAGAAGCTCTAACAGGCTCAAAAACGTTCAGATGTTGCTGCGCAACAACAATCGAGTTACAACAATAGAAAAGACTCCTCATCAAAATGATTGATGGCAACTGTCCTGGCTATGGTGGTACAAGCAAGAGGAATGGGCGATTACTTATTCAGATAGACATGCCGGCTTAACAAATGAAATCATTATAAAAAAAACCCCAAAACAAACTGTAATTAAATGTAAATAAAAATACTACTAAACAAATATTCTTCAAATGTTTTTGAATTTGTTATCCTTTTCATGTGTTCGGACAGCAGTTTAATACAGCTGTACCTAATTATGACCGGAACTTCAACCACGTTATGTTCTATTATATAACCGACTGTTCACTCGGGCGATCCCGGATCCCGAAACAGGCGCACCCCGAGCTCCAGGCGGGACTTCCTCTCTCCTGCGGATGCGACATCAGGGCTGAAGCAGGCAGAAAGGGCTTGGTCAGGGTGTCACCGGGTCCCGATCCGTGCGTCTCTCTCCGGAGGGCAGATATCTCAGCCGAACTGGACGCCGCTGTCGCCGCAGCTGGAAGCCCCCCGTAGAGGAGCCTCCTCCTCGGCTATGCTGCCCTGAGAGCGCCGCGACCACCCGCCCCGCCAAAATGTCTGATGTCAACAAGACTGTTCAGAAATGGCACGCCAGTTTTAAGAAAGGCACAGACTTTGACTCGTGGGGGCAATTAGTGGAGGCGATAGATGAGTACCAAATGTAAGTCCAGCATGTGTGTCCTGTCTGTCCCCAGTGGTTTATCCAGAAAGCAGCGCTGCTTCTTTTATTTTATTTAAAATGTTTAAAGCTGCCTGTCCTGAAACCTGCAGGGCAGATAAGATAATCATAAGAAGTTAGACTGGAAGCTGTCAGTGAGCTCTCACAAGCAGTAAATAAACCCTTCCCATCCATGACGTGATGTGGCATTTGTTGCAGAGGGAGTAGGTTTTATGTGTGTGTGTGTGTGTGTGTGTGTGTGTGTGTGCGTGTGTGTTGCATCCCTGCTTCATCCACAGCAGCAGCTCCAGCTGTTTGATGGAGAGTCCGGGTCATGGAAAACTATACAGAGCTGCGTGTTGTGCAGGGCAGAGAGAGAGAAAAGAGCCAATATTCCTCAGAGTATTGAGAAATAGTCAGCCACACCCTCTCATTGTTATGGGTGGGTTTCATATGAGAGGAAAAGCTTTGTCCTTCTCGAAGAAAAACCAGCTCACTGCACGTTATTTCAGACTGTAATCCTTGTCAAAATACTCATTTTGCAGCAAATGTTTTTAATAATAAAAATAACCATCAAGACCACCTGATAATCAATTTATTTATCACCAGGGGGCGCCAGAGTCCCTGCTCGGTCTTGAAAAATATCATTTTCCGCGTCTGGATAAACATGAAAAAAAATGTTTCCAGATTTTATTTAATTTTTCTAAAATTTTAAAATCTATATTTCTAAAAACAATTACATTTTTGCATCAGTATCTTTTGGGAGCTAAATTCATGCTCAAGAACTGGGCTTCTACTCATTTTTCTTCACAAAATCTCATACAACTCAAATGTTTATACTCTTTTCTTCCTAATTAAAGTCTGTTTTTTTTTTTTAGTGCAAAAGTATTAACTTTAAGCCTTCTTAAAATTGTAGCTGAGTGATGGTTACCTATAGGTGCCATAAACTATAAAATACCACAGTGCTGAATTTATAGTGTGGTATAGGGCCACTGCTTTAATGAGAGCTTGACTAACTTAGATCAGCTTTATTTCCAAATCTGTGACTCTTGGATTTAGAAAATTAGAAGAGAATGTTCTGGACTAAATGCATTTATTTGTGGATTTTGGTACTTTTCTTTTTTTTTTTTTTTTCATTTTTGTAAAAATTCCCTAAAACTAGCAGCTTTAGGGTTTCAATTGGTGTTTTACATAAAGTGTAGGAACAACAGGTCCAGTTCAACCTGAATTTAAAGTTACCTAGAGACCAAAAGAGGTAGTAGAAAGCCCTTGTTAGATTTTTGGATTATTAGGAATTCAGTTAGTAAGCAAAAATCAATGTGTCATCTGACAAATCATAAGATAAAGGTGATTTAGCATAGATCAGTGTAAAACCAACACACTGATTATTAAAGTTTATTATTAGACTTTTTCCCTTTGGAAAATGGAAGAAGCGAAAAACCAAAAATATTTGTTTTTTTTCCATAATTCTCAAGACCTGGAAAATGATTTAAAAAAACAACTATTTCCAGATTTCTCTAGGCTGTTTAGGGACTCTGTAAGAAGAGGAAAAAGAGCATTTTTAGGATTTTTTTTTTTTTTTTTTTTTTTTTTTTTTTTTTTTTTTTTTTTTTTTGTAGGGGTCTCCAGAGAAGTGGACATCCGGTGATTAAACTAGGCATGGTTTAGATGCAAGCAAGCAAAGCATTAAAAATTAGTTCATATATCTTTAGTTTATTTTATTTATCCAAAAATCCAAATTAGAAAATGACTTACAATTTTGACATTAGTATAAAAATACATGAATGAAATAAAAGGGGATCAGAATCAACGTGATACAGATACAAGTTCCAGTTTAATTATTGAAGTCACAATTACAGAAGTCTTAAAAAAGCATTGAACCATCTCAGAGACCAAATCATGCAGATTTTGTGTACTGTAAAGATTGTCCTACTGGCAAGGTGTAAAATAAGAGAAATTGACATTTTATTTCTAGAATTAGAATAAAGAAAGATTTCAATCTGTACTTTAAGGCTCTGTATGGTGTTTTGATTTGATAATTCTCAATAGTATAAATTTTTAAAGTTGGCGTACATGCCAAAAAATGCAGTGGAATAGCCCTTGACCACTTTGGAATTAGAACTGAACTCCAGCTTTGTTTTGTGAAACATAAAGCTAATAGCTGTAAAAACAAAAGATGATCATTTAAGAAAGAAAGATGATGATTTAAAGTGTTTGATTACCTCATCTGCCTGTGTTCATGTGGATTCATCCAGTCTTGCCAGACAACTACAAAAGGAGGTCCAGTCTACAAATTTGTCAGACTTCACAGAGGAACAGAAGGTAATCCTTTTTTCTCCCCTGCTGCTTCTCCAAACCAAACTCAGCTGGTGCAGTTCAACTAACGACTGTTTGTTTCTGTTTTTTTTTTTTTATATATATATATTTTTTAATTTAATTCATAGAAAAACTTAGGAAAGATTGCAACATGCCTGGAGATGAGAAGTGCCAGTTTGCAGGTTTGTGTTCTGATTATTTATTAATTTGTTCTGTGGCATGTACCAGGTATGGGCCGGTAAAGATTTTTGCAGTATGACGCCCTCTAGTAGAAATACCACAAGTAAATAGTATGTGTTTTTAAAAAAAAAAAAATTCAATGTATGAACTATGCACTTTTTTTTTTTTTTTTTTTTTTTTTTTTTTTTTTTAAAAAAGCTATTCCTACTGTTGCTAAAATAATGTGCAGTGACATAGCTATTTTGATTGAAAACATTTTTTTATATAATTTTCAAGTGCTTAGTGTGTTCAGTAATATACATGTTATGGTTCTGTTCTTTAAAAAGTAACACAAGCATTACAAACTGATCATTTTCTGATTTAATTTGTCAGGCTATCTGCTTGGGTAGAGCCTGCGGTCAGCTGCTTAGCGGGCCTTTCAAGTGTAGTTTTAAAACACCCTCATCTTAGTGCCAGGCAATAGAATAACTACAAAATTTCTCAAGGAATAGAAAATGATAATTACAATGATAAAGGTAGGTTTTAAAATGAAACGAGACAGACAACACACACAGATCTCATGTTATAAGATGAAGAGATTGCAACCAATAATGTAAACCTGATTTGCATTATTGTTTGCATCGAAACTCTTTTGCACTCTTAAACAATACTGCAACTGGGTTTTGCACGTCTATAAATTACCAGTTGAGAATGGGCAGTTTATTTTTACTTGTGATCCATAACGTCCTACAATGCTTAAGGGAATTGTGTGTTTAGTTTATTGCAATTCCCAAAGGGAAAAATAATTTCTCATTTCAGTTTGTGTTGAGACAGGATTGTTATTTTTAAACTTTGTTGGGATGAATATTGAAATAGTTCAATACAGAAAAACATGTTGTCATTATGTTGCCCAACTATACTTGCTTTTTGCTCAAATGGGTGGCGCAGCCAGAAATATTTCCAAACAGCTGAATTTGTTCTCACTGTGAGTGAGGGAGAGGTGTAGAAGCCTTCTTTCAGCCAGCTGACTGGCAGTGTGCATTGTTTTGTTAAATACCAAAAAGTGAACATTAATTTATATTTTTGTCTGAATACATAATTTTAAAAAAACATCTGACATTATAATAAATTTTTAATACTCACTTTTTACTTTCCCTTGAGTATTATTTTAAAGTAATACAATTCTTACTTGAGTACAATTTTTGGCTACTCTAACCACCTCTGACTGAATGTTATCGGCATAACAGTGGGAAGAGATGTCATTAAAAGCAGAGGCTTATAAAATTTAAATATTAGCAGGCCAAGTATCAAACCGAGGGGAACACCACAGGGGCTCAATGGTTGGTCTATTAAAAAAAAAAAAAAAAAAAAAAAAAAAAAAAAAAAAAAAAAAAAAAAAAAAAACTTTCACAGAGTAGTACTCACTACTGTTAAGTACAATACTGTGGTCCAACATATTTGATGCTGTGACATAAAGTAGCACAA
This sequence comes from Anableps anableps, assembly GCA_014839685.1. Classification (NCBI taxonomy): domain Eukaryota; kingdom Metazoa; phylum Chordata; class Actinopteri; order Cyprinodontiformes; family Anablepidae; genus Anableps; species Anableps anableps. Next base: position 21,445,887 of record CM026086.1, on the reverse strand, counting down.
GCACAGAATAATTCTTCGGATTATCTTTATTGGTTCATTTAAAAAATACTGACCCAAGTTGCAACATAATAGCTGGTGCCTCAGCACCCTAAATAGTATCCTTGTATATAAAATCAGATTTTAATCTCCTAAAACATTTGAACTAATTCAAATGTCAGTGTCTGGTAGGTTGAATCCCTAAACATGCTCCATTCTTAGACAATGAAAGTTTTTTTTTTTTTTTTTTTTTTTTTTTTTTTTTTTTTCCCTCTTATCTCTGCAGGAACAGAAGGTTTCCTTCCCCACAACTGCTTTTTTTATCTGTCACTCAGAAGTTTGCACTATGAACCAGAATTTGTGTGTATCTGTGTGATCATCTGTGAACGTCAATTTTCAAGTCTTTCCAGAAACTTTGAGTTTGATTTGGGTCAGGACTTTGATTAGGCCATTCAGCTAAATCCATCTTTTGATCAACTCTAAAGAGCTTGTCAATGCTGATGCCACAGCATGATGCTGCCACTGCCTTGTTCCAGCATGGTTTGTGCGGTAAGGGTGATGTGAAGTCTTACAACCACAGCAACAGCTGCTTTGTGTTGAACTGTGACATAAAAGCAAGTTTGTCATTGTAACCTGACACTTTTTTTTTTTTTTTTTTTTTTTTTTTGACAATGAAAAATGCAAAAAGTGTGGTGTGCATTTGCATTCATCCTCCTCGTACACCCCTAAACAAAATCTAGAGCAAACGTACTGAGCTCAGTATCGGTAAAAGCACCCGCAGTTGATCAGAGTCAGCTTTGTTGGCCAAGTTTGTGCACACAAACAAGGAATCTGAGTTGGGTTCCCCTTCGAAGTTTAAAATATAAATGTATAAATCTGGTGGGAAATAAAAAAATTTCCTTTTTTTTAAAGAAATTAAGATAAATACTGTTATTACAAAAGAAAACAAGGTTAAACGAATGCAAATTAGTGTCAATAGTGCTACAGAGTGAAGCAGGAAGGCTGCTATCGGTGATGACATCTTGAATGAATCATGATTGCTGTTAAAAAATGCCTAGAGCCTAATAATAGAAGTTGACTTATCAGGTTTAGGAAGTTTCATGGTTCTGCATTGACAGAAGTTAGCTATATTCTTAATATCTTTATATAATTTTTGAATGACTCCTTTGTCTTTTTTCCTCAGTGCACCCAGTCAAAGGAGGAGTTCAAGTTAGAAGACCTGAAGAAACTGGAGCTCAGTGAGTGTCTGAATGTGGAGGTCCACTAATTTATAAGAGCTGCTGTTAAAATGTAAGCATCTTTGTCGTTTTTGTCAACAGTAATAAAGAACATACTCACCTATAACAAAGAGTTCCCTTTCGATGTCCAGCCAGTGCCATTAAGGTGAGTTTCCATCAGTGAATGCTTGTCGATTCGCTGAAATATATGGGATTTTTTTTTTTTTTTAATTGTTTAAATTAAGTTTAAACTTTGCTGATGACCACCCAAAGTATAGTCAGCTGTAAACTGAATATTTATGCCATTGGAAGCATATCAGATTATGTGTGCAGTTTCAGCACAGTTACTGTCCTAGCTGGTCATATTATTGAGATAAGGGAATCCTTTGTGGTGTTTGTGTATCTAACAAACTAAAGAAAGCTCTTAAAGTGGAATTTTGTACTCATCTCAGATTACATTCCGATTTAAAACTGAGCAGCTTGTGTTGAAGGAATTATAAATCTTACTACACCAAAGTATTTCTGATGCATACATTTTAAATGAAGTCGCTGTGAAGTTGGCTCTTGTCCAGGCTTGAGGGGGAAAAGTTTTTTTTTTTTTTTTTTTTTTTTATTTCTTCCTCTCCGTTAGGAAAATCCTCGCTCCGGGTGAGGAGGAGAACTTGGAGCTGGAGGCAGAGGATGATGCTGCTGCAGGAGCAGGTTCAACAGAAGCTTTCCCACCACGAGCTCCCGGTATGGTTTCTCGCAAAGAAACGTTGTCCACCGGCTGATGTGGTTTCATGTGTAATTCTGTTCCTCGTCTTTTGATGCCTGTTTGACCGTGCCTGTTTTCGTTGCATGGCTTCATCGCTCATCCCAGCCTGTATCATTTGCAGCTCCTAACCTCACACAGCATCTGAATTCATCGCTGTAGAGTATGTCATCAAAGCTGTCAACACAACAGTTTGCTGATGTGGAAAAAATGTTTTATCTTCTCGACAAGTTAGGGTTGTCTTGAAATCAGCTTTTCCCAAACAGAATATTCTTTTCAACTCAAAATGCTTTATTACTCCCAAAGGGAAAACATCTTATGTCTGTAACCTTTGTGCTTTTCCAGGTACCCTGTTGCCACGATTGCCTTCCGAACCACGGATGACACTACTCACGATAAGAATAGAGAAAATTGGGTTGAAGGACGCCGGCCAGTGCATCGATCCGTACATGAGCATCAGCGTCAAGGGTAGGGAGCAGGTCATACATGAGATACCCGACCGCCACCTTCTTTCCCCCTGATGTGCTCTTGCTCGGTCTCCGTCACAGAAGAAAGCCTCTCCAGGGCTTTGAAAGTGCACCCTCTTCTGGTCCTGAAAACATCCCTTTGTTGTTGTGTGTGTTCTGCCTTCAGATATGAACGGAGTTGATCTGAACCCAATGCAGGACACTCCTGTGGCCACCAGGAAGGAAGACACGTACATTCATTTCAGCGTGGACGTAGAAATTCAGAGGCATATAGAGAAATTACCAAAAGGTAACGGCTATCTCTGTATCATTCGTTATCAGCAAACAGTGGCGGCTCTTTTCTTTTTTGGGTCCTGTCCTGGCAGCTTAGGTAATGTTGATGGACAAATTCAGAGGCATGTGGAGAAGGGATGGTGGGACTGGTTGCCCTGTAGTGTTTGGCTGATTTGCAACACAATAGGTGGGAAAGTAGGATAATTCCTATTCAAGCAAGACCTAGAGTCACATATAGCATATAGGGGGATCGAATAAGTGATTGTCTATACCTGCTTATCCTTGCAAATGATTGGGGGTGGGGGTGGGGGTTTGTTAAACTAACCAGATGAAAATTGCATCTTAGTTTAAGTCTTGCCAAATGGACATGCCAGTGTGGTTTTGTCAAGATGTATCAAAGGCAAAGTGTTTTTTTTTTTGTTTTGTTTTGTTTTTATTTATTTATTTTTTTTTTATTTGTCTTAAAGCAAATAAAAGTTTTAGGGCCGAACCATTTGTGCAATGGGAGGTATGCGGCAAACTTTTAGAACTTTGTTACAAGAGTTGTTTTTTTTTACGGGGCTCTTATGTGACAAAGTAATGCAGAACGTTAGCAGAAAGAAAAACAATACGTAGTTTTGAACAATTTTTATGGATTAAAATCTTTAGTTCGTCAACCCTCTTCACTCTGGGACCCCTAAATAAAATCCAGTCCAGTCACAGTTTACTTTGGAATTCAACTAACCAGTAAAGAGTCCTCCTGTGTTTATTTAATGTCACTCTAAATCTGAGCATCATGCTGTGGAGAGGCTTTATTTTTTTTAAATGTTTTTTTGTAAAAGCACAACAAAAAATAGGTTGACCATTTTTAAAGCACTACACTTTGAGCCTCTTATATTTGATTGTTATATTGATATAAAGTTCTAACTTCCTCCAGGAGCAGCTATCTTCTTTGAATTCAAGCATTACAAGCCCAAAAAGAGGTTCACCAGCACAAAATGCTTCGCCTTCATGGAAATGGATGAGATCAAGCCTGGACCGATTGTCATTGAACTGTGAGGGTTGTTTTTTTTTTTTTTTTCCTAGCTTTCCAGAGAGTGATCAAGAGGTAATAAAATGTTACCCCTTGAATTTCAGGTACAAGAAGCCCACGGACTTTAAGAGGAAGAAACTGCAGCTGCTCACAAAGAAGCCACTTTATCTCCATCTTCATCAGACGCTACACAAAGACAGCTAAGCCTCCTCCTCTCTGGCCGCGCCCGTTTAATCTCACTGCATATCCAGGGAAACGTGGTGTTCCTCCTCATCGCCACATTCAGCAATACCAAATCAAGGCTGCGGTGTGAAGAAAGTAAAAGGAACTTATCTCACACAGAATTTAAGTGGATTTTTTTTTTCTTCTGTTACAGGGAATCCCATCAATATACTTTACTTTAAACCAGCAGAAGCATATTAAAACAGTTTAAGACACCTCATGTTCAGTCTTCCACATGTAGCTTTTTTTTTTTTTTTTTTCCCTTGGGTGGAGGGGGGGTGAAAGGGGAACACCGAGTCACCGCAGGTACTTTGCTTCAACAGTTTGGTTTGTTGTGTTTCTCCACTGAACTCTGGACTTTAAAATGGAAAAACCAGCAAAACATTCACTGATTAATCCAACCACTGTCTTGGGAAAACTTTAAGCCTTTCCTGGCATATTTAGTTTTCTCGATTTATCGTTTGTTCCTTTACTCCTGCAGAATGTCTGAAAAAGGGGTTTAAACTGAGGCATTTAAATCAGGATTGATGCCACTGAAAATACAATAACCGTTACCGGGTGTACTTGTCGCCTCGTCTGTCAGGAGGCGTCAACGGCAACAGGCGATTGTGAAACTGCCACGAGAGTTTCACCAGATTTGGTCCTGAATAATTAGAAAAAGAGGGAAAAAGCTGCCAAAAGTGCACAAAACTATTTGTCTGGCAGGATTTTCTGTAGCATACTATAATATAACTTCTCAAATGGAAATAAAAACATAAAATTATTAAACTACTTATTTGAATTATTGAATCAACTGTATAAAGTTGTGAAAAAGTATTTCTCCCCTTACAGATTTTTTTTTTTTTTAGTCTACTTTGATGTTGGGCAGGTTCTGTTTAGGTGGTTCTTGATTCTGGCGGTTGTCAGGCCTGGGTGCAGCGAGCAAAATTTAATTTAAAAAAGTGGGTACAATCAGTTCATGAGTTCACTAGTGGGGGTGTAAATACTTTTCTGGTTTGTAAAGTTTTCTCCTTCAATAAATGAAATCATTTGAAAACAGCATTCTGTACTTACTCAGGTTATTGCTGATCTGTGTAAGGGGGCAAATACTTTCTCACATTTTAACAGGAAGTAATTTGGAAACTTCACAAGCTCCATCAGTTAATTTATGCTTAAATTCTAGAACGTTTAAAATAATGAAGTCTGCCTCGCAGTGACACCGAGCTCTTTCTCTGAATCCTAAGAACTTTTAAAAGCATCAAGAACAACAAAAGTTGTTTTGAACGATAGCCACAACAAACCAAACTATTTGTTCAGAGTTTAAAACAGTTAAACTCTACAGATTGTACTGGTTTAATGGTTTTTTTTTATTTTTTTTATTTTAAACATTCAATAGTCTTAGTTACATTTTTAATCAACTATAATTTGCAAAGGGATGCATGAAAACAGTTGGGTATTCAAACAAATGAGGAATTTGGTGTTTCAATTAATTTAGTATTGAAGCCACAAGATGGATTCTGTTCAGTTTTATGTCTGATAGAAATCAAATGCTTTAAAAACAAATTTGTAAAGCAGAAAGTGTTCAGTTTTTTTTTTTTTGTTTTGTTTTTGTTTTTAAATCCAGTGTTTTTATAGTTTTACCTAAACATGAAGGTTAAATGAAGCTGTGATTAGATGAATCTTTACAGGTGGATGAAGAACGATTGTTCAAATATAATCCATTACTTTGTAATGCTATTTAACTTCACTTTGTCACATGTACGTGGTAAAATCTGCTTTTAGACTTTATTTTTGTAACATCACTAAAACGAGGACAAATAAACTGTAAGACTAACAGATGGATTAACTGTAAATGTGCATTGGGAACTGTTTGCAAATTTTTTTTTTTTTTTTTTGTTCAGTTATTTTTGATTTATAATAAACTATAACCAAGGCAGTTTGTAATTAGTTGCAATTTTGTGTTTTAAAATTTATTCTGTGATTAATTGGAGGGATGCGTCCAAAAGTTGCAGGACAGCGGCTCTTGACTGAAATTGTTGACCCCTGCTTTATCGCAACCTGTACTCAACATCAGTAAAGTTTGTGCAAAACAAGATTTGCTCATCTCAAAACTTTTAGCAATGACTCAACATTCTTTGAGGAACCCTATTTTTAATCAGCCTCAAGCAGGACGCATGTAGTCATGCAGGTACGTTTTTACACCTGATGGCAGAGTTAAAAGGGAAAAAAAACAACTACAGTAAACACTAGTGTTTTTTTTTTTTTTTTTTTTTTTTTTTAAACAGGTGGAAATGTGTTCGTTTTACTTCATTATTAAAATCCACTGCAACCAGCTGTTTTCAGAAGTTGCCTAAATAGTTTGTGTAATTTAATCTCTTTATAAATCTAAAAGGAGATGAACACAGCAGGAAAATGAGCATCTTAACTGGGATGAGATTAATTTTGTGACTCATTTGGAGTAAAGTTCTGAAAGCTGGGGTCCAAATGATGCATATGGAAAATAAATAAATAAAAAAAAAAATAATAATAATTAGGAACTAACTACATTTTCAAATTTTCTCTCAAAGTCCTGAGCCAATTAAAAAAAAAAAAAGCACATACTTTGCTGATGAACAACACTGAGAGTTTCCATTCTTTATTATTAAAAGTTCTAGCCAACATAGTAAAATAAGTTATACATCTGGCCATCGATTTACACATTGCTTTTATAACGTTTGTACTGAACGGACATGTTTGGAGAAAAGAAGATTCCTGAAATGTTGAAACTAAAACCTCTCGTCTCTTGCTGTTTAATAATTTCCACAGGAAACAACATTAAAAAATGTGCCCCTCTAAATCATAGCTATATTTTTTTTTAAAAAGATCAACACAACTGGTATTGCACAATAACCTGCAAAGAAAAGTTCTTAACTCAAATCTCAGACACATAATTTCTGAAGATTTCTTTAAGACCTTATATTTTAATAAACATCATTGCAATTTTGTATGACAGAGCTGAAAATCATCATGACCTAATGTTTGGGCTTGATTTGGCTCGTTATTGTGTTACTATTGTGAAGCTGCGTTCAGCTCCGTTCTTTAGCGTTTTAAGGCTAGACCATTCCAGGTCTGACTGAATCCTGAGGAGCCTCCTGCTTCGTGTGTGTGTCCTGACCGGGGCCGCTCTGAGGGCCCACTGAGTTCTGGGGGTTACTGGGTGCACCTTGACCAGGATGTGAAGGAAGGGGCAGGACCCCCGGTGGTGGCGCACCAGGCGGCAGGTCCATAGGTGGGCTGATGTGGTCTCTTGGTCCTGGGAAGCGCATGTCATGAGGGATGAGTGGACGGGGTCCCAAAGGTCCGCGGACACCTACGGGGAATGAACGAGTGGGACAAAATGAAGCACTGTGAGAAACGGCAGAGAAAAACTCGTTACACAATGGTTCAAAGCTCGGTCGGACTGGACGGAGAGCATCTGTGAGCTTCGTTTTTCAGGTCTTGCCACAGTTTCTCAGTTGCATTTAGGTCTGGACTTTGACTGGACCATTCTAACTCATGACTGTGAACTTTCCTCCTGGAAAGTGAACCTCCACCGATTCCTAAAGCAGGGGCGTCCAAAGTGTGGCAAAAGTGGTTGATGCAGATGGAGACTTTTTTTTTCCTTCTCTCTTATTAGTGCAAGATTATCACAAATTAAAATCTTACAATTGAAAAACTTAACAAAAAAATCACTCAACTTTTAATAAATACATTTTCCTCTGACTTTTTCCTCAGACACAAAACATTTTGCATGCAGGCCAAAAGGTTAAACTTTGATTTCTGACACAGAAGTTTGCAGTTATGAAAAACACCTTTAGAAAAAAAGCTAAGTGCCAAAAATAGAAGTCATCAGTAAAACCTACCGAGAGGTGGAGGCATCGGTCCAAAATTATGCGGTGGGGGGGGACGGAAGTGTGGTGGTGGTGGGCCTCGTAGATCAACTGCAGGGCCAGGGCCCAGTCTGGGTTGGAATAAATGTCCATTGGCAGGTCGAGGGCCAAACTCCCCACCCATGGGTCCAGGCAGGGGCATACCTGGATGCCCGTTGGCAGGCAGAGGAGGGCCGTGAAGGGGAGGGACATTTGGAGGAAGAGGGCCTGGTGGGAGTGGGTAAGGGCCTGGTCGGGGATGCCCGTAAGGCCCGGGTGGAGGGAGACGGACGTTGGGTCCAGGAGGGAGAAGAGGATCGTGCGGTCCCGGGCCCGGAGGAGGTCTTTGAACCATAGATCCGGGCGAATCTCTGATTGGAGAGGCCATGAAAGATGCAGGTCCCTGTAAACGACATGGGGAAAAACGTGATCTCACATGTGGAGTAAAAAACTTCCAGTGAGATTAGATGGAGTAAAATGTTAGTCATGCAGTAAAAGAAATCCACTGTTTACTCCCAAACAAGAGGTGCAGCAAGCCGTTGCTCAATCACATGACCAGTAACCACATACCATTTGGATAAATCAGAACCCCTATCACAAGCTTTAAAACACGGAGCGTAATTTGGTGCATCTTCTGTGAGTGAAACCACAAACTTAGAAAAAGAGATCTTTAAATGACCCAAGGCAAGACCAATTCCTTTATTCTCCTCCCGTTTCCAAATCCAGTTTTAGGGAGGAGAAGGAGGAGTTGGCGTGCTTGCATTCACCTTCACACCAAGCACCTGGCCTTGACAGCCTTTATACTCACTGGCTCTGGACTCTCTGTAGCAGCCACAGCCTGACTTTCTGTTTTTATCTGTGGCTCTATCACTTCAGTCTGTTTTAGAACAAGGACATTCACAGCTGAAACTCTGGTGGGATCCTTATATGTACAAACGCAGAAGACGGGAATGGGATCAAATGTAGGCAGCGATATCTGAACAACAAATGACTTACAGATCCATCCAGGTTAGCAGGAGAGGAGCTTCTGGGGCCCATCATGTCTGAAAGATGAACAACCACGTTTCAAGCAGATTTAAAGCAAACATGAATTATGTGACGTATAAAGAGTTCCGGACACACACCCATCCCGGGAACGTGCTTGTTCTCGGCGTAGATGCCGTGTGGGTCGGATGGAGGTCGAGGGCCTGAATGGAGGAAAAATAAACAATGAAAGAATAAAGATGGCGAAGCCTCCATCACATAACCAACATACATTTGTAGGTTCCACAACATTAGACAGGAAAAGAAGGTTAGGATCAGCGTCTTTCATTTCAAACCAAAGTCTTTTACACCGCAGTCGCGACATTTTTTTGCGCCAAAATGTCACATTTTTTCCAGACTTGAATTCCCAGAGTTCTCTGTGCTTTTTTAGCCTATGTGAAAAGCTTAAATAGTTGAAGGACCAACAGGTGGGTGGGCGGATGGATGGATGAGAGAAAAAAAAAAAAGATTGATTGATAGATGAAGAAACCGATGGTTGGAAAGACAGATGGATGGATGGACTAACAGATGAATGAACTGAGAGCAAAAATACTGCATGGATGGACAAAAAAAAAAAAGCAATGCTGAGCTGAACTGATTGACGAATTGATGACTGGATGAGAGAATGGAAGAACAAATATATGGATAGATAAACAGATGGATGGCAGGACAGACTGTGAGGAGGAAGGAGAACTACAGAAATGGATAAAAACATTTAGACTAAAGAATACATAAAATCTTTTTCACCATATTTATCTAGTCCTTAAAAATACTTAAATTTGAGACTTTACCGGACGAGATAGGAACCTTCATACCTAAAACTTGGGAAAAAAAAAACCAAACACCTCTAAAAATGTAACACACACACAGATAATCTTCTCGTTTCCACTGCTGATAATGAGAAACTGCTATAAAGATGCAATGACGTTAACTGCAACACACACATTAAAAAAACAAAACAAAACAAAAAAAACAACAAAAAACAAACTTTGTAACAAGGACATTTTCAGATGATTTAACCAAAATGAATAAAAATAAAAGGCAGGTACCAGGAAGGAGGTAAGTGCAGGATGCAATGCAAATGAGAAGGAAAGTAAAGTATTAAGGTGAAAGCTGAAAAGAAAAAAGGAAGGTGTGAAAAGGTAGAGAGTTTTGAGGCGGTTGTTGTGGAGAGATGAAGTCCAGCTTTGGTACAAATTAAAGTAGGTGAAGAGATCCACTTGGACTCACCATACGGGTCAATTCTTCGCCCTACGGGGGCAGAAGGAGGGCGCCTCGGACCCTCGATCATTATAGGAGGGGATGGAGCTCCCCCACTCACGGGAGAGGGTCCATATGAATCACCTGTTACGATCAAGCCGTCAGTTTACTGAAAGAATACAAACTGCTGACAATACATCACAATTAGTGCTATTAGGAGGTCGGTATTCCAGGGACTCCCAGACAAGAAACACTGAGATGACAAAAAAAAAAAAAAGTAGCAGAGTCCACTTATTTAGAAAAATCTCAAAACAAAGGGAATGACAGGGAACGGCGTCCTCTCGTTTGTTTCTGTGGAATAAAAGCGTCCGGGAGAATAAACAACAAAACGGTTGGATGAGCTTACCTTGACGTGGACCTGCAGGCTGACCAGAGTTCGGCCTGAACAGAGGCGCACGGCGCTCATTCAGCTGTGATGTAAGAATGGCCAATCTGTCAAATTAGATTACAAACTATTAACTGCTGGTCAGATTAAGACGATTGTTTCACACCAATTAATCTTTTGGAAGGATCTACTAGTGTGCCAAAGCAAAATAACTTGATCATTTTATTAACTTCCCAAGAGTGTTTAGTCATAACTTTTCCCAACTTTGTCAACTCGGTGTCAGTTCAAAGAATTAAAATTCAGATTATTCCCAATAATTGAAACCTCCATTCAATACTCACTTTTCACGCAGCTTTGAGGATTCTACCTTTTCTTGACTTAGAGCTCGCTCAGCATTACGAGCATTCACCTGCAGACAATACTGGGAATTAGTGTGCAGCCATATTATCATGAATTGCTTTTTAAAAAACAGTCTGGAGTGTATTGCAAAACCTTCACAAAACCACTGAATTAAACAGAGCGGGGATTAAACAATAAACGAATGAGACGTTATTAATGACATGACTCCAAGTTTGCTCTCTGGTTGTGGAAAACCAAACCAGTTCTTTTACAAAATCAGCGAAGAACTGGTTCTAGCATCAAGAACTGGAACCTCTTTAGTGGAAAAACCCTAAATGTCCCCTGCAAAAGAACAGAAACCCTCCAAAAACTAAATGTCGAGTGTTATTTACATTGTTTTCAATAATGAATGGAAAGATCTTTATTGGCATTAAAGCATTCAAACTTATATATTTGCTGATCAGCCTCCTAACCAGCACCCTAATCTTTAGCTCCCTGCACACATTTTCTAGCAGATTAGAGTTGGGATTCTGAATTATATGTATGCTGTGTTCCCAGCTTTTGGCAAAACCTTAAATGGGATTTCATACAGCGTTCTTTTAACAGCTTTCTTCTCGTATCTCTTCAATAAATGGCAGATTGGTGGAGGGTACGACTAATAACTATCCTGTTGATCAATTTCCCCCACCTGAGTTGTGGATCTATGCACAAAAATACCAATCAAATGCATTAAGATTTCTGGTTGTAAGATGACAAAATGTGAGAAAGTTTAAGCACTATGAATACATTTTTAGAGTTCCCTAATTTCACTGTAAATAAGTATATGAATCATCTATAACTTACCCAGTTGGAATGAGTTTTGTTTTCCTGCTCTTTTATCTAAAAATGATACAGCATAATAAAACATGGTTTATTACGATGCAAAGCTTCCTTTTTACGCATTACTTTAATCACAGATTAACGACTCTACCTGCTCTTTATAGACTTCCTCTGTCTTCTTCATCTGCTCCTCCATTTCATTAATACGCTGCCTTAAAAGTTTAACCTGCTCCTCAGCTTCCACAGCTTTACCTCCCACCTCAGACAGCAGATTTTCTTTGCTGCGCCGCTCCAGCTCCTCCTTTGTTAGTCTCCTGTGAAGCAACAGATTCACGACCCCATCAAAGAACAACAACTGCTTCACATCTCATTTGTATGTCTAAACTTAGACACCAGTAAAACAACAGGTGCTTGACTGGATCTGGCAAGTAAAACCACAGCTTGCAAAAAGGAACTTATATTCACATATTTCAGGCAACAGGGATTAATAACAGAACAAATGACTGCTGCAGGTTTCACTTACTGCTGCAAAGCATTTTCCTTCTGCTGATACATTTCAACCATGATTTCATTTTTCTGCTGGAGGATCTTGTACTGGTTTTCAATCTGACTCTTCTCACTTTTGAGGGCTCCGATTGAATGTTCCAGCTCCTGGTGCTTTTCTGTTTGCAAAATAAAGCTGTATTATTTAATGTGAAGCATTTATGCAATTAGACTAACAGTAACACAAAATGACACTTTAAGAAATTATTTAAGGGCTGACCCTCAAGTTCCTTTCTAGACTTTTCTTCATTCAGCAGTTTTGCCATGAAGCGGTCCCGCTCTTCTTCGATAACTGTGAGAGTTGTCTGGACCTTTTAGGAAATAAAGGAATTAAATGTTCTTCTCAGCAATTCACAATCCTTAAAGCAAAACATTTGTTAAAGCTACAATAGTCTGTAAAACAGTTGGAGCTTAAATCTTACCCTGGAAACATCCATCATTTGCTTGATTCTGTTTTTTATGGCCGTTTTCTTATCAGCTGATGATGCTAAAAGACCAAAACACAATTGGCATGTAAAGCAAGCAGAAACTAAATTACCGTTGCAGAATTTGACTTTAAAACTTCTAAACTATTTTTTAAAAACATGACAGGCTCACCAGGTGCAACTTCACCATTCGCTAAAACATTGGCTTCACCTTTCTGCAAATCACAAGCATCGAGGTCTGCCAGAAGTTCAGACAAAACCTAACGAAGGAACATTTTTGCCTGGGGTTAGTTTTGTTTTTAATTTATATATGAACACAAAAAAGAAGAAACCACCAACCTCCACATTGTGATCTTTGAGCACCACAGAATCCTCCAGTTCTTTATGGGACTTTTGATAAACTTTTATCTTCTCATTCAGCTCCTTATGTTTTTCCTCCCAACCTTTAATTGTTGTTTTAAGCTGCCGGAATGATAAAAGTCAGAGGAGAACTTAGAAAAATCTGCCCCAGAAACTGGTTTTTGGCCTTTCAAATGTGTTCACTGTGTCTTACTGTTTTATTCTCTTCTTTTAAAGCTGCAAACTCTTTCTGAAAGCATTTGTGTTGAGCATTTCGTGCATCTTCTCGAATCTTAGCTTCATCCAAAAGAATAGTGGTCTAAGAAAAAAAAAAAAAAAAAAAAAAAAGGGGTTTAAGATGCATATTTGAAGTAAAAGGCTCTTCAAATCTACAAAGTATGATGTAAGGATTGTACCTTAGCAAGAGCTTCCTGGGTCTTTTTCCGGTTGATCTGCAACTTTTCATTTGCCTTTTCTAATTTTTCTAGCTGTTTTAGTAGAAAAAAAAACAAAACAAAACATTGGACTGTTTTACATTTGTGAATGGCACAAATTCATTCATTAATTAATAATATAAAAGAAAAAGACAAGCTACCCTGCTGTCATTCTGGAGAGAGATGGCTCGCTCTTCCTCAAGTAGCTTCACATATTTGTTCTTCTCTTCTGCCATTTGCTCATTCATCTTTTTCGCTTCTAGGACTTTACTCTGTAAAAGGCAACAAGAGAAAGTTGAATGATCTAAAAATAATAATGTTAACAGCTCTAACAATGAAACAATTTATGAATAAGACATTTTGTTTCAGCTAATAAACCAATTTTTAAAAAGAAAAAAAGAAAAACAGACTCCTCATGAAATAAACTCTTTTACTCCTAATTTAAAACTATCAGTGTTAATGTAAAGGCAAAAAACAGACTAATTTTCCTTACCTCCAACGTTTGCATCCTTTTCATTGTGCAACTCACAGTTTCCTTTGACTGTTTTTGATTTTCTTTCAGTTGTTCAGTCTTTAAAAATGCAAAATTATAATTAATACAATTCTTCCAACAAGCTTTATGATTTCCGATGACATTTATGTTGTAGCTTACCTGCTTTTGGAGTTCAGATATTTTGGCAAGAGCGTCACTCTTATCTTTTTTGAGGGTTTGGATTTTATCCTTGAGCTTTTTCTCATCCACTTGTTTTCCACATAGCATAAAATACATAATCAATAACGTTTTAAACAACTTCATTATGTTACAAAACAAATAGCACCCAAGACTTACCAAGGTATTTACTCTTCTTCACCTAAAAAAAGAAGTGAAGATACACATAAACTGTCTTATCACACACGTGTGTAATAAAGCTTAAATCACCATAAACTGGGTAAATATGTCCAAGAAAAATCTGTTTTCTCATATTATTTATGCATATTTTAAGTACATATATGTATTTTTGATGGTTTTAAATTAAACAGACAGAAGAAAAATATTCCATCACTTACTGCCAATATTGTCCTCCAGAAGAAGATGGTGAAGGTAAGCACTCCAATCAAAGCGGTGACAACAACAGCTTGCCAAGGACAGCCAAACAATGTTTCTCCTGGCTTCCACTCCTCTGGCAGTAAAGAAATCATCTGAAGCACAAAAACAAGATGGCAGGATAAAAAAAATAAGCTTAGAAAGCGATTATTTTGGTATGAAAAACTGAAAAAGCTGTGCTATAAGCAAGAAGGAAAACACTGCCTTCAATTTCCAAATCTAAAACAGATTTTAGTGAACAAGACACCTAAACATTTGAGACATTGAAGATGCTAAAACAGGTTAAACAAAACTAAACATTGCAAGTTTAATATTTTGTGAAGCCTTAATAAAGTAAAAACATTTTCAATGTTAACATGTTCTCAAATCATTTTCTGTGCAAAGATTTAATTAAACTGAAAACAATTAGGTTCAGTTACTTTAAGGTAATGCAACACGTTTCCTGTAAAGTCTAACATCCTGTATTCTGCCCGGTTTATCTAGAAGCACTTGTTTAATGTTGAAATTGTCCTAATGGGAAGCTGAATTACTCTCAGAGAGAACTAATCCAAATGAAAAAATAAACAGAGCCAAAATAAACAACTTCTAAAACTGAGGTCAGACTCGGTGAGTAAATAAAATCTACAGAAAAACATCCACAAGCACCAGCGAGCCACAGCAGCATTTTAATTGCCTTCCATCTGTGAACAATTCAACACATTCACTTACATGTTGCAACTCCTTTAGTAGAAACACGTATATGTGATCTGGTTCCGTTACAGGTGGACACGGTATTGTGTCATTCTCCATGGCCATGTCGAAACAAAAAGGGAACTAGCCAAACACTGTTTGACAAACACCGGCTAGCTTGTTAGCAGGTTAGCTACAGCCAAATTAATCTGTTTAACCAAGGTAGCCCCTTGCCTCAAAGCTCAATTCGCCCGAAAAAAAAAAATGTATATTACGCCTAAAAATAAAAAATACTGAAACCCTTAAAAGGTAAAGACGGATGAGAAACAAGACTCTGCAACGACAGGTAGCTGTGTGAATCAGCTGTCATTCACTATTGCTATTAAAAATAATGCAGCGGTTATTTTAGCTGGGAGCCCGAACACGGCTAAGAGTTTACCTAAAACAGATTAAATGAGCTAAAATAATCCGACGGGACGGAATCTACAACACGACTGTATATGACGAGAACTGTATTCCAAAACAAGGCCCGTCGGTGGAGCTCTGAGAGCCAGCTCAGCATCGGCTGTGTTGAACTTCAGCCTACACCGCGACACAAGAGGAGGAGGGCCGACACAAGAAGGGTAAGGCCGTGCTGCGTTCAGGGGTAATCGGAGTATTGAAGGGATTTCTGCAGGAATTTAAGTTAATAACAAGACGGCACTATGAAAAATGAAATTTGTAGCAAAACTTTTGGATATAATGCTTCAAGTGCACATATTAAAATTACAGTTTCTATAATATTTATTAAATACAACCAGAATCTTTTGGAAATATGATGTCTGAATTGTGAGAAAAAGCAACATGATGTTTAGATGTGTTACATTTAAAGCATCAAACTGTTTCTAATTATCAAGGCAATTAAGAAAAGACTGGTTTCAGCAGTTCTTTTGTTTTTCTGCAATATCTGCTTAGAACATCTACAACAGAATGACACCAATGGTACAAAGCTTGTTTTTATTAGCTTCAAACTATGTACTTTATCTTTTTAAGCAGTCTACTTATCTTTTTTATTTACTATACTGATGGAAATAGCTCTACAAAACAGTTTTTTCCCCCCTTATAAAAGTTAAATGATTCATTTTGCTCTAAAATCTGAAAACAGAAATACATTTTTGTTTAACTTTCAGAGTTTGGGCTAGAAGTACAAGTAGTTTTCCTTGCAGCCTTCCAGATATGCTCCAAACACAATCAGGAAACCCAAGAAACACAACAGATGCAGTTCAAACATGAGATGTGAGACTGACAACACAGACACACTTACCACAGTGGTCCACTCCACAGTTTTATTCTTGATTACTGAGAAGATGCAGCTCATGTAAATATTTCCAGCTGTAAACAATCCCAATTCTTCCTCAGGTTTTTCCGTCACTGTCTCCATAGAGTCCATGGATCCTTAAAGGAGTTAGTATTAAGCTACATTACATATCACAAACTGAGCTGTTTATTCTAAGATAATAGAAGAGATTACTAACCTGAGGGATAATCTTCAACATCACCCTCAACTTCCACATCCAATTGATTTTCTGGGGAGGGTTGAGTGACCTTTTCCTCTTCATCCGACACAGTGAGGCTCGACTGGTCATTTATGTTTTCCTCCAATTCTTCAGCATCGTCCTCCAGGGTCACGTCTTCTTCAGCAGGCAACTCATTCCAAACCATCTGCTCCTCTTTAATCCGAGACGGCTCCTCTTCCTGGTCTTCTGCTACTGTCAGATTATACTCGTGATCAGTTTCCTGCACGCTGTCAGACTCTTTTTCAGCAATGGAGGGCGTCTCTTCTGGAACATTCAAGTGAGGCTGGTCTGTAGAGCAGAAATGGACAAACATTCTGGTCAGTCACGGGACATTTTTTCAGATCTGTCTCAGCTAGTGACAACTGGTGATCCAGCAATCATTTGGGTATTTATCTATCTAAAGTGGAGCATATAATTGGCTCAAATCTGACAGTTGCTCAGCTTGATTTCATTTAATTCAATTTTGTAATAAATGGAAAAACATCGCAGCAGGTGCTTACTTTTTTTTTGGATCTCAGTGGCGCAAAGTCTCACTAAGTGTGTGTGAAAAGAAACTTCAGACAGAACAGGATATTGGTCGTAATGGGGTTAGAAAGATGATTCTATCATCTCCCATCTGACTTTACCGATCAGAGGAGATAACATCACAACGACTCATTCTCTCTACAGGTTAAAAAGCTAAAAACCTACCAGGTGTGCTGTCCAATGGAGTTTCTGGTATTACTAAAGGTGCACTGTCACTGGCTGTTGAGTACTTCTGGCGTAGACTGAAAGCAACTTCCTGAAAGTCATCAAGCAACGCAGTTTCCTCATCCAAACTACTCGTGTTGGCATGGTGCTCCTCGTCTTGCTTTTTATCCCGGCTATCGAGCATCTTCTCAATCTCGTCCAGAATAGTGTTCTCTGAAGCTTCCAGGATGTTCTCGAGTGCGCTTTCAACGTCTTGTGCGGTGCCTGTGTGGGACATGCGAGTAACCTTCAACTCCATGTCCAGATCGGAGAACATGGCTTCCACTTTGAACAGATTTTTGAGACCCAAAAGCTTCTGAACATGCTCCATTTTCTCCTTTGTGAAGTGCTCTCTTAGCAGAGACAGCCTCATTATATTTTCGCTGTATTCTGGCTCTGCAGCTGACTCAGCCAACTGTGTCGTTTCCTCCGTGGGTTTTTCAGGGATAACATCATCTGACTGTGCAGATAAAAGTGCATTTTCATCCTCGAGTAACTCCTCTTTTTCTCCATCAATCTCTTCTTCAGTCCCTGCATCCTCTTCATCTTCTTCCTCCTCTGTAGGTGGCTCCTCATGAAGCTCTTCTTCTTCCACAGATACCACTGTCTGACTTGAATTACTTTCAGCATCTGTCACTAGGTTGTCATTTATCTGACCTGGTTCCTCATTGGTTATTAAATGCTGGTCAACTGTGACATCGGAATCTTTAGATTGCTTTAGTTCAGGGGACTGGTCCGGGACTTTTTCACTTTTGGGAATACCCAATTCCTGCTCGGACGTAGTTCTGTTTTCATCCGACACACTGTCCAAACGTTCTTCCGCAACAGTCTCATCCTGTATGTCATCATCTGTTTTACTAACTTCTGGATCCCCTGACTCATCCTCATCATCATCCGATTTATCTTCATCAGGAGTGCTTACAAGGTCATCTTTTAACATCGGAGCTTCTGACAGACTACTCTCCTTTGTTTCAAGGTGTACAGGCTCATCGGCTGATCTTGATGCTTCATCTCCTTGCTCCATTTCATCCTTGTGTCTACTCACTTCTTGATCACCCACATCTCCGCCAATCAAAAGCGTCTCAGGATCATTTCTCGTTTCACTAATTTCCTGCTCCACAGAGTTGAGATGATGAGGCTCTGGAGGAGGTGGTTCCATGTTTTCTGGAGGTTTTTGAGAGTCCGTGGTCTGTGGTTCTGACTCAGTTTTCTCAGAACTCTTTTCAGGTTCTGCAGCAGCTTCCTCCGTCTCATCCTCATCTTCTTCATCTGAACTCACATCCTCTCCTGTCGTTTCTCCTCCTGTGACAACTGAAAACACTGCATCTCCAAATGAAGTCCACAAGTTTTTCTCCTCTGTGGCGTTTAGTTCATCATCTTGTGCTGGAGATTTCTCCTGCTTTTTCAAAGAATCCATTTCCAGAGTGTCTGTAGTTTCCTCCGAGAAAGAAAGCAGAGGAATATCCTCTTCACGTTCTTCTTGATGATCTTTTACATCTTCGCTCTCCTCCTCCTCCTCATACGGAGTAACTTTAGTGGTGATCTCTTCTTCTGTGACGACAGCATCAAAGGTTGTTCCAAAGGTGGGTTTCAACTGTGGGATCTGCGCTCCTTCAGAAACCGTCACCGGGGCAGACTCCAGATCAGATGTAGTGGGTTCATCTGTGGTTTCACTACTTTCTGGCACAATTTGCACAGGAGATTCTGTTACATTTTGTTGCTCAACTTCCTCTGTTACAGACACAGTGTCTGTATTAGGCCCTTCGTCTTTCAACGAAGATGATTCTGTTGATGTGTTTATTTCAAGTTTAAGCGAAGAGGCACTTTGGTCTTCATGAAGCTCCTCTGATTTATCAACATGTTCAGTTTGTGCTTCAATCTCAGTCACTTCCTCTACTGATGGCTTAGTTTCTTTCTCAATGCTCTCTGTGTCTTTTCCAGTTGTTCCATTGTTCTCACCATCGTTCTCCTTGACCGACAGGCCTAAGAGCAGGTCTATGTCGTAAGAATCAAACTTGTCATATCCAGTGTCAAAACAGACAAAATCTGTATCCTAAGAACAAGCATAAATGAAAATTACAATATATACTATGCATTACATTCTTAGATATTCACCCAATAATTTATCATACCTCTGCTTTAATTTCAAGTTCTTTATCTGTATAAAGGTGATTTACAGCAAGAAGGTCTTTTGGAAAATATCCAAAGTTGCTTCCAACCTTTCAAGAGGAAATGGTTCCGTGTATTAGAACAATCTAAGTCAAACAAGATGAAAAACAATCGTGAATATGCATTTAATACAGTATACTCACACTTCCTGCCCATAGGTCTGCCCTTCTTCCGGACAGTTTATAGTATACATATATAGTTTCAGATTTCTTGAATGAAAGGAACCGACAATCAGGTCCTGAGAAATCTTTCACAGCTTTTCCCCGACAAAGAAGCACTGGAAAAGAAATATGTATAGATTTCAAAGGATGCAGGATGAAATATATACATTTTATATTACTTAACATAAATTGCAAATAGCAGTCCATCTATTGACAGATTATGTGCCATTTAGAAAACTGCAATTCTTAATAAAGGAAAAATGTAATTTCCAAAGCCAGCCCCAACATCCTGTTTAAAATTCAAAGCAGAAGTGAAGTAACTGATCAACTTAAGTCTTTCCTGATGTGATTCCACAGTGACTTTGCATCATATAAAGATAACGATGAGTTTTAATGTTTTATGAGACCAGCTAGTGTTCTGTTTTGAATACAGAAGAGATTTCTAAACCTTTCCTCTAAACAAAATCACATATAAACTGCAAGTGAGTTTGCTGGCCAGTCAAACACAGAAACTTCTTGATAAATAAAGCAGGCATTGGTACTTTTGGTAGAGTACCAATGCCTGCTTTATTTACCAATGCCTGGTACTCTACCAATAGTACCTGTCAAGTCCTGCTGAAAAATGAAATCAGGATCTCCATAAAGCTCATCACCAGAGAATGAAGTACAATAAAATTCCTGGGTAAACAGCTGTGCCGACTTTGGATAAAACATAGTAGCTTCTAACATCATCACTGAACGTGGAGACTTCACATGACACCTCAAACAACTTGGATTCTCGGGCTTTCCACTCATCCTCCAGACTCCGGGATCGTTCTTTCCAAATGAAATGCAAAATTTAATTTCATCTAAAAGAAGGACTTTGGAGGACAGAGCAACAGTCCTTTAATCTTATTAGACTAGGTGACACACTTCTCATCTTCTGTTCAAAATTGTTTCAAAACAGGGAATGTTCCAGGTTGTAGTCCATTTCCACGATGCATCTGTGTGGTGACTCTTGAAGCACTAACTCCAAGCCTTTTGAATCTTCTTGACTAAGTTTTGATTCACAATCCTCTGAAGGATGCAGCTGTTTCGGTTCCTTGTGAATAGTTTTCTTCCACACTTCTTCATTCCACTAAACTTTCCAGCAATAAGCTTGGATATGGCACTGTGTGAACAGCCAGCTATTTTAGTGATGAACTTCAGTGACTTACCCTCCTTGCCAATGGTTGCTAGACAACTGTCAAGTCAGTAGTGTGCCCTATTATTGTGTAGGCCATAACACGTATTAATAAGATTGCATTAAAAAATTTTTTAACAGTTGTTACGTAATAATATAACCTTGGTGTGTTTATAAGCTATAATCATCCAAATGAACAGCAATAAACACCTAACATATATAAATTTATACGTTTAGTTTCTTAAATTTAAGTATTTAAAGAAATATACGTTTTATTTATATTACAATGTTTTGAGACGCCCCTGCATAAATTTAACAATGAAGTAAAACGGCAGTTTGGACCGAGCACTGCACTATCGTGAGCTCCTCAAGCCGGCCGGTGGCTAACTTTCGAGCTAACATTAGCTAGGCAGGCCGGAGCTGCCAGGAAGACAGCAAATACCGCTTGAGTCCGCGCAAACTCTCCTTATTAAGCTACCTTTAATCACTATCTTGTCCGCGTTTCGCTGTGAATCTCACAGCTGAACTGAATAACCGCAAGAGGCAGTCAAGGTCGCACATATCGACTGGCAACAAGTGAAGCGATAAGGCGCAGTTTATGGCTAACTGGAGAATCTGGATGAAGGGGAATCGACAGGACGCATCCCTGAATTCCTCCAAGACAGCAAACTTACAACTGCACTCCTCGTCGGCGCATCTTTTAAAGTCGGAAAACCTCTTCTCCAAGGCTGCGGTTGAAATAAAGTTAAATAAAAGTAGTAAAAAGCCCTGTCGGTAAAAGTGTTTTGCTGCCATGTTGGCAGTTTTGTTTGCCTGGCTTCTTGACTCTTCCGCTCGCTGGAGCATGAGCACTGGGCAGCAGGAGCCGACACGTCAGCAGATCAGATCCGGCTGGGTGTAGGCAAGGGTGGGCTTTCACGGGATCTGAGGATGGATGTGGCTGCCACAGGTTACTCCAGGGAAAACAGTGCAGGTAGAGATAAGAGACAGCATCTGAGGAGTGCAGGTTGCTTTACAAGTTTTAAAACAGGTCCTTCTTGTTTGTTTGTTTTTTTTTTTCATTATTTTTTCTGTCATTTAGATGTGATGCATTTCTTCTATCCTCCTCAGCAAATCTGTTTCATTTCCTTGGAAAATAGCAACTAACTTCATGTTTGGGGGCGGTATTTGTGCAATAGAGATGCTACCTTTAGCAGTTTGGGTTTTCAAATAATCATTTACAATGGTGCTACATAATTGAAAGTGCAAAAAAGGAAGACTTAACTACAGCCATCATGCATTATGATTATCTAGATGATGATAAATTTTATAATGCCTTCTAACACTTGAATTACCACTTTAGAAAGTGAAATTTATGTATGCAATGCCTTACAAAAGCAATAAATCTTTTCATTTTTTGACACATCACAAACTTTAATGTATTTTATTGGAATTTGAGCAGTATGCAAATTTTTTTTTTTTTTGTAAGTCAAAAATATGCTTCAATCTAAGCTATTTTGTTGTATGTTTAGGGTCCTTGTCCTGCTGGAAGAATAAACTCTACCCAGGTCTCATGTCTTTTACAGCCTGTAAAGGTTTTCTTCCAGGATTGCATTGTCTGTCCCTATTAAAGAAAAGTATTCCCACAGGATAATGCTGCCACTTGCATGTTTCAGGAGATGTGCAATATTAGTTTTTCTCCACACACTGTGTCTTGTATGTAGGGCAAAAAGATACTTTTGGTCTCAGAGCACCTTATATCACATGCTTTTTGATTTGGATAGTTACATTTACTGACACAAAGTGACAATTAATGCAACACCAGTGTACATACACAAATATCAAAATCTAAGAAAGGAATCCACTCAAACAACAGGGAAAAATCTTCTACAAATAAGATTACAGACAAAGTGAAATTAATAGCGAAAGACAGGAGTGGTGAATAGCAATCTATAACCTGATATTTAGGAAGCTGAAAGCAAAACCAAAAAATCTGGCTCAGTTACAACTAAAACAAACAAGGTTGAAGAAAAGCTGGATAATCTTGACATATCCCATCACAGAAGAAAACAAACAAACACAGAAATTATGGGGGGAAAAAATAAGAACATCAATTACATGGTGACCAGAAGCTTCATAGGGGAGTTCAACTATTGGAGCCTGTATTATGTTGGCCTAAAGATGATTTAATTTGACAAACCAGAAAAGATGCATGTGCAGAAACATTTAATATGGATTATTAAAGTGTCTGGTAAATATCTAATAATTGTGAAACTGAGTCCATTTAAAACAGCAATAAATAAACAACTAAAATAAGCAAATACTTGTTTTGCTTTGGGAAATAAGTTGTACAGTGAACATTGCTGAAAAAAAAAAGAGTTTATAGGTCAATTAACATCAATTGATTTTGTTTCCCGGTAAGTAAGTTGTTTCTAGGCGTCCTTATAAACTCAACATGTAGAAAAAACGCAGGAAACTTTCAAACCGATAAAAATCAAAGAAACGCTACTCTTAACCCCACCTCTTCCGGGTTATTAAGCAACCAATAGAAATGCAGCTTTTTATTTTACTTCCTTAGCTACATTGAAAGCATGACAGCCACAAAACAACAGTTAAATTCACGTTTTTATTAATTTTAATTGACTAAAGACCGACTAGTATCTTAGCATTGGGCAATAGATTAACGGTGTAAAAAGCCAATAGCATAAGCTAATGAATTAACCATTCTCAGGAACATCCGAACAATTACTTCTAGGAGGTGAGTTCAGTGGGATTAAACTGTGTGTTTTACGAACTTGACTGTCTGTATTTCAGTTAAATTATATTAAACTGGTGTAGAAAGGTTACATTAGTTAGTCAAGAATATCTGAAAGCTTCATTAAAACAGCTAACTGTAGCTCTTGAGTTAGCATCTCATTATCACCTCTCTGTAGTTTAGTTTTTGTACAACAAACTTTATCGAACATTTCTATAAACAAAATAAAGGCAGTTTTTACCATTGTTTGAAACAAAAAAACAAAACCCACACAAAATGAACGAAAAGACTTTTGAGCAACAAGTAGATCATCGAGCTTGATCATTTAATGATTTTAGATCAGGTTAAATCAGTCATGAGTAAAAATAAATGAATTTGTAATTTTCTCAAAAATTAAATAAGTTAGTGAATAATACTAGTTAAATTTTGCACACATAAAAGTCTCTAAGTAAATGGGTGTTTTGCATCTCATAATGGACAGATTCACCTAAAAGAATCGCTATTAGGCCGGTCTGGTTGGTCCCTAAAAATATATCTGAGGATTGCCTGAAACAGTGGAAGAGATTAGAAAAACTTCTTTGTGACAGGAAGTACATTTAGGTTTTGGCAAATACATAGTGCATTTAAATAAAAAAAAAAAAAAAAAAAAAAAAAAAAAAAAAAAAAAAAAAAGTTTTATACAGAGTTGACTAAAATATTGAACAAGTACACATAAAATGGAAAGTGTTAAAGAGACGCATAATAAAGCAGCAGGACCAAAGCCTTAAAACAATAAAAACCAGACATTAGCCTTCAATGTACCAAAGAGGCTAAGCATATTTTTACAATATTTAGAATACATTATCTAAACAGTATTTATAATTTTTCTTGGTGATAAAATAATTTTTGTTCGATATTAACAGATGTTGCTTAAGTTTTCTCATTTACTTGGAAATCTGTGTTGATAGAAAAGTCCTAAAGTTATTTTGGTTCACACAGGTCGCCGTGTTACATATCTGAGTCTCCTTGGTGAGCTGATTATGGAAGCCTTAGACGAGCACTTGGGCCCTCCTGTGGACCTGGGGGATGAAAGTGACTCCTCAGACAACGGCTCCAGAAAAAGACACAAACCAAAGCTCCCACTGGCTAAACCTATGAGTGTAGGTGAGAAGCATAGCATATGCAGTCTACATAATTTCCAGTGTACGTAATTTTTCTTTTCTAAGAGGGTCAGCAAACAGATGCATAACAATAAATTACAGTATCATCAAAAAGTCAATGTATTTTGGTAATTCTGTTTAACTAGTTAAACTTGTTTATGGATTCCTTACACTCAATGATGTATTTCAAGCGTTTATTTTTGTTAATTTTGATCATGACTGACTTACAAATCTACTTGCATATATAATTATAATATTACTACACAGACTAGGGCTGCACAATATAATACAAATTTGATCTTTATCGCTGTACACCATATGCATATCGTAAAAAGAACTGCTTGGACTGATATAAATATTGGCTAACTATTTAGGTAACATGCATTCTACCTTTCTGTTCCTGAAATAAATTTGGTGACACTTGTTTTTTTTCATGCAGCATTTAGAGAGATGGTGAAGGAGGTTAAATCATTAGGAAACAACTAACTTGTTTCGTTGCCAAACCAGCAGATCTTGGCCAGAAAGCAATTTTTTCAATAATACGTTGAATTAAATTTTTTTTTTTTCTGGTAGCTGGATAAACTGCGTCATTGCAAAAGAAGCTAGCTGTTCAGAGTGCTTTTTCCGAATATTTTTATGGAAGTTGAGTGGAAGGAAAAAGTTTGGTAGAGAGAGAATATATTTTAGGTTTTATGAGTTGTAACTCATAATCATCAAAATTAACAGAAATAAATGTGTGTAGTATATTACTGTGTGTAATGAATTCATGTAATTCTTTTGTAAAAACTATATATTTAGCAGTTAACATCAGAAGAAGTCCTGTTAGAAGTGCGAACACTGTGAAACCTGGATTTTTCCGCCTTGATATTCTCAGAGACACAGACTGAAAGTGGCTTTCACAAGACGTGCAGAATTTGTCTTGAGCATATCCGAGAAGCAATGCTGCACCATAGATGGCAGGAGGCTGCCGAGTACATGGCCAGTTACACCCAGATATTAGAGGACAGAAATCAAGTCAGAGCACAGCCAAATAAAGAGGTAGGGTGGTTTTTTTTGTTGATGTAATTATTCCAACATTTAAAGATCCTCCTCATGTACGTTTCATTTGTGATTTTTTTTTTTTTTTTTTTTTTTTTTTTTTTTTTTTAAATTTTATGTTGATTCCTTTCAAACTTTCGTTGCAGCTTGTTTGGAGAATCAGCACTGAGATCCTTCACCACCTTCCCAACGCAACAGTGAAAGACTACAACATCATATATGAACGAATGAAACACTCAGGAGTTAAACATTATCTCATGGTGTGTGTGCCAGGAAACCTGAGTGAGTGCGGTGCAGACATTTCATTTTGCGTTGCGTTTTTCTGATTCGTTCATCTCTTTGTTGTATTAGATTTGCCTGGAACATTCTTTCCACCTGATGCTCCATGATCAGATCGAAGGTGCAAAGCATCAGCTCTCAGTCGCTGAGAGCTGGAGGCACGGGAAAGAGTCGGTTTCTCAGCTTCAGCGCATTAAACTGATCCAAGCCTACAGGAGCTTGTTGGATTATATGATCTGGTGCGACAAAAAGTCCACGCTCTCCAAAAACAGTAAGGCGACACTTGACTTCACAAAAGCATCCATTATTAATCTGATTTATCGCTGAGACTTTAAGTCTTTGTGTGGTGTTACACTGCCCCCTAAAGGGTAAACAGATGGTGCATGTCAGTGGGAGACCTGACTTTGGAAAAACTGTGTGGTGATGTAATTAATTTCCTAATGTTTGTGCTGTTTTTAAGGCTCTTTTGAATCTGACAACCAAGGAATTCATACCTTCTTCAGACTTGCCTCTACGAATCTTCAAGAAATTTTGAAAAATCCAGGCGTCTGGGATCCCTTCATTCTTTGTTATGTTGAGGTCAGCACTGATTCAAACACTCTAAAAGCCAGAAGAAGACTCGTGTTTGGAAATATGGACTTTTTCTGTAGGAATCGCTTTTCTTCTCATATATATTGTTAAACCAATAACTGTTTTTTTTTTTTTTTAGTTTTGTGTAAAATATTCCACCTTTATTTAGTTCAACTACTGTATACTATGCCTTGCAAAAATATTAATACCTATAATTGAACGTTTCCACATTTTGTCATGTTACAACCACAAAATTCAATGTGATTTCAATGGGATTTTATGTGACAGACCAACACATGGCAGTGTATACATGTGAAGGAGGAGGAAAAGATTAAAAAATTCTGGATATTTCTAATAAACAGAAATATTTTTAGCAACTAAAACTCTGAGAAGCATGGCTGGCATTTCTGTTCGCAATTACAGCCAAAAAATCTTCTTAAATGTATTTTTTTGTCAGCTTTGCCTCTGCTGGAGAGAAGCATCTCTCCAACAGCATGGTGCCGCCCCGATCTTTCACCACAGCAATGGTGTGTTCAGGGAGCAGCGCCAGCTGTCACCACATGTGGGATTTTGCCTGTAGGCAACTTCTTTTACATTTTTGCTGTCCACAACATGGCAAACCATGTATGGAGATTCTTATGGGTTTCTTTGAACAACTGGTTTCTTACTTCCATTCTTAGGTCCTCCCACATGAGCCATAGATCTCTGCAGCTCCTCCAGAGTTACCGTGTACCTCTTGGCAGCTTTTCTGATGAAAGTTCTCATTGCCAGGCCTGTTTAGTTTAGGTCTGTGAGATGTCCCATGTCCCTACTGAAGATAGCAGCCCCACTGCATGATGCTGCCACCACCCTGTTTCACCTTTGGTGTACAGATTTTGATGCTTCCTTGAAAGCAGCTTTATTGTTGCAGATTTAGAGGCAGCGCTTAAATTATGAGGCTCTTCTCCTGTGAAGTAACTTCCTCTTTAGGTAGAAGAGTCTGTCATCCTTTCTGGGTTTTTTTTTTTTTTTTTTTTTTTTTTTTTTTTTTTTTTTTTTTTTTTTATCTTAAAACTCATTTCAACCCACTTGTTTTTGGTATTGAGTTTTTTCCCGTTTGGATTTTGTCTTCAGGGTCACGTAGAGTGGCAGTTTTCTGCTACACATACCATTTATCATGCATGCCAAAAAGTTTTATTTTAGTCTAATCAGAGCAGTTTTATTTCTAGATGTTTTGCATGGCTTGTGAGAAAAGCTTCCAGAAAGGCCAGATTTGTGTAAAGGACACCTTTTGTTGTCCTTCTGACTGATTCTCCCACTTTAATGGTGAATATTTGCAGCTCTTCCATAGTTACCATGAGCCTCTTGGATGCTACTCTCCTTGCCTACCCTTTCCTCCAGTATTGTCCTGTATCATCCATTTTCTCATCAACTCTTACCAACGTTTGTTCCCCGTGAACAATTGTGTCCCCAGAGCACGAGGCTGCCACAACGATTGTATGTTTTCAGCTGTAGGTTTGTCTTCCCCTTTCCTGTGAGTCGTTTAAAGCTTGAGATGCATCCTTTTATACCCTCAGCCTGATTTAAATTTCATCCCCCGACCTGTTTTCTGTGTTCCTTGATCTTCACGATGCTCTTTGTTCACTGTTGTTCTTCAACAGACCTCTGAGTCCTTCACAGAACAGCTGGATTTATGCTGAGAATAAATTACACACAGGTGGACTCTGTGTTACTAATTAGGTGATTTCTGAGTGCCGGTGGTTGCATTTGATTTTCGGGATCTCAGTGTAGAAGAGGCTGAATACACGCAGCACACCTTTTTAGAATTTTTAATTATAAACTTTTGTGAAAATCATGTATTTAGACTTTGGCTAATCAAGGATCACACATTGCCTCTCCTGTAAGGGTTTTTTTTTTTTTTTTTTTTTTTTTTTTTTTTTTTTTTTTCTGGTATTTAACATTACCAATAAACTTTAGACTTTGGAGCTGATTGAGAGAACAGAGCACAATGGAGAAGGTATACCTGATTAAGCATAACTCAAGCTAAAATGAGCAAATTACTCATCTAATTTTCCAAACTCTGTCCAGTACTGGTGTGAAATAATGTAGTGCACCAAATATCTATTGAGTCAAGGCTCAAATCTGCAGCTTTGAAAAGCTTTTTGTCCCTTCCTGCTCATTGTTAATCTGTATAAAGAAGCACAGCAGCCTCCTGTCTTTTCTTTTGGCAGATGCTGGAGTTTTATGGAGATTACGAGGAGGCTCTGAAAGTCCTGAACAGCTACGCGTATGACAACAGCTTTCCCCCAAATCCCAATGCGCACGTCTACATGTACCAGTTCTTAAAGCGACATGACAGTCCTGAGAAAAAACTGATGAAAGTGTTGAAGGTGCATTGGATAATTAAATAATAGTAATATTCTCTTCCTCTTTAGTAATCCTGTACTTAATTATTTTTCTGTTTTAATAGGAAAAAAAGGTAATATTTTTGTATTTTGTTGTAGAACCTCCGTCTGTTAGTGTCGAGCCATGAGCTGATGTTAGACTACAGCTTCCTCCTGCTTCAGTCAGGTAAAAGCATTTATTTCTCAAATAAATGTTTAAACAGTAAATGTGGAATGAAATGATAAAATGTACAAAATCACTGAGATTCTGATATTGAGATTTCATGACTTTGTCTAGAGCTGACAATTTGTCTACTTAAATATTTAGTCATGTGCTTGTTTTTATTTTTAAAGAGAAAAAAAGTGATACTCAGAAAGCTCTAGAAGTCCTCCTTGAGATGCTAGATTACGCCTGCTGGAGGAGCAACCTGGACGTATGGAAGAGTTTACATGCTGCCATTCACCAACTGCTGCTACAGTATGTGCACATCCTTGGATATGAATTAGATTTTAATCAAAAATTCCCTACACTGCACCTAATTTACTTGTGCTAAATGATAACAGCGAAGACGGGGAGGTGGTAGTCCACAAGCAGATGGTTTTAAGGAAAGACTGGTGGCCTGCTCTGCATTTCACAAGCTTCCATGCAAAGAAAGACAGGGAGGAGAACACCGAGCTTTTGGAGGTGAAGGCATCACTGGCAAAAATCCTCTGTCCAGGTTAGTGGGTGCGCTGTTTCGAGTAGTCTTTGCTTGTTATGACACTTTTTTATAACTGCTAAAACATGTGGATCATTCCTTTCTTGACATAAGCATTTCATAAGATTCAGCCTAAGGGATTTATTCATATTTACATTTATTTGTCAAAAAAAAAAAAAAAAACAAACCCAAAAACAATTGATGGATATAGGGTCTTGAAAAGTCTGGAATTTGCTTTTATCATTTTCTAGTTCTGGTAAAGTGTTGAAAAAAAAGAACATTTATCTACGCTAGTATTTATTCATGTGTTTGTCAATGTAGCAGTTTTACACTGATTTATGTTAAATTTACATGCTTTATCGTATAATTTGCCACTTCACATGTTTTATCCATCTTTATTGACTGAATCCACACTTTTTAAAAATCAAAAAAGGGGCCGTTTTACTACCAGTCTCTTAAAAGCTTTAATTTCAGATTCAACCGAACCTGTTGTTCTGTAACTGGGTCTAAAATGCCAATTGAAGCACTAAAACGGCTACTTTTCTTATTGTGTCTTTAACCCACACACATGTATTAAGACTCGACTACTATTCAAGCAGGTTCAAAGGTATTACTTTGAACTGAAATGTCCAAAATTTCAAAAAGAAATACAAGTAAAAGAAAATCTAAAAAGTCTGGGAAAGTGGAAAAGTTGCTTTTTATTGGTTCATTGTTTCTCTCTCTGTAGGTCGACCTCTGAGGTACACCGCTGAGCAGATGCCTACTTGAGAGTGACTTGTTAAATGATTCTGTGTGGCTATAATTAAAACTCCAGGTTGAGTTTCTTCAGATTTTCTTTGTTTTTATTAGAATAAGACCTCTAACTTTCTATCAACAACCAGTTTTAAGTTCTAAATTAAGAAACCTAAAAGTTTAACCTCAAGTGTTCATAGAGTTCTAATCATTTCTGTTTTGTTCAAATTCTGCTCTGAACTTTTTTTTTTTTATCTTGCAATAAATAGGAATATCCACTGTGTGGAGCTGTTGTTTTGTTTTTCTGTATCAAGATTTTAAAATCTTATTTTGACAGAGAGAATCTCTAAAAGTGATCTTATTTGTTCTAGGATGTTTGTTAAGGAGTTTCTGATTTACAGTAAAGCTTTAATGTCAATATTTAATGCACCCCTCACACAGAAACAGGAGTTTTCACCCTGTAATATTTGTTTTTTTAGCAGCAAGATATGCAGAAACATGTGACAGGTGGTTGAAAGCTTCTGATTAACTCATTTTTTGAGTCTTGTCATGAAAGATTATCAACATACCTCCTTAAAAAAATCTCGAACAGCAGTTTCTGTGCTGATGTGGGGAAGTAAATACATTATTTTTTCATTCATTTGATGTCTGAAAGAATAATTACTCTTGAATGCACATGATTCTACCCTTCAGAGTTCATTCTGCTGTCTTCTTCACATGCAACCATGAAAAAAAGGTTTTATTTAGCAGTATACCTGTATTATAATTATTATTTTTTAATAATAATAATAATAAAAATAATAATAAGAGGAGGTGTTTTTAATGATTCTGTTGGTTCACCACAATTTTAGTAAAGCAGCAGCAGCAGCTCAGTCAGGCGTGCTGAATGTGTTGCAGTTGTTACATAAACCGAAGCCCAAAGCGTTTGCCCAACAACAGGAGCAGCTGGAGCAGGCATCTGGGAATACACAACACATGTTTAATCATTCACAACTCAGGGACCAATGAGGATGTTCTAATCAAGAGCAGCTCGGTGTTTTAAGCTGTCCTGTTCTGGATATTGTTCAAGATTTTCCACTTGTAGAGTTAATTTTGTTCACAGAGGTCATTGAAGTGATGAGGTGTTGCTCATTTGGGGTTCTCGTCACATGCTATCCTATTTAAAGCATCTTGGGGTTTTGATTGCTTCCAGATCGCAACAGTTTGATTAACTGACTGCCTTTAGAGGTTGATGTAACCCCCATGCAGCTAGGGACCACTGAGAGCCGAAAATGTACTCAGTGACCCTTGTTGCCTTCAGAGGCAGCTGCTTATGTCTGTGATGGGTTGCTTTGGATCCTAAAAACAGTGTTAATAATGCGTGCAGATTTGTGCTTTTAAACACTAATGCGATGCTATATTGTAATGCATAATATTGTGGCATAAAATAAGCGCTGATGTTTAAGGTTAATACTTACTCATAAACAAAGGATGTTTTGCTTGAGCACGTTAGTGAAACTGATGCAAAGAATGTCACTTAAACATACAGCATAATTAATTCTGCAGACATGTTGCTTCTCATAAATGCAGCCAGCAATGTATTTGCATTCTGACTCCAAAATTAGAAAGAAAGAATATCTTTCAATGAATTGTTCAACTTTTATTTATATAGATCTCTTAGAGGTCAAGGCAAACCAGAGTGCTTTACAGAGACATGATGAAAATATGCCAAAAATAGAATGAAATTAAAGAAACAATTTGACTTAACAAAAAAGTTGAAAACTAATACAAAATTTCTCAAAACGGAACATTTAAAAGACTCAAATACCAAAAGCATGTTGAACATAGTTGCTCAAACTCTTGTGCCTAAAATGGAAGCTTGTTCCAAAGGAGATTTGCCTAATGATAATGTAATCACTGCCTCCAAATCTATAACAATAAATGTTTTATTCTGGGAGCAACTCCTGCATTCATCAAAGTTTATACAACAGAGGTGCTATGAGCTAAAGGTCATATTAAAACACTTACACAAGGGTGGATTATTTTAGAAACATCTTTTAATCACAATAAAATCCTATTGATGAGGCAGGCTAAGTGAACTGTTTTGCCTACATGCTAACTGTATTGTGTGGCCAACTTCTAACACTGCATCTAGTCATCCATTCACTTTTAATAATTATATTTAATTCCTGTTATATGTTATTTAAATTGAACTTTGTTTATGCTTCTACATGTCCTTTTGAAAAGAGCCAGTGTGCTCTAATTTGTTAGGCTTAGTGGGCTGATCAGGCATTTCCTCACATTTTCAGAAAGAATCATCGAGATAGTTTTTGATAAGTTTCTCAGGACACAATAAAATGGTTCTTACCTCTAACGCAGCATTGCAGCACAAATAAAATGTATTGTAGTTGTTGTGGGGAACCAGTTTACCATTTGGGAAAGTTTTGTCATCAGCAAATACAATCATTTGCAGACATCAGACTGTAAACATCTCTTCCCTCACATCTGTGACCCAATAAACAATCACAGGAAATTATTTTGACTGATGTTTCAATTTTTTAAATGCACCCTGGGGGATAGAGGAGGATTACTGAAGGGTCTTTTTGGCATTGTGACATCTGAAGCCTGTTATTCTCATTAGCCTCTCGTTGTAATGTGAGGATAAACATTATTGGAAATGTAAACGGTCCTGTGAAAAGTATTTGCTCCTTTTGAAGATTTCTCCTGTTTTTTTTTTTTTTTTTTTCACATCAGACAAAGATAACCTGACGAAATACAAAATACTGTTTTGAAATGATGATTTCTTGTTTTTAAGGGAATAAAGTACTTAAACCAACCAGAACCTGTGTGAAAAACTATATGATGATGATATAGCTAACAATCATATTTTTTTGGTTGAATTTCCCAAGAGATACTCAGGGCAGATTTTTTTCCAGACCTGTCAAAGCAAGAAATTGAAACTGTCTGACAATAAGAAGAAGACTAAAAGATCTTAAACTGGCAACACATCATTCCCTGATGTGTCATTAGCAGCTATCCATCTGGAAAGGTTTACAAAGCCATTTCCAAGGCTTTAGGACTCCTGTGAATCACTGTGAAAGTTATTATCAACAAATGGAGAAAAGGAGGAACGATGGGGAACCTTTACAGGAGTGGCCAGCCTACCAAGATTACTACAAAAGCACATCATAAACCAAAAGAATCTAAATAACTGTAGGCCTCACTCAGATAAGAAGTAAGAGTTCTTGATTACACAGTAAGTCAGAGAGTGGGCAAGAAATGGCATTTATGGGAGAGTTGTGTGTGTTCCCTTATGTCTGGAGTAAAACCGGCACAGCATTTCAGAAAAAGAACCTGATGTATGAACGCCTGGGGGCTGCTTCTCTACTTCAGGACCTGGACCATGGTTCCATCAATTATGGTTATTGATGGAACCATGAATTCTTCTCACAACAAAAGGACCTGATGTAGAATATCTGGCCATCAGCTTGTGACCGCACACCTTATGTGCACACCAGGATTTCCAACTCTGAGTCATGCAAACAAAAAAATGTTGTGGCCTTGTCAAAGTCCAGACTTTAACTGAAATGCTGTGGCATGACTCTTGATGGTTGAACAAGGTGCAATGTGGTTGTATTATAATAATTATGCAAAGAAGACTGGGTCAAAATTCCTCCAAACTCATTTTAACACTTGATGTCTGTTGTTGCTGCTAAGGGCAGTACAACTAGGTATTGGATTTTAAGGGAAAATTACTTTTTCACATTGGGCCATGTTGGTTTGGATGGTTTTTCCTCTAAAATATAAAATTATCATTTGAGCTGAAAAACATCTGTAAGGAGGCACAGCATTTAACACAAACCCTATAGAATAAAACAAAAAGAAATTAAACCATGTATTTGACTTATTTTGTCTTTCAAAATCAAGTCCAAAAACGGGAAAAAAAAACATTGCGTTATCATTTGTAGCCCTTTGGACTTTATTTCTGCGCAAATATTTGAAATAAATCTTACCATCTAATCAGTTGCTTTAATTTTTTAATTATAAACCTCAAAAGACTAGATAAAAGTGTGTAGCTCAACCTAGCAGGTCATCTGAAGCTGACCAATCACAACTGACTTCTTGAGAAGCTGACCTCTCTGATTTTCTGGTGTGGCAAGTTTGAGGACACGTCTAGCGGAGGAGGGGATTGCAGTGCTACTTCCAGTGAACAAGCAGGTCGACTGGTTTCACTGGTTTGTTAAGTTTCCAGTTTGCGTGCGGTGAAGGAGGTGTGTATGTTACGCAGATTGGTAATATGTACTCTTTGTAAAATCCATGAAAAAGTTGTCTTAATGCGGCCTCATTAAGACAACTTTAATCGGCCCTTGGACAAAAAAAGTCTGTATTGTCTTCAGCCTGACATCACTGTTAACTTCCAAGCCTAATATTTGTATAGTAGCTTGCTGAGCATTCGGACCACTTGAAATCTTTCGCCATTTGTCACATCACAACTACAAGTTGCAGTCTCCTATTCTGGCATTTTATGTGATATCCCAACACAACATATAGCATGAAAGTGGAAGGAAAGTGATGCATTGTTTTCAAGATTTACATAAAAATCTGAAAACTACATATGTATTCAGACTCCTTGACACCCTTAAATGAAAGCCAGTGCCTTCAAAAGTCGCCCAGTAAGTAAATAGAGTCCACCTGTCTGTTATTTTTTCTTATCATGAATATACCTGTTCTGTGAAAGCCTCAGAGGTTTGCTAGAGAACGTTACTGAACAAAAAGCATCACGGTGATCAAGGAACACAGCGAACAGGTTAGGGATAACATTCTGGAGAAGTTTAAAGCAGGATCAGGTCATAAACCAATGTCTCAAGCTTTGGACATCTGATAGAGCTCTGTTCAATCGGTCATCTGAAAATGGAAATATTTATGCCGGAACAGCAAAACCACCAAGACAAGACTGTCCACCTAAACAGACAGGCTGGTTAAAGACAGCAATAATCAGCCATAAGAGGTTTCATTAAAAGTTGCCACAAACCATATAGGTGAACAAACCAAACATGTGGAAGAAGATGCTTTACTCAAATAAGACCAAAGCTTAACTTTCTGGTCAACATTCAAAACACAGTTTGTGATGGAAAACTAACACTGTATGTCGCCCTTTATTAAAGCACCCTCCTAATGTTGAAACATGGTGGTGGCGGTATCATGCTGTAGGATACGTTTCTCCAGCAGGGATGGGGAAGATGGAGGGACCTAAAAACAGGGCAATCGTGGAAGAAAATCTAGTAAAGACCACAAATTACTTGAAACTGGGGTGGAGGTTCATCTTTCAGCAGAACAATGACCCTAAATTTAGAGCTGGAACTGCAATGGAATGGTTTAGATCTTAGGAGGTTCATATGTTAGAATGGCCTAGTCAGAGAACATACTTATATCAAACTAAAATCTGTCATAGAAAAAGATGTCCACAGACACTTCACAGTGACTGAGCTTGAGTTAAATTTGCAAAAAAGAATGGGGATTAGTGTCAGATTCTAGATTGGCAAAGCTGGTAGAGACCTACCCCAAAAACTTGACTCATGGGAGCTGAATACAACTGCAGATGTAGATTTTCATTTTTGACAAATATTGAAAACCATGTATTCTACTTTTTCCCAGTTATACACTACTTTGTGTTGGCATAGCACATAAAATCTCAATAAAGTACATTCAATTTCTGGTTTTAATATGACAAAATATGAAAAACAACTGCTTTCAGACAGCGTTGTATGTTTGTGTTAGTAATCGTCTCAGTTTGCAGGTGGGATGCATTTTTCTACAAAGAAAAACAACCAGTGTTGCCAGGAATGTTTCAATTATGTGCTTGATGTCTACAAATGCTTTGGATGGTTCTTACCTTTCTGCATTTGACAGAAATTGAGTTTTTCCCCCTCTCTCAAACCTTCATTTTTGCTCCTCCTGCAGAAGGATAGATTTGCTGAGCAGCTGGTCCCATGCAGGGTCTCGCATGGTTGGTCTGCAGGGCTCCAAGGATTTGTAACTTAAAATCCAGACTTTCCACAGTGAGCGACATTGTGTAACATCTCAGTAACTCTGCACGACATTACTATGAGTATGATGGGTGGGGGGATTCAGAGGGTGAAAAAAAAGAAGAGAGAAACTGTGATAACTCAGCCATGCAATTTGGACTTAACATACTGATGTGTTCACCAGTGTAGCATCTTCCAAGCTGGTGGGAGATAAGACAGGAGGATGTAGTCAAAACATGACAACAGATCAAACAAATAAACAGGATTTAAAAAAATGCGTGAATGCAAATCCCA
Organism: Anableps anableps; assembly: GCA_014839685.1. Taxonomy (NCBI): domain Eukaryota; kingdom Metazoa; phylum Chordata; class Actinopteri; order Cyprinodontiformes; family Anablepidae; genus Anableps; species Anableps anableps. The sequence goes on along the minus strand of CM026086.1, from coordinate 21,409,211 downwards.
CAAAAGTCAGCTTTAAGTCTTATTTTTTAAAGATGATTTTGGTGCATTCAGGATTTAATGGTGTTTTCCAAACCTATGATGGCCTGTTTGTACACCATGATTTAATTTTCTTTTTTTTTTTTTGTACAATACTTGCAGCTGTAGATACAAAAGTCCTTGAGGGGTGTTGTTTATTGTTACACATCATGGAGGCAAAGAAGAAAAATATATGTATATTCTCTGAAAAATTTCCTCTCCGTTCTGTCTGTTAAGTTGAAAGTGACAACTGCAGTACCTTTGTTCTCAGAGTGCAGCTGCAAAAATAGCTTTCAATAATATATTAGGAAGAATAAAAAAAAAGTGTGTTAGCTGCTCTCTGCTCAGCTATGTGTGTGTGCCAGGACCTGGAGCTTTTTTTGTGCTGTGTGCCAGCTATGAGAAAAAAAATTAAACTAGTGAACACCAACTGATCCTCTTGACTTGGAAGATTGCTCCACTTATCAGGCATGAAGTAAATTCTTAGCCCTGGAATAAAAGGCTTATTTCTCCACATGCATCAGCATCCAACCCCAACTGGACAATTACTTATACAGGACACATTCCTTATATCTTTCTGCACGGAAACAGCAATGTAATGACTGACATGCAAAGCGCCTTGACCAACAGAGCATTCACCTGAGGCTGCGGGATGGAGATTTAATTTCTTGAGTGCCCCAGTGTGATAAATTGCAATCCAAATGTGACTTTCCTTCAGGCTCGGTGGAGGCCAGCCAAGTGGAGCACAAGTGGAAAATAAAAGCGTGAGCATACAGAAGCATTGGGGGGGAGAGAGATGAGTCCTGGGTGGGCATCAACTATTAAGACGTTGATAACAGTTGTGATAGTACATCTGTATCACATCAGGGAGGGAATGTTTTAACAAAGCCAAGTGGCACGCTGCTGTGAATATAAGACAAATGCTTCGAGTTCTTGCTCCTTTTGTAGTGTTGAGATTGTAAGAAAACCATGATTTGTGTTTCAGAAGTATATTTTCTCATGATGAAAGCTATAAGGAATGGGTAAGTAGTATAATACTTATACTTAGAGAACAATAGTGAACACACAGTATCATGACATCCAATGAACAAATTGTTTAAAGCAGGTTTTGAATATGAAACAATATCCTAATCTTTGTACATCTCATATAGCACTGCTCAATACATCGTCTGAAAATGAAAAGGAAAAGGGTATGTCAAAACTTCAAACCTACAGAGACATAGTTGTCCACCTAAGCTGACAACCCAGGCAAGGAGAGCATTAAACAGTGAAGCAACCAGCATTGTCATTTGGAGCAGCGGCAAAGGTTCACAGCTCAGATGGAAGAATCTGTTGATATTATCACAATTAGTCAGACACTCCACGAATCTGGCCTTTATGGAGAACGGCCAAGAAAAAGTTCTCATTGAAGGAAAACAATAAAAACTGCTGTTTAAAATTCACCGCAAGACATGCTGACTCTGCAATTATGTGGTAGAAGCTAATCAGATCAGATGTTACCAAAATTAAACATTTTCCCTAACATGCAAACCACCATGTGTGCCAAAAGACTAAGGCTGCACATAATCCTGAACACAGCATTCCCGTGGTTAAACATGGTGGTATGATCATCATAAAATGGTAAGCTAGTATAGAGATGCTGTTTCGGGCGATGGAGCGATGTTTGGACACAATCCTGTAATGCTTCCTTCCTTCCTAATGAGTTTGCGTTTGAGGGGTCAAGGGGCACTGGTGTCCATCTCCATCGGTCAACAGTTCACCACAGTGGAAACCTGATGTAAAACGGTTCAGTTACATTGAGGAAAAAACAGAAACACACTTATTTATTCAATGGCCAACCAGTATAATCACTAGTACATCTAGAGGTCTAGTTGATGGCATCAGTAAACAAGAATGTCAAGAAAAGTGACAAGTGGAAATCGGAAAAGGAGAAATACCAGATGCCATTCAAAGATATTTAGACCTTTTCTGAACAATCTCAACAGCAGTTGTGGTGATTTCAAAATTAAGTCTCTTATTTTCTGAAACCAGGTTTTATATGGTAAATCAGGTGGCGTAGACTCAAACCAACAAAAACTTCCTCCCCAAGCCACAGAGAACATGAAATGTTTTTCCTCTAAATATTCTAAGCCAAATTCCCTATATTGGAATAGTCAAACTTTTTTTTTTTTTTTTTTTTTTTACTATTTTGGGGGGGGGTAGAAAATACATTCCCAATAGAAGTTTAATGTTAGGTTTGAATAAACAAAACCATGTGAAAAAAGAAAGAAACAAAAATATTTTAAACTGTTTTAACTTTTGGTTTCCTTGAACACTTTAATGGGGTTAATACCCCGAAGATCTGTTCTATATGTGTTCATTATTGTCCATTCCTATAGAGGGCACTACAGCTAATATATTGCAAAACTATGAATTAAAGTAGTAAAGTACCTCTCCACTGTTTCTTGAAGCTCTTAGATGTTGACATTTTATTTTACCTGCTTTTATAGGAAAAATCCCTACATCTGGGAGATTAAAATAACTTCTGAAGCCATTTCTCTTGTGAATGTTTGCATGATGTAATCTTTTCATTCTGGCCCTTTCCTGCCATACAGATGAGTGCTGTTACCATACACAGAGGCACCATACAAAACAGCCGTTTTCAGGAAACATGTAATCTTTGATTTTCAATCTGTAATTTGGTATCCATTTTGCTTCAATGGAGTGTAATGGATATTTATACTGTTTGGCTTGTGATGTCATTCACCAGTACACAAAACCCTCCTGTTTATTCTACATTTGTTCTGAAACTCTGCTGACGTACCAGGTAGGTGTCTGAGCTGAGCGATTCTCCAGAAAACAGCAGGTTAGATCTCAATGACTCATGTGAGTGTGTACTGTATGAGCCCCCTGACTCATCTGTATTTCTTTGTAATGAACCAAAACCACTAAACACCAACGTCTGGCTGACCTAACGAAGCCTTGTTTTTGTCAGCAAACTCAGCCTGCATGGGGAGAGACGGAGTGGTTGGAAAATACTGCAAAGTCTGGACTGACGTGGAAGCTGGAGTGGGTGACCGACCACTCAGTCTACCTGTCTGTCTGTCTGTCTGTATGTATTTCTGCCTTTACTCATTTGTCTCTCTGTGACATCCTCTCAGCCACCACTATGTCTGTATGTTGCCAGGTGATGGAGATGGATTGGCTGTCATCAGTTAAAATTTGTCAGATATTTAATGCGTAAAGGGTGATGGGTCACTTAATTGATCGGTGAAAAAGCTTTTAACGCTCTGTGAACAAACCGTGAACCATGGTAGATTAAAGCTGACCAGAAATTTGCCATGCAACTGCTTGAAGCGTAGTGTGGATAAGATCTTGGAGGATCCTTAGTCAGTACATAAGACTGAACTTTATTTAACAAATGAACATTCTGGCTTTATAAAACACTCTTGGAAAAGGAAATTACATGACCCATTGTTTTCCCAAAGCAAGTAGGGCAAATGATTTGGACAATCAATATCATGCAAAAGTGTCAGGCATGAAATGATGGTTCAGCTTGACAAAAAATATTTTGTTCTTGTTTCATATTATGTAATTATTAGTTTTCTTCATTTATTCTACTTTTCTCAAATTGAATATAGTTGTGACAGGTTGCTCTGTACAAGATGACAGGTAGGTAGTAGAGGAAGTTCTCAGGATTGGACAAATGGTTGGATAGCTGACAATAGAAGGGTTTAGTTGTGTGTTAGTTCTTTAAATAAAGTTTTAAAATTATTTGAATGAGCTGAAGTTTCTATCTTTTCTGATATAATAATATAAACATGACTCTTTCAGTAATAATGTGTAAGAAGAACAGCAGAACTCCCTAGCACTGCCAGATTGTCAATCTTGGTTGTGGTAAACCAGCCTACCTATTTGCTATGTTCCTGGTGTTAGATGGCTCCTTATTTCTTGTCTCACTTTGTTCTAGAATTACTAAGTTGAAACTACTCAGAACTTCCACAGGCGCCTCTCTTGGATCTTCAAATCCCCCCTTGGTTCAGACCATATTTTCAACATTCAATTTTAGGAAACTCACCACAATCTGCTGCTGTATTTGTTTTACCTGGTAGCAAGAAAATACACAGTCTAGGACCATCTTATTGATTAGGAGACAAACATTCTGGCTTTTTGAAACATACTTAGAAAAAGTCAAATTACATTCTTTTAATTACCTGCACACATTTTCACTAAATTAGGCAGAGGGAAAGATTATGGAATTACTTAATATTTAAATTACAGTGTAGAATGAGAACCAGCAGGACTCCAGCCATTCTACTTGCAGTGTCTTGTATCTTCAAGTCACTTCCTAGCTCTGATCATACTAGCAAAACTCACTAGGGAATCTGTGCTGACAATCTGTGTGTTAAAAATTGATTTTAAGATGCTTTCATTGATTTTGAAAGGTAGTAATGGTTATAGTCCAACATAATATCTGATTGGCTTTTACCCTAAAAACCTTCCAGAGTCCTATATCTTCTTAGAAAAGTATTCCTTTGCTACCTAGATAAAAACAAAATATACAGTGAGGCATCACATTTTTGTTATGGCTCTCACTTCTGGAGGACCTAAGGACAGCTGAAGGTTTTTAATTTTTTTTAAAGCAAATTAAAAACTTTTTAGTGAGTTGAAGATTTGTTTTTTATTTTATTCATTTGTATTTACATATTTTAAGTTTTTTTGTTCTATTGCATTCTTAATTGTACTTAGTTAACATTTTTAACACTATTTTAAATTTAATGTAATTTTATGTTTGTTATTTGTCTTATGGTGTTTTTCATTTATATCTGTCTGGTGTTTCCATACTTACAGTTTCAATTGCTTTTTCTTAGTTCTACATTTATGACATTTTTCCAGTTGAATAAAACCTCAGATAATTATTATTTTATTTGCATAGTTTCAATATTTTTGGTGTGATTTTTGTTTGCATTGCTTATTCTTAGGTGAAGCGTATTTGATTGTACTGAAAGTACTCTGTCGATGAGATCTAATGGATTTGTTAGTTGATTCTCTGAAAATAAGCAAATACAATCCATATATAAATATATACTTTTATAATGAGGCAGCCAATTTAAGCTTTGCCACCTCAGCTGAATTGGTCTGCTTGTAAACCTTTATTTCCGCATCTTCTTTTGCATTCAAAAGGCTGCGATGGTGAACTACAAGCTGACATTTCACTGCTGGCGTTTCTCTACGCTGGCCTTTAAATTAGCTGTTTTGTGTGTCTTTGTGCTGTGTTTAACTGTGTGTTAGGTCAGATTAACAAATGTTAAGGCCCTTAGCAGGCTGAATAACAGCATTAACCAGCAAACAATGGGACTGTGGGACTAAGCCCTTTTCCAACCTGTCTGACAGCTTGTAGCGTTGATGTCATCCTCTGACTCAGGCTGTTACTGCTGCCGCTGCCACCCTGGACGTTTGGAGGCATGACATCACCAAATGACACATATCATTCTCCACTACTCCCTCTGTGTTTTCAGTTCAATGCTTTGTTCTTTCTCTATAACTCCAGTCATTTGCATACTCATCAACTTTACTGCATTGTGGGCTTCCACCTTATCAGACTGAGATCACAGAGGAGGAAGGGCATTATACTTTGCTCATGGAAACTTAGACAAAGAGGATAAAATAAATCTGGATCTCATTGTTTTGATTTGTTGTATTTAAAGTGTTTGATTCAGAGTTAATAAAAGATAACACATAGTTTTCTGGATTTGTGACCCTATTCTTATGAGTAACTATTTCACTTTACAAGCTTTTTACATTGAAAATTGTAAGTAAATCACCATTTCTTAAAAAAAAACAAAACAAAAAAACCCCCTGAGAATTAGTGATCACTGAGATCTTTAGCTCAGCATTAGCTTCATTAGCTAAGAGTCAGCTGCTGCTTCATGGGGTAGGGGTCCTGGGATAATGAGGATGTTCTCACTAAACCATTGGTTCCCAAAACCCTTTAAGATACAAAACCCTTTAAGCCTACAAAATCCTTGTTGTCAAGACTTACAACCTCTAAATTGCTGGTTGATATCTGCAAACATTGCCAATGAGATACTGAAACAAGAGTATAGTGGGAACACAAACAACTGTAACAGATATTTTTGTGAATTATTCATTGTTAACCCTTAAAAATCTAACCAATAAAATCACGCTTTATAATAGTTTCTGATGATCTTCTCAATTGCTGGATCTCCTCAGACAGTGGAGTCATGCTTCCAACTTTCAGAACAACACTAAAAGGTTGAAAAAGCATCTACTTTTATAAGTTAGAGTTTTCTGAAATTGTCAAACCACGTTTAACTACATAAGTTTAGGTTAAAAATGCAGCTTTGCATGCTATTCACAGCTGGTTACCGATGGAGAGCAGTTTGCTGCCCCATCTTTAAAACTTTAACCAATCCTGATATTCAGCTCTCTTCCAAGAAACGAAAATATGTCATGGTAGTTTTTGCATCATATTGAGGACACATTGACATAAGGCATAAGACATACTTTTTCTAAAATCTTTGCAGGGGTGTCACTTTGCAGTATGTGGTTATTTACATGGAGGTGTATGTTTACTTGCAAGAAAGAATGTGTTGGTCCACGGTCCAGTACCAATGTCGTCCTCAAACAGGAGAACTAATTATGAAAGGAACGTGACAATTTTTACAACATAAGTGTGGCCACATTTCAGTTTAACTATTATAGAATGTTGCGTTTTTACCTTAAATGTTTTCTTGCCTTAAATAGCTTTTGTACCCTGTCACAAAATATATTCTGTTTTGCAATTCATAATTCATAAATAACTGGTTATGGATTATGGACCAACAAAGTATTAAGCGTCAAGCAAGTTTAAATAACCAGAGACCTTTATGTTTATGACCATTAACTAAAATGTGTAAAGGCTTAGAAACTAGCTTTTGCATGAACTCCTATGCCTTCAGTAATGGAGTTACAAGACATAAGTGTCACCTTTGAACTCAATGTTTTACTTTATAGATCCGGACAGACTGGAATCTCTGGAACTGTCCTTAAGTGGTTCAAACAGTGTCTGAAAGACTTTTTTTTTTTTTTTTTTTGTAAAAATGATTCAAACTATGGTGTTCCACATGGTTCAGTTTTAAGTCCCACATTTTCTTAAACTTTTCATACCGCCATTCGGTGTGACATCAGGAGAACGGGCATTAATTTTAAACCTCATGATGAAGTCAAGTAAAAATCTAGTCTCATATTTGATCAGAATCTGAATGTGTACATCTCATAACATACTGAATAGATTGTTTTTCCTCCACACGAGTTGCCATAAAATCTACCTCCAAGAATGCTGATAAGAACCAGAGCTCACGCTATTCAGTTTTAAAGTCTCTGCATTGGCTACATGTGCTTTAAAAATTAAGGTGGCTTTATTGGTTTTTAAACGTATTAATGATTTCAGTAGAATCTATTTATTTGATGTTCTTGGAGATACTCCTGATAACACTAAAGAACTACATTTCAAAAACTTGTAACTATACCTTTCAGACCATCTAAAACAGGACATTGGTGTACAGCGATGGAGTGATTTTACACATTACAAATTTCACTTTATGTAAATTAACATTCATATAGCGTAGTATACTTTGTAGTATCTTTCTGTTTCCATTCAACAGGACAGAACTAATATATATATATATATATATATATATATATATATATATATATATATATATATATATATATATATATATATATATATATATATATATATATATATATATATATATAAACACAATGCTAGCAATGAGTCAGTAGAGACAATCAAAGGAGATATTCAGTCCAAATGTAAATCTTCCTCTCTAGTATGAAAATGTAGAAGAAAACTGTGTTGCATATTAATTTGTACCTGATGTGTTGTTTTAGTTTAATGACCAACATGGAAAGTTTTAAAACTCTTCCAAGAGGAAAAAAAGTGTAGAAAAGAAATGTTTCAATATTAATTTGCACAGTGAAGCTCATCAAATTTCTACACAATAAAGTTTGAAGAAATTGTTTATTTATTTTAGGAGGCAGACTTTAAAGTCTTATGTTTTTTCTTACTTCCCACAAAAGAACATCTGTTAACCAAAACTATTTAGGAAAGGCAGCAAATTTGCTATTCTGCACACTGGGTGTATGGTGAAACTTTTCTCCTGCAAAAATCACCCATCTTTCACATGGGAAGTAGAGCGTTTTACATTTCTGACAGCTTGTTTAGAGTAATATGGGAACATTACATTAAATTTGAGGCTGAAGTGGCAACACACATGAATACAATCTCAATTAAAAATTGCAGAGAAAAACACAAGCTGATAGACCGGATCTTTCTTTGATTTACTGACAGTTCTGATTTCACTTTATTAAACCATAGCAGTTCTTTTTAAATGCGGGACGACAGCTGCAAATGGAAGATAAAGCTCAACCTCCTGTGGGAGAAACCATTCAGACCTAAAATGTCCTGGCTTCTGCACTGCCATGCAGTCGATGACCCTCCCACTGTCCTAGAAACTGTTGCTATTTAGACATGATTACCATTCAGTGCACTGAGAGTCATTGTTATTTATATTTTCTTATCTGTCAGTTGGGTTTATAGGTTGCAGGGAGCAGAAACAGCAGACAACCAGATGGTCGAAGCAGAGAAATTTGGGTTATGACCTCAGAATCAGCCCCCAGTTTAAGGAGATGTGGATAAATATATGGGGGCATCATCAAAAATCCCCAAGGGGATGATGCCGTTCCCCTTTGGGTTAAGGTCAGAGTTAAATCAAGATCCAACTGCAGGATGAGTGAAATTATCTCCTGTTTTGGAGATAATTTTCACACATTTAATTAATTGATGGAAATCCCAAAATGTGCAACAGATATCCACTTCCTCATGTAGTTTATTCACCTTAAGAGTGAACAAATGTTTAAATTATATGATTGTCAGCTGGATAATATTTAGTCGCTCCTTGGTGACTGCGAGGATGAGTCACCACTCCTTTGGCAAAACGAACATGCCAACAGGAGCACCTAATACAGAGCAGACTGCAGCAACTCAGGGAACACAGGGCTGTTATGAGTTCAGAGATGAAACTGTTATTGTTAAATGTAAACCGTCCCTGTCCTGTTAATCTGTCAAAGCGGCAGACTTTCCCACATACAGCCAACTATCCCAGGAGAAACCTGGGTGTATATTTAGAACATGATTTTTCTTCTGACTTTGACTGCACACAACCGGCTTATTCTGCTAAATTTAGTTGCCCTTAACCCCCACTTGGAAACCCCCTATCATGCAGTTTCAGAGGCGGTGAAAACCACAAGATGACGTCTGAAATGTGCTAAAAATGTAGTCCCCTTTGCACACAATTTATAAATTTAAATATTTTTTGTGTTTTGACTCCCTGGTGCATCTCAGTAAATTTGAATATCATTGAAATAGCAATTTATTTCATTAATTCAATTTAAAAAGTGAAACTAATATAGACATAGATACATTACACACATAGTGAAATTTTTCAAGTCGTAATAGTGACAATGATAGCTGTGGTTATTGCTATTACTTTTGCACACTTTGTCCTTCCACTCAACTTTCCTTTAATATGCTTGGATCTAGTTGCATTCTTTAGCAATGATCTTTTGTGGCTTGTCCTTTTTTTGGAGGGTGTCAAGTCAGCATGTCTCCATGGTTGTGTAAGCCATAACATAACATAGTTTCATGTTGGTATGGAGAAATATTCCAATTTCCTGATAAACTTAATTTTTGGTTATCACAAGCTGTAAGCCATAATAATTAAAATTACTGAAAATAAATGTTGGAAATATGTGACTTGGTTTGATGAATCTAAATGAGTCTCACTCCAAAGAGATCCCTTAATAAATAAATAATTTAAAAATTTGTTAATATGAGATTAAAATCTGGTTGATGATCGGAAAGATTTAATTGGAAGATAAAACATCACAAGAAAAACTAAAGATGGTTTTTGCTGACCATTAGAAAATATTAGAGACATCTGCAACAGGAGAAAAACAACAACAGAACGAAACTGAAAATAAAGCAAAAATGACTGTGTTGGAAAACTTTCTGCTTTGTCGAAACTAATAAGCGAAGGTGAAGTTTCATTTTACAAAACTTAGTTTGTCATCTTGAATGCAGAATACTTAGTAGCCCAATTTTTTGAAAGAACCCAGTGGAAGCTGTTAATCCTAAATCCTTACAGATAGTGTGATTAAACAGCTGCAGCTTTATTAGTAAACGCAACAACTACAGATAAGCTCCAGCCGACATAAGTGAATTAAACTCTTAATGAAATTCAATAAAACATTTTTTGAATATTTAAAGCAATATTCAACTGATGTTTATTAAGAGATAGAATCTCGTCTCATTAGATTGCCTCCAATGATGACAAACCAGCGAGGGAGATGTTAGCCTATACCGTAACATTGCGTCCACTAGAATCTATTTGGATTTAGCAGAGAGGATATTTCATGGCTGCAACCCAAAATGTCTACTGCTAAACTCATGAATGTACTTATTTTTGACAAATGCGATATTATTTAAGTGGTTATAAACAGGCTTTCCTCCGGTAAAGGATTTATTGTCAAGAAGAATTGTTACAACGTAGAAATAATCAACCAAACATGTTAAGTTGTGTTACGTATGTAATTGTGCAACATTTTTTCTATTTTTATTTCTAAAACATTTTTTAAAACATGGATAATTTTATTCCACAATTATACTTTCTGTTGAGCCATCACATAAAATCCTATTAAAATACATTGAAATGTATGTTTTTAATATGACAAAACGTGAAAACGTTTAAAGGATATAAATATTTTTGCAAAGCACTGTAATGTCAACCCTTTGTGACCTTACTGTACTGAAAAGGAAGTCAGGGACTTTCGCAGCACATTGGTTTCGAACATAAAATACATGTCCAGTGGTGACACCCCATCTTTTTAACTGCTTTCAATGTGTAGTAAACATTTAGACAGGAAATCAAATTTCCATCCAGTAAAACGAAGAAAAAAAGCACAGTGGTGTGACAGCACTTCTGAGGGACACACCAGATTGTATTGACAAACTGGGCTGACAGTTTTGTATTTTTTTTTTTGTTCAAGACTAACAGTCAGACGTCTTTATTGAGTTTGCATATTCAAGTAACGAGTCTTCTGACTCTAAACGACAAAAAAAAAAAAAAAAAAAAAAAAAAATAATCAGTTCATTGAGAGGTTAGAGATTCTTTAAACTGTCTTGTTCTGTGTTGTACACTAAAAGTAGAAGCTGATAAATATGCAGAAGGTGAAAAAGCAAAGGTCGACAGGCTGTTGAGTCTTTTGGCAGCGTCCCTCCTCGCCATCACTGGACATGTTGCTTTTCAAGCTGTTGAGACTGCAGTATGCCCATCTGTTCTGTTCCCTCTCAGAAGCAATCAGCAGTAACACTTTTCCATTTATTAAATCTTGAGCTTATAAAATGAGGTGGGAGATGGTAGTCCTGTGAATATTCAAGACTAAAACAGCAATTTGTAAATGGGGAGGGGGGTTGATTTGTAATTCAAACAATCACATGTGCCCTGCTAAATGAATATATGTATGACAACTTGTTTCCAAGGTTATTTAAGGTTGCGAGTTTCCTGTGCTGCTGTGAATGTGACACTGCATCTGCACCTTTGCTGAAGACAGGAAGTGGTTTGGATCTTTCATCTGGGCCTGCGAATGCCGCACCACGATCAGTCACATTTTCCATGCCGAGCAACAAAAAAAAAAAGCACAACCACATGACTGTGTTTCACATCGAGCTTTGACATTATCTAATGTGAGATACACAAAACCACACTCTGTCATGTTTTCCACCGTATGACATTTATAAAAGGAAGATGGCTTTCTTAGTCCACATTAAGATCTTGCAAGAGATTCTAAAATGAGTTCTCTGAAATGATGAAAAGCTTTTATCAGCAGAATTCATTTTCACATCTACCTGCTCCCTGTTTCTGAAGGCAACAGATTGCAAAGATTAGGGATAAAACTATGTTTTAGCATATTTTTGTGCATAAAGTACAGATGATCTCAACTATGGAGATAAAAGATAAGCAGCAAATACTAAATGCCTTGCTTCAACCCAAAAATAAATGTACTATGTATTAGTTTTCCAAGCACAAACAGAATCAGTCCAGGACAACGCTCTGTTAAAATCAGATAACAGCCATCCATTCATAGTGAATACTTGTTTATCCATGCATCCCAAGATGTACACAAAACCCTGAAAATAATTTGTTGTAGAGAGTTTGTGACCCCACTCTTTGCTATAGTTCTGTACCAGTTCGTTTGAGATCTTCCTACTGTTCTGTTTGTCTCAGTTTAGATTGTTTTAAATGTTTTAATTATTGCTCTGACTGTGGCTATGGAGAAATTCAGATGAGGAATCATTTTCTTTAAGACCATCTTCTGAATTTAACACATATCCACTTTACTAAATTGGAACGGCTCACAGGGAGGACCCGAAAATTCAACCACACACAGAAGTACGTAAAGGAAAAACAAGTTTATTTAGTATCGGAACTGGTAGCAGCTCAGGAAGAAACAATGAAGGTCTCCACAAGGGAATCCAACGCAGCACCAGGGGCTAGATGATAATCAGGCAGAGGTTATACACGGAGAGGCAGAGAGAGCAAACTTAGCTAGAGGGACAGGCAATACTCGGTGGTCGTGAAGCGGAGCCTGAGTCAGGGTCCAGAAATCCAGAACCAAAGGAATCCGTAACGGGCTTGGCAGGAGGGGAAGATCCGTGGACGGAAATGGGTTGAAGAAACAAGAAGGCAAGGCATGAAACGCTGGATTTCTACTGGCTCGTGGCTGTCGATAATCTGGCAGGGAGGCAGGGGCTGAGAGGAGTTAAGTAGAGCAGGGCCCAGGTGGCACAGATCAGCAATCAGGCATAGCAGGTGAGTAAAATGAGTGCTAATTACAGCATGGGCAGGACCGAACATGAATCATGACAGTACCTCCTCCTCAAGGTCCAGCTCCAGAAGGACCACCTGGCTGGTCAGGATTGGACCGATGAAACTCCCTGATAAGGGATTTGTCCAAAATGTGTCGGGCCGGCACCCAGGAGTACTCTTCAGGCCCATATCCCTCCCAATCCACTAAGTAATGGATGGACCGACCCCAACGTCTGGAGCGAAGGAGGCGGCGCACCGTGTGAGCGGGCCCCCAATCAATGATCCAGGCGGGAGGGAACCAACCGTGAAGAGAAGACAGGTTTGACACGTGACACATGAAAGGTGGGACAAACCCTGAGAGTCCTGGGGAGGCGGAGCCGGACAGCCACTGGGTTGATCACCTTGGAAATCGGGAAGGGTCCAATGAAACGAGGGGCTAACTTCTGGTTTTCAACCCACAAGGGAAGATCCTTGGTGGACAGCCAGACCTTTTGACCTTCGATGTAAGTGGGTGCCGGAACTCTGCGATGATTTGCAAATCTAGAACATAAAGCAGAGGACTTTAGAAGGGCCCTGCGGGCCTGGCGCCATACTCGCTGACACTTTAAAGCGGAGGCATGACAGGGGGAACTCTAGTGGGCTTCTCTTGAAGGGACAAGACTGGAGGCTGGTAGCCATAAACTGTGTAAAAGGGAGACAGACCTGTGGAACTAGAAGGGAGTGAGTTGAGGGCATACTCCACCCATGGAAGGTTCTGTGACCAGGAAGAGGGATCATGTTCACAGAGCATGCGAAGCTTGGTCTCCACCTCCTGGTTGACCCTCTCCGTTTGCCCGTCAGATTGAAGGTGGAATCCTGACGAGAGACTTACTGTGATGCCCAGGAGACCACAAAATTCTTTCCAGAATTTAGAAATGAACTGGGGTCCTCTGTCAGACACAATGTCAGTTGTTAGACCATGCAGACGGAACACCTCACGGGCCAGAACCACTCCCAGCTCCTTGGACGAAGGCAGTTTGCGAAGTGGTATCAGGTGGGACATCTTAGAAAATTGATCCACGACTGTGAGGAGGACAGAATGGTTATTGGAAGAGGGTAAACCAGTAACAAAATCCATGGATATGTGGGATATGCGGTGAGGAACCGGGAGGGGCCGCAGAAGCCCAGAGGGCTGTCGACGGGATGGTTTAGCCTGACAGCACACTCTGCAAGCCTTGATAAACTCCTTTATGTCTTGCAGCATAGTCTCCCACCAGAAACACCTCCTGATCACAGCTAGGGTCTTAGTGACTCCCAGATGACAGAAAAATTTAGACGCATGACAAAAGGATAGTACCTCAGGTATTAGCGGCTCAGGGACAAATAGTCAACCTTAGGACAGCTCTCAGGGATGGGGCTTTGCAGATGGGCCTCTCTGATTCTCTGCTCTAGCCTAGAAACTGCTAGCCGCGCAGATGAGGGGAGCACATAGTCCACCTCCTTAACCTCTTGACTCTCCTCCATAGTCTCATGCAGCCTGGAGAGTGCGTCTGGCTTAGTGTTCTTACTCCCAGGTCTGTAAGACAGTGAAAAATTAAAGCGACTGAAGAATAGAGCCCACCTGGCTTGCCTGGGGTTAAGTCTCCTAGCAGACTTGAGGTACTGCAGATTCTTATGATCAGTCCAGACCACGAAGGGTTCCTTAGCTCCCTCGAGCCAGTGCCTCCACTCCTCGAGGGCCAGTTTGACTGCCAGCAGTTTCCGGTCACCAACATCATAGTTGGTCTCTGCAGAAGACAGTTTTCTAGAAAAGAAGGCACATGGGTGAATCTTCTCATCAGTGTTTCTCTGGCTGAGTACGGCTCCCACCCCAGAGTTAGAAGCATCCACTTCAACAATGAATTGGAGAGAACGGTCCGGTGCGCGGAGGACAGGAGCGGAGGTGAAGGTCTTTTTAAGGTGGTCGAAGGACTCAGCAGCACTCTTACTCCAAACGAACTTGCACTTGGATGAAGTAAGAGAATGAAGTGGAGAAGCAACAGAATTGAAATTGCAAATGAACCATTGATAGAAATTAGCAAACCCCAGAAACCTTTGAAGCTGTCTACGGTCTTGTGGGCAGGGCCAATTCTTGATGGCGTCAGTCTTGCTGGGGTCCATGGAAATCCTGTTAGGAGAGACGACGAAACCCAAGAATGAAGTGGACGATTTGTGAAACTCGCACTTTTCTGCCTTGACAAACAGGTTATTCTGCAGCAAGCGGAGAATAACAGAATGGACATGAGTCTGATGGGCAGTGAGATCCTTAGAGAAAGTCAAGATGTCATCCAGATAAACAAACAAAACGACCGACCATGTCCCTGAGGACATCATTGACAAGAGCCTGGAACACTGCGGGAGCGTTGGATAGGCCAAAGGGCATAACCAGGTATTCATAATGGCCGGTTGGAGTGTTAAATGCCATCTTCCACTCATCCCCCTCCTTGATACGGACCAGATGGTAGGCATTTCTGAGATCGAGCTTGGTAAAAACTGTGGATCCCTGAATCAGGTCAAAGGCAGTGTTCATTAGGGGAAGTGGGTAACGATTCTTGATCATGATATCATTCAATCTCCTGTAGTCAATACAGGGTCTCAAAGAACCATCCTTTTTGCCTACAAAGAAAAACCTGCACCAGCTGGGGAGGATGAAGGGCAGATAATGCCTGCCTTGAGTGCGTCACTGATATAATCCCTCATGGCCTTATCTTCCGGGCCAGAGAGGGAGTATAGACGGCCTTTGGGAGGAAAGGTTCCAGGAAGCAAATCAATTGCACAATCATAGGGCCGATGGGGTGGAAGGGAAGTGGCACGGTGCTTGTTAAAAACTTCCCGAAGGTCATAGTAAACGCCAGTACCTTGGATAGGTCGGGATAGGTCTCCTGTCCCGAGATAGGGGCAGAATAAGGGACTGAAGCTGCTAAGAGGCAAGTGGAATGGCAAGATGGTGACCAACCCAACACCTCGCCCTTAACCCAGTCAATGTGGGGGTTGTGTTTCTTTAGCCAAGAAGCCCCCAAAATGACTGGGAGACCAGGGGAATCTATTATCAGGAAGGAAATAAGTTCATGGCGATTCCCGGAAATACTAAACTTAATGGGACCTGTTTCATGGGAGACCTGGTAAAGTACATGGCCGTCAATTGCCAAAACTTCAAGACACTTAGAGGTAGGTAGAAGTTTGATGCCCAGAGATTCGGCAAGTCCATGAATTCAGTGTCTGCTCCTGAGTCTAAAGACCGAGAGATGCTTGGTTTGACAATCAGTTTGGAGAGTAACCTGAACAGAGAACGAAGAGGATTGCCATCGCTTTTGACTCAGCAGGAGCCTCTTACCTCCTGCTGAGCCTGGCCTTTTAACTGGACACCGACTAAGTAGGTGACCCTCTCCACCACAATAGAAACAAAGGCCTCTCTTAAGTCTCCGCTCTCTCTCTTGTGGGGACAGGCGAGTTCGACCAATCTGCATAGGCTCCTCTCCCGGAGAGGTGGGTGAAGAACTCAAAGGTGGAGTCGTGACTAGTGGCTGTGATCTGGGAACAGATTCAACATGGTAAGTACGACTGAGGGAACTCCTCTCCAACCTTCTCTCATGGAGCCTAGCATCAATTCTGGTGGCCAGAGTCTCCAGTCCCTCCAGACTCTTGGGAGCGTCACGGGTAGACAGCCCCTTCTTTTGGTCTCCTCACTGAGACCCTGATAGAACGCGTCACATAGTGCCTCATCATTCCAGTCACTTCCTGAAGAAAGAGCATGAAAATCAATTATGTACTCTGTTACTTGCCTCCTGCCTTGTTTGAGTTTGAGCAACCCACGTGCAACCTCCCTCTTAGGCAAAACAGGAACAAAGACTCTGATTAGCTCCTGGGAAAAGTCCTGGAACCGATAACAAATGAGGGAGTCCCTCCGCCATTCTGCAGTCCCCCATAACTTGGCTTTTTCCAAAAGGAGGGAAACAGCATAAGCTACCTTAGCGCGTTCAATGGGAAAAGATGATGGTTGAAGTTCAAAAACAATTTCACACTGAGTAACGAAGGGACGACACTGACTCTGCTCACCCTTAAACACCTCCGGTGGCGACAGGCGGGGCTCATAAATGGGCGAGACCTGTAAACCCGACATAGCGACTTCGAAGCCAGGGGGAAGGGTACCCTTAGGGGAAGGAGAGGAGGGCATCTTAACAAGCCTGTTTATCATGTCTTGCATGTTTGCCTCCAGGCGGTTAATTGCGCCTTCAACACTTGAACGCCACTCCTGTGTGGGTGATGGGTCCATAGTGGCCAGATTATTCTGTAATGGCTCACAGGGAAGACCAGGAAATTCAACCACACACAGAAGTACGTAAAGGAAAAACAAGTTTATTTAGTATCGGGAACTGGTAGCAGCTCAGGAAGAAACAATGAAGGTCTCCACAAGGGAATCCAACGCAGCACCAGGGGCTAGATGATAATCAGGCAGAGGTTATACACGGAGAGGCAGAGAGAGCAAATTTAGCTAGAGGGACAGGCAATACTCGGTGGTCGTGAAGCGGAGCCTGAGTCAGGGTCCAGAAATCCAGAACCAAAGGAATCCGTAACGGGCTTGGCAGGAGGGGAAGATCCGTGGACGGAAATGGGTTGAAGAAACACAAGAAGGCAAGGCATGAAACGCTGGATTTCTACTGGCTCGTGGCTGTCGATAATCTGGCAGGGAGGCAGGGGCTGAGAGGAGTTAAGTAGAGCAGGGCCCAGGTGGCACAGATCAGCAATCAGGCATAGCAGGTGAGTAAAATGAGTGCTAATTACAGCATGGGCAGGACCGAACATGAATCATGACATAAATGGCTTTTTTTCCCTCGCTTTCCCATTTTAAAGAGTGGTTGTAAGAAATGGGCCTCGGTCTCATCATATTTAATTGAATTCAATTCAGTTTATTTATATAGCACCAAATATTTATAAATCAAAGAAACAGGAAGTCACTGGATATTTCAGTTCCTAAGCACTCTTATGATGTTGTTGAATAAAAAATAACATACAGTTTAAATTTAAAGAAACTGGACAGTTTGGACAGTGAATAAAATAAAATTAAAGTAAACATGGAAATGTCATTCAGTAATCTGACAGTTTATTCCCACTGGGAATTCCCAGTGGGAATAAACTTTAATAATCCCTGTGCAGTTCCATCCATCCATCCATCAAAAAAAACAGTTTAGATAAATCACCATTGCAGAATTGAAGGCCAATCTCTAACCTTCCATTCGTCAGCAAAATTATTGAAAAAGCTGTTTTACAACAGTTAAACAGCTTCTTAAAAATGACAAACCGCTTTGACGTCTTTCAGTCCGGTTTCCGTGCTCACCACAGCACTGAGACTGCCCTCATCAAAGTGTTTAATGATATCCACACAAATACAGACTGTGGAAGAACCACAATGTTGGTTCTGTTGGACCTCAGTGCAGCATTTGAACCTGTTGACCATGATATATTACTAAAGTGATTGGAGAGCTGGGTCGAACTCTCTGGTACGGTACTTAATTGGTTCATATCCTACCCAAAGAACAGGGATTTCATGTGTCAATAGGCAACTTCTCATTGGAGTGAGACCCCTCCTATTTAATATCTACACGCTCCTATTAGCTCAGATTATAACAAATAATAAGATTAGTTACCATAACTATGCAGCTCTATATTACGATGTCACCAGGTGACTCTGAACCCATCTGAGCACTGAACAGATGCTTAGAACAAATCAGTGCGTGGATGTGCCAAAACTTTCTCCAGTTGAACAGAAATAAAACTGAAGTTATCTTTGGACTGAAAGAGGAACGATCTAGAGTCAGTGCGCACAGCTTCAGTTATTACAGCTAGAAACAAGTGATCAGGCCCGAAATCTGGGTGTAGTGATGGACTCGGACCTGAACCTTCAGAGACACATAAAAACAGTTACAAAGTCAGCCTTCTATCATCATCTAAAGAACATTTCCAGGATTAAAGACTAATGTCTCAACAAGATCTAGAGAAGCTCATCCATACTTTTATCTTTAGCCACACTGATTACTGTAATAGTGTCTTAACAAGTCTGCCTAAAAAAATCACTCAGACAGCTGCAACTGATCCAGAACGCTGCTGCTCATGTTCTCACTAAGACCAAGAAAATAGAGCACATCACCCCAGTTCCAAAGTTCTTACACTGGTTCCCTGTAGCTCAGAGAATAGACTTTAAAATACTTTTGTTAGTTTATAAATCACCGAATGACTTAGCACCAAAATACATTAAAGACCTGTTGTCATTGTATTAACCTTCCAGACCACTCAGGTCTTCTGTTTCTGGTCTGTTCTGCATCCCCAGAACCAGAACCAAACATAGAGAAGCAGCCTTCAGTTTTTATGCACCACTGATCTGAAACTAACTTCCAGAAAACTGCAGTCGCAATAAATCACTTCAGTATGTGGGGAAGGCCTTGACTACAAGACCTCAACAGAATTACATCATTTACAAGAAACAAACAGACCCTGTGGTTTCAAAACCACAATCACTTCATCCACAAAATACATGGGGGACCAGTTGCATCATCTAGGATGCATCTCGACCAATAAAGCTCAATAGTGTCTAAATAAACAACTCCCTTACAATGCTAGCATTCTCACTGTGGGTGGAAGGAGTCCAAAGACATTACTGTTAAATTAATAGGTCTCTCTAAACTGCATTGGCATAAACAAGGCCTCTGTGGTACCACAATCCAAGTGTATCATCTCCAAAACCTTGCTCCCAACCTCTTTCATTGTTCCCTTGATTTGAGTGCAGTTAAATCAAGTAATGACATGTTTACATGGCTGGTAAATACACAACAATTATGATAAAGTCATCATAATTGAATTAAGCATCCTGTCATCATTACTAATTAAAACACTGCAGACAACATTTACATTCCCACTTCATATCTTGGTAAATTAATTTCACAGTCAACAGATTGTTTCTCCAGCGACAGAGTTAACAGGAGGCAGTTTTTCATAGAAATACATCATGTGTGGATGAACAAACAAAGAGCACTTCTAGGAACCAGCTTGCTTTTTCACAAAACCTGTTCGCATCTGAAATTTGTTTCATTATCAGAGACACAATATCATAAAAAGCTTCTGTTATTAGCTGTCAACCTCTAATCTAACATGGTTTTCTTAGAAATTGATGTTTAACTGGCAAAACGTCATTTTCATGCTGTAAACAAGATTCATATTTTGGTTTAGATTTAGAACTCTGATATGAGGAAATGTTTGTCAGTTAAACCAATGTTTAACGCTGATGAAACCTGAAGTACAGGGTGAACTAGTTAAATTTACACAAGTGCTCGGTTCATATTGCATCAATCAACCTGTCTCAAATGTGAATTCTATGTTGTTAATGACAACAAAATCCAGTGTTCAGTGGCTTTTTCGTGACTTATTCAAACAGATGAAGGAATGGGAGAATGTATGAAATTCAGAAATTCAGATATTGTCATCAGACCCTTTCACAAGACACTAAGGTGGGATTAAGGCAACTTTTCCCCCCATCTCATTGTGTTTTGTTAAAGGAACAACATGGTGACGGGTGTTAAAGATATGTGGTTTGTGTGACCAGACAGCAAGCTGCAGGATTTAAAAGAGCAAACAAGACTCTAATATTTTTTTTTACAAGAAAAGTAAGAAGGCAAGATATCGATGTTAAATTTGAACCTTTTATTCAGCCAAACACAGGATTGGTACACTGAGTTTGTCCACTGTTATTGTTTCGAAAAGAACAGTATGCAAAGACTTCTGACAGAGATTTTATGCAGCGTGTTCATGTCAATTTTGTCACCACACCTCCTGCCATTTCTAGATATCACCATATCTACTTATGACCGGCAAGAGGGGGCTCAGATGCAACTCGTCATTCTAGGTTTATGAAATGTTTTATTAGAGATATATATAAAATACAGTGTAGATGTTCAAAAATATGATAAAAACAGATTAAATTATGGAAATAATATCTGTGTGGGAAATAAAACTGATGCTTTGAAGAACAAATAAAATCTGTCTGAAGCAGGACATTGTTTGACCAGTAAAAGCCACCATATCTCACTGAATGGACTCTCAACCCCACAGAAGTCTGACTCAAACGTTATGACAATCTTTGATGGTCCTCATCTTTTTGTTTTTTTCCATTACACATGGGAAAAATTGGTGTTCCATCTATTCAGCATTCATAAGTAATTTGAGTGTTACCAGAAAGTTTGGAAAATATATTACTTTGGTTTTGCAGTAAGTGATAACTGCATTTATACACTGACAACTTGTAAGGCACCTGTAAACATAAGGAAAGATGTAGGACAGGGATCCAATGCACATTTTCTGTGACATCTCAAATTCTCAGAGTTCTTGGCTCCTTTTAAGTCCATTTTAACAATAAATAAAAAAGGATGGATGGATGGATGGGTGGATGGATGGCTGGAACCTTTAAACAATGATAATAGAAAATACAGAACATTCTGCACCTTTTCCCAGATTTTTCCTGATTGTGTAGTAGGAAACACAATTGGTATGTGTTTCATACTTACTTCCTCCTAACAAGTCATAAATTGAAAATACTAATTGACTGCAATATAATAATATTAGAAACTAAGTTAGGTCTCTTTTGTTTGTTCTCTTTCTCTTTAACTCATGGTGTAACGGGAGTCTTTCAGAATCCAATCATCGTTGATCAGCTGTGTCCATTTATAAATAACTACACAGTAACCTAATAATAGAAGCAATAACACATACCCTGCATGGTTTCAGGTTGCCAGAGGGGATAAACGGACTGCTGGGGATTATTTTTGGGGACTGAAGCCAGTGGGACCCTTTCGCTGTACCACTGGTCCCATCATATGTGGCTGTACAGTCAGCCAACTTGGCACTTACTCGACAGGCCTCTTGCCAAAAGACACCTACTTATTACAACTAATAATATTTCCTGCCTGTCCTGGTGTTGTCTTACACAAGGGAGACACTGTGTTTTGCTTCTTCATACTTTGGCCTGCAGTCATTGCAAGTTATCAAGCAAGATGTATTTGTCTTTTTTTTTTTTAAAAAAAGTCAATTGGTATTTTCAGACTTTTCAAATGAGTAAGTGAGGAGAAGAAGTAGATTTCTGCTCTCTGCCATATAACTGTGACTCAGACTGAAAAATAAGACATTGTGAGGAAATGAGGTGAAAACATGACATACATAGCTAAACCACACTGACAGCAACCTAAAAGTACAATTACCCTTAATCTTTGTCCTTTTCAATAGGAAGAACATTTTATTTATTTTATTAGGAAAGAGAAAAACAACTTCAGGTAAATGTTTTTTTTTTTTTTTTTCAAACAATACAGAAAATGGGCGCTGACTCTTTGCCCCTTTATCCTTTCAGACTTTTGGAGGTTTGGTCTTTTCATGCTTCCTGCTTTTAGCTGTCTGAAAACAGAATGCTTCACACCTACCATGGGTCTGTTCATATACTTCAGTGGGATGTTTCATATCCAACTGATGACTGAAAGCAGTTGAACTATAATCTAGTTATACTCTAGTGTAACGAAATATAGCTATGTGACTCCATTAAAAATTATTTACCAGCACCAGTGTGGTCACAATGATTTTGGTTTGATTTGGAGTTATAATCTGTAATTTTGAAGACATAAACTGGCCACAAGCAATAGAAAAGGCTGCAATATAACATTTTTGGGGAATCATGGAAAAATAACTGAAATTATACTCATGATTTGAGGATTTTCATCCAACTGATCATAAATCAAAATACATAACTGCCAAGAGAAATAAACCAATGGTTAAATACATAAGTTAAAAAAAGGTTGTTTGGGGGTATAAAATGGAAGAAGGCTGCGTGAAATGATAAAGTAGGTGTGAAATGGGGATATGGATTAGTAAAGGGGAAAATGATCATGTCTCTTGATCCCTAAATGGTATTGAAAGGTTATTAGGGGTGATCAAATGGACTAAATAACACAGACTTTCAATATCTTTGTGTAGGTTCACTTTGGACAGAATATACAACTACAGGTGCATCTCAGGGAATTAAAATATCTTTGTAAGTGATTTAATTTTCAATTGAAAACAGGAAACCTATCTATTGTTGCACACACAGAAATATATTTCAGCTGTTTGTTCCTGGTAATTTTAATGTTTACAGCTCGCAGCAAATGAAAACTCAATTTGAGTTTCTCAAAAAAATTAATATTGCATGACAGCAATTAAAAATGATTTTAAAAAACAGAAATGAGATGTTATAGCTTACAATCAGGACTGCTGACTTCACAGTTGACCATCAGACAGTCATAGAGACCCTCCACAAGGAGGGTATGCCAAGGAGTGCTGTAGCTAAGCATTTATACAGAAAAAGTATTGTAGAATCAGATTTCTAAGCAAAGGGGACAACTGTAGCCTTGTAAAGTAAAGTCCAACCGATTAAAAGTTACGTAATTAGAAGAAAATAAGTTTTGCATTTAATTTGAAAATCAGGATCTCAAAGTCTAGAAGAAGAGTGGAGTGGCAAAGAATCCAAGTTGCTTGATGCCCATCATGAGGTTTCCATGGACAAAGGGGATTCAAGGAGCTATGTTATTTGCCACTGGCATTGATTGGTGTAATGACCGTAGTATCACTGTGATTGATCAGCCAGCAAAATGGTCTGACCTAAACCCAATAGAGAATCTATGGGGTATGAATCTGAGGAAGATGAAAGGCACCAGAGCAAACAATGCAGACAAGCTGAAGATCCCAGTTAAAACAACCTGGTCTTCCTTAACACCCCACCAGTGCTACAGATTGATGGCCTCCATGGCACGTTGCATTTATGCAGTAATTGATGCAAAAAGAGTCCCGATGAAGTATTGCGTGAATTCACTGTGCGGTACTGAAAATCAATTTTTACTGGTCTTATTGGTCTAATTTTCAAGGAAACTGGATTTTTGTTGCATTAGCTTTAAGTCATATTCATAAAAATCAACAGAAATAAATGCTTGTAATATATTACTTGGTGTTAGTTTAATTTTTTAAAATTGAACAACTTCAGTTAATGAACTTTTCAATGTTATTCATTTTCTAAATCATTGAGATGCACTTCTTTGGGATGAAAAAATTTAACTTACTTCTTTTTTGGTCTAAATAAGCACAGTGAGTCCAATGTTCATGGATGCCCAATGTTTGGAGAGCTGTATCTTCATACATACTTATTAATCTCTTACTTTAATTCTGAGAGTTAGTTTCTGTTACCTGGCTTACAAACAATAAAAGGTTTGTGAACCACTGAGGCAAAAAAGAGTATTTATTTTAAAAAGCTGGATGTAAGTCAAACTAATTTGATTAGAAAGCTGGATTAGAACTACATCAAAACATGTTTCAGAGGGGAGGATTTGAATAAAACTGGGATATGTTAAACAGCACTTTAAAAGAGACAAAGCTTGGTCAGTATGAACAAATTCTCTGTTGTTTAGATACTCAGACTACTCACTCTATAGTTGCGCATCCCATCGAGATCACAACACAAAATGCTCAGCAGGGTTTAAAAAATGCCTGCAGCAGAGCTAAGAAATCAGCGGAGCAGGTTCAAATTTCTGTTCATGACTCAACTAAACGCAAATTATTAAACAGACAACATATCTATGGCCGAAGAGCATGGAGGACATTGAGTTCACTGTGCTAGAAAGCTCTGCTGCACCATTAAGCAAAGGTTTAGAGGGGTGATGACATAACATTATAGAGGATAATAAAATTGTGAAGGTGAATGTGGCTTCAGTCGAGCTATTTGAAGGAGAAAATTAAATAAATTTTCTGAAGAACAGTTTGAAACCAAGAAATCCCATTTTGACATTGCCTGACCAGAAACTGGTCCACCACCCTAAGAAAGTTCGTAATTATTTTAGGTGTCTTCTGACACTTTGAGACCAGGGCTTATTTGATTTAGTAAGAAAAATGGTCCACATGATTCCCCTGAAATGGATCCCTGCATTAGGTGCCGACATTTCCTTTGGAATTACAGAAAGACTTGGATTTTTTTTGACAAGTTACAACACAGACTTGCTAATCCCCTTCTTAAAAAAAAGTATAGAGGCATGTTGCTGAGGTTTCTGAAGCGAATCAGAAACCTCAGCATCGGATTAGCACTTCTGGGGAAGTATGAGCCATCACATGGACAAGTGCAAATAAAAATGCTAAATGTAGACACAAGTGAGTGTGTATGGTATTTATAGTGTAGTGGTTTCCATATGCAAGTTAATTTCTGATCCAGTTACATATTTAAGTTAATCAGTGGTCTATGCTGTGAAGAACCAAAAGACAATTTATAAACCACTTCCAACTGTCGGGTCAAAATCAAGCCAAAAATAGTAGGGTAAAGCTCTGTACCATTATGGAGAGATTTCTGATTAACTTTTTACCTAATATTTCACCATTTTGAATATTACAACTTAAAGCAAGTCAGATTTGATCACCAAATGTCGGTTCTGAGATAAAATTAAAAATTTAAGGAAAATTACTGGCCTTTTTTTACAGCCTGGAAAGAAAGGAAGTACAGTGCCTGGATAGTGGGAAACTGGAACGGTTTATTTTTTGCATTACATTACTTTAAAAGCCCAGAGAATAAACATCACATCCATAGTGCCTTACAAAAGAATTCATAACCCATGAATTTCTTCATAGTTTGTTTTGTTCCAATCACAAACCCCACTGTTTTTTATTGAAATTTTACGTGATAGATGGTAGGTCATAATGGTAAAGCAAAAGGAAAAAGATACAAGACTTTAAAAAAAAAAAAAAAAAAAAAAAAAAAAAAATATATATATATATATATATATTTACAAATAAAAATCTGAAATGTGGCCCCTTTACTCTAAAACCTAAATATAAAACCCAGTCATAAGGTTGTTAAATAGAACCCGTGTGTGTGTAATTTAATCTAAGTATAACTACAGCTGTTCTGTAAATGTTTTAGAGTTTTGTTAGAGAATGTTACTGAAAAAATAGCATCACGAAGATCAAGAAATGCAACAGACAAGTCAGTGATAAAGTATTGGAGAAGTTTAAAGCAAAGCTAGGTCATAAAACAATATAAAGAAAAGTCACATGCAGGTCTTGTAACTCTGAAGGAGTTGCAGACTCACAACTTAGATGGAAATATCAGGGTTAGAGTTCATAACTATTAGTTGTACTTTCCAAAAATCTAAAGTTGATGGCAAAGTGGTGAAATGCAAGCTGTTATTAAAACATGTTAGGCATGGTAGGGTAGTGCCTACCCACTATGTGGTCAGCTTGAAAGTGATGGTAAAACAGAAACTTAGTTTAAACCATTTTTTTCCACTTAAGGAGAATATTTTTAACTACAATAAAATAATAAAAAAAAATTCTTTACATATTTTTGTTGATTTCAATTGTGTTAATTTTTAAAAGCTAACTGTCACAAAATGACTTTTTGGCAAGATAATTTAACGAAAAGTAATTATTACTTATACACAAGTATCAGAGTTGCTTTCACTTTCTTTTCAAATAAAAAACAACCGATCGTTACCCACAGTTGTGGTGTGTGTTAGGGGCTTACGAGCCGCACCTAAACGCACCGCTTTCTCTTCCTCAATCTTCCAGGAAGCGCCCTTTGATTGGCTGCCAGTGACATCATCCTACGCCGTGTCTGGGACTGGAGGCAGTTCAAGCCACACTTCCCCACGCCCCGTTCCCCTCCTCCTCTCCACGGAGGGACGCAGCTCTGCAGGCCCCTCCCACCGCAAGGCCGGACCTCACTGTACGCATAGGAAGCGCATTTCATATTAATGAAGACGCGTATTGGCTCGTAGTCGCGTCAATATCTCTGCGCGACTTCTGTAGGCTGGCAGACTTCCCTCAATATTATATGTAGGAGAGCAGGGTAAAAGTACTAATAAAAAAAATGTTACCGATCCACAACAAGACTGGGACGGACTGAATGGAGGCATCGCTGTCAGCGAGGGGAGATAATAAATCAGTCTACAATCAAGCCTGACACTCATCGGTAAGCGCAAAATACAAGTTATCAATGGCGCAAGTTGTTTAAACATGCAGACGTAGAGCGATTATAAATAATGAACTTGAATATCAAAGGAGTGTTTTATTATGCCATTTTTACCTTTTTTTTTTTTTTTTTTTTTTTTTTTTTTTTTTTTTTTTTTTTTTTTTTTTTTTTTTTTTTTACTATTTCTGAGGCGTGTTTTATTGAGCTTTTATGTCTTTGTTGTACCAAAGTTACAACCCCTGGCTTTAAATTCAGCCTCCGCATCTGAATATTTTATTTTTCTTACACATGCTGCTGTGAAATTGGATTTCCTTCAGTCTGCAGCTCTCCTCATCAGTGCCTTATCACATTCTCGGCACGTTCTCCTGCCGGTTTCTTCAATGAATTTGGTCATGAATGATCACTGCTTCTTTTCTGCTGAACCTGCACAGGCAATGGTCGGGACAGGCAACGCTCTAGGCAGGCGTCTTTACATAATATGCCAGGAGTACATGCTTATTAAAACCCCCTTTGATCAGAATAACCATCCCTTTTTTTCCTCTAATAGCCTACCCTGACTTTCCATTTGGGTGAGAGACAAAGCTGCAGCATGGCGTTGATGCAGTGTTTTCTTCTCTTGTTCTAAAAGCTTTGGATCAGACAGAGCAGAGTTGGCATGAAAATTTTTGCATCACACACATATGTGATGTACAGTATCTGGAAGATAATTCATATTAATTGCTCCCACAGTGATTTAGTTACAGGATACTCTGATGATCTCACTGTTTATTATTAGTGGTCAATCTGTCACTCCTAAATTTTTCTTCTAACTTGGGTGTAGCCCTGCAGGTGTTGACAGTGCTAATATTTGCCTCCACTGTTCATATTGCAGTTTGCATGTTGATCTGTCAGTAAAGAGGTTGAGCTGTCTGCTTCGATCAGGTCAGAGTCTTTCATTTTGCTCGTCCCTGTCTTTGCAGAGCGGCTTGTTGAGTTCTCTGTAGACGTCCAGCCCTCGGCCTCCCCATGCCTCCATCTCCCCTCGACGACAGAATTGTGGTGGCGCTGCCAAGGCCGATCCGACCTCAGGAACTCCAACTGCGCCTGGACACCAGCTACCTGGACTCCATCACCACCAGCAGCAGCGACACAGTCATCAGCACCACCGTGGTGAAGATCCGGGCGACGGCCAATCTTGTGACGTATATGCCCTCATCCAAGGGCTCCACGCGCTCGTTGTCGTGTGGATGCAGCAGTGCCAGCTGCTGTTCTGTGACTACCTATGAGAAGGACAGTCAGAGTCTCAGCCACAGCCAGGTGAGCGCCAGCAGCCCCAACCTCAGCTATGCCGGGCCTCCCACCCCGATGGTCAGCAAACATGAAGCGCTCAGCACACCCAGTCTCACCCAGGGCCAGCTGAAGCCCCTATCCACCCTGAGGGTTATCCACCCCAATGAGCTGGCCAAGCGGATGACCTGCTGCCCACTAGGGCATCCCGTTGGGCCTGTCCCCGTCATCATCGACTGCCGGCCTTTCTTGGAGTACAACAAGAGCCACATCCGTGGGGCTGTGCATATCAACTGCTCCGACAAGATCAGTCGGCGCCGGCTGCAACAGGGCAAGATCACTGTGCTGGACCTCATCTCCTGCCGTGAGGGGAAGGACTCCTTTAAGGGCATTTTTTCCAAAGAGATCGTGGTTTACGACGAGAATACCACAGACCCCAACAGGCTGACATCTGCACAGCCTCTACATGTGGTCCTGGAATCACTGAGGAGGGAGGGCAAGGACCCCATCGTCCTCAAAGGTAACAGGGAGTCAGACATAATAAAAGATGAAAGACACAACAAAAGATCACAATTTCGTGGGAGTTGGTTTGATTCCAAATGAGGTAAACTGCTTTAAAGATCTAACAGCAGAAGAATTACTTGGATAGTAAAGCTTCGGGGCAAACAGTAGAGGTGGAAATAGTGTCTATAAGTCTGGTAAACTCTGACTTTTATCTTTCTGCTTTCCCAGTACTTCCTCTCAACACTCATAGCAAATTATAAAATCACATTCTGCAGACATTCAACCAATAATCAAAGCTTTGCACATAGGCACTGAGTAGTATAAGATTCCTGTGGTATAACCTTGAGTAAAAACACAAGTTTATCAGAAACACATAGATGAAAACAATATCATCTAACATGATCTAATAGCTTTTATTTAAAACAGCTTGCCAACAGGTTTGTAGCTTTCCAACTGTACCTTTTAAAAAGCATTGAAGTTTGATGGGTGCAGTTTCTTTAGTTTCCACACCTTAAGTGTCTAAAATTTTTCGATTTCCAAACAGCCAAATTGGTCCTCTCTGTAAGCACAAGAAAAAAACACAGTAGCCTTCTGTCAGCTAGCTGAATGGCAGTGTGTAGCAAAAGGTGGGTGAGGAGTGACAGCCACTTTCTCTGGCATTCAGTTAAAAAATGCTG
Organism: Anableps anableps; assembly: GCA_014839685.1. Classification (NCBI taxonomy): domain Eukaryota; kingdom Metazoa; phylum Chordata; class Actinopteri; order Cyprinodontiformes; family Anablepidae; genus Anableps; species Anableps anableps. The sequence continues at coordinate 21,379,785 of CM026086.1, read as the reverse complement.
ACTCAATAAAAAAATGGAAATTAATGATTGATTTGTTAATTTTATATAATGTTGTTAAAAGACTTTTAACTTTAGGAACTATTTGAAAGAAAAATTTGACTGCTTTGAAACAGGTTAGCAAAAAAGTTAAAATACTGCTGCTAAAATGATAGAATATAATTGTTATTGCAGTCATAATAATGCAGTCTGGAACATTTAATATTTGTTGTTATTCTTATGTTTTTTATTGTGATTCTAATACATAGGGTAAAGAAAAAAATAGACATTAAAAAGCCACTGAATTTAGTATTTGCTTTAGATTTCTCACTGTGTAAAATATTTTACCTTTTCCTGTTCTGCTAATATGAGAATAATACATGTACAACTCAGCTCAAGTAACTAGCCTGCAGTTGACTGCTTTACATTTGACTGCTCATCTCTTATGAATTTACAGTACAGCATTAATAAAAGTGATGGGTGGCATCCTCAGATATTACCATACTTCAACCCTCACTGGCCACTTTATGTATGAAAACTATTAAGCTTTTTAGCTATTAGTAAAATAGGCAATTTACTGAGATGGCCTTCTTTGGCTTGCTGCCATGTTTTCCATCTATGATATGTGTTTAAAGTATAATACAAGTCTAACAAGCTGATTTTAGATAGTTAATTAAATAAGCTCTGTTCAGGTAGTTAGTATGCAGCTTGCTGCTTTACAGACATTACAGACAAGCCCCATAGTTTGAAAACTGCAATTTTAAATCAGCGTTACCTTGATAAACGGAAGCACATTTAGTATCCACACCATAGCTGTTCATGTTTTGTTTGTCACTGGAAATGTCTCCAGTTTGTCTTCTTTTGCAAGTGAGTGATCAACAGTGTATAGCAACAGGTGGGGAAGGGGGGAGTGCAGCACTACTCTACACTTCATACAATTTCAGAAACCTGTATTGAGTACTATACTCTCTCTGGCATTTCATTAAAAGGACTTTAAATCACAGATTTCCATGATGGAAAAAAAAATGTGGTTTTGCAATTGCAGTACTTTATCCTACATATGCCTAATACATACTGTTTGCATCCTCTTCATGTATTAACACATGCTTACCCTCTTTAGCCTCTTCTATATGGCAAACATTAAATTTTGCATGAAGTGAGAAGCAGCTGTTAGTGAATAAGGCAATCTGTTGAGATAACAGTCTTTGGGCTGTTTCCATGTTTTCTATCTTTGGTGTGCTGTGTGTTTGAAGCTGGAGCTGTGTGCCTTGTTGGGGGCTTGGCTCGGAGTGTTTTTTATAATGCCCTGCAGTCACCATGTAGCTGTTAGATCAGAGCACCTTGATTCTTTCTCTTCATGCCTGTCCCCCTGTTCCCCCCCCCAGTCCTTCTGTGGACTTTGATGAAATGAGGCTCCTATCCAGTTTCTCATCCTGTGCAGGTGTCTGTCTGAAGCTTGCCTCAGTGGGAGGAACAGGGAGACCGTCTTACGTTTTCTTCATCTGGTTTAAATTCATCTAGTCATCTAAAGGCCTTTTTTTAATTCCCTAAACCACCCGTTTTTTTACATTTCTTTACACTTACATTTTTGTTACATCCTACGTTAATACAGTGCAAGGAAATGGCTTATATTTCACCAAAGGTTGTGATGAAAACTATTTTTTTCTGATTTGAGCAGTTTAAAAGAAAAAAAAAAACAAAAAAAAAACACATTGCCTGCTGATTTATTTACACATACCCCATTATTTGCTCTGTTACCAGCAAATGGTAGTCAGGATTTACAGGTAAGCACGATTACTTCCTTTCCTGCTGGAGCTAAAAGCAGATATAGATTATGGTGAATCCATCTTTAATAATCATAAACAGCTCCTAGTTTGTTTTGGAAGGATGTTGTTGAGCTTCAGAAACAGCAGGTGATCAGTGAGAGGAGCCTTGAGAGACAGAAGCAGTTAGTTTCTAAACAGGAACCAAGATGCTGGCTCAGTCAAGAGATATAAACACATCTCAAGTTTTCTCTTCTCAGAGAGCTGGTGATGCTCGAGAGATTTCATCTCTTGTCAGCAGGCTCTTTCTGAAGAATTTGGTCTCAGCTACTTGTTCTGTTACTTTTGACCACATTAAAACAATAGATGCAGCTGGCATGCTTCAAATATAACATGGATAACAAATAGGTGCTATTGTCACATGTGGTTAACATGTTAAGTAGAAACTAAAACTTGAGCTCAAAATAAGTTTGAAGTTAACAATGTTGGTCCCCAAAGAGCATAGTTTGCTCTTCCACTCTCCTTCCATAATAAGGCTGGTGGTCATCAACAAAAATTTAGGTCAGAATTTTCTACATCAACAGTATTTCCAGCGATGTTTCCAGTTTGAAATATACATATACCCTTGAAGTTTACTGACAAACTAAAGATGTGTAAAAAAAAACAATGAACAAAGATTTTTTTTTCTCACTGGCATAATGTCACATTTATGGCAAAAATAATAATTTAAATCATCAATGCTATCATTATTTACACTTCTTACCAGGTGCCATTCAGCTCATCAAAGCAGTTTAAGGCACAAATGAGTTTTTCTTGATACTTTTCATCTGAGGGATTAAACAAGAAGTTGAGGAATGTCAGCCTAATACATATTTTTATAACGTTCACGTTAATGCGCTTTTCTCTTTAGTTTTGTCACTTTTCTTGCTTTGATTTTCCTCTGGTGGTTCTTGCATGGATGGCACCCTAGGCAAGAACCTTATTCTGCCACTACACACACAATAAAACACTTACTTATTCCCCCAAATGAAGCTCTTTATGTTAAAAAGTTACATAACATGTACTTAAACATAACTGTCTCAATCTAAGGTGTTGCTTTATTTGATCAAAGGTGTTTGCTATCTTCCTCTGAGAGTTCTTTTTTGGGAGTATTTGCGAACAATTGCACAATAAGAAAAACAGTTTTGTAAATTCACGATGAATTCCATATTAGATAAACAAATAAAAAAGAAAATGATCTTGAGCTAGAACACAATAAACTGTTAGGAAAGTACCTGAAACAGATATTATTTTACTTTCACTTATAAGTAGTGACCTCAGACAAAATAAGAAAATATTATAATAGTTAACACAACTGCAGTTCACCCCAACTGCAAAACAGCCGCAGAAAAATGTCACTTTTAAAAACTTTACAATTTCATTTCACGGAGGCTGAAAAAAAAAAAAAAGAAAGAGTCAATCTTGGGTTTCTTGCACTTCATTATGCATATCTTGACTGGGATACAGAGGATTCCTGTAACAGATTAGATAAAATTTATTAGCCAGCCTACTGTATGAGTTACAAAAGATTGGTCTGATCAGTACAACAAAAATTAAAAAAGAGACTGAAAACTTAAATAAGTTATCCAAATAAAACAAAATTGAAACAATAAAATAGTGCAATGATTAGTTATTATACTACTGATTAAATTTCGATCTCATAATTTACATATTGTGCTAAAAGCATTGGTATCACTCAAGTTAAAGCTCATACAAATAGCCTAGCAATGACTTTTGAAATATTTTTACAAATACAAACAAATTAAGTTACTTATTCGATTATTTGAATTCTCAAGAGGTAGCTGACCAAAAGAGAACTAAATGCAAGAAAACACAAAATAGCAAATGAACAGCTGTTTGTTTAGCTGCTTATTTAACTATACAGGGTTAAGTTTAATACATCTAAATTAGTTTTGGTGTTACTCCTAAATGGGACATTTTCTGAAGGAAACAGATTGTTGCTCAATTAGATGATTTTTTTTTCTCACCTGTTGCATGATTGTTTTACTTTACCAGTTCTGGACAATTTTTTATAAGGATGTTCTTTGGTGTTTGATAAAGACAGTGAAAAGCAGGTCTCATTAATTTCATGAAGATAATTGAAACTCATGGCTTTGTGGCTGCTCAAAGTCTAAAAATGAAACAAATAAGGAAATAATTTCAGTTGAAGTAAAAATTCCCTGTTCTCTAATGTCTTTTTGGTTTGATCACATCTACTGTAATCACTTCCCTCTCCTTACCAAATTGGAATTAATTCCATATTACTATGTAGGACTGGCCAAGTTACTGGCATGTGTTTAGGCTGATGTCTTTGTTAATGGTTAACAATCTGTCTGTTTCATGAAAACAACTTTCAGTGGAGATTCCCACTTGCTTCCCACCCATGGGGAAGTTGTAAGGTTTTAGGATGACCTCACATGGCATGATGTCAGCCCTTACATTGTGAACAATAGTCAAACTGATACTTGGACCCCCTCCCTGCAGTGCTGAAGGGAAACTTTGGCCTGTGGCATTGCTGTTGCGAACAGGTGCAAACCAGTTCTTTGGAGAAGTGCACATGCCCAGAAGTGTGTTTAACCCTGAAAGTGCCTGTTCTCCTGCACATATCAGCCTTAAGGGAAGCTGATTGTAAATATCCTTCAGAATTTAAGTTAAAATGCAAATGGAGGCATTCAAGTTAGAGTTAAATATGTGTGTAGTTTTACAGCTTGTTAAAATCAGTTGGTTTTATCAGATATTGTATGTATGCAAAATTTAGAAGTCTTACTTAGTCGTAACATGAGCCATGTGTTGGTCAGACTATGTATTTTTAGCTTAGATTCTTCCTGTGGGAACTAAGCCTTTAACCCATGCTGTGTTAGCTCAATACACTGCTCAAACTATGAGCTTAAGTTTAAATAAATAAAAGGCTGAAAAAAATGTAATAGGGTGACTGCAATACATTTAGCTGAAAAGATTATCTGATGCACAACACAGGGTTTATGAAAGCAAGATGAAACTAAATCTTTACATTTTGGGGAAGCCAGTTTGTCCATTTTTTTGGTTTTAGAAATAAAGTAAAGCTTCCACAAATCAGAAATATATGGGGGAAATCTATTGTGGTGTTAACTCTAAAATAAATAAATGTTTGACAATTTTCTTTGTGTTTGCAAAAATTAGTGATTGCATTTTTTGTGTGTGTTTACAGGAGGCCTTAGCTGCTTCAGGCAGAGCCACGAAAACCTGTGCGAGCACTCACTGCACCTCCAAGAGGGCTTGGATACGGGCGCATCTGCCGGCCTGACGGGGCCTCTACCTCACTCCCTGCCCTCTACCCCGGACATCGAGAACGCAGAGCTGACCCCAATCCTGCCCTTCCTCTATCTGGGGAACGAGCACGACGCTCAGGACCTCCACCTGCTGCAGCGCATGAACATCGGCTACATCCTCAATGTGACCACCCACCTGCCTCTCTACCACTATGACACTGGCCTGTTCAACTACAAGCGTCTGCCCGCCACCGACAGCAACAAGCAGAACCTGCGGCAGTACTTCGAGGAGGCATTTGAATTCATCGGTAGGAAGTTTTTAAAACTGTCAGCAGTTAAACCACGGTTAATGTTTACATTCACAGATTAAGGGTTCACAGATTGTGAGGGTGCAAAACAGAAAATTAGATAAAGTTATTTGTTGCTCATATTTTTCTTTAAATGGAAAGAACTAAAGGGTAAAAGGAAGGCTGTAAGGCGGAAAAGTTATGAATCATCATCTAATTGTGCTTTTAGCCACACACTCCTACACACTGTTGTATGTAGCTGCTGAAACAGACAGTTTGAATCTAGTATTTTATTGTTTCTTTTTATGAAAATAACACAGCACATGCTTACCTGAGACATTTTTGTAGATGTATTTGGACCTTGTTGATCTTGTTTTTGCTTTTCTAAGCATTTATTAAGATACTGGATTGTGTGCAAACATTTAAAATGAAATTGCATGACAGCTATGCAGCGGTGGAACTGATAATAGCTCTTACATATCTGAAAGGTCACCCCCAATTGAACAATGCTGTCGTAGGACGTGTCATTCCAAAAAGGTCAGAAGCCACTGGTCTTCTATTGAAAACATTTGTCCTCTTATCATGCTCTCAGATGTAAAAAGCTAAAAAAAAAGGCAAAACAAAGTCACTTTTGTGTGAACTATCTGAATCTGTCAAAAACAATCAAACAAAAAAAAAAAAAAAAAAAAAAAAAAAAACACTCTTGTTAGTCTGTTTTCTCAAAAATACAATCTTGTTTTTATGTTAGTTACCAAACATCTTTATATCACCGAGGTGCTAAATAATAAACCACTCCAAGTGTATAATTTATATCAGAGCCACAGAAGATGATTCATAGTTGCAGCAGTACTGATTTTTTTGTGTTTATAGAGGATCAATAGCGCAGTTTGAGTTGACACAAATAATTATCTGCTAAATCTGTTGCATCAAGAAAAAGATGGTGCTGAGTGTTTTTTTTCATTCCTGCTCCACAGTTTACTTAGGTGTACCTGTTTTCACAGTATGATTACCTGGTGTCAAACTATCACAATTATCACATTTTATGTCTAATTTATTTTAGATTCTAATTTCATTTAAATTAATGCAGAGTTGCTTAACAATGTTACTTTCATGAGAGTGATAGGTGGAACTTAAATTTCCACACCTGTTGTTTTTTGAATGAAAATATCTTTCATTCACAGTTTAATTTGTCTCTCTTGTAAACGAGGGAAAAGGGTAGTCGCCTTCTTTTAGCAAGCTGACCATCAGTGTGCAACAACAGGTGAGGCAGGGGTAGCAGAGGAAGCTCTGGTTACTCTGGGACTTTCTCTGGTATCACATTACTGTAGGAATTATATAAAAAAAAGATTTTAATAGTTTTGAAACAGTTTGGAAATGGTTGGTGTACCTTGAGAACAGTAACCAGCCTATGCCTAGAAGCTATGTGGCAACCTGCAAAATGATGTAAATGTTGCTAAATCTTTAGTTTAACTCTAAGATAATTATATCTAGAACATGGATAAAGCAAGTGATGAGTGCTTCTCGAACAGAGCTGACCTTTACTTCTCTAAAACAAAATGTGTTTCCTCTTTAATGAACTGGTTCCCTTATCATTTGTAATAAAACTAGCATGAGGGGATGAAAAAAATAAATGAAAAAATAAAAATTACAGGATGCCATATATAATATTTCTTTGGCATTCCAATTTAAAGTTTTCTGTTTTATTCTTGATTATGAGAAACACCTCCAGTTGTTTTGATATGTGGTGATAACCAACACTTAGATGCTGTAACATTTGAAATGTCACTGAAAATCAGGTACTTCTCCATTAACGGCCTAAAATAAATAAGCGTAGCAGCAGTTGTGTCAACAGAAGTCATTATCTCCTATATTACTTCTTGTTGTAAAAAAAAAAAACAAACAAAAAAACCAAACAAAAACTGAAGACTTTATATCTGTTAACCTGAAAAACCCTCAGATTTTTTAAATCTGGGGATCAGCTTTCAGGATCAAGAATCCCAGTTTGGAGAATCAGAGAATAAAGCTGTCATAGAGGAGTCTGGATAACTGCTTCCAGTGCTGAGACTGATTTCAGAGCACATTTCAGTAATTTTGAGAAACATGAAACAACACAAATATTGACGTAATTACACTAATATTGGCTTTAGAATGACATATCAAAGTAGAATAAGTGAACTATAGATTATTATACATGAGCCGGTGTACTAAGGTTTTAAAATAGTTGTGGTTTAAAGTGTTCTTTAGCTACATGGGATATCAAGTACATGCTTCAGCTACATGGGATGTCACTTGCGCTGCCCCTACCCCACCTGTTGCTGTGGACCGACAGTCAGATGGCTGGAAGAAGGCTAAACTATGTTTTTTAATCCATCTTACAGAGAGTATCAATTTGACTGTTTGGAAATAAAGAGGAAGGTGTGGAACCTAAAAAAGAACAAAATAAATGGAAATAGGTTGTAATTCCATTAAATTACACACGTCACTTGAGCATTTCCATGATTATTTATCTTATTGTACATGAAAAAACAAACTGATGATTTAAGTACAAGACAGACATTTTGTTCCTCAAAATGCAAGTTGTAATTGAATTTTTTAAATGTATTTTTTGGTTAGTGAGTATTAATCAAACAATCATTTCTTTAAAGGTCAAAACAGAGGAAGTTTTTTGATTTTTGCATTGGTCACTCTCAATGCAGAACTTCAAAATGTGGCTAAAGAATGGTAATGGAAAACAGTTCTCTAGATTCGTATTCCTATCAGTGGGGAAAGAGTTGACATTTGATAACGGGCCCTAATCTTATGCTTGGCTATGAAGGAAGTTGTAATATGTTATCAATCAGGTTGACTGAACTTCCTCATAGAGAATAAACCATCTGTTTTTCCATATTTTGATTTTCTTCTTGTTCCTTTCCACAGAGGAAGCACACCAAGCAGGTATGGGCCTCCTGATCCACTGCCAGGCAGGCGTGTCGCGATCTGCCACCATCGTGATCGCCTACCTGATGAAGCACAGCTGGATGACCATGACTGACGCCTACAAGTTTGTCAAAAGCAAGAGGCCCATCATCTCGCCGAACCTCAACTTCATGGGCCAGCTGCTGGAGTTTGAGGAGGACCTCAACAACGGAATAACGCCACGGATCCTCACGCCGAAGCTGATTGGTGTGGAAACCGTTGTCTAGACGAGCCGCTTGACCCAACGCTCTTTGCTTTGACTCATGCTGCTGTACGAACCGGTTGGGGTGAAAAAGAGAGCTGGTGTATATTTTTGTTAAAAATCTCCTTGACTTCATCTTGGAATCTCTTGAGATCACGACCTCTTGGTTGATGGTGATGAGAAATGGTGAAGTCAGGAGGAGGAGGTGAGTCAGGTGAAGAAGGAAGGAGAAAGAAAATCATTTGTGCTTTGGCACAATTACATATAAAAATGGACTGAGGCACACAGTATGCAGACTCAGGCAGGGTTTGCCACAGCAGTGCCTGTCTAAATATAAATAATAAAAGATAAAAGATAAGGACTTGTTTGGTGTGTTAATCTTGTTGTTCTATTTTTATACAGGGGTTTTAAGGGGATGACCATGACAAGCCAACAAAGGCTTACTGTGCAATAATTTCCGCTGAATGCAAACTTGATCTTATATGTGTATATATTGGTAATGATCAAGAAAAAACATTTCCAGCTTTTTGCTGAAGAACCATTTTGATTTTAATATAACTACTGTTCAGCTCTATATGTCTTTATGGTGCATACAGTTATGCTGTAAGATTTGGCGCTAATCTGTATGAGAACCAGAGAAAAAAAAAGGTTTTACTTTAAGTGCAGCTTATGGGATTTTGTTTGCTGAAGCATAACTTCATATCTTGTGTGTTCGCTTCAGTGTGTTGGTTTTGCCGTTCGTGCGTCCGCATATATTTTTAGCAATACGCATACCACCAGACAGTCATAAGAGCTCTTTTTATGCATGGCTGCTAGTGGAGAAGAAGAGAGAGCGCTGAAATAATCGGGGAATATTGTAAAACAGGGCTACTGCTGATGTTTAATGTAACACAAGGGAGGATTTTTCACTGCCTGGTTCTGTCTCCTCTGTTTGTTTTTGCTCCACTTCATCCATTAGCCAGCTCTGTTGCACTGTACCTCACCCTGTACTGTCTCTGTCCACTCACATCCAATCTTCTTGGCAATGCCACATGTTCCCAGCTATTACTTAGCCACGTTTTATGGTAGCAACGTTGAGGTGTGTACTTCAAATAAACACAAATGTCCTGTTGTGGAGTTCAGTTTATCATGACAGCGGTGGTACAGCAGAGTGGCATAACCTTTGGGAGGATTTGTTTTGAGCTGCCTGCTGCTGCCCCCGTGCTGCTTCAGTGCCTCTATTGATGCCTTAATTTATCTGTGTTTGGCAAAAACCCCACAAAATAATGGCATGCAAAAACAAAAAGCACTAATAACTGAACGAACGTCACATGAGGAAATAAAATTTTATAATTTTATTTTTGTTTTTGGGTTTGCATTTTGCCAAGGCATGGTCAATATTTAGGTCAGTATTTAAACATCTTTTTCTGATCAAACAATATGATATAAAAACAACATCAAAAAAGGTAAAAGATTTAATTGTAACTTTGATCTAGTGGTGGCATTTTTTTAGAAAAACATAGCACGGCAGTAAACTGTAAGTCAATTTGGCATTAAATAGAACATGAGAAAAACACAAGCATTTTCTATTTTTCTCCTCACCTTCAATCCAAATTAAACATATCTACAGAACCTTTCACATTTTGTACCCCTGGTAATGATTTCTAAATAAACCTTATAACAAAAACCTCTCATGTAGTGGTAGCAAAATACCATACTAAAAATGTTTAAAAAGAAGCCACCTTTTAATTTTAGTGCTTTTACACAGAAAAAAAATCCAAAGTTAAAACAAAATTATTTTTTATCACAAACACACCTGCAAGAGTTATTGGTGCCCCTAAAAATTAGAATTAAATAAATGTCAGTCAAGCCCTTTGATGTATCCTTTTCTCATTTTTTAAGTTGATCAGACTGCCTAGGAACTTTTATTTTGAAGTCCAACTTTCTGTTTTGCAGGTGTATAAATATGATAAAGAGGCCCATTTTTCTAGCCACTCAAAATGAGAAGGATAAGAGAAGACGGCATTTAACAAAGGCATATGTGTTGTTTTTTTTTTTTTTCAGGATTTAAAACAAGACAATTGCTACCCACAAATTAATGCAACATTAAACAATTTAAAACAACTGGAGTTGTGAGGAATAATGCTGGACAAGGTCTATCTTGCAGTTTCACACAGTGAGGCAATAGAGGTAAAAAAAAAATTATCTTCAAAGTTCACTTTGGAAGAACTGTATAAAAGATTGCCATCTTAGTGTCACCAAATCTTTATGAAAATTTATTGTAAGAAAAGGAACATATTGAATTACTGCCTATCCACTTTCCACAAAACTAGCCAGAAATGTATTTTGAAGACTCTACTTTACTCCACACCATCATCTGCTTAGATATGATCCTAATTTACTATATTTGCTTCAAATCATGCAGCCATGCAGAAGATGTTTAAAGTCACCATATCAGAGCTGTTCTGTTGAAATGAGATATTTTTGCTTGATAATCTGCAAACAAGATCAACATTCATGATAGGAGAATATATGCCAGTGTATGGTCTAACCAAAGCTTCTTTTGTGCTCTATTTCTTTAGTTTTTTGAATTATTGGTACACAGACTCAAGATTACACAACTGTTAGGTTTGTCACACAAATGAGAGTAGTTTAAATGGGCCATTTTATGCCATTTTAAGCATGTGTGTATAGCAGAGCACAAACTTTAAAACATGTTCAAAGAATCTGTGTGCAGTGTTAAAAACTGAGCATTTAAACTTTTGTGATCAGTGTTGTCTGAAGCCTTTCTGTTCAGGCCCCAAGAACATGCAGCTTTGATCTAATTGAGCTGTTAAAAAGCTTTCCAAAACATCAATGAATAGTCTTTCCACTGAAGTGAAAAAAAGAATTTGTATTTTAAAGTAAATCCAAAGCTGAACTGAAGCAGTCTCTTCATACACTGCTCCAACTCTGTTCATGTTCGACAGTTGTCCATAGCAAGGCATAAAATGAAGCACAGGGCTAACAATAACTTTGTCAAGGTGCCAAAACCATCATCTGTTTTGTAATACACCCACTGCATCACCCATTATGTCTTTGAATATGAATCCAATAGTTTAGACATGATCATCTGTTGTTTGTCAGTAGGAAGAAAGATTATACAAGTATGTACGGACTCTGTTCATGACGGCTTGAAGACAGAGGTCTGCAACAACCTGAATTTAAAAAAAAAAAAACAATCCCTCGTGAAAAATCATGCTATGCAAAATGCGATCATCACAGGATGTTTCCAACTATCGTAAAATTATTTTTCAGCTTTGAGATTTGGATTTTCTTTGTAAAAAAGAAAAAATAAGTAAGTCTGTCCTGTTTTTGATGCTGTCATCACTTGTGTCTCTCGATAAATCTGAGTAGGACAAATACCATATATGCTAATAACAATTTACGAAATGTGCATCTTATACAGCTTTATAAAAAAAAAAAAAAAAAAAAAAAAAACAACAATAGATGGCATACAAAATGCCTGAGCCAATATAAAACAAGAAAAATGGATGTTTTCATTCAACCTGCTGGTTCTTGCAACTTTTAGTAGCAAACGGCCTTTTTTTATTGATCTCTCTGACTGAAAAATCTGACTTTACTCCCTTACTGGAGATGAAGCATGCTTTGTGCTTCTGCTCTTTGAGGGTCATTATGGTGCTCTCCGTCTTTCGTACACTGTTCGTTCTGTGGAGGTCACATCCTGACTGACGGCTCCAAAAGGCAACTGCTCCCATTTATTAGGAAATAAGGTTTTGAATTAGGACAATATCAAGCTGTTATGTTCAATGCAGGCCTCTTTACGACTTGGATTTGTTTAAGAGTTCCTGCTTTGGGCTTGGATGCGCTGGTGGATTTGGGCTTTGCTCTTAAGAGTCACTGTATATTTCTCTGTGTCTGTAGTCTACAGTCAAGTATTTACATAAATACACGTGTGTGTGTATATATATATATATATATATATATATATATATATATATATATATATATATATATATATATATATATATATATATATATATATATATAATATAAAAATATATCTATTTTCTTTGTATGCATATATTCATTACTATTTTTGCACTGACTTACTGAGAGATGGGTTTATTTTTTTCCACAAAGGGTGCTACTATACTGGAGGCCTTCTCCCACACCTTTTTGCATGACTTGCTCAAACTTCCTCAAATGGTCTGTCATCTGTCCTCCTTGAACTGTTGCAACTCAAGCACTGTAATTTTGTAATCCCTACTTGTGAGCTTTGAAATAAAGATGGAGGCTTCAAATTTAGTTTGGTGTCCTGGAGGCCTGTTTTCAAGGCAGTTCCTGCTCTTCCCTTACTACTTGCTTTGCTAAGACTGTAAAAATGTTTTTAAAAGATATTTTTACCTCAGTGAACAAAATCAACATCCAGATGATAATCAAAAATAATAATAAAAAAAAAACCTACACAGGAGGTGTTCAAATATGGGGCACTTACAAAAAAGGGAAAGAAAATATGTCAATCTTTTATAGCCACTCTTCTAGAACAATCATAGGTTGCTTTTTATTTGACCACAACTGATACCTCTTCTTAGTAAATGTTTTCAACACATGACTAAAATGTAATGATGATAAAGCTAAATTTAACAAAAATGTTTTTTTTTGTGTTTTTTTTGTCCCCTTGTTCATGCTCAATACATGTAAATATTCTGGAATCAATGTTTCAAAAGTATGTGAAATGTCCCCTTTACACCAGGTTCATATGACCCCATCACCACCCAACCCCGTCTTGGCTTTCTTGGCGATCTTTCTTGGCCCTATAAATATGGGAGGTTACTGCACATCCACCATAAGTTTCAGTCACTCTGTGGAGGAGAATGACAGTGCGTTCAACATCTTATCACAATGAGTACAGGTGAATGCAGGTAATGTTTTCAGCTCAAATGCAGCGAACCACCTAACTAAAGATTCAGACACTCTCAGAATATCAAACTTCATAACAATAAAGACATTGCGATGTTTATTTTAAGATTGAGCCTGTGAGCGTTTTGACATTTGAGCATGTAGCGTAGGCAGCCAAAGTTGTTAATTATCAACGCTTGCCTCCATTCAGCCATGTGTCACATAGCTGCTCTGATTATGAGACTATATTTACTCCATCTTTGCAGGCGTCTGTTGCCTCATGGCTAGTGGGGTATTGAGGGTGTTTGTGGGGGGTGGCCTAGGGATCAGGGTCTCTCCTTAGGAACAAGCTCAAAAATAGTTTTAGCGTTGTTTCTAATTACAAGTGATGAGTGCCCCACCTCATTAATCCTTTCCTATCAGCGCTGGGCAGGCTGGTGGGACCAGAATAGCCCTGATCTTTGTGCTTCTGCACAACGCTCTCCAGCCAGCACTGCATGGACGTATTAGGCAAAAACGCCCTGAGAGGAGGACTTACCTTTTTCTGCACACACACATCAAAGTGTGTGCATACTTCCCAGTCAGGGGAGGTGGTGAAATAAAGCAGGGAGGACCTCTATGCCTGAGGGCCTCTGCACTGGTTACCATCAAAGCTATGCTCTTTGTCATTGGAAGACACAAAGTCTCACCAAGACTTTATTAAAAGTTAATACAGCATAAGACGAGGCTGCTCATATTTAATATGTTCTTACAGATAAGCTCATTTTAGGCTTGAGGCATGCAATGTATTAAGAAGACAAGTGTTCATGACATGAACCTTTAGGAATCTGACTTTTCACAATCACTTTCACTACCAAGACTTCTGAAGATGCCTTTATAGTGACTTTAAATTGAGCCAAGATATTTATTTCAACCTGCAGGTGATGTTTGTGATATCGTGCTTTTTATGGTACTGAAGTGTGATAAAGAAACAGTTTAATTTGGTGCCTACATGTCAGTGAATTTCTTAAGCTAAATGGCCAGAGATGCATTTCCTTTTCAATAGATGTACAATGTTTTTAAATACAACTGCATACAAAAATTATGACGTAACAGGATTTTACGAAAATACAAAGTTTTTGAAATCCGAGCAAAAAACAAAAAACAAAAAAACAAAACAAAACAAAAAAACCCCAGCTTGTATCTCTGCATAGTGAACTTCTGCTTCACCCAATGTCATAAGAGGTTGTAAGATGGCTGAAATAATTGTAAACAATGAGGTCTTACACAAAGATCTGAGTTTCAGGGGGATTTGAAAGCCTTAGTAAACACATGCTGTATGAATGACTGTTGAGAGCTTAACACAGTTTTATCCAGTCAGATGGACCTTTTACTTGAGAAATACATTTCAGACAGAGAAAGAATTCCTGCTGCAAGGAATGTAACCATGTATGTTTGAGCCAGAAAAGGCTGATGATCCATGAGGTATGATGGACAGTAACTTGGGAGCAGAGGCTGAAACAAGCAGTGACAAGGATAATGATTATCTTCAAAACTTAAACCGATATGAATCTGTTTCTATTCCATTTTAATTTTTTTTTTTATTTTCATTTTTTGCAAGTGTCACATTTTCTCTACTTTTGTCACTACTGATGCCTATTGTTATCTCAAATGTCTGCCCAGTCTCCTTAAACATCAACAAGGCATTTCACAGATGCTGCTTGCTAGAAATTGACTCTATTTTGGACCATTCTCTGTAAACACGAGAGATGACTGTGCATTAAACAAATCCTAGGAGTTCAGCAGTTTCTGAAATGCTCAGAGCAACCGGTCAGGCACCAGTTCAAACTCACTCAAATCTCGTTTTCTTCCCTGATGCTCTGTTTGAACTTTAGGAAGTCTTCTTGCCTATGTCTGGATGACTACGAGCATTTAGTTGTTGTCATGTAACTGACTAATTCACTGATTGTGTTAAGAAGCAATTGAATAGATGTACCTAATAAGGTGGCCAGTTAGTTTATAGTTTGTGTGCCTGAAATAGACTAGTTCAGATAAGCCTCTCCACTCATTGTGATGCACTTGTGCTGTATATATGTTCTGGCCTGAGATTTTTTTAGCTGTTTAAGCAGGAGAGCATCAAAGCTGGAGCAAAGACAAAAAGTCGGACTGCAGTTACAAAAAGGGAAATGGTAAGGCATTGGGTGGGAAGTGTACAGACAAGAGAAGGCCCATTTCACAGAGGACACCATGAAGGTTGATGATAAAAGTTTATCTGGACTGACACAACAGAGATGAAAATACCGCTGCAAATAGGAAGACGCAAGTAAGGAACAAATAAATAACCAGGCAGCTGTAAGAGACAACCTCTATGAAGAAAGATGTTCAAAATGATATCAAACAACGTCACTGGCTCTGCACACAGAGTAGATAAAATGCTGTCATCCACAGCTGCTGAGTCTACAAGATCTTCCTGGGAGATGTGTACTTGGTTGCGGCACACGTTGGACTTTCCCGTTCGCCTGTCATGTGTTGTTACATATTGTAACGTGTACTGATGATGGCACAAGAAACAGGTCAGCACTCAGTGTGGCGACACAAAGCCATATGTTGCACAGTTTCAGCATGGAAATACTGCAGTCACATTCATAGGAAAAATGAACATAATACACTGTATTCATTTCATTTAATGTGCTAATTTCTATCATGACTCATAGGGTAATGATAAATATTATACACATAACAATAGCAGTCAAAAAATCTCAAATGCACATTCAGTTGACTTTGATTTTAAAAGCAATTTATCCGGTGTGTCCCTGAATTATTCACATGACTTATGCAAGGGTTATGTGATAAAACCTGCAAAGAATAACTCTTAGTTCATGACTGGTGATGTTTTTGTCACTTAAATTAATTATACACTAGATTACTAAAAGATTAGTTTTTAAAACAGGCTCAAACCAGATCTGAAGGGGGGAGAAAGTTGATGTCCTTTGACAGCTCTTTGGTTTGTCCATGGTGGTGGAGAGATTGGAATTGACTTGACTTGTGTGTGTCATATAAAAAATAAGTTGATGCCAGGAGGTATGTGTAAATCATAAATTAACTGATCTGTGAGCAACTAGTGCGGGGCAGAACCCTGGTTGTAAGGGATCAGATCCTTATTTTACTCAAAACCATTGAGTTAACGTTTATGTAACAATTTTTTTTTCAGAAGTTTGTTTACATTCTGTCTCTACACATTAAATGGAAACAAGCTAATATGTTACTGACAGGGCCAAGGCACAGACAGTCACTTAAGTAGGGTATATTAAAGATTTTAGTAAAAGGAAAAAACAACCTACAAAACTTGAAAAAGGCTGCAGGACAAGGAGTATGAACGGAGACATGGGAAATGGAATAGAACAGATATCAAGATATAGAAACTTAAGGATCCAGCAATGAACAAAGGAAAATCCAGAGCTTAAAAGATGAGGCAGGGTAGTGAAGTAACAAGAAAAACCAGATAAACTAATCAGGGGAAATGTGATACGGCTATGGCAAGGAGAAGGCAGGGAGCTGAGGGAAGAGACTAATTAACACAGGAGATGAAACTGAGAGTAAAAAGATCTGGAACCAAAGTACAAAACCTAAAAATAATCTAATGGAAATAATTACAAATATACAAGAAATAGAACACAAGAATGAAACTAACCAACTAAACAAACAGGATCAAGCTAATCTGACAACACCTAAAAAAAATAATGACAAAGAAATGAACAGGGTATGGCCAGACTTATGAACATAAATAACCCACAAAAGAAAATGATATTCACACAAAGATAAACCAAAGCCCAAAATCCGGGAATGAGACACAGCCCTAAAATGTAAAGGTTCTGCTTTTGTTTGTGAGAGCGCAAACTTGAAAAATAAGTAGGGGGTTAAATATTTATTTCCACCCCTGTAAAACATGGTTTCATTTGAACGTTTTCTGTTTGGGAACTTGCTGAAATGAAGCCACTCTGGAATGAATGGAGTCAAACAAGCTCAGTGGACTCCATCAGGCCATCTCAAGCTGAAAGGTCTAACCAAAGGCGATGGGAAAATGTGCTGAATCAACAGTTTGGTACATTGCAGACAAAATTCATCACACATCAACCCTCAGGCAGACGTAGTTATAGATTCCCAGACTATACATATCTGTGTGTTTCCTTCAATCACATAAAATATTATCTTTTATAAGTTTTGTTTTTGAAAATAGCTGAAAGGTTGTTCAGCTCAGGAGGGAACCTCGGAATGAACTCTCTCATTTTCATTTGCAGGTTCAAGAGCAATGTGTCACCATTTGGCCAAGAGGCATGAGAAGCCCTGAAGGTTTTGACGTCATGATGAATGTGAAACACTTGAAGCACCGGTAAAGCAGGTAGGAAGGTAGACCTTGAGCGGGTATTGTCTACTTACCAAAATGTGATGTAATGCTTTGAATCATACAACGGCTTTTCGGAAAATGATTGGGTGTTTGTGACCTTGCACAGCAGTTGAATCAGAACATCACAAAGAAATGTTAGGAGCAATTTGGAGCTGGCCATGAACGATTCAAATGTTTGATTAGTCATTTCAATCACTGTTAAACCTTAAAAACAAGAAAGCGATTGTTATTACACAAACCATGACCTTCAGATTCTTCTGTTGCAGGTTTAATTTCATAATAATGTTTTGTTGCAGCTACTGTGGATAGCACTGTGGATAGTGGATGATAATTTGTGAACTGAAAAAAAAAAATCCCCTAATTACGGGTTTCCTGGTTGCACTGTAAAGACTAAAAAAATTTGTAAAAACACATATTTGGACCCAAGCAAAATAAATATGACACCACTGTGAAGCTTATAGTTTAATCTTAAGGAAGATATGGGACCGTTTTTTTAGGTGGCACAGTTTCTTGAGTTCTTGATGTTATGCGTGTAAAAATACCACAGAGTTTAGGTAGCATGCTCCTTTCTAAACCATCTTTTCACAGCCCTGATCAGAGCAGCCACATTTAGACGGGTGGAAAATGCACACACCCTTTTCTGCTGCATATGTCTTTATTTTGAGATACAGCTAATCACCTCCACACAACAGTGAGGTGTAGTCTGTTTTACATGAAGTACCTCCACATAGCAAAATGAGTTGACTGAAATATGAAAGGTATCTGTTCAAGAGTCAACAATATAATAGAAATGATGTGACAAGAACCTCTAAAGAATA
The DNA here is from genome assembly GCA_014839685.1 of Anableps anableps. Classification (NCBI taxonomy): domain Eukaryota; kingdom Metazoa; phylum Chordata; class Actinopteri; order Cyprinodontiformes; family Anablepidae; genus Anableps; species Anableps anableps. The sequence goes on along the minus strand of CM026086.1, from coordinate 21,361,232 downwards.
AAGATAACACAAAGAGCTGTTAGGTAAATATTCCGTGAGACAAAAGGGAAACTTTTTGGAAGATGTGCTTACTGTTATATCCAACGTAAAACTGACAGTATTTTTCATCTAGCTTTGTTTTTGCTTATATCCAGGTTTGTATTCAATTAGTTTTTCCTTATTTTCTTTCTTGATTTATGTTGTCTTGCTCTCTCCATTTTTTCATGCTTTTGCTGTGGTTCAAATGACTGAAAATTAACTGTGGTGATGTGATGGCCTGGGGTCTCAAAAGAGTCATTGCCAGTTATTATAAGCGCATGATGGCAGTTGTTGCCACCAATTGTGGCACAAATAATTAATAACAAATAATTTAGAGGGCAATTACTATTTCACAAAGTGCCAGGTTAGTTTACATAGGTATCTGTAATAAATCAATTTTTATCAATTTTTAGTTAAAATGCATGCTTACTGCATACTGTGGTTAAAGTGAACAACATTTAAAGGGAAGGTATTATGTAAAATTGACTTTTTGAGCTTTATATCTTATTATAATGATATCCCATTATCAAAAGCATACCTAGAGTGTTGCTTTGATTCTTTCTCATGTTTGAGAAATCCTTGACTCTCCCGTGGCAGCCATTTGGAGGTACCTAACGCTTGCTTATACAGTGCAAGTGGAGGACTGCAACTCCTCCTCAGAGTTGTGGTCCCCAGCCGAGTTTCCGCTCCATGGAGCACTCGTCCCCTGAGCCTCCCCCACTCTGCTCTACCAGACTAGTGGCAGCAGCAATTAACAAACACCTGGTGGAACTGCATGTCTGCGGAGCTCATCATACGAACTACTTCTCAGTCCAGCGCTTCTAATAATGGCTGTAAACTGCATAATGGAGTAAGATAGGAGGTGTAAGATAAACAGAAAATAGCAATGAGTCAAGCACAGACCCTCGAGGGACCCCATGCTTCACTGCACAGGTCTCAGAGATCATTTTTAAAACCAGTATTCTGAGATCTCCAAGACAGATAGGATTTCAGCCATGAGAGTACAGATCTGTCCAATAAAATACAGTAGTCCACAGTATCAAACACAGCTCTTAGATCTAGCAGTAATAAAGCCTGTGGTACAGGCTTCTGTTAGGTGTTACATTAATAAACTGAAGTCAACAGATCTCAAAAGGGAAATTACATCTCACTGGCAAAAAAAGAAATGAAACAAAATATGAATATAAAAAAAGAAAAGAAACAAATAGAAAATGACTATGAAATGTTATTTCCCTTTTTTTACTCTGGGACACTAAAAGCAGAAAGCCCCATGTATAGGAAGTGAGTACAAAAGAGCACCTATGTTAGATTATAACTAGGGCCTACCAGTTCTTCTAAGTTTCTTAACTTCAGATTTCTGCCAATTGTATTTACTCAGGTTATCATTGTCTTTTCCTCCGTACTCTATAATCTGAAGCTCATAGTACTTCTGTCCAAATTTGTTGAATTTATTATTTATTCCTTTGTCAGCGTTAATTTAAAAGCTTGGCATTGTTAGTTTTAAGATTTGGTAACATTGTGTACAGATAAAATATAAAATACAGGAGAGTGTGGCACGTACGGTTCTTATCTTTTTACGCCACGACTCTTCATTGTTGCTTAATGTCAATAAATTAAATAACTTTTGCGTTCATCTTGATTATGAACTCAGATTGTTTGTCACCGTTTATGGGTTTTACAGAATTTTCCCATTTTGATTTCAACACAAGACGAGTTTTACGCCCTCCAGACAGCTCTTAAACCCTCTAAAGTCTAACTTATGATGTTAACTCAGTGGCGGTTTACAGTTTTGTTGTCTGTGAACTGCAACGATCACGAGAGCTGTCTGGTCCTGCTCAGTTGCCCTCCTCTCTTCTTACCGCCAGGAAGAGAAAGAAATTAGCCCCCCTTCTTCCACCTTCCTCCTCATCTTTCCATCAGGTTTTTTCACCCTGGGAAACCCCCCACCACAGTCATTATGACACATTCAGCCCACCCATCATGTTGCACCATGGGGGGGCTCTGCAAGCCAAAACAGTAATTTAGACCCTTTTTTACAGGAGCGCAAATCTGCCAAGTGCTCACCCAAGTAGTTAAAACCATACATTGTTGGAATGCTGACCAGTTTTGATGGATGATCAGGTCTCACATTTGAATTCAGTTCCCTAAATAAGTTAACATTCAATATGTTTAATCTAATATAATTTCATTTATAGGCTAAAAACAATTTATTTCATTGCACTTACAACATTTGGTACACTAAGCAAATGAGAAGTTAAGAAGAGAAATCTGAGTAATAATAGCTTATGACCTTTCATTTGGAATGTCTCATACACACAGACACCCAGTCAAGTCAAACTGACCTGTAGTAACACACCGGGTTCTGTTTGCACACAGTGAGCTTACGGTGAAGCTTTAAACTTGAAATTGTAGCCTTGACTTTTCTCAACCATGGAGGTTTCATATGCAGCAAGTGTAACTCAATAGCTCCATTAATTACTTCTGTTTCCTTGGTCACTTTCACAAACAACAGCTGCAGATTTTATTAAACTGGCAATGCAGTTCAGTCACACAGTCTAAAATATCATGAAGCCTTAAAACTATCAGGATGATGAAAGTCCTTTTTTCCTGTTGTTGTTGCTTCTGTGCATCTTTCCAGCTTTAGCCCTTATAAAACTTCTAGCCGCTACAAGTCCATCACTTTTGATGGAGACAAATTCAGTTTTTAGGAGACGACATGCCGACATGTCGCTAGGCACTAAGGCATCCACATTGTGGGATTAGGTTGCTACAGGGATTCATTTTTGGTTGGTGGGACAGAGGTACATTTTTTCCATGGTAACTGGAGACACATTGAACCAAAGTCCTTGAATAGATCCAAGAGCTCCTCTCATCTTTTATTCTGGATGTGAGTCAGAGGTTTAAACACATGTGCACACTCAGGGCTAAATCTTAGTTATGTGCACAGATTCTTCTTCTTCTTCTTCTTCTTCTTCTTCTTCTTCTTCTTCTTCTTCTTCTTATTATTATTATTATTATTATTATTATTATTAATAATAATAATAATAATAATAATAATAATAATAATAATAATAATAATGGTGATGAATTCAGTTAAGATTTCTCTAGATTTTATACATTTTCTTTTTGCTTCATTGATTTCATACTTCACATAGTCATGATAAAAAGAAAGTACACCCCCTGTGAATTCTAGGGTTTTAATGTAATCTGTCCTTGTGGACAAGGATAATTTATTAAACAATGACAAAGCCAGAGTTTATAAGTCTGTGAAAACCCCAAATGGGTATAACATATGTAAAACCCCAGAATTCAAAGAAGACTGTGACTGTATGTGCTCTGTTCAGCTTTTGGTTGTGGTAAAATTTCAGCAGATTTGTGTCCTGTCTGTCCATTACTGTTGTTGTGTCCTACAGTGAGGAAAAGGTTGGAAATACAAAAGACAAAAATAGTGGATGAAATAGTGTGTGAAAAGTTGACAGCTTTGACCGTTTATCACTTTACTATAGATACAGTCCCATCCAAACTCATTGACACCCTGGTAATGATGCTAAAAACCCTTTAAATACCCTTTAAACCATATTATTATAAATAATTGTTTCAACTCAGCTTTTTTAAAGTTTTAAATCAGCTTGAAATGTGAAAAGAAACCCTGGTCTGTCACTTTGTACCATGTAGAAAATTGTAAAGGAGATAAAATAAATATATATATATAATATAGTAATATAGTATAATATAGTATAATAATAGTATATAAATATATACTTGTATATATATATATATATATATATATATATATATATATATATATATATATATATATATATATATATATATATATATATATATATACATACAAGTAAAAAAATTACATATATGTATTTAAATATATATGTAACTTTTACAGCCTGTTTCACTTCAGAGAGCATGTCAAATACCAGCATTGATATTGAGGTTAAGATATTTTTAGACCTCATTTAACTTAAAATGGTGTGTGTATTTGTGGACTGTTTTTTTTTTGTGTGTCTCTGTGTTGTCCTGTGATGAAGTGGTGCATGATGTGTTCAGGGCGTACCATGCCTCCAGCTCATTGACTACTGGAAAGAGGTGCCAAGAACCTCCACAGATTAAGCAGCAATAGACAATGGATGAATAAACATAAAATCTCGGTTCACTAAGGCTGGAATGATTTTATATGTAGAAATGACCCAAATTTGTCTTTTATGTGACATATTCATTTCTAAAATCAGGTCCTGGCTGCACCTCATCTGCCTTTTATCTCACTAAAGTGTGACAGATGGCACAATTCTGTACCATAGGAGTCAGAAACTGGCTAAATCTCTGATTGCACATCCTCTGAATGGATACACACACCAGGACATGTGATGTATTTACTTGCTCAAAAACAGCAACATATCTTCATAAACACATGTAGTTCAAAAGTTGGATGGTGGTTGCACTTAAATAAAAATGTGAACCCCAACTCCCCACCAAAAAAAAGACTGTAAAGAAAAAAAAAAATATATTGACCATCCAGGTAAACCTCAGAGTTAACCTAACCATCAGCACACATACATTATATGTCAACAACATCTCTGAAAGACTGGTCAAGCTGGTATAGATTACATATTTTAGTTAACCTTGAAGGTCTGATTCTCAAGCGTTTTACAAGTACTTCCACACTAAACATAAATATCTCCACATCACCATTGGTGCTGCAGTTTGAGAATCATTCCTTTAAAATGTTACCAGCTTTTTAAATGGGCTAAAATAAAATTTCTTCCATGTATTGCAAATAGTAACTTGAATACCACCACAAGTACTTGTACCATGGAGCTAAACTAAACCAAACTTTAAATAAGTTGAATTTTCAGGCTATTTTTCTATCAGGTTTTATTAAACTTTTCTTTGAGAGTAGTTTGGCCCCTTTAAAGTTATAATATGTGAAAAATGTAAAAAAGACAGATATAGATGACCGACATATTAGCAAATACTTGAAAAGGTTATATGCATTGCTTAAGAAAACCTTTTTAGTTGTGAAATAAACTTGACAACACGTTTATCCCCTTCCAAATGCATTAAAAGGTCACCTGAAACAAATTATTGTAAAACTGACTTCATTTGATAAAAGAGCATCATATATCCTGTAATATTCATGCTAATTTCAACTGCATCTACAGGCTGCAGTGTTCTCGTCTGTCTCATCTAGGAGAGCAGATGTTCTCACCACGTGACGGCCATCTGTGGTGGTTCTGAGTTAACTCTGCATGAACCAGAATTTTCACACTGACACATTTCAGCTTCTTTCAGTCCTGTTGATTCTCGTCAGTTTACACCATCTGTGTTAGTGTGTCATATAAATACACAAGTTATTAAAACATGAGCTACAGTTGGTTAGATAATAACTTGCATAAAACCTATCTTTGATTTGAAAGTGGCCTGTGCAAATATTAAATTGGTTAAGTTAAAAACAAATATAATTTAGGATTTGAAGCTCCTGATAGACTTTTGTACCGAAATAATAGTTTTTTTGGTATCTATTTTGTTTTTACCCCAAAAAGTTGTTGATGTTTGCTCATAAGTTTTTACTTACCAACAAGTATGGGCTGGGAGGGTTATATTCAGGGCCAAAATAATGTACATTTGCAGCATAGATGGATCCCAAGATGTGATCTACTATTCCCCTTGTAGGTTTTGCAACAGAATGACTGATTACTCTACAGATTCAGACTAAAATCACAAAGAGACAGTTTATTCTTTTAAAATTAGAATATGGAATCATTATGTTTATGGCAAGACAAAGTTTTAATTAAGCAGTAAAATAATGCTGATGCTTTATTTAATGATATCTATGCCATTATATATTTTTTATATGACTTTTTTCATGTTCGGAGGATTTCCCCCTTTATTCTGCGTGAGATATATCTCCTATTTGGATTAGGTTTTATTTAGCTGTTTTATGACTTTCTTTGTAATGCACTACTTTACGCTTACATATCTCATAAAATCCTGTTAAAATACGCAAACATTTAAGGTTGTAAAGTGTCAATTTGTATGAATGCTTTTTTGTTTCACCCTATAAAGTGTTGACATTTGTCCCCATTTATTAAGTTTTTTTTTTTTTAAACCAACAAGTGTGGTCTGCCAATATGTCTAACAGATCAGTAGAATGACCTATGTGCCTTCATTTAAAAATAAACAGAAGCGGCAACAAATCTGAAGCTTAAGCACCTTAATAAAGAAAAAATTAAGTATCAGAGTTCTTGCTGTACAAAAAAGGAGGAACTGTAAAAAGTATATTTTCTGACGGGGGAGAAATGCATGCTAATTCTTAGCAGAATGAATGAAGGCCAAAAGAAGAAGAAAAACTGGAGACTTTGTGCTTCAGACTTTATCAAGGTTTTGGACAGAGGCGTTACTCTAACACACTCAGACACATGACAACAACCATTGAACACTACCATTGCCTTCACATGTACATGAAAAACATTTAATTACTGCTTCTGCAATGGTGGAGCTCTGAATAATCATTTGTGTAGAGGTGAGGAACCTGGGAGCTAATCCTGAGGGGGGGGGGAAAGCTAATCTCCAAGTGACTTCAAACAGCCTTTGCTCCTTTAGGATCTCTTTAGTTCAGAGTGAACACATCAGTGGAGCTGAGTCAGGACTTGTATAAATAGCTCTGACTCTGATAAAATAACTCAGCTTCTCGGAAGGACTGCTGAAGTTCTCCCTGCAGCCACAATTATGTTGTAAATATATATAGTAGGAGAATGCTGCACTCTGGTGGATGGAAGAAGAATGTTTCTTTTAATGTTTTGAATTAATGTTTTAATGTTTCTTTTACTGTCAAAAACAAAAGAGAAAGAAGAACACATTTTTAATCCAGTGATCCCAGTTCAAATCCAGTTAAATTACAGCCCTCAGCTCTGCGAAGACAAATTACATGTAAAAACTCACAAGAGGAGTAAAAGACTGACTTTCTAATTAATTTGATAACCTGACATTGGTCCCAGTGTTCAGCTTGATTTGATGAGATCCCAGCTGGTGGGAGCTACAATCATGGACCTCCAGCTATCTTCATGCACTCGTATCAGACTTGGTTATGCTAACAATGAGATCTTTGTGAATATGTGTAATGCTTGAAAAGAAACACAATGCAACGATTAACAAGTTGTTTAAATTGTAAACCAAGCTTCAGTGTTAAATCTGACACTTTTTTCATTTCAAGTAACCTGAAAGTAAAAATGTTTATTTATTACCTGCAAAACTGTTCAAAAGTTGCTGTCTTGGGGTATTTAAAATATTAAGATGAGAAGGGGTTTATCATTATGTGAAAGAATGTGTTCATGACTATTTTAACAATTTAGGATTAATGTCTTATTATTTAAGACTTTTCAGGGCAGGACAAATATTCAGAATTACTTGATTCTATTTAGCAAAGAACATCCCTGGAAGGGTCTTTCTAAAAAAAATAATGTAACACATCTATTGTCTTGTGGTTCCAAAAAAATGATCATCTTTCAAGAACTTGTAGAGAGCAATATCTTTGTTGTAGAGTGTTTATTTTAAAACAAGGCACTCTTTGGATGGAATAGGCACACAGTTCAGTATCAAAGGACTCCAAGGCTCTCTCTTCCAAAAGTCAAATTGCCTTTGTCGCCATTGTATAGTCATCCAGACCAATAAAATCTCCAATGTACAAGTGATGCAACATAATCTCACTAATGTAGAATATCATAGATATTTGTTTAAAATTTTTTGAAAAGCTAAACTTTTACCATATAGATTATTTACACACAGAAAATGCCTTGACTTCTTGACAACATAGATTAGTAAACAGTCTATGAAGCAAAGTCCATATTGATATGATGGCATCACTCAGTTGCTGCAGAGTAGTTGGCTGCATGATTGTGATACAAATCCCCTGTTCCCCCACATCCAAAAGGTGCTCTATTGTCACTGCTAAGGAGACTGAGATCTTTTGAAGTGCAGGGGAGGCTTCTGGCTCACCTTTTTTGAGTCGATGACTGCAACAGCCATCTTCTATGGTGTTGTCTATTGGAGCAACAGCTTATCTACAGCAGAGAAGAAGCGGTTAGATAAGCTCATCAGGAAAACCAGCTTGGTCCTAGGAGACCCCCTGGTGCAGATGGTAGGAAACAGAAGAGCTCAGTCTAAAATAACACTGTTGTACAATGTTTCCCATCCCATGCATGAAATTACTGCAGAACTGGAGAGCTCTGTCAGTGACAGACTTCTGCATCTTAGACGCACAAAGGAGCATTATTGGAGATCCTTCCTATTTGCTATGAAAGTATGTGTGAAAATCCCATTTATTGTACTTGGCAGCAAGTGAGTCCAACAAATCCACACCACCCATGTATTTATTGTAGGCACCCACAATGTTAGGCCTCTCAACCTCTGTATAGGATTTGGTGGCTTTGTTCCAATGTTGAATCTTAACAGGTTCTGGGCCAGGATGACACAAGAGTGACAGCCCTGTTGTCGTAACCAAACAGAAATTGTGGTTTGTCTCCACACTGATATTATTTCAATACAAATGAATGCTAATTATGTGATACATTTCATGGAAGTCCAGAACAATGCACCATACTTACAATTACCAGACTGCTTACATCCACACCTTCAATACCATTCGCAATTGTTCCCACAATCATTGTTGTAAACCATCATATATAACCAGTATCTGGCTTGAGATATTTGAGCAAAAAAAGAAAAAAGACCAGAAAAATAGCTTTATATGTATTTCTACTGATAAAATACATTCAAAATTTTAAATACTGCTCCTGGAAAGGCTTGAAATACCGCAGCAATAATTGTTTGCATTCAGAATTACTCAAATTTGTTCTAAACAGATAACAACAAAATTTAGAAATTGAAATTAATCAAATACATCATATTTTGAAAAGCAATAAGTAAGTTTTTCACAATATGTGAACATTTGAGAAGGTGCATCTGCCATTTTGACTACCATTCTTACCCAATGTTGTAAAACTACAGCAAAGACATCACAAGCTCAAAAACTAAGTTGGTGTATGAATTCAACAATAATTGAGTATTTACATGTTCAGAACATTCAAATAATCACAAAAAATCAGGGATTTTACTTACTTCAGTGTTGCGATATCTAGTTCAGTGAAAGAGCCTGATGTGCATCCCAGAAAGTTTGCAAGTTGTATGACCTGATGGGCTGATAGTCAGACGTGATTACACATTTACCATCCGATGGCATTGCAAGGCTTAACAATAAGACCTAATGACTATGCAAATATGGTCTTACAAGAAAAAACATTTCCAGGTATGCTGTTGATACAGTTAAAAGTGATGTAATTTTGCAATGGTGGGTCTTACAGGGTTAAACTACCAGATATTAACACTGACTGATACACAGCCTGGAATTCATTGCATTCCACAGATTATCAAAAAAGATTTGCCCCAACTGACCCCCATTTACAGAAGTGTACAAAACACTCCCAACTGGTGCAATGATTGCCTAGCTTGGTGACAAATGTTGCACACTTACTTAGAAATGACAAAAAAGAAGGAAGAAAGATATCAGTAATTTTTTTCCCTTCAAGAATTTTGATGTAATTTTACTAATTTGCTTTCATTATGTACTAAGAAAGTAGGATATGGAAACAGCCCATTCTTCTACATGCTTGCTGTGTCCCACATGGCTTACGGAAAACTTCAGAGAGGACTTCCTATAACTTCCCTCCTTCCACTCTTCCATAATGCCAGATTTGTCAAGTGTACAGCTAATTGTTGCCCTGTCAATAGATTCCTCACCCTGAGCTGTGAATCTTCAGAGCTCCTCCAGAGTTACCTTAGCTACTGGTCTGATTAATGTTCAAGTAGGCTGGGAGGAAGCAAGTTTTGGGTGAAGCTCAAGAAACATCCAAAGGTGGGGGCACTGATAAGAACAACACAGATGAATAGTAAAAATAATCTAATTCCTTTAAAACGAGAATACCTAAAACTAAGCTTGCACAGAAGATAACTGCAACAACACTTTCTCTGAGAGTCAAAAACTGGATCATAAACTGTAATCTTGTGATGAGACAGCGTAGTCAAAAACTTGAAGCTAATGTGTCTTGCTACGACAATTAACTGGAGGAAAAAGTGCAAATCCCCCATACACTGATCCCTTCCTCTCTCTATCCTGATGTGTATGCAACAGCAGTTATAAAAGCCCCTTGCTGTGATTAATGCATGTTTATGAGATACCGCATTAGGTCTGTCATTGTCCAGATACCCCCTCCTCCAGGTTATCTGTGTATATTTTCCTTTCTCTGTCTCACAGACTTTTTTTTTAGAAGAAGTTCTTCGCTGATGTGACAGGACAATGCAAAACAGGCCAGGACACGACAGGACGGAGGGATGCTGCATCAGGCAATAAAAGTGTCATCTCCCCTGCCTCCATATAAACAGGTCGTAATGTTGAGATGAACCAATGCCTATTATGGGCTCTGCCAAGGCTGTGACGTCAGTAAACATCTAAAAAGCCTACTGTGAATGCTTGTTCTGAACCAATGAAGAGTGTGTTTTAACAAGCCGATGAGGGTTGCTGAGAGTCTGGACAAGCTCGGTCCATGGTAACGCAGGTAGACAATGCACTTGTTATGCTTGAACTTGGGAAGGTTCTCAGGTCCAACACTTATCAAGCTGTCTTGTAAGGCCTAAACTTTGGATCATGAATATTGCAGAGGTTATGGGGTTATGGGACAGCTTTATTACTCACAGAAATACCATTTCTCAGGGGGGCTGAGCTGGACAGACAAGACAGCCATATGCCTCCTGTTTTGCATTGTAAAACAGACTGCTGAACTTTTTAACTCTGCTGCATGACTTCTGATTCACCTCGAGGTTGCACTTCTTGACCCAGGCTGCTGCTGCTGCTGCAAATGAGCATCTATCTTTAGATACTGTGACTCAGCATCTGGTGTCAGAAAGAGGCTAAAAGTCTGCAAGAATTTGGGAAAACTGTGCCTGATGTGACTCTGATGGCTGCTTAAATGTAGAAAAACTCATTTCCCAGGCTGCTCTGCATAAATAGCCTAAAATCCCTTTAAAGTTGCAGCAGTCACAACAATTTACCTGCTTCCTAGGTGAAAATGCAGATTTTTGTCATAATGCAGGTGACTGGCATCAAGGGAAAGAAAGAATGGAGTGAACAGGGGAGTAAAAAGAAAGGAGGAGAGAGAGAATGGCTCCTCTCCATATGCTCAGTTCACCTCATACATCCATTTATGCAGCTCATATCCTCTTTTTCTTCCTTCAGATGGGCAGCAGTGAAGCATGGTAAATTTATAAACCTGTCACTATTCTCCTGCACAGAAAAGGCAGTCACAGGTCAGTTGTTAGTCTGACAGAGGGTATGTCGCCCCCGTGTGTAAAAAAGAAGAACTTCACAACTCAGAAGGACATTTAATAGCATGAAAGTGTGTGTGCGTGTGTGTTTTAGTAGATAATAATACAGGTTTTTTTTTGTCTCAGTTTTCCTTATTCAAGTGTTTATTTTGTTGTTTTTTGGGAGTGTTTGAATAAAATATAAAGAAGTTCATGAATTAAGAAAATTAGCTGAAAAATGTATATGCTAATAAATAAGCAAACAAATGTAATTACACAAATGAAAAAGTAAAATGTCATAATAGGTAAGTTAGAAATAAAATACTTAAATAAATGTAAATGAATAAATAAACAATAAAACAAAAATATAATACATAAAATAATAAATAAATAAAAATATAAATAATTTCTTATGTAGTCATATAATTCTAGTTTTATTTATTTTTTTCTAATATAATTCAGTTTGTAGAAATAAAATCTTTCTAAAGAGGTTATGATCTTCACTTTGTGCAGCAAAGACTCACAGAATTGAGATACTGTCCAAAATTGAGTAGAATAAAATAAAAATATGGAGACAAAAAAACCCCTATCCATTTTTGTAAATTTTCTTTATTAAATTGTTTTGAAAGCATTATTTTATTCCTTGTGCATTTACTGTATTTAAAAAATCTTTAAGGGTTTGGATGTTAGTGTCTGGAAATTCGCCATTACAACTTTAGGGAACAATAAATAAGTAAAAATATAAATATATTTATTTATCTGATATAAATAAGAATAATCAAACCAAAGGATAAAATGTAAATAGTCCAAAACAAAGAAATAATGTTTACTCAATTAAATTAAAGGTGTACATATGAGAAACTGCAGACACATAGTGGTTCATGCATCAGCACTAAGTTATACAATCAGAGTAAATTAATAACAAATGACTTCTGAAAGTTTCAGACCACGTGTATATGTTAATTAATCCTACACAGTTCTAACTTTTCACCAGGCCTCACGCCACTCATTTTTGCAGATTTTTAAAATATTATTTTTAAAATATTACTTTATTCTGTCCGTTTTGGTCATTATATTTTCAGGAAAAAATGCTCTCTAACATGAAGAAGGGATTCACATTAAATTTAATTTAGTAGTATAAAAGCAGAAACCCTACATGTATTGGGGTAAATCTAAGCTTTCTGTTTGGTTCTTGTTGCTGGTGAAGAAGCACTTTCTCCTCTATAGCATGTGATGACAGAGATGTACAGCACCGCTGAGGAAGAACTGGACAGGATGGAAAATCGAGCTAAGAAAGCTCCCCGGGTGATTTTATAAGGAAGTGGATCCTTCTGGTTTTTAGCTGCCACAGAAGACAAACATAAATCAAACTTCGCTTTTGCATCATGACCTAAACATTCAATAAGTTTGAACTCCCTTGAGATTGACTCTTCTCCCTGTACACAAAATTTTTATCATAAATAGGTCAGATGCTGAAATAAATTAGGGAAATTATGTGTTCTGTATTATAATATATAAGACGTAGGGAGAAAACAGGGCAGGCTCTAAACCTCCTTGTCATCATGGATGTTGGTTGGAGATAACAACAAGAATGGTGCAAAGAAGAAGATGGTTTTAATATAAAGCTCTGTGCTTTTGGCAGTAGATTAAAAAGAAGCATTTGTTTCTTCTCAGTTTTCTTGCATGTTAATTTTGACTTTATTTTACTTATTTTACTATGCAGTTATTTTGAAATCGATCACTTCGGAGCTATTCACATTTTATGTATTTCTTTTTTTTTTTGCTTTTAAGAATACAACAACAGCAACAACAAAAAGACTATGGCCCCTTGCAAAAGTATTAAGTCTTTGAACTTTTGCACATAACAGCCACAATTTTAGGGGGATTGTACCTGACATTTTAAGCAGTGCTTTATTAGGAAGACCAAGAAACAAGACACATGATTTTCAAATAATGTACAAATAAAAATGTGAGAAGTTACATACATTGCTGTGTTTTTGTTTATTTTGCTCTCTGATATTGAAAAATAAATTGTAGCTTATTTTTCTTGAAACTTATCTTTTTGTTTTGTCATTTATGTCACATCCTCTGACATAACAATGGCATAAATATGCATTTAGCCTCAGTTCACACAAAGCTAAAACTGAACATTTTTGGCCAAAATGCAAAATGCAATGTGTGGTGGAAAATTAATGCAGCACATCACCCTGAACACACCATCCTCATTGTGAAATATGGAAGTGGTAGTGATATGCTGTGGAGATGCATTATTTCAGTAGGGAAGGAGTAGACGGGCAGATGGAAGAAACTAAAAGGGGAATCCTGGAAAAAAACCTGTTAGATGCTGAAAAAGTATTAAGATTGTGTGCAGAGGTTCACCGACCAGCAAATCAATGACCCTAAACATACAGCCAGAGCTGCAATTGATAGTTATAAGTTGGTTGTATGGAACATTTTATCAAACAGGTCAAAATTATCAAGTTAAAAGCAATCGAGGGCAACAAAAAATTTTTTTTTCTAATAGTAAAGGCTAGGTTTCTATGGTTCTACTTACTATAAAATTAAAAGTCAAACGTGGCTAATAACAGACAGATTCTTTGTGCTATAACTAACATTTTCCATGTTAGGACAATTCATTGAGCAAAAATGTCACCCTAAAACTTTTTTAAAAGCATCCATCTGGATGAACCATCTGTGCTCTGGGAAAAAAAAAAACCATTCTTGAATTACTGTTAAAATTATTTCAAGTGCTACAAATAGCTGCAAGTCTATACTTTGGACACCCCTAGTTTAGATCAAAGCATATTCATGTGTTGGAATGGTCCAGTCAAAATCCAGACCTAAATGTGTAAAGCTCATAGAGATCTACCCCACAAGACTTGAAGCTGTGACTGCAGCGAAACGTGTTTCTACAAAGTATTTACTTACAAATTTACCAGTTTATATCTATCTATCTATCTATCTATCTATCTATCTATCTATCTATCTATCTATCTATCTATCTATCTATCTATCTATCTATCTCTCTCTCTCTCTATATATATATATATATATATAAACTTTTATATATGAAACAAAAACTGAAACCATGTTTTCATTGCACAATTTCATTCACAGTTATCACTTCTCTGTGTTAGTCTACCACACAGAAACTAAAACAGCAATGAAATACACTGAAGTTTCTGGTTAGAATTTGACAAAGTGTGCAAAACCTCAAACAGAATGAAAACTTTGCAAGATACTATATATGTGTCTCAGAGCTCCTCTATATACATAACAAGCCCATTTATTTTATAATATGTTCATCTCATGATTGTTCATTTGAGTTTGCACTGAAAAATGGCCTCAATCAAGTTACTTTCAATCTTGTTCAAAACAAATTCAAGAGAAAGTGTTTTTCCTTGGATCAGAAGAACAAATCCAGATCTAGTCTTTTTAAACAAGACAATTGTGTTTCAGTCACTGCATGATTTCTCCAAATTTCACAGTCATTAAAGAATTTGTTCCACGTGTCTCGCTGATTTTGTTCTTTCATTTTGTGACTCGGTGTTTCCCACTCTCTGCTCCACTACCTCCCAGAGGTTCTCGTTGGGCTTGTAAAGAAGCTTTAATAGAGAGGAGTATAAATCTTCAAGTGACAAACTCCAGTCTCAACGGCATGGGGGTTGCTGTGCATGATCTGGACTGCTGTGCTGTAAAACCTGGACCTCCAGGATTTCTGTGCCCCTCTCTCTGCTATTACGTTGACATCTTGCTGGACCCCACAACCTCACAGTTTGGACGCAGAGCAAACAAGAATGGAATCTGCGGACTGTTAGGGAGAATAGACTGAAGGTGAGTGCCAGACCTTAGATTGAGAAGAGTCCGATACAAGCTGTCTTCAACGGGTACACAGAGGTGCTGTTTATTCCTAAGATGTTAATTAACATTGCTGGTGTAACGGCAGAAATTCAGCACAATAGTTAAACTAGAGTGCAGCATTTACTTTAAGAAGAGCTACTAACTATATGTTTGTGTTTACAAAAGACTGCAATCATGAGAAAAAAAGATTAAAATGTAGTTGCAGTTTGTGTGAGTTTGATTATGTTCCTTTACTAACATTAACAGATAGTGGCAAAGGTGGATGATAAAGAGCAAAAATAATATGCAGCTTTAATTACAAACCGATCTACATTGTTGATCATTTTAATATGTGCAAAGATATCAGTAACATTGTTTTCAGTGCAACTCATTTAAAACAACTGTACTGTATTAAAAAACTGCCTTCAAAACAGAACGTTTTAGAGAGCTTTCTTTCAGCATTTATTTTTGCAATTTGGATGAATTTCTTATTCCAAAAACATCCCATTTTGTTTCAAATGTGCAACAGTTTTAGAAGGTATTTTCAAAATGTAAAAACTATATCAATCAATTTATTTAATTGTTTATTGCCAATAGACCTGTGGTTTTAAATGAAAAAGTTCCTATGTATAGCAGATTTGTTAGATTTACTTTGTTCTACGTTCATTGTTTTGACACTACTGTTTATCTGGATGATTGCTTTATCCTTCCTATAAGTAAAACATCACAACTCAAGAAGCAAATAGACATAAAAACATTTAAAACAGAGGGGAAAAAAACTAAATAAATAATCTAAAGGGATAAAAAAATGAGCATCTGAGGTTTTCTTGCCCCAAGAAGACCATTAGGTGTTAAAACAACCTTCAAAAGTGTGTTAAAATTCTAAGATCTTTCTTTTTCTGTCTTGGATCTATTTTAATATCTCAAAACAAAATTGCAGTAAATGTCATGTGTGTGAAAAACATGAACATACACAATAATGCGGATTTATATTAAATCTCCCTTATATTTGCCACTGTTATACACAATTTGATTGAAGTAAATGTATAATATGAATAAAACTATACCTTTATTGAACATTCTAAACATTTATTGCTTTCAAACAACTAATATATACCCAACTCTTGGGTATATACAAAATCTAATTTTTTTTCACAGGACTGCAGTGAACAGTGCTTTAAATATTTTTTTACTTTTCCCTTTAATTCCCATTTTGTATTAAAAAAAATAGCATATGATATAGATATGGGGATTCCTTATTTAAAAGCACAGATGAAAACAGCAACAACATATTTTAGTAATAAGAATAAAAGGTATATTATTAAAAACAACTGTAAATCTGCCTGACCTCACAGGCCTACAATACAAATTATAAAAACTGTCACGCATTTCTATTACAAATAGTTTTTTAATTGTCCAGCAGGTGGCACTGCGAACACCTTTTAAAATCAAAATGAAAGATAAACTGACTTTTACATTTAAAACAACTGATTAGCCTCCATGACTGCTGAGCTAGAGACTGTAAATGTCCTTCGGATTCCTGTTAGAATAATGGATTGATAGATTTTCCAGAGCCCTTTCCAAATTAATAATACTGTCCCACAGAGCAGAGCGTATCGAATCCTGCAGATAGTTTGAACAGCTTTTTGACTCCACCTTTTTTTTTTTCTTAGTTCTTCATTTTCTTTGAGTTGAATTTGGCTCCAGATTGTCCATTCCCCTGCAGCAGCTGTATTTTGAGTCATTTACAGCTCAGCTGACATCTCTGAGCTAAATAATAGATTAGATGACAGTGAAATCATTTTTGACACATGGCTGTGGGGGGAACCGATGGATTCCGTGGATGCAACAGCTGACAAAATGCACCTTTGACGCCACACTGTTTTGAAATTGTAGAAAGAGACTGAATGGAACACATGATCACATCAACTTGAGACTATCACAGGAGAAGATAGCTCTTAAAATCCTTCACTCTGTCAGTAAAGGGATTGTAAAACTTAACAGATGACTTTATTTGGCAGAAAATTGAAAATATATTTTTCCCATAATCTGCTCTACTTTTTCTCTCTTTTCATGTATTCATGTCATAATACCAAGACTGTGGTTGCTGTCTTCACAGAAGAGTAGGATTATGTAAAGTGTATGATGATAAAATGATTATTTACAGTTCATAAAGGCAGTTAAATACTGCAGTTTAAGTCCATTTTGGCAGCGGTTTCAGTGTAAAACTTCCAGGAAATATTCACCCACTGTGAAATCCCAGAGTCTCTGTACTTCATCATGCTGGGTGGCATGGCTGGCACCGCACTGGAAAGCATTACTTCTGCATAGTGTTAATGGACTTACTTAACTCCTGGGTTCTGACTGGTGTTTTCCGATGAATTAAAGTGTCAGGAACCACAAATCAGCGTCTGGAATCGGTCATGTGGACACCAGAGTGGGAGTGTGGGCTCATTGGGCACTGCACTCTTTCTTAATGGTTTGTTCCCTGGATGCATGAAACTGGACCCTTAAAATCGACCTGAGGCCCTCCGCCCCCTTGTACTCCCATCTACTTATTGGATGCCACATTCAAACTACAACTCCACCATTTTGTGGCAAGATTCAACTTCTTCCCCACACACACTTTGGCAAACCAGTAACATTTTGTCAACTAAAATGAGTTAAGTAATCGCACAATCCCGCAGCCTCTGCATTACAGAGGAATTTCCATATTACAGCATGTGATACTCCCTGTTCACAGCTCTCCTACGCCACTAATGCGAACCCCTGGCCAACCAGGTTGTAACTGGATAGCCGATGGGATCCTGCTGCCCAAGAGGCAGTGTGTGTAAGCAAGAGATGGGGTGGTGGAAGTGGTGTCGGCTATGCAGACTATATGGATCCTACTTTTTTTTTATTAGAGCTCATTAGGACAGCAAATAAATCACTACTCTGTTTTCATTTAGGCAACAAGCCTCTCGAGGCTTGGCTTTCCGTGATTTAGAATAGTTGAGAGAGGTGTTGTTTGGCTGAATACAGCTCAGAGAAAAGCTGAGCTTAAGTTACAGCAGCTTTCCCTTTTAACAGCATCATTAAAAAGTGGAACCGTTAAGTGCTCCCCATCAATCCAATGTGTGAAGTCGTCTGCTTGCGACTGATACGAATATCAAAATTCATGCAAAATAAAACAATGATTCTCCCTCTTTAGTTCCAGATGTATTACTTTCTACTCAGAACCTTGTGCCTACAATACCCAGAATGCAATTAGAGGCTGAAGCATTTGGCTTGAGAGTGTTCCTCCAGATTCAAGAGGCCAGATCCTGGATTAATGTCTACTTTTGGTGTGTGCTTATTATAATTATAATTATGAACACCAATGTATTTTCTCAGTGGTTTAAACTAACATCACTTCTGTTAATCTCACATTTCTTCACTTTACATAATTTAAGTTAGTTTGATTTGTCATTGCTGATTTTATTGCCTCCTCTTTTATCGTTTGTATAGCACTTTGTGTTCCCTTCACTTTGTATGAGAAGTTCTCTATAAATAAAGATTAATTGCATGATTCGTTTACAAGAACTCCAAATAAATCACAGAACGTGTGAAAATTCCTCACCCCTTTATGTGTCTGGTAAGCTTCAGTCCAGAATTTAATCTGACAGAGACTCTGTGAGGAGAGGTAAAGATTAAGGTGATGGCAAGTAGGCCTTCCAAGCTTAAAGGCGCATGACCGAAGATAACTCATCAAAACACCAGGGGAAACCTGGAAAAGGCTGGTAGACAATTATAAGATGGGTTTGATTTCCTTAACTCCAATTACGAATCCAATTTCTTAAGAAAATTAATTTTAATTAATTTTATCCATCCATCCATCCATGCATCCTTCCTTCCTTGGTGGGTCAACATGTCACTAATTTTAGATTGCTTTATTGTCTTTTTAAAATTTACCTGTCTTGTTTTCAATTTGAAACAAAGTGCTTGGTTGAATTAAAATAACTTTAAATCCAAATTTTTCAGGTGTATAAATAATGTGAAACTTCACTGTATAAATGGATTATTAGAACTGATTATAATTTAAGGATAATAACATAGAGGTTTCTTCCAACTTTAAAGCTCATGTGTGGAATGTACATTTTATTTAAAACTGTAGCCTACAAAGAAATTGCACGTTCCTGGTGACTTTAAGGTCAGTAAATTCAAAATAAATTACTTCACACTGGAATTTTCAGACCCCCAATACCAACCCATGTCATTTAAGATTAGCCCTTTGCAGCTACCAAGTCCCATTCTGATGCTACATCACGGTTAATAAGATTGATAACTTGCGTCTGCTTGAAAACCCAGTAGATTTAAAGTGCACTAAAATAAAACATTAGGTTTCTTCCATGTAGTCTATATTTGTATTATGATTGATTCTTGCTAAACTTACTCATTAATGATAATCTGGATTCTGCAGTCTCTCCATTTTTCTTGATAGTGACTGATATTTTGTCCTGACCAGAATTTTTACAGGAAGGCCTAAATATGGTGGACCATTACAGGGTTAACTAAAATAAGAAAGCCCAACTTGTATTCGACAAATGCAGCTACAGCTGTTTATAAAACCCAGCCTTGCTCCTGCTAAGGACATTTTCAAGAAGAGGAATTTGCAGAACTGTTAGGCTTACATAAGTATATTTCCTCTCTGTTTTAATATGACTGTTTTGATATGACGTGTTGATAATTTGGCTTGCAACACATTTCAGTGTGGTTCCAGTAAAACACTTGTTTTGCATGGCTTTGACCATCATAAAATTTTAACACTACTGTTTCAGCTGGCATTTCACTACACAGGCAGAAAAGGTGCTGCAGCTGTCAATACAGTCTCTCTTCCACTGAGATTATCATTGTAAAGATTGAAAACATAGTTTTGTTTGATCAGTAAAATAATGTGTACAACTTAAAATGCAATTTTGCAAGTATACACACAAAAAAGGTTTTGATTCTTAAGACTTGCTGTGCAAAATAGGTCTCTATGGCTAGCTGGAAGAGCAGCTGACAATGGTACGCTAATAACAGGTATTCATGGTACAGTTCACTGAAAAAGCCTCTGATCAAGACAACAGGCCTATACTTAGGTTCAAATGATAGCAATCCCTTCAATATATCTCTGTCTGTCTTTTACCCTATGCAGTGGCCTAATCAATTGTGGCCCCCTGTCCTTCTCTCCTTTATTGGCCTCTAATAAACTCAACAAGCATTTGTGGCCTTCCAACAAGCATGGAAGGCCACAAATATTTTTTTCTTCTCCAAAAAAGGAAATTTGGTTTAGCTGAAGTAAGACTATTGGTAGATTATTATTAAACAGTGGAAAGGTTGAATCAGCCCTATGAATGCAGTTAAAATTGAAAAATGCTGATGCATACTCAAAGTCTTACATCTGGAGAAAATGTGCTTTTTGCTTTCAGAAATGTAGATTAGCAAAGATTCCAAAATGCCTTAAAATATATTATTTTCAACTATCGCATGAACTGTGAGGGGTTCTATTTTACTATTAGAACAAGTCTAAAAGGCGCCAGGCAACACAGCGGCCAGGTGTCGTTGAGATGGTGTTCATAAATAAAGCAAAATGTAACAGAGTCAGCATCTACTTTTCCCTCACCCTTTAAATCCCTCAGTGCTCCTCTGGGAATCACGTTTCAGGAGTTCTTTGTCATTGTAATTGAATAGGGTTTTATTTCTCTGGGTTTTTCTGGTAACAAAATGCCTAGAAATTGGATACATACTGTATTTGTAACAGAAATGGTTTTATTAAGTTGTCAAAGGTACACCTCATCACACAGAATGTTTTTTTCACACAATCAAATGACCATTTTGCACAGTTATTAGAATAGTTTTACTGAGACCATACGCTCAAACAGCATTTAGATTCTAAAACTTGCACAAATAACACATCTTTTAGAATAATATAATGAGCTATAGCTCTGTGGGGGAATAAAGTATAAACATGACTTGAATAAAGTCCCAGACATGCAAAAGTGACAATAATGAATGCAGTTGCTATTTATTTCCACAAGGAGTCAGATTTTCTAAGTAAAACTATCGGTAAACATTACCAAGAAAGAGATAAAATAGGTTCACCCCTGATCTCCTGGTAACTTTCCACCATATCGTTGTTTGTCCTGATTATTGTTATAAACAGGAGACAGCACATGATGAAGCCTTAAACAGTTATGTTTGAGAAAGAAAGCTTCCCTCTTAATTACTTTGAGTTTGATATTTTCTAATCGTTCAGGAATTTTTAGTTGATAAAATGAGTAAGTGAACTTTGCTCTGATTATGATTCTCCTGATACAGGAGATGATATAGTTAAGTAGGTTCACTCCCACATATCTTCAGATCAGGGCTGTGCAACTCAAAGCACAACAAACAAGGTAATATTCGTGAGGAGCAAATAACAGCCAGGTTTCCTGTTTGAGAACAAACAATCAAGAGACACAGCATGGCTGATTACAAGGAAACAAAAACACAATCTGAGCAAAGCTGCTGAAAGAATGGCTCAAAGATTTGTATGTGCTAAGAATGATACTGACTTAAGCTCCAGTTATTGATTGACGGCTACAATGAATTTTATGTTTTTACATCCATTTACTTGTGTCATCATGATTTTCAAATGAATAAAAAATAAACTAAGCAAACAATTTTAACAATATAATACAATAAATAATCAGTGATGGAAAAGAATTGATTGCATTAGATATACAGAAAGCTAAACATGTTATGTTTAAACATGTCTATGTTGTTTCAGAGCCAAAGAAAATAAAAATTAATCAGCAATATCTACATGTATATAAATAAGCAAGTATAACTTAAAATTGGTGTGAACAATGAATTCATTGAAAGTTTTATTGAAAAAGGTACCAGATGAGTTATCCCATCCAATGAGCATCTTACCTAAAAAACGACAGCTCTCAAAGTTGTCTCTGTTTGTAGAAAGAGAAAGAAGTTCTGTATGGCATGTCCACCTAATCAGTACTGGTACTCCCGTTTCAAGTGTGTCACCAGAACACAGTTCTGTCCAGCAGTTTGGTAAAAAAAAAAAAAAAACAGCTGTAGTGAATGGAAGTGGCTGAAAGTCCAATTTTTCTAAAAGCATTCCTTTTGCATTTTACAATTAATGTTTCAACTGCTCTACTCAAAAAACAAAACTTTATTCTGAAGACACCGTCTGTTACACCATTCAAACTATGCAATCCTGTTATGAGTAATAATTTTATAACATCATATTTGGCCCAAATAAAGGAACGTCAAGCTAATGCTATGTTTTCACCTATTTACTCTCACAAATTTCACCCCTTTTTCTACATAGCAAAATTTTTGGGATTAGTAACAGTGTTATCTCTATCCTTTTCTGTGTTGCCAATAAGGGACAAAAAATCTGTTTGACATATTCCCATTTGAAAGATCTTTTTCAGCAAGAACAATTGCCAGTCCCCATTTGTGGTTCCAGATGAGCAGTTATTACTCTATTTATGGTAGCACACATTTTCCACATTTTGATTAAATATTTCTACAAACTTTCAATGTGTCCAGAAATTGCTTTAAAATATATTTCTGATATATTTCTATATCAGAAATGTCATAGTGGGTCACACAAATATGTTTATAACATTTACAATATGAGATGTTTATCTACGAAAAGTGTAGTTTTTTATATTGAAGAGTATGTTAGTTTGTGGTCCATTACCAATAATGCTCCATGTAAAGCATGTGAAAGGTGGTAAAGATGAACTGCTTGGTAAGTTTTTAGAGTGCATTAATTTTAAGATGGGACCAACCTTTGGAACCTGCAACCTTTGGAACTTATCCCTTTCTGAAAAGTTCTTTGCTTTGGTTTTACTGAGCCAAGATTATTGCAGGTATGATACTCTGTTAATATCTATGCCACAAAATCCCATTTCCTCAACAAACAAACAAACAAAAAAAAAATTAGAGGGGCGGTATTATCTAAAATTGACTTTTTTTTTTTTTTAAGCTTTACATCATGTTATAATGTTATTCCCCCATAGGAAACATACCTGGAGTATTGCCTTGATTCTTTCATGCATGTTTGAGAAATCTTTTAATCTCCTGTGGCAGCCATTCAGCTGTGCAAAACTCCTGGGTGAATGCACCTCCACGAAGGTGGAGCTGTATCCACTTCTGAACTTCTGCTTCAGAAAAAACTCCTCCCCCTTGACTTCCCCGCTCAGTCTCTTGAGACTCGCCAGCAGCAATTAGCAAACACCTGATGGAGCTGTGCATCTGCTGAGCTCATTATATGAACTACTTCTCAGTGAAACACTGATAAAAACATTGTTAAAGAGTGAAAAGGGCAGTGTTATGTGTTTTCCAAGCACATAGAATCATTTTATAGCACAATCAAGTAACTATGCTACCTTCCATTGTTTACAGCAAAAATGCTGTATACATAAAAGATGACTTAAAATAAATTTGACTTCATAATTTAACGCCTTGAAATTGGGCCTCTGTCTTTTTAAGAAAGTCCTACTCTTTCTGAAACTCCGCCTTCAGGAAGTCATCACAACAGCTAACCCTTTAACCACATTTTTACCAGTGTTGCACTGAGAAGTAGCTAGTATAATGATCTCAATAGGTGCGCAGTTCCACCAGGTGTTTACTAATTGCTGCTGGCTAGTCTGAAGGAGCTGAGTAGGGAAATCGTGGGGGAGGGGGCCTCTGTGTGGTGGAAGCTCGGAAGCTTAGAAACTGCAGTTTTAAGGAGGAGCTCAGTCTCAAAGGCAGTGCTGGGTCCACTCAGGCATTTTGCACAGCTGAACGGTTGCCATGAGAGATGAAAGGATTTCTGAAACATGCATGAAGGAATCAAAGCAACACTCCAGGTATGTTTTTGATGAGGGAATAACTTTATAACATGATGTACAGCTCAAAAAAGTCAATTTTACATAATACTGCCCCTTTAATAGAGGAGCGCTAGTGTGGGGACTTCCTGAAGGCAGAGTTTCAGAAAGAGCAGGAGTTTTTAAAGAGACAGAGGCCCAAGTTCAAGGCGTTAAATTGCGAAGTCAAATTTCTTTTAAGTCATATTTGATACATAAAGCATTTTTATAACAATTGAAGGTAACATAGTTACTTGATTGTGCTATAAAATGGCACCTTGTGCCTGGAAAATACATAATACTACCCCTTTAATAAATAAATTAATGGCTCTCTAAGTCAATTACTGCAATTGAGCAAGCTTTGAAACAATAGATGTTTAAATTACAGTTTGGTTGTTTTTTAAATTACTGTTCCACACTTAATAGTGGATATTTACAAAATGTTTTTTTTTTAACATTTATTATTTTTCCAAATTCCTTTTTACAAGATTCTGAGGTATTATTTAGTGTAACAACAAAACATAAAAAACTCAACGTAAAAAACTTTCATCTCATTTAGCAAAATGGACATGCTAAAAGAGTGCTATTTTCATCCACTGAAGTGACAGGAAACAAATAACAGTGCATTAGCAGACAAGCTGCACGCACACAAAAAGTCTTTGCACAGACAAAGGTACTTGGATTGTTTTGGCAAGCGGCAAGTTTATTATTTTGTTTTATGGGGCTTGGAGGCGGGGGGTGAGGTTGTTTTGCAGCACTGCCTGTGATACTAGGGGCTCTGTTTGTGAGCTTGTGAGAAAGGAAGCGCCAGTAAGATCAATACATCCTCTACGCAGATTTCCAGCAGAGAGTGACGTGTGTGTGGGGAAATGAGCTGGGCTGAGGATACTTTGCTCGTTATGGGTTTGACATGAACTTGGCCCTGGGCCTCTCAGAATGTGATGAATGTATTATTTAATCTTCCTGTCTTTGTTAACCTCCAAGTGGTAATTTTCATCATGATTATCTGTTTGTGACAGGATGAAACTGCCTCACCAATTTAGACTTTGGATGAAGTCTAATAATGGTCACAACATTAGTGCCTCTCCTGTGGGGACCCACTGATTGGACAGGTACTATAGTTTATAATTCTACAACAAAACAAAGTTAGAAATTAGCATGTCAGACAACATTAATTTGTATGACATTTTAACATTTGCTACAGCAGGGTCTCAACAGATTGTCAGCCTCATTACTCTGGGTTGAAAGGTTTCATGGAACAATACAGAGGTTTTGAACAAAATTTTATGCAAATTATTTTAGGAAAAGGATATTTTCTGGTCAAGAATAGACAGAAAAGGTTATTTTCAGTTCATTTTAAAGAGATTTTCTTGGGTTGAAATTACAAGTATTAAATCGATACATCGCTTGTAATTCTGTATATACAACATAGAAAGAAGTTTTATGTCCTATGTTCAGTGGATCTCAAAAGTGTATAAACACTTGTTGCCAGGGATTTAAGATAAATGAAGATGAATACTTTCAAAGGTTTTTACATTTTTAATGTGAGATATATCAAAAAAACATTGACATTTGGTCATTTGCATAATTTCCCTGAAGACATAATTTGCAGAGAGATTATAAAAAAAACCAGAAGGATCTCACTGAAGGGAAAATCCACAGCATTTTACCACTGATACCATGGTGCAGAGAAGACAGTCATCAGTTACAATTACTAAAAAGTTAAGATGGAAAATGATCCATGGGGCTATCAAGAAGCTAGCAGAAAACCAAAAGGAGGTACAGAAATTTCTGGTTGTGTTCTACATGTGACAACAATCCCCTGTTTTCTTCATATGCCTAAAATAAGGAGTAGGGTTGGGGGACATAAGTCTTTTCTCTGGAAAAAAAACCCATCAATGGATGTCTAAAATCTCCCAAAGCTTTGTGTTAGAATGTGTTGTGGTGTGATGAAGCCAAACATCAGTTTTTTGGGCCACAATTGCAATATGTATGTTTGACACCAAAACAACGCATCAGCACCAAAGCAGCAACAAAGCCACAGTAAACTATGTTCATGGTAGCATCAAACTTTAAGACTTTTTGGTAACATATCTTTTTCTAAATTTGCTCTTACTGCACATTCTCTTATTCTTATAAGATATTTTGCCTTTGTTTAGATATTTAGATATTTTGCCTTTAGATATTTTTGCCTTTGTGTGAATGTACATCCTCTAACATACCCTAACTTGCTGCTGTGACCCCTGACCCCACTGACGGAAAATAGGGGATATTTCTATTCTATTCTATTCTATTCTATTCTATTCTATTCTATTCTATTC
Organism: Anableps anableps; assembly: GCA_014839685.1. Lineage (NCBI taxonomy): Eukaryota > Metazoa > Chordata > Actinopteri > Cyprinodontiformes > Anablepidae > Anableps > Anableps anableps. Next base: position 21,334,822 of record CM026086.1, on the reverse strand, counting down.
TATATCCTCACTGTCTGATAGAGCCACAGCTGGATTATAGTGCCAGGTATCTTAATATGCAAAAACTTACCCAATATTAATAATTTAATGCAAAATGTATAATTTGTAATACCCTGAGTCATCTACCTTACTAACAAAATTGTACCTTCTTCAAAATTCTGCTGTGATAAAGATATCTGCTGATAAACCAATACACGTCAACATGGCTTAAAAACACATGCGGGGTCAGATTTGGGCCCTAAACTGCTCATATTTTGCCTCTGGGGAAAATTTAAAACAACTTCTTGAGTTGATTAAAACAGAAATGAGTAAACTTAAACAAATTCTCATCAAATTTAATCAAAGCAAAAGTCATGGTGTTTAGATATTGTAAAAAATAAATACAGAAGTGATAGCAAAGATAAATAACTTTAAAGAGTTCATAAAAAAACAACTTTTTTCTACTTTTTCTTTTTCTTTAACTACAAACATATTGTAAATTAAAAAGGTATGCAACTTTTTACCAGATACAGAAAAAAGAGTGATGAAATGGGATGAGAGCTGTGCTCCGATGTTATTATTATCAATGTTACATTTGTGAGACAATAATCAATTAATGTGGGGATCGGAATGATGACCCATCTTTAAATTATTCTTTTTAAACAGATTATGTTCTTATTGTAGGTTACTTTGACTTCTTTTAATTAAGATTTCATTGTGTTGTGTATCTATAGACTTTTGTCCCAATTCAGCATATTACTTAATCATGTTTGAAAAAGGAACTTAAAAAAAGATATACAAAGCAAAAAAATACAAAAGTATTCTAAGTGTTTAAAAATATATCACACAAATCATACAAAATCCAGCTTTATGGTTATCTAAAAAAATCACAAAATTGACCGCCCCAACCAAAAAGAAAATAAAAGCCAAAAACTGTTTTTTTTTTTGTTTTTTTTTTTTTTTTTGGTCCAATAACAAATATAATGCCTTTATAAAAGCATTACACTTTTACAACTATTATTTCTTTTTTATGCTATAAAGGTTAGCTTGAGGAAAAGAAAAGAAAATTCCTTAAATAAACATATTTTTGTTAGATCAGTCCAGGGCATTAATTTACATATTTAAGTTGCAAAAAGGCAATGTAACAGGCTCAGACTGCTCATAACCTACAAAACTTCAGTCGAAATTAAACAAGCTATTACCTTCCTATTCAAAGTAAAAATAATAAGAAGAAAATTGTTAAACAATTGCCCTTTAACCCGAGAATTCTCATGAATTCTTTAGATGCATTAGTCAACTAATGTGTGTTTGTGTGTGTGTGTGTGCTGGTAATAAATATCTTGCCTTTCAGACAATGACAGAGGAATACTCTTTGGAAGTTGACGTCAGAGGCTTTGGACGGGATTCAGACTCAAAGACAAAGAGACAAATTTGGTTTTCTGACCAAGAGGGAAACATATTCATCACATTTGAAGTCAGATATATTTCAGGAAACACAGGACCTTTAAAAAACTGAAACAAACATGTCAGGAAAGGGACATGTTCACGGATGCAATAGAAAGACTGGAGGCAGTAGGGTGACATTAACACCATAATGTTTATGTTTAAGTAAAAAAAGATTATGTATGTTTGCATTAAGCATTTAATCATTGTCAAAGTCCAACCACAGTGGCACAGTCAGATTGGATTTAGGAGGATGAGGGCCGATGGGCTCGAGAAAGTTGTGGGATCCAAACTGCAAAAATGTCTTTAATGCATAGAGTTTGTTATAGATTTATGGTTATGTACATATCAGCCTGAAAATTTCTGCTTATATGGAGCAAAGTTACTTTCTGTACACAACATAAGATGTAAACAATGTCTTCTTAAAAATGTGAGGCCTGGGGAGGAGTCATTCTACTATTTAAAACTCACAATATTTATCATAGGGCCAATACAATGCCTTGCAGATGTGTTTATACTTAGACTTTTTCCAATTTTCTTGCTTTACAACCAAATGTTGGTGAGTTTTATTGTAATTTCATGTGACAGACTAACTCAAAATAGTGTTCAATTGTGTTGTAGATCTATTACGTCTAGTATGTCTATTGGAGCATGTCTCTACCAGTTTAAATATTTAGAGACTGAAACTTTTGCACAATCTTTTTTACAAAAAGCTCAGGGTGAACCAGACTGGATGGAGAGCATTTGTGCGTCGACTTTTAGATCTGTACCGTGAATTTTAGGTCTGTATATATGACTATATGCTTTGATCTAACTGTTTCATGCTCGCTCTGGCTGTTTGTTTAGGGCTGTTTTTCTGCTGAAAGGTAAACCTCCACAGCAGTCTCAAATCTTTTGCAGCTTCCAAAAGACTAAGTTGTCATTTTCAAATTATTGATTGTGGCATCCCCGGAAGATTTTCCCTCCACTTAATAATTATACACTACTTTGTGTTGGTCTGTCATATAAAATCCCCAAAGCATAGACTGAATGTTAAAATTTTACAAGGCACTCTATTCATATTTTCATATACAATATATTTCTAGTTTGAACTAATATGAAGATACTAATAAAAATAAACAAATTTTTCAGTATCATTTCATTATTTAATAAAGTACTCACTCTGAATAAAAATCCATATCATTATATGTCATAATTTTCTGGGCTGACCACAAAAATAAAAACTTTTGTCATTTTATGTTTTAAATCGAAACTCAAAACCACTATCATATACGTTTAGTGTTACAAGCAGCAAGATACAAATGTTTCCTCAAAATAAAGAAAATGTGACAATGAAAATTTTTCAGTGTTGATGTCCCTTTCTGGCTGCCATACATGCAACAATGCAAATAAACAGAAATTATTCCAATCACATGCTTTTGATATTTTATAAGTAAATTTGAAATTTTAAAAATCTGCTCCATTAATCGGCAAGTCTTTTACAGGTTTGACGTCAGTAATATACAAAGATGTGGTCAGATATTTGGGTATATCGATAAAAGTATTTAGTCACAAAGCGACAGGTTGTCTCATTGAGATCCAAGTTCTCATTTACAAGAGAGACCCGTTGTGATAAGACAAACAAACAAATAAAAAAAAAAAAAAACCCCAGTAACAATATAGGTAAAACAATTTTTCTAAAAACATTTTTTCATTTTTGGGTTGCATTCAGATCTTCATTGAATGGGAACGGCAGCAACTCTGCCCCAAAGTAGTAAGCGGTATCAGCGGCTGCTGAGGTGCAAGATGTGCAGTGGTCATCAACTTTCTGAAGAGTTAATAGCTAATAAACTCCAAACTTCATGTGGTCTTCAGGTTAGCTCAAGTGCAGTGCACAGAGAGCTTCATGGAATGGGTTTAGATGGATGAGCAGCTGCATTCAAGGCTTATATCACCACCTGCAATGCAATGCAATGCACTGAATGAGGTGTAAACCACACTGAGGCAGTGGGGACGTGTTCGCTAGAGTTATGAATCACTTCACTGTCGGGCAATCCAATAGAGGATTCTGGGTTTGTTGGCTCTCAGGAGAACAGCACTTACCTGACTGCACAGGGCAAAATGTAAAGTTTGGTGTAGTGTGTCAATGTTTTTTCAGCTCCAGTGAAAAGAACTTAATGCTTCAGCATGCTGAGTAATTCTGGACAGTTTCCCATAGTTTGGGTATGGAGCCTTCAAACATGACTGCACTGGTGCACAAAGCAAAGTCCATAAAGACATGGATGAGTGAGTTTGGTGGGGAAGAGCATCACTGGCCTGCACGAAATAATCAACCACATAAGGTGACTATGTGTTCCAAAACCTTCATCTACCTTGACTGTTTTCTTTTTTTAAAAAAAGGGGGGAAAAAAGGAACGTTCCAATCAGGATTTCAGAAAGCTATCTAACGAAATAATTTAGGTCAATTTCATAGCAGTAAAGCTCTGAAACTGAATGAAAACTTGCAACTCAGAGGAAGTTTGTAATTATCTACAAAAGGTTAATTATCAGCAAATATTCCTGGGTAGTTTTGATCGCTTTAATCTGCCTCTTAGTGGCAAAGGGTAGACCGACATTATTAAACTCTATGGATAAGAAGAGGATGTTACTCAACTTTATACATGTGTGAAGGCAGATGAGTAGATTGGTAAACCAAGCAGCATTTTTTCTATTAGGTCTTGTTCTCTAAATCTTACAGGTAAGGACATGATGTGATAACTGAGCACGGTTCTTTATAAACACAAATATTAAACGAGATGCCGAATTTGCAAAGCAATGGAGCTGCACGGCGCCTCAGTTACAGCTGCAGTGACCTGAAGACTGTGAAGCAACTTTGAAAATGAGCCGAATCCTTTCAGAGATGAGAGCACATGAGTGAGAAGCCACGATGTGAAACAATATTCTGTGATTATTTACACTGTGCAAGACACTAAAAATACTGAACAGACTTGCAGGCTATTAATGAGAGGCTCTATCATGTCTCTTGTCATCTTAAAAGAGGCTTTCAGCTGTGGTGGGCAGTCAAATAAATATAGCGTATTTGTTTATGACTTCTGAGCCTATATACAGGCGGTTTTCCCTGTTCTTCCTGGTTAGACATTCTTTAATTTATGCACACTGTGATTCTACCAAAAACACCAAATCTAAGATAGCATAAGAGTAACCTTGAACAGCATGATTCTGGGCAACTATTCCACAAAGTATAGCAAACATGTTTACCAAGGCAAAAGAAGAAATAAAGACATAACTTTGAAAGTTTGCAATCATAAAACTTGTCATGCATTTTTAAAGCGAGGGCTCGCCTTTAAGCTTCTAAAGACAGTGAAATCTGGGGTTAAGGGTAGGTTAAGCTTTAAAAACAACTTGCAGGGTGAAAATTACGCCAAAAGCCAAGGCTACAGCCTGACCAGAAAGGATCAAGCTCTTAAATTCAAAGACACGGCTCTGTGGATCAACTGGACTTAACCGACCACAGACTGGGGCACAAAAAGGGCACCCATTGCCGTTTGCAAAGAACGCCAGCTGTGGTCACAATGAACAAATCAGATATCTGGTCTGAAAAGTACACTGTTGCATATTTTCTGCTCGACAGACGGTCCAAATGAAAAAAAGGCAACGGTTGGGCAGAATGAGCATTGTTTACTTGCCTCAATCGGTTCCACACATTTAAGGAAAAGGCAGTAAAACTCAATGCATGCATCATTTTTCTGGTTCCTGTTGCCTCAAATGAGCCATTATATGACGCTGAAGCAGAAGCCTGGAGCTAAGTGGTCTCAGAAGCCTCTCCAGGTGCATGCCTCAACAGCAGCGCACCCCATCCACAGGATGCATGAGATTTGGATGTGCAGAGCAATGGTCAACCCCTGATGTGAAAGATGACTCAATCAAGAGGACCTTCAACAGTAAAAAGCATCTTGGAGATCAGAGATGAAGGTTAAATATAGAAGATGTCTTTTCAAATACCTTACACCAAAATACAAAACCAGACTGTTTAAAAAAAAAAAACACACACACACAAAAATTACACAATTCCAGTATCCAAACCAAAATCAAATGTTCAATTTGGTGTTTCTTGGTCTGCAGAATGCTGTTTTTTCACTGACGTCCTCTCACCAACCTTTTCACAGAGCAGCTGTATTTATGCCGAGATTAAATTACACACAGGTGGACTCTATTGACTAATTAGGACACTTTTAAATGCAATTTGCTTTAGGAGTGTCAGAAAAAAGGCGGTAAAACCCTGTTTTAGATTTTTATTTGTTAAACATTTTGAAATCAAGTATCATTTTTCTTCTACTTCACAGTAATTTGTTTTGTGTTGGTTCTTCTGAAATACACTGATGTTTGCTGTTGCAATATGACAAAATGGGAAAAAAGTTTGAGGGGTATGCATACTTGTGCAAGGCACTGCATGAACGCTATTTTTCTCTTTAAGAGGGGTGACAACTTTCGTTTCTATCAGACTCTAAAACCCACTTGAGTTAAAGACACTGATGTGTTTTGTTATACCCTCTGCAGGCTGGCTCTCACTGTGAGTCTCCCAGGGGAAGGCCAGATTAGCCAAAATGTGATGAGATGGTGACAAATATCCAACACTCCCCAGCACCAACAGTCAGTGGTGAAGCCACAATGCAGAAAAGTTTGGCTCCAATTGGGCCGGAAAACAAAACAAAACAGAAAAACTGAGACCCAGCCAGGAAGCGAGGTATCCATTTCACGATCCCCCTCCCTTCTGTTTGCCCGCCACCTGTTAGACATGATCATTACCATGAAGCAAGGGTGTAGAGGGCTAAGCTGGCCACATTTATATCAACAAGCTGGGATAAAACTGTCTAATTATCCCCAACGGCCCCCTGGCCCGGCCCCTTGACTCTCCTTGCAGGGCTGATTCCATTTGCCAGCTTGGCTAGTAGCCAAACTCCACAGGCCAGCATGTGAAAGCACATCCTAATGACAGCTCTCTTTCAATCCCAAATCTTTGTAATTGCTTGGGTTAGCTTATACACATCACATGGCACTGGTCCAAGTCAACAGTTAGAAGGTCAGGATGAGGTTTAATGGTACAAGTCTGTGAATTTATTGCTGTACATGACCTAAATATATAATCATCTGAAAGTGTTGAGGTTCATGATGACATGTGTGCCCTATTTTGGAAGGAAAATATGGGTTTTCTACTTGAGAAATGTACAGAATGAGGAGCTGGTCTGGTCAAATGTGGGTGAGAGGTTTTCCAAAGCTTCTCAATTCATTAAATTGGATTGCATCTAATTGGATTGAAATTGGATGTTAAAATGACTTTCTTGGTGAATGAAAAAATTAAATTATTTTCTAACCAGGACCTGAGCAAATCTGTCACATGTATGTTGAGTTTTGATGATTACCCCTGACTGAGAGCAAATGTAGACGAAACGTATGCAGTTTGCACCTGTGAAAAGCTGACTATTATCATAACAGTTTTGATGGCTACAAAGGGAATGTGGTGGGTGGATGTAGGGCGCCCGGATCCCCCTCCCCCAGGGGATGTAGCATTAACGTCTTAATTAGGACGCAGGGGGGTAGATTCAAAGTGTTCCAAGATGACGAGGGATGCAGCAATAGGAAACAAGAGCTGATCGTCTTTCTGAGTTCAAGGCTAATTGCTGAAAGGGATCTGACATGGATGTGCAGGGAAACATGTATGGTATGTAAAAAGATGACGTTAGATAATTTTTAAAAGCTGTTGGACTAATGCGCAATGTATTTGTTATAAGACATCACGTACATAAAAAGATATTTCATTGTAACGGCAATTTATCCAAATATAGATTATTTGTTTGAGTTAGCAACTGATTTTAAGGCTGTATTACTAATGTTTTTTTGTTTTGTCTTGCAGAGGCATCTGAATACTTTGTGGTCTCTCTCAATGTTCTTTAAACCACGAGTGAGCTAATTGTCACTCAGCAGAAGCTGCTACAGCGGCCTGTTTACTTTCAGGAATGTATTTGTCCTCAAGATCTCTGATAAAGCAGCAGCTGTGGCAGATATGATTACTACAACTGGGCAGAAACTGGAAGCAGGCCTGGAGCCCTCAGCCAAGTTATGTCAATACATTTAGAGTCTACTTTACAGAAACCCCAAGAACTAAAGTACATTATATCAGAAGCCAGAATAAGATGTGTTATAAGCTTATCATTGGACGGTTTAGATCGCAATAATAATTATCACTCCTTGGATTAAACATATTACAGTGAATCCCAGAATATGCTTTCAGACAATAAATTAATAGATATTTGCCTACAGAATTCATTTGTTTTGTATTTTTGGGGGGAGTTCTGCAGAATAATTGCAAGGAGCAACTATCTTCTCAACAGTAGACAAGAGTCAGTCCTCTTTGTTTAGAGGTTAGTTGATTTAAGGAAACTTCTAATGGCTTACAAATTGTTTTACATTTTTACAAATCAGATCTTAAAGGGGCGATATTATGTAAAATCAACTTCTTTTTGATCTTTACATCATGTTATAATGTTATTCCCTGACCTAAAACATACCTGGAGTGTTGCTTTAGAGAAATCCTTGAATGTCCCGTGGCAGCCATTTTGGGGCACCCCTCCCCCACGCATCCCCCACTCAGTTCCACCAGACTGGCAGCAGCAGCAATTAGCAAATACCTGGTGGAACTGAGTGTTTGCTGAGCTTATCATATGAACTACTGCTTAAGAGCAGGAGCTTTATCAAGCATGAATTAATAAACATGGAGGAATAACTTACCATCCAATACAAAAGTGATGAGACTGGAACTTCTTTCTGTTTTGATCATTACTACTGCCTACTGCAAGTAAGATACTGACTGTTATTGATGCCTTCAAGAACCCTACTTTAAAGCATTGCTCTGTTCCTTTAATGGTACACAGATAAGACAAAAAAATTTGCAAGGAGAAGATTGTCTTAGTCAATTACATGTTGGTATAGGAAAAACAAAGAATATAGGTATCCTATCAGTACAAATATTGAAATGAAAGACAAAGCTTCTATCAACCATCATCAGGTCGCTTAAAAATGACAGATGGAAGTAAATTGAAAACATTTTGATATTTGTGGAGTCCTAAATTGATTTATCTCAATTTTAGGCCTTAAAAGTCATAAATGAACCCATATTTTCTATACTATTCCTCAAGCTAAATTTAGTGACATTTTTAATTTATGGTTTTGTTCTGTCATTATTTCTTTTATCAACATGTGTAGGTTTTTTTTTAAAGAAATACTTCAGCACCATTCATTTGTTCTATGTCCTGTTACATGAGACAAAACTGAGACAGCAAAACAACAAAGCAGTTGTCAAACAACAAAAAAAGCACCAACTTAAGTTAAAAACATTAGATGTCATTGTTTATTTGATATGTCAAATATAAGTTATATATAAGTAAACATAAGTAAACTAAGTTATTAAGTTGCCTGAAAATATTTTTAATTCATATAGGCCATAAATTTAAATCATAATGATCTTTAAAAGGCCTACATATAGATACTTATTTCCTGAAAACATGCAATATGCACATTAATTAATGCTAGATATAGAGAATATAGCACATTTTTGGTTATTTCAAACATTTTAAAGTATGCAATATGCTGAAAATGTTATTGCAGCTTAATTTCTATGAAAAACCAGAAATAAAGCCTTTTTATAGATAAGGACAGCTGTGTCCAACTTGCTCCTAAATTGGTGTCGGTTAGGCTCAACAGTTGAGTGCTGACATTTGTTAAAGTTCAGTCATGTCAAATTAAACCAGCTTTCCTTTTTAATAAAGTGCAGTCACAGAGATTTGCTGCAAAATAAAAATAATTGCCCTCTCAATTCAATTCTTTTCACTGACATCATTTTCAAACATTTCTTCCGGACATAAGCTTAGTTTGATTGAGGCACGGCACACTGCTGTTCAAAAGATCATCAGAAATGATCCCCTTGGTGGTGTCCAAATTTTATGGAGTAGTATAAGGCAAGCCCTCTCCAATAAAAATACAGGTGCTTTTCTTCTTCTTCCAAAGACTTTTGCAGACTTCTTACTGCTAAAACAGTGATATATCATTTATTTATTTTTTGACTGTTCCTAAAGTGACTGCTGGACAGGGCCAAGTTAGGACATTCCTGATATTTGTTTGACTCTTCTCCAAACATTAAGAAATGCAAGGCTTGCACATTTTCCTTTTGGAAAAAAAAGTGGTCCTTAGCTTTGAAGCAGTTGAATTGCTGTAGGAAAAAAAAATCATATACAATTTCCATATGAAATAGAAAGACAGGCATCCACTGGGAGACACTAAATTGAAACTAAGGCTGTGCCTGATAGACCACAGGATATGCCTGCAAAATTTGGACATATCAAAATGGCGAAAAAGTCTGTTAGTGCCCATTCATATAAACTGAATGGCTTGTTATGTTCTCCATCCCTCAGAGGATACTTGCGAGCTTGGGGGAAGACTACAGGAAGAGGAAAATGGTTTTGACATAACTTTATTTTAGTGCTCTACGGGTTTTCTCTCCTCCCTGTGGTTTAATGTTGTATTCCATTGGGTCCCGGAAGGAAGCAGCCCAGTAAATCCGCACCGCTGGACTTAAAAAGGAAATGGTGTCTGAAGACAGGTGAAGAAGTGGAAGAAAAATACAGCCAGGCCTCTCGCCTGGAGTGTTTCTCTCCAGAGGGTCATCTCCCAGCCACACAATTGTGAGTGTAAAAGGTGTTTGGTTTAAATTTAGCAAGAGCGGAAGCTGTAATAATGAAATAAAATGTGCCTTCTTTTAAAATCAAATGTTCAATATCCCTGCCTGTTGCTTAGATAAGCCTATCGTAAAGTGCACTTATTTAGCTTTTCAGGTCAGTTTCCAGGATTATATTAGAAGTAAGTCTGTGGGAACATTTAAAACTATCATAGGAGGTACTCTGGGGGGTTGTGGGGTGGTACATGAAATAGGAAGTCTTCACTTAGCTGAGCATAATGAACTGAGCTGATGTTCACTCCTTTAAGGTTTAACTTCTTTGATTTGCAGGAAATGGGTAGGGAGTTGAAAGGAAAACAATGAGGAACTGCAGTCACCTCAGCTTCTTGCAGGGCACTTCAAAGGGTTGGCACATGTTTTTCAGTTCGAAACAGATTCCGTTATTGTAATTTAAAGACAATCAAGTGAGCATGTTTTTTGCTCCTCATTTGATGCCTCACGTCAATGTGGTGTTCATGCTGCATCAGATAAACAAGCACTTGCAAAAAGGCTCCACTTTAAGTGATAGTTGAGATCTTTGGAAGTGAGATTCTATGAAGTTATTATCAGTAATAGTCCTTTACCTGCAGTAACTGAAAATGTTAATATGTTCAAGAGGTAGTGTTAGGCCATTTTTATTAACATAGAAATATCCTTTATTGTCCCATGATGGGGACATTTCTGTGAAAAAGTGCAACTGAGTTGATTAATGAAAAAGGTACAAGATGTGCATGTCTTTGAGCATTAAAATGCTCAAAATGCTCAAATGCAAAGGAAAGCATGTAAATGTACTTAAATATATGCTAAAGAACAATACAAACAGAAAAATCATTGTCAGTCTACAAAGAACTTGGATAAAGTCCACTCTTATTTTCTCCAAAGCCCAAAAGTCTGACCTGTACTGTTTGTTTTTCTAAAGTAGGAATCTACAACCTGTAGCTCCAAAGCAGCAAGTGGATCTTTGGACCTTCCACGATGGCACTTAATAACTCTGGCATAAAATGATAAAGAATCAATTAATGATTTAAATATAAATTTAGTAACAAATGCTGGCTTTACCTGTTTTACCATCTCTAAATTGATTTTCCATGACAAAATGACTGTAAAAATACGAGTGATATTGTTTTAGATCTAATTCTTTTTGTCATTAAGTTGGAAACTATGTACTTTTTTTTTCAGTTTCCTTAAATTTCAACATCCCACATAAGGAAACTTATCCATCCTTTTTTCTGCAGAAGTTTTATGTTTTTCTTTATTTCAAAACCTAAAAACAGATAGAAAATGGGGTTCTTAAAAAACTGTTTTTAAAAATCTCAGTTTTGGTCCCTGTAAACTTGATTGACATGTGGGTAGAAAGTGCACATGTAGCAGTCTCAGTTTTGCAAAAGTATCTGTGTTAGTGAGGACAAGGCCTTCAAGCAAACTCAGTCTCACTAATGTGGTTTTAACATAGTAGTGTTGGCTTCTGTTGGCTATAAACCTAACAATGCACTATTGGGAAATTGCAGATGGGTAATAGCTAATATAGTATTGTGTCCCATTTACTGTGTCTGCTAATTTTTCAGTTTAAGATGTCTCTAATTTCAAAAATTAGCATGAAAGGAGGCAACTGTCTGACTAGCTATAAGCTTTCACACCACTCTGAGGATTTATTGAAAATGACCGCAAATAACTACTCTTTTAAAGATGCTGAAGTTCTCACCAAAAATCTTGCAGACTTTCCATCAAGAAATCTCTCACTGTTACAAGCTACCATAATGCTAAAAGAATAATTTTGTCAAAGTATCAGGGTGTGTCTATTAAGGTTATTTGCTGGCACTAAAAGTGGTATGCAAGGATGAATAAAATGGAATGACTGAATAGACTGCTCCCAAAACATTACTTATGGGTTTTTTCGGCTTAGAATCCAGCTGACAGTAAATGAAGCCAGGAAGTGATCCATCTCAGGCAAGCTCCATTTTCCAGTCATTTCTAACAAGTTGGTTACAATTACAAAACTTCCCTAAATGCACAGTTTTCCATTGAGGCACAGTCTCTCAAATATATTCTGCATTAAATTATTTGCCTCAGCATAGCAAGTCAGTGAAAACAGTGCTCAGATACTGTGAGAGAATAGCTGCATTGTCATCTTAACTTTAAGCTGAGTTCATTATTCTTTACTTAAAGGTAATCAGGGGGCTCCCAGCACCATGAATTCCACAAGACAATATTTACATATCTGCTTTAATCACTGTGCTTCATTTATTTTTACCCTATTAAAATAAACATGATGGAGTATTACCAGCTGGCTTAAGGAATGTGGAACACAACAGAGACTTCAGAAAAGTAAAATTGCTTTGGGATGAGAGCTTTAAAACTGAATACACTTGCCAGTAAGCAAGTATACTACATGAAGCGGCAGAGTAAGTAAGAGGACTCTCTGTTTCAGGGATTTTGCTGGGGTCAGCGACTCATTAAAAAAAGCACAGACCTACATTAGGGCTTAAACGTTTAACATGCTGAAAGATAACAGGGGTCCTGGCATGATGTTTGAACAAGATGTAAAACAAATGTGCAGAAAAACATAAAAAGTACCATGAAACCCAAGTGTTTCAATCTCCAAACATGCCATGACTGTGCACCATCTGTTTTTTTCTCGTTTCATTGGGAAGCCGATGGAGAGGTCTTTAGTGATGCGTAACCCCCATAAATTCTACAGATCCTCAGAGACATCCCCCAATTTGTCCGCTGGTGATTCATCTGGGAACTAATAGTGGAAGACAATAAGCAGTGAGCAAGACCATGTGAAAGACATCAGTAAACATGTGCGTAAATCACACTGACCCAAAGCGATGGTAGGGAAAGTCTCTTTCCACAAAATCATCCGGTGGTTGGACGAGTGCTGGGCTGCTGGCAAGTTGACGTTAAGGCTATTCCCAGATTCTTGATGTTTTGGCCTGCATGAATGATGAGAGCTTCTCCCCTTAGTGACCTTGCAAGTAATTTTCCTTGTGCAACGTGACAGTGCAGTTGATTTCTACCAATTGAAGATAAAACAGCTGCATATCTTCCTTCAGTTTCTTCTATTGCACACCAGGATATAGGAAAGTGATGAATCGGTTGTTGTGGATAATATGGTTGTTCACTCTGCCACATAAATTAAACATCCCATTTTCCCCCTTTTCAACTTCCACTGTGTGAATGAATAATCACCAAAATTCTTGGAAATGTAAATATTTTTAAATCATATATGAATTTAAATAAGGTATAATAACAGGTCCCAATGTGAGCTACAATAGCTCCCATTTGAAATCAATAATGTCAACTGTCATAACTTTTCCACCCACAGTGGCTTGGCTTGCCAATTGTTAGCAGCAGGGTAAGGAAATAAATTTAGCTGTAAGGAAAGTGGTCAATGAAATTGGTTTGACAGGAAAAATATCCTTTTGGAATGAAAATGTATCCTTTGGAATATGAATGTATAAAGATGTGAAGGTGATGGTAACTTGAGCTACAGAAGGAAGAGTAGGAAGACATTGTGATTTTTCCCATGTTTTTTACATTTTAGGTAAAAATTGTTTGAGGAAGTTTGAGGGAGCTCTTGTTGTCTTGTTAACTTTTTGATAATTTATTTAGATTTTTCCAGACAATACTTAACACTATATAAGTGAAATTGGGAATCACCCTTTCTTGGGACCTGAGATGGTCCTCACACATAGACATTATTCGGAGGAAGGCCCAATGAAGACTATACTTCCTGCGGTAACTCAAGAAGTACAACCTCTCTCCTGTGTTCGCCCATCGCTGTGTGGTTTGGCTCATCCACAAAACAAGACAGGGCCAGGCAGCAGCAAACAGTTGGATCATCAGTGCTGACCTTCCTTCCATAAGGACTTGTACAGGTCTAAAGTCAGGAAAAGGGCAGCTAAAATCTTTGGACTTTTACCTTCAGGTTTTCAAAAAACCAGCCACCACAGAGACAGTTTCTTCTCGCAGACTGTCACTCTCATGAACACTTAATAGTCAGAGTGCACAGACTGATACCTTGCATATTTGCACTAATTCAAAAATGTCCTCCTCTTCTGTAAAATCCAACCCCTTGTCCTACACTTTGCTTCATACAGAGGGGTTTGGTCTCTTGGCTATGGAGAAATGATTGCTTCCTGGTGACATGGACTCTGTTGAAGTTTTAAATTTCACCCAATTGCTAACGTTTGTCAGTGACATATGCAATGCACCAGCTCAACACTATGAAGTGCCGGGCAAACGAGATGGCCGCTGATGTTAATTCAATATTTGGAAGCGTGGCCAACACAGACTGAACGACTTCGTTCATTTCCTCCACTGCCATTGCTAAAACTACAGGTTGACTACAATTCTAAAACAGCGCAGAAAATCAACGTCACTGTTCACAACTTCTCCTTCTGCTCGCTGATTGGCCCGGTCGAAATTTTACCAGAGGAACCAAGTCAATGGGAGAAAGCCCAGACTAAGCTGTAAACGAGATTTGAATCAAGCAGAATAGTGCAGGAAGGCAATGGACAGGCTAGTAAAAACAGTATATATATATATATATATATATATATATATATATATATATATATATATATATATATATATATATATATATATATATATATATGTGCAAAAAACTTTTAGTTTTTTATTTCACCTTTTAATTTTTCTAAATTTAAAATGTTTACATTGAATGCTGTTATAGTTTTGTATGTGGATTTGTTGTTATTATATTGACATCTGTAGAGTTTGAAACTTGAGAAAGAATAAACATCTCAAGGGGCTGATCTGATGGCTTGAATAACCATACAGACATAAGCTTTTTTGAAAGAAAGTTACAAAAATACAGTAATGTGCAGTCAAGACTTGGTGGTGCATTTTGTATTATTTTACTGCTTCATAACCCAAATACTCCAGGATTTAATTTTATGAGCTGATGGTCACACTTTGTCCAACAGGAATCTCTGTTTTAGAGCAGAATTTATTGCTGCATCAAAAAAGACAAGTTCCTCAGATCTGCAGACTATCACTTTACCATCGTCATGTTTGAATGTTGGTATGATGTTTGTCATGTTTCTGAACTGTTTTTAGTTTTTCATCAAATGTAACATGATTCACACCTTCCAAAAATTTCCACTTTTGTGTCATCAGTCCTTGTGTCACCAGTATATTGTCCCTAAAGTCTTAGGGGTCTGTTTTCTGGCAAATATGAGATAAGCCTTTGTGTTCTTTTGGTTAGCAGGGATTTCCACGTTGGAACTCTACCATCTGTGGTATTTTTGCCCAATCTCACTGTTGAATCATGAACACTGGCCTTGGGTCCCACAGTGGTTCTCTGAACAATACCTTTGTTTCTCACCTGTTGCTGAACTCCAGATCAGGGAAGGATGTATTGCTTTTTGACATCTACTAGCCTACCTCATGCTGTCAGACAGGTTCTACTGACATGAGCTCTAGCTTCTACAAATCAGGCCTAGGTGTGGTGAATGAAACTGAACCAAAGAAATGTGATTAATCTCAGTTGACTGATGAGTTAAGAACAGGGTAGGTTGCTTTGATTTGATGTTTTAGCTTAATAAAATAACTAATAATTTGAAAACTGCATTCCATATTTACTTATTTTACTTATTTTTGTTGTTAAAAGTATGACAAAAAGCAAAAATTGTATGTAAGGGAGGAAATGCTTTTTCCAAAGTATTGTAAGACAGCTGCTGTTTTATTTATCTTAGATTATGAATGACTGTTAAGAGCTGCTTTTGAATAATTTCAACCTACAGTTACTCTTTCAGCAGCAGACAAATTAACACACAGCTGGTGTTTTTGCACAGAAAAAAACCGTCATACTCATATATCAATATCCATCTAATCCATATGCAGTGACAATTTTATTGTACTCATAAAATGCTCAGAACTGCCCTTAAGCACATTGTATTTTCAGAAGGTATTTTAAAAAGGCTTAAATTACACTCAAACTGCATCAAGATGAATGGATTGGCAGCACTAGTATGAGAGCACTTTTTTTTCTTTCAAGACAGGGAATTTTCCCTCCGCTTGGCTGTGCCAAGAGCAGGAGGAGAAAATCAACTCCATTCAACTATTTGTCAACTCCCTTTAGAAACATTTAATAGTAATAAAATTTATGGCTCCAGTTTCCAAAGGATACTGCCAGTGAAGTTCATCTCTTCAAAAGTGGCTGTAAATGCTACCATTGTTTCACTATTTGATTTATGACTCAATTTTTCACTAAGGTTTCAGCATGAGAACCTTACAGGCAGGGTAGGTAGGGGTATGACTGTGGGATATGCATGAATTCTGCCAAAATATTTACCAATGTGTCTGTTCTGCCAGTTCAGGGCTATCCACGAGGAACAGAGGAAGACAGGCTTTCTGTACTTTCTGCAGGATGAGCAATGACACTACCAGGCGGCTTTCAGGAATCTACTGGAACGGCGCTTGAATCGAGTTGCCATATGGCAGTGATGCTTAAAAGCTGTGTCAAGAAAGGCTACGGCATGAATTCATAAGTCATGTCTGTCAGCTACATTGTGCTTTTATTAGATTTTGTGATTAAAATTACCATTTGCGGGATGTGTTTTAGAGGATTACAGAACAACTGAGGCATCATTTGGGGATTTTGGGTCATTTCATCACTCAGACTTTGTGGAATTTCTTCATACTCTCCATTTAAAAAACATTTTAACAGTTATTCCATTACTACATAATTTGGGAGATATCATAAAAATATGTTAGTCATACCATGGATCAGTTCAAAGTTTTAACCTTTATTGTACAATGTAGAATTGACTATAATAAGGTCATTAAAAGATGGCGTGAAGGAGGTAGGTATGAAGGGGGAAATAGGGAATCATGGTCAGAGTGAGTTATGGACCATCAAGGACTAGTAAAAGCCAATGATGAATTAGTATGTATTTCTATTTTTTCCCCCTCCTCTCTTTTTCATCCTGACACGAGGAAGGAAATGCTCTTTGTTTTCTTAAGGATGTGCAGTTTTTACTTCTCTCTCAAATCCTCTGGCTGAATCCTCAAGCTATCAAACTGAGGATTTAAAAGCCTGGGGTAGTAGTTATGGTTCCCTACAGAAGCTCCGAGAGGCATCCCCTGAAGCCCAAAGGGAGGAAGGCTGTTTCAAAAGGAGCTTTCATCCTGACTTTTCGTTCTGTGTTGTAATTACTGAGAAACATTTCCTCTTCTTTGTGCACTTTTTCAGCTCTTATTACACTGAGGAGGAAACTTTTTTCTGTTAATTGGGGAATAAGTGAAAATTCTTTAAGGGGCAATAAAGTTTTCTTAAAATGTTATAAAATCAAAACTTGAAATGTAAGAACTTTAAAATGAAAAGTCTGATTTAGTTTGAGTCACGAAGCTCAGCAGCAACATCAACCACACCCTCACAACTCACATGTGCACATGTGTAGATTACATTATGCTCTGAGTCCTACCACAGAGAGTGTGTGTGATTTATAGGGAAATAAATCTATCCCCTTCCTGACAGTTAAACCCCAACTCTAAAGGCTGGCACACAAGGAAAGCTCCCATTTCAAAAAGTAGAAGAAGAAGCAGAGCGAGCTTTAGAGACGCCTTAAATCACTCGCCGCCACGAACTCTTGACATTTTCTCCCGGAGCCTTTAATGCTGGTATTGAACACCAAATGGACCCTAGTCTGTTTGGGATAAATATGCATGAGCATCAACTTGGAAGCATGCATCTGTCATATCCCCAGTGAATGAGTGGCTTATTTGTGAGCCAAGTTGAGATGCTGATGGTGCTTAGCTGACAGGTGGCTTAAGTGGTGACGGAGTTGTAGAAGCCACATGCAATCTGGCCATTGTGACTGGAAGCAGCTTGTTCCTCTTGATTTGAATCTAGGTAGGGGTTAAAATATCTTAACACATATAGTGGGCTGACATATATAAAAATACACAGATTCAGAAGATCTATTGGCTTTATTACCTACCCAAATTGTTTTAAGTTTTTGGTTAACCCTGATGGTTGCAAATTTTATTTGAAAGTTTATTACATCAGAAAAAAAGATGCAAAGAAATTAGACAAAATAAAGGAAAACGGTGTATGCTTGTAGAACCATCAGCATCATGTACTTTTGTTCCTGGTCATTTTAAGTGCAAAACTCAATGTACTAAGCATTAATTTGACTAATGCACAAGTACTGAATGTAAATTCACAATAATTTGAGTTGATTTAGCTTGATGATATTTCATGATTCAGAGTCAGCTATGTATCTTTGGAGTGTGAACCTTTAAACAACTAGCAATTATAATTATTATAAGAGTTACTTTATCATTAGCCTCAATTAGATTGTTGAAATCATATTCAAAGCTCTAAAAAGCATTTTGTTATTTTGATAGACTGATCCAATGGCTGCTTATCAAGCCTGGCTCTAGGTTGTTGGAGGTCCTGAGCAGAATTTTGTTTGGGTGGTTCACTTCAACTAGACCAATCAAAATTCTTCAAGTTCAAGTTCAAGTTTATTTGGATAGCACATTTCAGCTGCAAGGCAGTTCAAAGTGCTTCACATCATAAAAACATCAATCAAGTATAGAGCAAACGCATCAAAATCATCAAGCAATCATGAAATTACATTTCCTTATTAGAAACTTTCCAAAACTGGAACAATTAATTAATAAGTGTCCAGTATTCTTAACTGACTGCATTTACTGACATTATATAACTAAACTCATGGAGCTGAAGAAGCCATGACTACCATAGAAACTTGATGTCAAACTTCAGAAAAGAACCACAGCTGTACTCCTAATGGCTCCTTTAACTAATTAATCTGGTTCTGGTACTTTACCCCAGCCAGTTGAAAGATATCTAGCTGTTAGTCAGTATGCTTAAAGTTGCAATGAAATGACTGTAATGCAAGAAAGTAAACAATCAAGTTGGTCCATGCTTGATGTTAATGTTATATATTTGTCATTGAAAAAGATTTTTTAATTACTTTCTGAAAAATAAGGCATCATACAAGTCTTTCTCTCAGAGACCTAACAAAAACATGCTTCAAAGACTTAATAATGCTTCATCTGTCAAAACAAATGATTTGTTTACTCAAAATTTTTTTCTCTGTGACAGATTTTGAGCAGCCAGACAAGTTTTGCTCCTTGCAAGGAAAAGGTCATTTGCTCAACTGTGATTGAATCTCAGATCCAATATAAACGCTAAGTTCTTGCAGTGTTGATGCCTGAATTCTCTGCCAAAATCCTGGAGCTGCTTCTTGAGCTGGAGACAAGGTCAAGAAAATAATGTTTAATCTGTTAAGGCTCTCAAATAATTATTTGGACCCAGAGGAGAACCTTTTCTTTGGCTTTACTGCTGGGATCTAATATTTCTCTTGATTGATGTGAAAGCCATATCACGACTTGTGCTGTTAAAGTATATGGCTGGAAATTCCCAGATCTACTTAAAAATGTGTTTCACAGTCATTGTAACTAACGCCCCTAACAGCTAGTCATTCATACTAATAATAACTTTAGTTTAAATAGAATATATGAGTTCATTTTAAGACTGCTTCAAAATGGTCTCAGGGTAAAACTTAAATGTACCCCAAACTGATTTATGTTGATCGTATTTCAGCATTCCGTTCAGTGTAAGAAAAAAAAAATCCTTTGAAGATTGAAGAGTAAATAGATGAAATCTTTTCAGAATCCTTAATTCCTTCAGATAAGGCCAAGCTGACCTTTACAGGAGTGTAGGAGGAGCTGTTAAAGTAATATAAATATTCATTAAAACAGAGGTAACAGTAAAGCCAGTGTTAGTTCATTCAATAAATCTCCAGCAACATGAGGGACTGGAGGAAAAAGTGGTTGCTTTGTGATACTGTGAACCTGAGGGTTTACTTGTGTTGACTTGTAAAAAAGATTCAGCTGCCTTGCAAAGCTAACATAGTATTTTAAAATGAGAGAATGCTGGGAAGGATAAGAAATCTTATCTCTGGGTAAATATATCACACCCGCTTAATCTAAGTTACAGAATGTACAGGCAGGTTTAGCTTGATCAGTACAGAGGATCCAGAAAAGCTCTTTTGTTTCTTTATTATAAGACAGTTATTGAGAAAGGCAGGTGATGGTAGGTGGCTGCAGATTTCAGCTATGTCTTTACAAATTCTGCTGCAAAGGACCCCCAGTCAGCCATGGTAGATGGCCGCTTATAATGAGCCAGGTTCCGCTGGAGGTTTCTTCCTGTTAAAGGGGAGTTTTTCCTCTCCACTGTCGCTACATGCATGCTCGGTATGAGGGATTGCTGTAAAGTCAACGACACAATGCCATGTGGTCTCAACATGCTCGTCCAGGAGGAGTGAATGCTACAACTCAATGACTCGATGCAATCTGCTGGGTTTCC
Organism: Anableps anableps; assembly: GCA_014839685.1. Taxonomy (NCBI): domain Eukaryota; kingdom Metazoa; phylum Chordata; class Actinopteri; order Cyprinodontiformes; family Anablepidae; genus Anableps; species Anableps anableps. The sequence continues at coordinate 21,314,285 of CM026086.1, read as the reverse complement.
CTATAAACTCTTTGAACTACTTTGAATAATTAATTGAACTTCCTGTCCAATATCCAGTTCTTACAGACTTAAGAAATAATAGGTAATGTAGTAATCTTAAATGATTAGCAAAAATTCATGAGTGACATGATTGCATTCTCAACCTGCAACAGAAAATCACTTATCATAATTAATGTCGTTTTATGGATTTACAAGCATAGAAAAAGCCACATCAAAGTCAAATTTGTATTATATTTTCCCTCTGTTCTTTGTTTGTATCACCATGATTGTCTAATTAATGCTAATAATTGGCCAATAATTAATACCAATCATATGGCTAAATCAAGTTTTAGTTACATATAGTCAAATTAAATTAGACTTCATTAAAATTCAGTTAAACATATAATTATAGTTAGTAAAAGTTATCTAAATAAGAAACCTCTCATCCTGGGCAAGCATGTGGTGACTGTGGGCATACAGACAAATTCTCATTTAACTTTGCAATATAAAAGCACCTGTCTGTATTAAATTTCAAAGTGTTTGCTTGAATTGTATTTGTCCACAATATGTAAATTAAAAGCTTCTCAGTTCAGAGAAGTACACTGGCATGCCCTACAAAGAACATTGTGACTGTGCAGTATGCGATCACTCAACACAAATGGCTCACTACTTTCTGTCTTTCTTTTACGCTCTTCTCCTTTTCTCTTTTGCGGCTGCAGCTCCTCGAATGCCGCACATTCTTCTTTGTTTGCTCATAGGGAGGCCTCCCTGTGGATCCTGGGCCTGACTTTCCCAAAGCCGATATTAATATCACAGGCCATTGTAATAGAGTTATTTTCATGGAAGCCCCGGAGGAAGTCACGTGGCTATGATTAGTCCCCAGAGGGCCCGGAGTCTCCATTAAGCTCGTTGTTTTAGCTCACATAACCATCAATGAAGTGGAAAAGCTGAGGAAGTAGCTATCACTCAGGGCTGGCTCGAGTGTTTTCTGAGCACCTATTTTGTAAATGGGGCCAGAATATTTTTCCTCTCTCTGTTTCTTTGCAGGGGAAATTATTCTTAAACTGCGGCTTGGAGAAGGAGCCTACACATGTGTGCGTTTATATTGACCCACCTCCTTTTAGATTGATAGCAGTGGGATCTGGTGGTTAACACGCTGTTTAAACCTGGAGGAAAAAAAGGGGGGGAAAAACAACATGAGAAAAAGCCCAAGGACTCACACACACTCAGCAACTACACGCAAGGGTGAGCTCCAATGCATCTGCCATAAGGAAGACAACTTGAGTTAAGATGGAAAAAAGGCTCCCTGGAATACATTTACTCTGTCAGGTTACTACTTAAACACACATGACTGAGAAAAACAGACACTGCCACATGCATGCTTCCTCTCATAACTCTGCTCACCTCTCTTCTTGACCTAAAAGCCACTGGGCCACTTCCAAGGAAACAGGAAGAACTGGACCAGCAAGGCAGTTGACAGCTTTCAGATGGACTATAAGCGATATCGACCATTCAGAGGCTTACTGAGAGGAAGTGTGAGCTGTTCCCTCTCTGCTTAGTCACTAAGACATGAGTCCCATAATTGTCAGATCAAATTTTCTTTGTGTAAGCTAAAATCTGAGGTGAAGAAACATGACTTGATTAAAGTTGATCTCAGAATAAAAACATTGACATTTTAAACAATACCTTTGATGCCACTGTCATTTCCTGAAATGTTTTCTAGTTCTCTCAACTCAGAAAAAAACTGTTAGTTTTCTTTAGAAATGTGTCATTATGGAAAAAAAGTTGATGAAAACTAATACCTATAGAATAATCTGCTTAACTTAATCAAAAAAGATAATTTCTTTTAGAATGAGTAGCATTTATCACATTATTATGCACCCCTATAGAATATTGAGGGTAATTTTGATTGAGGAATATGTTTCAGAAACTTGTCAAACAACCAGAGCACTAATTGTAAGATAAAATGAAATTAAATACAGAGAAAAAGTGCTATTAAAAAGTATATGAAAAGCAACCCCACAGGATCACACTACCACCACCATGTTTAACTGTGGGTATAATATCCTTATTTGAAATGTAATTGGACACACACCTTCCATTATATTCCAATTGTTGTCTCATCAGTATACACATTATTTTCCTTATAGTCTTGGCGATTATCAAGATGTTTTTTTTTTTTTTTACCTAATAAGAGGTGGTCTTTTATGTTCTATTTAGTCAGAAGTGGTTTTTGCCTTCAACCACTCTTATGGATGTGATTTTTAGTTATTCTTTTTCCAATTGTTGATTCATGAACACTAAATTTAGATGAAGCAAGTGTCATTTTTAATTATTTTTCTCTATAACATAGATGTTTATGTTTTAAAAGGTAATTAGAAGGGATCGATGATATAACAGTGATTGTTACCGAGATGAAATTGTATGGCCAATGGCTGCAGAGGCAGACAGATGTTGGCATGAGGATGCACATAATGTGGTGTGCTTGGAGCCTGGGCAACATTTCCACTTGCCATGCGTGGTTTAAAGCATAATATAACTACACCACTGGTGGGTTTTTGTTTTTTTTTTTGCTTATGCTTCTTCCTTTTGTTATCCTCATACCTTTAGAAAATGCTTTTAAAATAATCATCCCTATCAAATTTTACTCTTTAGGCTATTTAAATTTGTTTCATAGTGAGTAAATATGCGGGGCATCAACCAAACAAAGCTTTGGAATGTTTTTGTACCTTTTTATTCACAAACTGTTTTAAATGTACATTATAACCACCAGTTTGTTACATATACCATTATAAGAGTTTCTGAACATCATATCTTCAGAAAATTGGAAATAACTTTATAGAGGACATAGCACAGAACCCAGGGGATGTATCATCCTTCATTGGCCATATGACAAGTTTTGAGCCAAGATCTTTGGGAATTTTCTTGATTGTGTTATCGCTCTTAATTTTCATATAAAGTATGAATAGCTGTGTATTGAAGAACACTGGTCCATCCATTGTGTTCAGGACCTTTTTTTTCCTTGAATATGTCATAAATTAGACTTTATTTGCTCCATAAAGCGTGAACTAATACTGATTGGGATCACCTTAAAAGATAACAACAAAGTCTGGACACTTGGCAGGAAATTACAAAGAGAAATGAGTGGTTTATCAAGACTTCATACAACTCACTTTATATTTAGGAGCACATTAAATAAGTCTCAAACATCTTTTATTACTTCCAAAAGAAAATAAATACAGCATTTTTAAAATAAAACTCTGCCGTTTAGTATAAAATGGACTAAGTGCATCCAAATCATAAATATTATCCAGCAGACCTGAAAGGTGAGCTTCATAGCTACTCAAGATGCTGTCTTCCCCTGCTGCCCTGAATTACACCACTCTTGCCTTTCTAAATCAAATTTCAATGCTATCAGGCAGCTTTTTCATTATAAACCCGTATTCTAACAAATAAATATGTTACTTACTTACTTACTTACTGTTAGTTTTTTCTATTTTGGAAGATGTAAATGCCAAACTGTTCAGGTCCTTTGTAAAAAAGAAGGTGGCTAAGACCCTCCATTCAACCACATCTGCATGTCGTCCAAAATGATGTAACCAAGTTCCCACCCCGTCCCCTCATTAATGTCAGCTTCACGTTGGGCGCTGAGCTACATAAACACCCACACACGTGTTAATAATGCACACGCAGCAAGACTATGTGAGCCCCAACTGACCCATGTGTGTTAAACTGACGCTCATATAATACTGCATGCATCTCTTTGTTCCTCACGCTGCTGGGTCCCGACTGGACTTGCTGGGGGGAAATGGAAGATCCACATGGAGCCTGTGACACAGCGCCCCTTTTCCCCAGCCTGTAGGACCAGAGGAGGCCGCCGGGTCCACCACACATTAACTAGAACAGGTGCAGCGAGTAGGGACTTGTTTTTCTTCATCGGCTCCTCAGGAAATCATAAAGCAAATATATTGCTGGAGGACGGTTTTCGGGGTGCCCTGTGAGCAAACTGAGAGGGGAAATGGATCAACGAGCGGCCCCCAGGGACAGTAAATCAACAGGCTAAAAGGAGAGCTGAATGTACTGTGGGGGCCCCGAGAGCCCAGCCCAAGGCCAGGGCCTCTGTCAGTCAGAGTCTGGTGTTAATGTCAAACCCAGCTGCGCTTGGCAGAACATGCCTATAAGGAAATGATTGAGCTGTCTGTGTCAATTGCCAGTGCTCCACTAGAGGCCATCATGTCACAGGCCAGCCTTTTGGAGAACTTCAAGGTTTAATTTTTGGACAGACTTTCTCTTTTACATCTTCGTGTGGCTTCCACATCAGAAAGAAAAACAGATCTTGTGGCCTACTACAAAGCACATCTTTTTGTGAAATCAATATAAAAGTAACTCATCTTTTACTAAGATTAAAAGATTTAAAAGACTCTGAGGATGAACCGAACTGTTTAAAATTATGCCATTTTTATGCCATTTTTATGCCCCCCCCTTTGGACTTATAGTTCATCACAAATTGATTTGTCTTGTCTGTTCAAGCTTCAGAAAGATCTCTGTCTCTCTATCAAATGCTTCAGTGCACACAAATTTCTCAGTGACTGGAGTTTCTCTCCCTGCTACTGCACTTAACTCAATCATTGTCAATCAGGACCATATGGTGTTCCTTGCTTGGCCTCCCCTCCCCTGCCCGCAGCCTTCACCACCGCTGCTGCCACCACTGTATGCTGCGCCACACACACTCGCTTTTTCTCTCGGTTAGTTTACAAATTAGAGCAGCTGAGGTTCGCTGCTACTTCATTCAGGATCACTTGGCCACAGAGGATGGTTTCCTGTGAATGGGCCCTTATTATGAGTTGGAGACACAAGGCAATTTTTTCTGATTGAGTGTTTCAACACATCATATAAGGAAACAGCTGTACTACAAATTAAGATGTTTTCTGTGGCAATGATAAATGTGCTGTTTGGACTAAGTAGGAGACACAAAAATTTCTAAACATTTTCCCCTTTTTTTGCATAGGCACTTTTACCACAAACACAAATGAAAAGGAAGCTCAAACATCTTAAACCTATACAATTAAACCAAAACATTAATGATCTTCTGCGTGCACATCTTGCCTAATAATCCGCCATTTCCAAAACTGCTGGCACAGAAAAAAATGAAGGGCATTGTGCAACTTGATATCTGTTGTTGAGAGAAGTCTGACAAGTAATCAAACAAGAATAAAACTAGACTTCATATCCTTTAAATGGCTTGTACTTGTATGGCGCTTTATCAAGGCCACGGGACCCCAAAGCACTTCACACTACATTCAGTCATTCATTCATTCACGCTCACATTCACACACTTAAAAACTTGTTTAGAAATAAATATGACCGTTTGTGAGAGCTGACAAATTGAAAACTAAAGTGTTGGCATAAACCACACTGTGTTTAAACAGGATCACTTTTAAGGTCATTTAGTTGCTTATAACTCATGTGCCAGACAAATGAACAGTCAATGTATGTACAGTACCCTGCACAAACATTCATGACCCTTGAATGTTTTCACATGTTGCCACATTACAAATTTAAGTTTCAAACCCACTTCACTTTACTGACACCTGTAAATAAAAAGTGCAACCACCTGCGTTCAGCCATCACCTAATTGGTAAAAAATCTATCTGTGGGTAATTTAATGTTAGTATGTGTGCAGCTGTTCTATGACGACCTTAGGTTAGTATTAGGGAACATTTGTGAACAAACAGCATCATGAAGAGCCAGGAACACAGAAGGAATAAAGTTTTGGAGACATTTTTATCAAGGTTAGGGTTTAAAACAATATCCCAGGTTTTAAACATCTCACAGAGGACTGTTCTAAACTGGCATGGTGGACATGGTAACTCTGGAGGAGCTACAGAGGTCCATAGCTAATAATCTTTCACTCTGCAAGTGAGACATTTGTGGAGAAGTGGCAATAGTAAAGCCATTCTTGAAAGTAATGTAGGGGATACAACAGACATGTGGAACATGGTGCTCCAGTCTAATAGGACCAAAAGTAAACTTTCTGGCCTCCATACAAAAAACTGTGTGCAAGAAAATTTAAACTGTACATCAGCCTGAACGCCATCATCCACATGGTAAAAGCTGTGGAAATGCTTTTCTTAAGTAGAAACAGGAAAGATGGTCATAAGTGGTGGGAAGATGGATGGAGCTAAATACAGGGCAATCCAGAGAAAAAAAAAAACTGTTACAGGCTGCACAAGACTTGAGATTAGAGGTTCATCTTCCAGGAGGCAACAACCCTAAACATACAGTCAAATTTACAGTGGAATAGTTTAGATCAGTGTATATTCATCTGCATGATTACCTCAAACAAAGTCCAGATCTAAATCCTTCTGAAAATCTGTGGCAAGATTTGATAATTTCCCATCTGAGCTGAAAGAGATAGAGACATATGCCCAAAGGATAACTAACAGGTAATAAATTTAACTGGAATTCATACATAGAATCAAACAAACTAGTTTAAAAAAGTTGATGTAATCTGAACATTTTTTTAACAGCTGTATGACTGTATAAAGACTAATAACACCTGAAACAATGAGGCTGCAAAACAGGAAGCTCAGTTTGAGTAACAGCACAATTTGAAACCTGTCAATGCTCTGCAGGACTGTTTTTAAAGTTTTAAAAGTCACTTTAAGTGTCTGTTAAGAAGAGGCAAATATGATGTTCAGCTAATTAGCATGGATGTTTTTGCAACCTCCAAGTTTCTGCAACTTGATATCTAGAAGGTAAAACTGTTTGCAGTTACTGTAAATGGGCATGTTCTTTTAAGGTCTGATCATGAGTTCTGGAGAAGAGTATGTTAAAACATCCTTTACAGACAGACATTTTTTACATCTGGTTCCACCAAAATAGGATCAGCTTCATTCATCCTGGCAGTTATAGAGGATGTAATTGTCGGAAACTTACACAGATTGTCAGATCCAGCTTCTTTGAATCCAAAGAAATTATTGGTGCAAGAATAGGGATTTAAACTCTGCTAGACAACCCAACAAGCACTTTACAGGGCTATGCAAACATGCCTGAGGATAGGACAATTAACGGAAAATGTAGGAATTATCTAGATAGTTACTTTGATTGGCAATATCCATCATGGGTGAAAAGAAAAACACCAACTCACAAAAATCTCAGGCTAGACATTACAAACCAACACAATAATTGTTCACCCTGGTGAATGGAAACAAGTACCGGTAAATGCTGTACAAAACTGTTTCCCCTTTATGCATTCGAGGTACAGTGACAGTAATTGAGGATTTCCACTTCAGCGTTTACAGGTAATTATATGGTAAAACTCCCTATAAACACCAGTTTAGTAAAACTGCAGCCACACTGCAGTCAGTTCTCTGCATGTAAGGAGCCAGATACCTATTGTCTGTGATTTGAAGCCCAGTAAGAGTAACGTGTGGTTTGGGAGAAAGTGATTGTTTCAACAAGCTCAGTAGGTATTTTGCAACTTAAACGAAAAAACCTGAGCCAAAGAGAAGTGAAACTACTTTCGGGGTTGCACTGCAGGAGCAGCTGGAAGGCAGCCTGTTCCAAGATTCATGTAACAGGAAAATAAAAACGGCACTTCCCCATTTTTACACTATATGCAATTTCTCACCAAATAATAAAAAAACGTGTCTATTGCAGAGGAAAACGGTAGTTCGTGACATGCTGGGTTTCACAATTTTTAAAGTTTTTCTTCATCCTCAGTACCTTCCGGTGTGAGTGTTTAAACAGGATCACTTTTAAGGTCATTTAGTTGCTTATAACTCATAATTTCTTTAGAAAACTATATTGATACCGCAGCATCTTTACTTCCCCATTCTGATAATGACACATTGAGACTGTTTCCTGTTTTAATATCATCACCATCGCAAGCTGCAAAAGTGAGACAAAGAAAGATTGACAAAAGTTAAATAAGTCATAATGAAAGCATTATGCTAGTTCTGCAGACGTTAATGGAAAGAAGTGACAATTGCTTGTTTGAGGGATAAGCGTGACATATCCATGGGAACCAAGCTGAAGACGCTTTAAAACTGATGATAAAATTAAAGTTTCACCACATGACTTTGAAGAGGAGAGTGTTTTCAACATTTTTTTTTTTTTTTTTTTTTTAGCAAACCCTCAGCTCCGTCTGTGATGTACAGCCAGGCTGGATATTTTGAGGGGAACTATCAGCAGTCCTAAAGAGGCCCAGTGTTATTCTTTCTGCCTTGCAGAGTGGCAGAGACAAGCTAAATGTCTACCCATAAATTTGGCTCGGTGTGGGTCTGCTGCTGGCTGAGCATCAGTGGGGTGTACCAAGTGTGTGCCAAAGAGCCAGGCCCCTTCTTTTTACCACAGAACTGCTCATATATCTTCCTCCTCACTTCATTGCCACCCGTTCTCCACACGCTCAGCACCTGAAATCACCATTATGAGGGATATTTCAGGATGGAATGCTGAAACAATATACTTCACTGTTTAAACATGGGGTCATCAAATCGATTTTTATACACAATTGCTGGTTACCAGAATCAGGATGGAATCCTTCCACATAAATTACTGTTTCTTGATCTCAAACAAAGATACATTGTTGTTTATGCAAAGTCTAAAAGGGCCCTAATAGCTAATTTGACATGCTGTTTCTGTTAGCTATCAAAGCAACAGAAGACAGTAGAACATCTTGTGAAGTTGCAAATTTACTAAAAAAATTGCTTACCATTTCAAGAAGGGCATTGCTTAAAACTAAATATGTTATGACAACCTCATTTCCTCTTTCAGTCTAAGTCGAACACATAAACACGTATACACACTCACTGTTCTAGGACAGCTTATCTGTCACTTACAGTTTTGGTATTTGCGTAACTCTGTAGATTTGTCACAGTTGACACAAAGCTTTTTATGAGTCATTTTCATCAGCTTTAATGTCATTAGAAAGAAAAAAACTGTATAAAACAATATAAAGATCCGTGACTTTTTGGAAATTGAGCTTGTGTGGTTTAAGCTATATTTAACACCAACATTAACAAAAAATATCTATAAAATACTTCTTTTGGTTCATTCTGGTTTACATCAGGCCTGAGAATGTTTGCCAACTGAAAAATACCTAGTTTTGATTTAAAAACAAGTAGTTTGGTTTGCAAATTTAAAATTTTTAAAAGTCCCATAAGGAATAACGGCTATGAAGTAACTTGTTGTCTTGGTTTGGCTTTATGATTCAAAATAGGACTCAGCTAATCCAACAAATTTAAATATTTCTTTTGATGTTGAAAGTCACCCAGCTCTTCAGGGACCCACATAAATATGACTACCATCATTGTAAAAACAAGCTGTTTTGATAGCATTCATTGAGATCACAGTGAGCTAACGAACAGCCTTTGGCTTCCAGATGTTTCAAAGAACATGAGGTCTCAAAATTATTTTAGACAGTGAAAAGTATGAATTACATACTCATTTTTACTGACTGGAACATGGTCTCAAATCCCACAAGCAAAATCAATGTTTTCAGATTTTTTCATAGTGCTTATACAGAGCCCTGTTTCATGAAATTATGCCAGAACTAACCAAAGCTTGTGAAATGATTTCAGAGCTCTAAAGAAGTCTCATGTTCCACCGCCTTCAGTAAAATCAGGAGCAGCTTTATTAAACAAGTAATGTGAGTTTTGGGAGAGGTCCTGTTTGTGAAATGTTAGCAAATTAACAGTGCTGTTTCTACAGTAACTTACTTACTTACTCACCAGTACTACTACTGCTACTGCTACTTTAAATATCCAAAAAGTGCACCAGTCTCAAGCTTCATTCAGGCTAGTAAGGAACTACAATGACTAAACAAAATCCTCATAGCAGACACAGATGAAAGATAACTTGTGTAAACTACTTTTCTGCAGGACTATTTACAGTTTACCTGAAGACACAGGGAGCTGACACGATGAAGACCCACATAATGCGGTGTGCTTGAGAATGGTGGCTGGCTAACAGATCTGTGTGCCTAGTATTTAATGACATTATACCAGTGTTATGAACACCTTTACATGATATTGATAATGATAGTAGTACTTGTTTTTTGTCCTAAGAACACAAAAGAACTATACCACTGCTACCTATGTGGTGTTTATGTTTGTTTCTTGACCAGAAAAGTGGATCATTTACAGCTGCAAGGACTTAAGCAGCATGGCAACTTTCAAATAAAGTTTGAAAGGCTGTGTTTTTGTTTTTGACCAAAAACAATGGTAACATCTCATTTCAGTTGAATGTTCGTGCAATACCGGTAGCAAATAGACTATAAAAGACCCCCAGTGAGACCTTGATTTCTGAACTCCAAGATGTGTACCACCTGGTGACTCAAAAGCCCAAAAAAAGTAAACTCCAATTTGTTCACAACTATATTAATAAGCCAAAGAGTTTTGGGATTCTGTCCTTTTTGGACCTATGGATCCAAGTCATGTCTAGCAGAGGCATAGTGGTGGCCAGTCATGCTTTTGGACTTCTTGCTTGCTCTGGGATAGAAAACTTTCGGTGTGTGTAGGGCAAGACAGATTCAATGAAGTATCAGGAAATCCTGGGATAAAATGTAATGCGGTCTATGAGGAAGATGAAGTGTGTGTCTCATTCAATTGTCCAGTGGAACAATGATCTGAAGCATACCTCAAAGTCCACCAAGGTTTTGTTTCTGAAGCAATTCAGAAACAATTCAGTTGAGGAACCTGACTTTTGCAGATTTCTGGTGTGATTTTTAAAATGCAGTTTAAGCACAAAAACCTAACTGTTGAGGAACCTGAGGCCTTCGGTCATGGGGAGTGGCCTAACATTTCTCAAGAATGCTGCCAAAATCTGGTGACTGTCTATAAATCCTGTTTGCAGCAGATTATAACAGCAAAAGACTCCTCTACTAAGTATTAAAGGTGCTGAAAAATATTATGACACCAGGAGTCATTGAAATTCGTAATTGGGGTTGAATTTGGAGGAATCACTGGTAATATTAGTTGTACTGATGTATTTAAATTGCTCTTGGATCTGGAAACAGCTGCTAGTTGGTGTATTTTGCTAATGAACCTAATTCCATAATTTTAGTTGCACCTGTCTGAATTCTGGATTTGTAGACATCTGAAATCAGCTCCGACATTACCACAAAAAGGTTTTACACACCAGATTGTTAGCAGCTGCTTAAGCAAAAAACATTTTTAAATAAAGAAATAAAATGTATTTCTATTTTAAAGATAAAAGGTCAAAGGTATTAGACTCTGATCCCAGTCAAGGAATGTAATTTCCCCCCTGGGGGACTAATAAAGGTATTCTGATTCTGATTCATATGACTACTGGAGTCCCTGATTCATCTATAAAATTCCTATAATTTCTAATTACCTTCTTTGAATACTTTTTAAATAAATCAAAATAATCAACACAACTTTAAAGGAAGTGATGTTTTTTCACAAATGTTCAGACACTGGTGGAATGAATCTTTCAAATCTGGGAACTGCTATCAGTCTTTGGCAAGTGACTTATGAGTTTTAAATCTAAGAATCTGGTTTTAACACATCTGAAATGTACAGAGGAGACGAATTGTGTGGGGTGCAGAAAGCTAAACGTCACTCACTGATCTACAAAAAGATAAAGTCACACAGATCTTACTTCCAATTTTCAAAAATACCACCCTTCCTGAATTGAAACTTTAAGGCAATGAAACTATTCATTCATGAACCTCTCTAAAGGTCAGAAACATCTATAATGGACACATGCAAAGACTATATTTAGTTAGTTTCTGCAAAAGGCTTTGGCAAAGTAATAAATGCATTTATAAATAAGGATATGTCTCAAAGTAAATCATAACTGAGAAATCCACAATAATATCCAAACATAAACACAAAATGCTTCTAAAGGGCAGTTTTGCAGAGGAAAGACATCTCTCACCATAATAAGTCCTAAAAAGCAACGTTATTTAATACATACTCAGGCAATCTACAGCACAAACTAATACAAAAGCAGACTTTGTGTATTGTACATCTGAACTCATCCAACACTGACAACCTCTCATCTTTGTCAAAGTCTTCATCCTTGTTAGTGGACAGAGGGGAAGTAAAACGGGTCGGATAGTCATAACAGGAATCATTCATTTTAATCACCAAGCACGAGAGACAATGGAGTTTGTCTTGCTGCCAATGGCATTTTTGCATTTCTGAAATGTTCAGACTTTCACAGCCCACACTGACACATGAGAATGGCGCACACTTTCTGATCTTATAGGCCAGAAGTTGTTTACTTTGAATCCAATAATACTCTGTCCAAAACTGTTTTGGACAACTCATTTGTCATAACTTTAAATAATAATTTAAGTGTAGAGATACATATGAGGTAGCTGGTTTTTGCTTGTGTCTGATATAGGAATTATCAGCCTATTTTTTTATTTTAAAGAAACATCTGACACACTTCTTGGTGCATAATTATAATGTTGATCAAATAACATTCTACATTTTCAGGTAGATAGATCAAATTTTTAGTCAGCAACTCAAGAATTGATGAATACCAGGAATACCTTGAGCTACTCTATAGTAAATAATATTATTTATTTTTTTCTGCATGTTTTCCCAGACAATTTCCAACCAAGAAGAACAGCCAGATACATAACTATAATAAAAATGACTTACTATACTCCATGCATGTTTAACCTAAATCTAATCTACATAAACTGCAAAAAACAAAATCTTACCATGTATTTTTGGTAGTGCAAATATCTTGAATACACTAATTTACAAGTAACTTTTCAGAATGATATAGGAGCTTGTTTTAAATCAATAATTCCCTAATATTGATGAAAAAGTACTAGTTATAAGTGAAATAATATACCAGTGGAACAAGACATTTTTCTTATATAAGTTAAAATGTCTTTTTCCACTGTACTTAGAGCAAACACCTATATTTTGCTGAAAAATCACTTGAAAGTTAGTTTTGTCTTATTTCAAATATACCGAGAGATTTGCACTGGAATCTAGACCAAAAATACATGATAAGATTTTATGTTTTTGCAGAGTAACTGCATTCCCACAGTTCCTCATTGTCAGAATTTTTTTAAATGTATTTTTTTCTCTCACTTTTAGTTCTTCATCATTTATCATCACTACAATTGTTGGTTTTATCTGTTTTGTTATAATTTGATCATTTTTATTGTGTGCATCTAGGGGTTTTATCCTTCTGATTTTAACCTCTGTTAAAAACTTTGTGTTACACCTGACTGTATGACAATTGCTCTACATATAAATTTTGATTCGTTTATTTATTTTGATCATTCACATCAAGATTAACTTCATTTAGACTGAAAAGGCTCACAAAGAAAGACAGCCCTCAAACAAACAGGATATCTTGGCTTCTCCTAAGGTGTATCTGAAATGTTAACTTGCTTACTTACACATTCATTGCCAGATAGTTTTTTCAATACAGAGGACAGAGTGTTTTTGAATTTCAAACAATAAAATATTAGTTATTTTGTTTTCACATTGACAAAATTTGTGAAGATTTTAAATATCATTTAACTTTCTTAATAATGTCTGAAATTACATAGGAGGAGCAAGGACAGGTTATTTCACAGCTGTTTAATGAGTAATAATTGGGCAATTTTTCTACAAGTCAGAAATTTTACGATTATTGCTGTTAGCATACACAGGGCATAGTAAATGCTGGTGTGTTTTGACTGATATAGTGTTTAACCTCCTCATTTGATGGGAGGATTTTCAGAGTTATGTCAGATGAAATGAATTGGGGAAAATAAACTTTAAATCTGGAACATAATTTTTATTTTGCTAATTAGCTAAGTGGTAGCATACCAGATAGTTTTGCAACAAGGGTAAAAAGTGTTAGCAAGATTGTAAACTTAACTCCTGACCTCTGCAAATGGTAGAGTTTTTTAAACTACACAGGTAATTCAAAACTAACTAAATATGCTACAGAAGTATCAAATTTGAAGTCTGTGGCAACAATTTTTTAAAAATGTTTTTAATGGCTAGAGATTTAATTTAATGTGCCAACTTTCTAAAAATAAAAATTACTGAGAACTTTGCTTCAACTAATTTTAAGTTAATTATATAGTTTACCATGAGTTTTGCTAGATTTTTTAAAACATTTTGTATTGTACTGTATTTGGCTTCATTTTTGCTGCTGAACATGAAGCGTAAGCTAATGCAATGTTACACAAAGTCCTCTGGGTTTATCCAATCATCCATCGTCTATACCCGCTTGTGTATATTATATTTCCCATGTTTGTCTCAATACATACTCCTAATGCCCCTCAAAAAACAAAAATATTGTTTTTTGTGATTTTACTAAAAGTCCATTTTCAAGAATTTTTATTTAGCATAGAATTATCCAGATAAGGTTTGACCAGGCCAAGTATAAAGGTTTGTTGCCCAGATCCCATAATAAATTGTCCCTTTAATTTAGCACAGATTAGAAAACAGTGAATCAGATGCTAACTCTAGTGTGATTAACTAACCATAGTTTCTTACATTGCTTACATTGTGCATAACACATTCTTTACAGATTGAAATACATTGTGTGGATAAGTAATAGAAAATGGGTTTAGGGTACAGCTGAAATATAATTCTTGTTTTCAAGCACTCCTGCCACCCAACAGGCCTCTGTTACCCTGGGCAGTTTGCCATATTGCCAATACCAAAAATCCTCAATGCATTTGAGGCAGATTGCTCCATGTCTTGAGCTTGGTACTGCTGGAGATTACTTTCTGTTTAAAATGAAGTATTTCCTCTAAACTGTTGCCTTGTCCTTGTTCAGTATGAAATGATTTTGAAACTGAATCTGAACTGGACTATACGGTGCTTTAAATCTTTAAATACGTGCTCCAGATTATTCAATAATAATATTTTTAGTGTTATAAATTATGTATACTGATTGCTGTGTGCTAAGAAATATTTTTCCTTTACCCTCTAGCTTGGTTGGTCATTGCACTAGATCACAATTTAATGCCAGAGAAGCCTCTTGCAGTTGGCGAGATGAAATGTTGCATCAACATGACTGGGCGTGTGTTCGCCTACACCCCTGTGGGAGAATCTGAGAGCTTTTTATCACCTTCCCGGGCTGCTGAGCTAAAATAATGCCCCCTCTGTTATCCACATCGCCGACATACACTGAGCATGTCTGAAGGGATATCCTGCTGGCGAAATAAACGCATTCATCCTGCTTGCGGCGGATTTAGTGACACAAGATTTACAAAATGTTCTACACATCTCCACTTGCCTCTTTCAATAGACTGTATAGGGAAATGGATGTCAGAGCTTCTGTTATGTCAGAAAACAAGAGTTTAAAAAGGGTGCCAACCTGAAAAAAAATTGTAGGAGACTCAGATCAGCAGGTTCACCTTCCCTTAAACTGGAATTCCAGCAAAAGCAAATTTTGCATTTATTACTAAGCAAATTTTTATAGATAGTTGTGTCACACTAAAAACTAGCTTTAAAATTGTATCAAAAACCTATGGTTTCTAACAAAAAGAAAGCATAGGTTGAGCTGATTGCCCAACATCCAACCCAGTGTCTTAAGCAAAGTTTTAAAACCACTACGAAACAATTCTGTGGGCTGGATAAGGAGGAACCATTAAGTAGCTGAAGTAATTCAAAACATCCACTAACCATAATACACTATGTGGTTTCTGATTTCTGGAAAAGTGAAGTACTTAAAAACAATCGAATTTGAAAAGTTTCATCCTCCCCTTCATTCCTTCCCTCGCTGCAGCAACTGACGCCACTGTGGGATAAAAATACCAAGACTAATGCAGAGTAAAATTGATCTTTGAATAAAAACATGGAGCTGTCTCTGCTATCACAGCTTGGTCCTTTTGTCTGACCCAAACCACACTTGTGGTAAAGCTCCTGTCATACCAGCTACCAGCAATGACATTGACATCAGAAACCAGAGGAAGCCCGGTTACGGCCACCCAAGTTTTCCAGGGGTCTGAAAAGCCAGAGAAAGTGTATTTTGGACAAGTCACTCGACTACTTTTGCATTTCCTATTATTAATTTTATGTAGGCAACCAGCTTCTGCTCCGTAAATCATACCTGTGGTTTAAAGAAGGCTGATGGGACTCTTCCCGCTTCTTTTTAAGTCATGATGAGTTGATTATCTGCCTCATCCATCTGGTATTCCAGGGATTGTGCAAGTCACTTACACTACAACACATATACCAGATGTGTTCCTGACATTTTGTAATTGTGTTACAGTTCAACTAGGTTTGACAAGCTGAAAATACAGTTTAGCCTTTTCTTTTTAGTGCTGTCATGTTTTGACATGTTTTGTGTTATTGCAGCATCAGAGCTGCTAAAAAGGGGGAACTGTGGTGAGAATAGGCAACTCATTTCAGTGTTTTCTCTTCATATTATTTATGCTTTTTAAAAAAACGTGTTTATAATGTAAGCACAGAGTTAACAGCAAACCCTGGCTGGGTGACAAAAAGATAAAGTAAAACATTGCACTCAGTCAATTATTTGACTTAAAAAACTTTGATCTTTAAAAAGTGAAACTAGGTGATTTAGGCACCCTGAATAGGAGTTTTAATAGCAAATAAAAACATCACTGAAGCACCTGACAATAAGCAACACCATACAGAACTTTTTGTTGAAAGGGTAAATCTGCTATTTCCACAGAGCTGCACAGGTAGGTAGGTGTATGTGTGTCTTTCCTCACAATGTGTGACCAGCAGATGCAGTTGTCACACCCAGATCTTGTTGATTCTCATCAGAAGGAGCTTAAAGAATAAAATGACTTCAGACTTATATAGCGCTTTTCAGAGCCCTCAAAGATGCTTTACAATGAAATCAGTCATTCCCATTTATTCACACATTCACACACTGTTGATGGCAAGCTACTGGATTGTAGCCACAGTAGTCTGACAGAAGCAAGGCTGCTATATTGCATGATCGGTCCTTCTGACTACCACCAGCAGGCAAGGTAGGTGAAGTATCTTGCCCAATGACACAACAATGGAGACGGATGGGGTGGCAACTCATACTGGCGACCCACCGATTGCAGGGTGAACACCTACTTCAGTCACCACCATCGCCCCAGAAGAGTGGTTTCCCTGAGGCAGATACTAGAATGTTTTGCTTACATGAAACCTGTTTCCACATTGACGCTTAGTCCTTGGACTCCATTGATCCACTTCCTTGTTCCACAGTGTTTTGTGAGTAATTCTGACAGGGCTCTTCTCGAATCTTCTCACTGCTCCTCTGGTCACCCTCCTGGAACTCATGGCCCGGATGCCTTGCTGCTCCCTCACCTTCCTGTCCACCCTGTAATGTTTACACTGCACCGCTAAAATCAACCTGGAAAAAGGATTAGAGAGACATTCATCATAGGTTCCATTCACCAATGTCCTTTCCAATAGTGTCTGTAGCTGTTGTCTGCAAGAGAGTTTCATTTTCAAAGACTATGAAAACCCCGACCACGTTCTTTGCTGGTTAGAGAATTTGTTTTACACAAAACACAATGTGCATGATTTCTCTTTAATTCCTTCACTGTGCATGAATAGTGTCCCTCAGGGGTCAGTTTTAGGATCACTGTGATTTATATTACATATCAATATTATTAACAGTGATGGGTTCAAAGCAGGGGTCGCGTTAACCAAATATTTTCAGTCTTTGACTGTTTTATTAAACAGTGATGAAAAAATCTGAAGCCCATCCGTCATTTTGACAGATTGCAATTCACACACTTGACTACTTGTTGCAGACATTTTCAACTCAATGCACATTGCAGAGGTACCTGAATCAATCAAAAAAAAAAAAAAAAAATCCCATCTGAGTATCATTTCTGACCTCAACTCAGAATAAATAAACAATAAATATTGTTTATTTCAATACCTCTCGCTACCTGGGAGATGACAGCATGTTGAAGACATGGACAAGAGGCTTTGGAGCATGTCTGGATCAGCTGAACTACTGATGCAGATGGAAAGGAATCAGGATCAGGAAACCCCTTGGTCAGAGAATCTTGCTGACTTCTGATTACTTCAATTGGAGAAATGTTCCCTCATCTCAAAACTTTGGCTTAACTGGCACTTGTAATTCCAGTCTCCAGTGTGGCAGCAGAGTTTCATCTTCTAGATCAAAATCAAAAGCTTGAGACATTTGATTATGCACAAACGGGTATATATACAGGTATATTCAGGTCCATGCGGACCAGCAGGAAGTTGTGAGAATGTGCGTTCATTCATAATTTAAGTTCAGTCATTTAATTTAATTGTTTATATGTAGTTATTGTGCCATCACACATCTGCTTGATGTGTGATGGCACAATATGGATTCTCTGTTCATCTTACTCATTCTGAACAATAATTAAACCAAATGAATATGTAATTATTGTAATTTTAAAAATTAAAATCTAAAAATAGATTGTGATGGGATCTTTTTGACCGCATCACTGAAAATGATAAACAATGAAAAAGTCTAGTGCAACTTCTGTTACACAGGATGTCTCAAAGAACAAATATCTGGATCTTTCATTCGATGATTCCTAACTCTTTTACATCTCTTATGTAGATGCTGATGCAAATGCTCGAAGTAAAATCACATTGTTGCTTTAGTTAGATCTTGTTCATCTTATGAGGCCAAAAAGAGTGTCGACTTTTATTTCTGTACTGCACTATGAGTATGGGATTTATATGCATTGT
Organism: Anableps anableps; assembly: GCA_014839685.1. NCBI lineage: Eukaryota > Metazoa > Chordata > Actinopteri > Cyprinodontiformes > Anablepidae > Anableps > Anableps anableps. The sequence continues at coordinate 21,295,644 of CM026086.1, read as the reverse complement.
TCTCATAGCCAACATGATCTGGCTACTGTTTATCATGGAACTTTGGGATTCATCATGAATTTTAAAGCATTAATGGTTGTTATATACCTGTGTTGAAGTATATTTAGTTCACTCACAGAATGATTTTGATGTGTTTTAATGTACAATGTTTACAGTCTTTGGTTCCAGGATATCCTCTTGGTGTCTGTACATAGTTTACATTACATTTACATGTTTAAAGAAACACAACCAAAGTCTCATGTAAGAAACATCAAAAAGCACAAATTAAAACTAAAGTCCAACTTAATTTGATTTTCAGTCTGAACATCTGAGAGCTGGTTAAATGTTTTTATCTTCTCTTCAGTTTTGATTTGCAGTCATTTTGTCTTTTCTATCAGTTACAAAAAATAATTGGAGATGTTGATATATATGAATACACATTTACATATAGAGAACCGACAGATAAAAACAAAACTGTACACTGACAATAGGATGGATCCTATCCTGGACATGGTGAGGAACAATTTAATTTATGTTATTTATATAGTACCAGTTCACAACAAAAGCCGCATCAAGCCTCTTTACAAAGAAAATTTAACATCAACATAATTGTATTATTTTTTGTAAAATAAAGAAGACAATTTTTAAGCATGGATGACTGAACCAGAATTGTTAATGACTACATACCAATGAAGCCCAAATATTACTTCGTTGTTTATTTGAATCTATACAACTTGAAATATTATATATTGATTTCATAGTAAGGATATTACAGAAAACATAATTCCATAGGGAAATGTTAGTTTACTGGGTAATACTTTTGTGTCCTGTTTCAATATATGGCTTTCTGTTTAAATGTTAGTGTCACAATGCTGAGGTGTTTGGGTTTTGGTTTTCATCTTTGTTTTATTTTGATTATTTATTTATTTTAATTTACTTTTGCTTAGATCTGACCTTTTTAGTTCATCCGTTTGTATTTAGTTCCATTGCTTATTCCTTTATTTTTATTCTTTGTGTATTTGAGTTTTAGATTGCTGTTAAGCCTTCTTTTACTTCCGGTTTGCCTTTCCTCCCAGCTGCAACTGTTCTGCAATCATCCACTTAAGCTTCTCATTGGCAGTCTATCCCTGCTGGATTCTGCTGTATTATCCTCTACCCTTGTTTTCTTGTGACTCTGCTCATGTTTGGTTTTCCCAGCAACTCTGTAAGTTCCTTCATCACTTATTTTGATTTCTTTATTAAACACATTTACCTATTTCAAGAAGAGCTTTGCGCCTGGGTCCTTTACAAACCTTCAACATGACAGTTAGAGGCTTTTTCTAGTGTACTTTTACTTTTTCTATGCTTTTTCCTCAACCGCCACAGTTAAACACTTAAACAATAAAAATTCCTTCCACTAAAACTCAACATAATCCAGATCTGTGTTGACTCATTCAGTGAGTGCTTATATATGCTAACCAGTGAGAATCTTCTTCATACAGACAGCTGACCTCATAAAGATGGACCTATTTGTGCCAGTAATGCGAAGCAGCAGAGAGTCTCTGTGTGAATGTGTTTAGATTCAGTGTCATCTGAGTGCATTAGGCAGAATGTAAACACATAGCTGACATTTACTGAAACCAGTCTGTGTTCTAACTGAAGAATCAAACAGGCAGCTGTTGTGGCCTCTTGCAAACTTTGAATCTTGATTTAAACCATCTTAAGGTTTTGCTTGCTGATACAAAGACAGCAGTGTTAAAGGCACCCTCCAGACTGCAGACAGACAGCTCGGGGAATTTTTAAACATAGCAAGAGAAATTCATCATATCAAAACCGTTTTAGGTTTTATTTGGCCCTCTGGTGTCTCTCATCTCTTCTGGGACATGACAGTAATTACACCCATCAAGGTGCTTGTCTGGAGCCATCAGCCAAGAGTGTGGAGGCTGTTTCTCCTCATCCCGTCCAGCTCGGACTTCTGACATCAGTGCTTCGTTTGTTTTAGCAGACCCTCAAGTATGCAAAGGCCATAATCGCAGACAGGCCAGATTTATTCTGAGTTCTCGCCCTGGTCTAATTTATATATTAGGTTAACAGTTACTGGAAGAATAATCCTATAAACAAGGGGAAGTAATAGGCAGAGAAAAGAATTTGTGGGTAAACTTCGCTTGTAAAATTGTCAAGATGGGAGTTTTCCTTTTCTGTCTTGAACCGTATCAGTGTTCCTTGTGATAAACTTAAAGTGCCACTGAATTTACACCTGATGTTTAATGCTCTTGACACAAGGAGGACTTCTTTGCCTTTTGAAAATAGTTGTAAAACATCATCTTCGACTTTGTGTGAGATTTTTCTAAAGCTTTTAAAATACAATCCAGATTATGTCATCAGTGTTATCTTCAACAAGGCTTTAGAACAAAAACGAACGAAGTTTGATCAAGGTATTAAAGGGATGCTAAATGTCTAATGAAGAACCCTGTAAGTTACATTGTGGGAAATGTAGGTTAAAAGATTTCTGACAGTTTTGTCAGTAAACATAATGTAGAATTACAGATGTTCATTTATCATTGACTAGGCTCAGTAAAGCCTGTTAACTGATTACTTGAATTTCTGAGACAACATTTTTCAGGGGTATAATACTAAGGAGGGCAAAAAGCAAATGTATGGCACATTCCTTTTTTTTTATTTGAAAAACATTTTCAAAATCGGGAATTACTTTGCTTCAACTTCACAATTATGTGTTTCTTTCTGTTGGTCGACAAAATTCCAGTGGTTGTAATGTGACAGCATACAGAAATGTTTGAAGGACATAAAGCGCTATACAGTCTAAGTCTGTATTACTGAGGAAACAAGCTACATTCAACAGCAAATGGTTGAGATTGTTTATTAAGGAAGAGAAGTAATACCTAGATGTTTTTTTAGGGAGTGTTTTTGTTGCGAGCATCTGTATTGATTATTATTTAGAATCGATTATTCGACTAGGATCAAAACAGACTCCACACAAAACCAAACTGAGAACATAAAGAATGAAACTTTTTTGGAAAGGCTCTCTTGCACACAGTTCCAGTGACATAACTGGCCACAAGTTAGTTGAGAGTAAAGTATCTTGCTCAGGGGCACAGTCAGCATTGTTTCTCTTTCAGATCAGATTTTTTTGGAGCAGGTCTTGATCTTGGAATTGACCGCTACCCAGTAACGTCCACAAGTAAATAGAGTATGTAACGACATTTATTGTTATTTTCCTTTGTGTTTGAAATTCTGAGGATAAGATTGCATGCAAAAACAGTGGTTCCAGCCACAAGAAGCCACAAACACACTCTTTCTTCTGTTGCCTGATGCAGAAGACATCTCGTCAAGTTTAGATTTAGATCAGCTCATTAGAAAACAGCCTCTGTAACATAAAAGAAAACAGGTTTCATGAGCAAAAGGAAAATGTGGTAATCTGTTTTGCACAGACAGGGGAATTAATTAGGTGATAAATGCTGCCTGTTGCTAACAGTAGGACAGAAAACACAGCCGAGCAAGACTTGGCAGCCTTTCTTCGCTAAGTTCCATGAGTGCTGAACTGCGCTCCAGTTTCATGCATGTTTGAAAATGTTGTCACCCTTTTCCCTCTTAAAAATGAAACACTAAACACATGTGTAAAAATTATGGCATTTTAACAGCTACTAAATGAAAAGACAAATTATTTTTCAGCGTTAAAAGAGATGACTGATTTGCAGTGCTCGTTACTGAGGTGTTACTCTATTAGGTTTCATGGTATTATGTCAAATGAAGTCAGCTTTTCCCTCATATTAATGTCCTCCACTGCACATTTATTCAAAGGGAAGTGGCTCTGCTAAGTCAAGTAAAAACATTAAAATGCTTTAAAAAGTAAAAGGTTGAGATAAAAAAAGTACTCTGGGAAGGTAAATGCAAAATTCCAACATAGACTGTAAAATATGGAAAAGTCCATCCGTCCGTCCATTTGTCTGATAAAAGTGAATAAAAACTATAGAAAGTTGAGTCTGGAAAAATATGAAGCTGTGACATCAAAAGTGTGTAGGAACCCTGAAAAACTGCACCAACAATCTTTCATGAAATGTGAAATGAACAATGTGCACCTCTGCTCCAATTCATCAGCTTCTAGTCTCCACTAAAAGCTGACTTTACAGCTGGTTGGCACTTATGTCCTACAATATGTTTTTTTTTAGATGGATACGAGTGATGATGAGCTGGTATTTCTCAGGCCCCTTGTCTTTCCGTTATCACAGGATGCAGAGCTGGGAAGAGTGAAGAAGCAGCGAAGGGAGGACCGGAGCCCTAAAGCATGATTTACTTGACCTCGTAGTGCTGGAACCAACAGCCAGAACCTCATTAATTCCCAGGGTCATTCTGCTTGGACATAACTTGGTTAAAAATCAGAATGAGTGGATGACTTCCAGACATACACCAAGAGTTATGAAATCCCTAGCCTTAACCCAACCTCCCTGGATCTCATAGTACCCACTCCAAAACCAAAGCATTTTCAAAACGGGGGTTTAAATCACATAGGGTCTTCTTGGAGGAGTTGCCCAATCCTGATTGAAAGGAGGAGGCCAAATGGAACATTTTCTGCTTATTAGGCAGCAAATACGCTGTTGTTTTATGTGATTATCAACTATGAATGATTTTTCTCTCCCATCCATTCTGGAACCTTGGCCTGTCTTTTGTTTATGAAAAAAGGAGCTGGAGCAAGAGCAGGGCTGAAAGGGGAAGCCCAATAAATTACACTAATGCACACATTTAAAGGGGCTTATATTCCCTCTGGCCTGTTATCAAGACTACTCCAGTGAGAATGTAAACTACCTCTTTCTGTCCCCCTCCCCTGACCTAATATTCAGTGTTAGCATGCTTTAAAACAACTCCACTGTTTATGTTATTGCAAATAAAGGGTAGATTATTTCAACTTTTTCTCGCTATTTCATGCTAGCCCCCAGATTAGTCAGGCAAATAGTTGTCTAATGGTGCTGCTGGGCTCATTAATCCAAAAAGATAGACCCAGAATTGTGTAAACACAGTGAAGTCAGAGGCAGTGAATCACACCTTCAGTTTGCAGAGGCCGACAGAGTGGGGGGGGGGGACTTGCTGTGCATGAGCCCACACAAGGAAAGTTGTGGAAAGGAAAACAAGCATAATCCTCCTGATAAAAGCAGGATCGTTCCAGCGTTTATTTGGACACACAGTGCCTGGCTGAGGTTAGACCCTAATGAGACAGCAGCCTGTCCAGGATGGATTCATCACCGCCAGATCAGGGTTATCACCCTCCGCCCGTGCTCCACTACTTTTAATCAGGCTCCTCTCTGGTCACTCCCTATCAGGAGCAGTCCATCTCTGCAGACGTCAGCATCCATCAGGAGCTACAGACAAGTCCAGGGAGCACCGACCGAGGAGTGCATTAGTAAGTTATTGCTTTGCAGTCTGACTTTATTGTCTGTCATGCTACAGAGCGTGTGCAGAGAGCACTTACACACTCACACAAGCATGCCATTGCTCTTATAAATACTTTGTTGCCTGGTAGGAGTAGTCATACCCCTTGAACTTTTTCACATTTTGTCATGTTACAATAAAAAACTTCACAATATTTTATTGGGATTTTATGTACAAATGTCACACTTTTCAAATATTTATTTCTTCAACAAAAACTTTGAAAACCATTTACCATTTTCTTTATAGTCATGCACTACTTGTGTTGGTTTATGTAACCCCAATGCAAATATTTGTAGTTTGCGGCAGTAAGGTGTCAAAATATTAAAAAAGTTCAAAGGTTATGACAAGTTTTGCAAGTCACTGCTTACAAGAGCTGAAAGAGATGAAGCATGGTATTTAAAAAACTTAAAAGATTTTGATGTGGAAAAGACATAAAAGTAAGCAATGTAAAACTGAACAAAATTCAGATAAAATGCAATAAATACGTACCATAAGAGATTTACATTGGTAAACTCCATGATAAATGTTCATGTTAAATGCAGGCTATCATCTTGAATCGGGGCCTCTCAGGAACACATTTGTCCACTGAAACACAAAGTTATCTTCCACCCTCTCAGAGTCATAACATATGTCTATTTGTGTGTGTTTAACTTATATGGTGATTTAGTGCTGTTAGTGTTTCTCACTACCACGACACGACCCACTCCCACCTCATCAACGCGCCCCCACAACCCCAAACAAGGACATTAAAGTCACAACAGCTCTCTGTCTTGTGTCGTTGCAATGAAACAACGCGGCAGTGCAGCCAGCAGCTTGCATCTTTCTCAAAAAGAATAAATAAATGCATTTTTCTTTTCTCTACCACTCATCAAGTAAAATACACAAACCCCTGCATCCAAAGGTGGGAGGCCTTGAATCACTCATTGTTGATGTTTAGACCAGTTAAGTCAATAATCTCCATTTTCTTGCAACAGTGATAAGTGATATACCAGGAAAAGTCTTTACTACAGCTCCTCTTTTAAAGTTTGCTTATAGCAAAAACATCAGTTGGAACATGTGTCCTGAGTAATTGGTCCTGAGGGGGAAATACCTTTTGACGTAAGAGAACAATGTGGCAAATTGCATTTCACTTTTTTGACATTTTGTGGTTATAGATGTCAGTGTCACTGTTACTGAGTGGTTAGATGTTTTTAAAAGATTTACTGTTTGTGTTGCAAAATGCAGAAAACAAGAGTGTGAGAAACTTAGAGTGGGACTGGTTCAAGACAAAGAACTCTGACATATCAGTCAAGCAAATGGTAAAAATAATGAGAAAACATTAAGAAAAATATTTACGTGCAAGAAATATTTAGCACAGAGAACAGTTTGAAACTAAACTTTTTTCATCAATATGAACTGGGTGTAAATAGAAAATTTGTTCTCTAACTTTCTCAAATTATAACTTTTACAACTTTTACTTAACTGTGTTTGGGCCTGTAGCTGACAACAATTATGTTGATTGCACAAAAGAATTAAAGTTAGCCCAAGGCAGCCAACATCACAGGTAAAAGTTGCAGATGAGTCCTAATGTTACTTAAAGAAAACCAAACCTTGCTGCACAACACAATGGCCACCCATGACAAAAGCAGTGACAACAGTTTCCAGCTCAAATGCGAGTTTGTAAGATGAATGTTTATTTAGGGTTTTACTCAAAGAGGAGGAAGAAATCACGAGAAATGTTGTCTTAGTAAAGCATGTAGGAGACATAGTAAACCAGTACTCTGCACAGGACTTTAAAAGTGGTCTGTGGTGTGCCTGTTATTTACCACAGAGACAAATTACTGGTGGTGACAAAAGTGCAATTTTGAAATCAGCTTCCAGGTAGACAATCTATCCTCCGGTCTGACAAACATTGTTTCCTTGATGCATGTCAGAGTGTGCCAGCCCTCTTATTGCTCCATCAAAAGAATATCTTATATTAAACAGCAGTGGTTGGGTAAAGCATAGCAGCAGTAAATGGAAGTCTCACTGTTCTACACATAATCCATCTGGGTTTAATTTGTGAGGGTTAAACTGCACTACACTCTGCCTTTAGCATCTCATCACAACAACGTTTCTCAATTAAGCCGTTTACAACCATTTATGGGAGCCTTGGACTGAGAAGTTGTTTGTATGATGAGCTCAGCAGATGCGCAGTTCCACCAGGTGTTTCCTAATTGCTGTTGCTGCTCGTTTGGTGGAGTTGAGTGGGGAAGGCCTGGTGGAGGGGTGCTCTGTGAGGCAGAAGCTTGGCAAGGGACTGCAGCTCTGAGGAGCTTTGTGGAAATAGGCAAGGAATCAAGGCACCACTCCAGATATGTTTTTGATGACAGAATAACATTATAACATAATCTAAACCTCAAAAAAAGTTGATTTTACACAATACCACTTCTTTAACATGGCAGAAATCCTCTTTTGTTTTGGATCCACTGTGAGAAAAAAAGGTAAATCTTATGTTTTAAAGGTTTGCCCATTTTAGTTTTAATTCTGTACATGAGATAACTCAGTGAGGCATAAAACAGATTTCCTTCAAAAAGAAACGTTGGTAATAACTATGTCAATCAGCAATTTTAATAGAATAGCAATGAACATTAGTCAGATATAACCCTTAAAAAAAGGCCATACTTGATATCACATGTAATTATTTTTCAATAGATTTGATTGTTTATTCAACAGGGACGGTTATGCAAATTAAACAGTGTGCATATTAACATTGAAATTGTTGAGGTGTGAAACTAAATGTTTATTTTATTTTTTGCAAAAAGTACTGATTAACAAACTTTTGTGACAATATTTAAAAGTTTTTATTTCTAATCTTTCTTAATCCATGTTTGTTTTCTTCACAGTATATTGCTTTTAAATAGCTTAATTATTTTTTGGGTTTTTTGGTAAACATTAGCATTCTCTGGTATCTTTGCATTAAGTAAAAAAGTAACAAAGAGTGATATCTTCCAGTAATTATGTATCCATTGTTTGCAAAGTTGTGCTTCATAACGTTAGTCATTCACCACTTGCAAAGGTTACAAAAACCTGACAGTGAATATCTTTAATAGCAGAAATTCCACGATAAACCTGTTCTGGCGTTCAGTGACATAACAATCCTCCATTTTCCCTATAGGCAGTAATTACAGGCTGTGTAGCATGTGTCTGTAGGTCGTGCAGCCTCTGCTGCTGCTGCCGCCAAGGAGCCCTGCATCACATCACGGTCCATAATGGAAGCCAGATGTCTCTCTGTCTGTTTAACGCTCATAATCAATAGCCTCACTCAGAGCAGCCCTGACTTTCTCTACCTCTCTCCCCTCTGACAGCTTGTTATGAGAGAGGATCAGCCAAGGAATGGCATATCTGTGCTGCAAACAAGCACAAGTGTGTCAAGAGTGAGATTAACTAATTGGATTCCATCCATGAGTCTTTGTTTGGTGGAGGAGGGTGATATGGTGGGGGTCCAAGCGAGGGGAAGTGATCCCTCTCTGAAGCCTCAACAAGCTACATGACACTGCAGGCTTCCACCTCCAACTCCCAGATGAGGAATCTGGGAATGGAGAAACGATGGAAGGAAGAGGATTCCCATAAAAAAGTGAAATCTGTCTAAATAAATAACTTGAAGTGGCACTCGAGGAGACGCAGTGCATCTACATTTCCTGTGGCTGTTTCCTGCCGTCACGTAGGATCTCTACATATCTCAATCCACAAGCTTGTGCCAGGGGAAACATTATGAAGCTGATGACTTTTTTTCCAGTGTGAGGGGAAGTTGAAGGCCTATGTACAGCACCGGGTTGATGCAGGAAGAGGCAGAGGTGTGGTGATTGGAGTACACAGGTCATGACCTCAAACTTGTAATGATCACCTGATGGATGTTGTGAGCCTGGGGTCATCTGTGTGTCAGAGGAGAATAGGAAAGAAAATAGGCAAGTAAAGTGGTGGGCAATCCTGCACGGCCTGCAAAACAATGAAAAACATTTAAAAGAACTGGACTTACAGGTAAATAAGACCAGGATCACATTCTGAAGCATGTTTACATAGTATTTTATCGTGGTTTTATGTGACAGACCATCATAAACTAGTGCTCTATGAAGCAGAGAGAAAGTGACACATAGTTTCCAAAACTTTTAACAAATATAATTTTCTTTTAAAAGTGCCTTGGATCTTGATGCAGCCCTTGTTTCTTTGCTATCCCTAAATAAATTCCTGTGGAAGCTATTCATAGCTTAGACATAAGAGCTACTGAAAAACATCTACATGAAGGCAAAAACACTGGAGAGCTCCTCTGCTCTTCAGCCATCATTTGAAAGTTTTCTAGTTTCTCAAAATACTAGACAGTTGCTTATTCTATTGGATGCAAAAATTAAAACGTGAAGTGCTGCATGGTGTAGAGGTAGAGCGAGCGCCCTATATACAGAAGTTATGGTCCCAGATGCAGCCATCCTGGGTTCGATTCCCTACCTTGAAACCTTTGCTGCATGTCTTCTACTCTTCTCTCTTCACCCATTTCCTGTCTGGTGACTTTCAATAAAGGCCTCTCATGCCAGAAAAAAAAATCAGTTAAAAAGGAGGCAAGCCAGGAGTCATTCCAGGAGTTTGATAAAAATAAAAAATCCAGAGAGATGGGGATTATGGATTTGTACCATTAGATGTGCTGCTCTATCCAGGTAGGGGAAATAATGGCACCTTTCAAAATTTAGTTAAGTGAGATTATGTTTTCTATGTTTGTTTCAATTAATTTTTTAAACATTTAATTAGGTGTTGCTGTTGGCATGTTTTTATACTAAGAAGTGTGATTACTGAAGTATGATCTGAAGAAATAATGGCATAATGTCAAAAAAATTAAGACATAACTGTGGTAGCGTGCATAAGCTAGCTACAAAAAGTTTGTTTTTCACCTATCAAATGCCAACATTATTTACCTATCCAGCTTGGATATACATGTAGCTACCCATGCTTCCCCAAACTGTCCAAAACCTTCATCCATTGTAGGTTTAGGTTAGGTAAGGTAAGGTAAGGGATCTTTAAAAAGATAAGGGGTCATTTAAAGGAAAAGATATACCTCATTGAACTGGAGCTCTGAGAGACACGTTGTCACTTTTCAGCAAATAAATCTGTTTATTTAATATCTACTGTCCATTATTGGTCACCACGATAAAGCAGTTGTTTTGCCCTCCAGGGAAGCATGCAGGTCACTTGAATGAAAACTGTGAATTGGTTTCAAAAGTAACTTAACTAGCAAATAGAGATCAACTGTGTGTAAGTTAATATCAGCATAGATACAGCCCGTCTCTAAGAGGTTCGCTAGACAAAATTAGTCAACAAACATCATGAAGACCAAGAAACACACCAGACAGGTGAGTGTGAAAGTTGTGGAGAAGATTAAGGTAGAGCAAAATCCCAAGTTTGAATATCTCACAAACCACTGCTTAATTCATCATCTAATAATGGTTAGAGAATAGTAAAACTCTGTCAATCTAAACTCAACATAACGGGCAAGGAGAGCAATAATTTTTCTCTTTAATCTCATAAGAAAAAGGCTCTCCAAAAAAAAAAACAAAAAAAACAAACAGTTTTCTAAAATAATGTTCTTATCAATAGTTAGTAACAGTCATATAAGATCATGAAAAATTACAATAGCTTTTTATATTTATTTTAAAATATTGAATAATGTTAAATAAATAATCGAGAGCATCTTGAAACAGATTCAGATCATATGAGGGAGGACAGAATCCCATCACTCTTGGCACGGTCAAATTTAAGACCATGAAGTGGTCATTAGCTGGACAATGGAGTGGTAGACTAACCACACTCACCTCAGCCCACCCCCATTTGTAAACAACTTGAGGATGGGCTGCTTTAATGGAAGTTTTTAAATATGATAGTGACTTGGAGCCATGGTGTTTATTTTACTGTTTTTTACTGAAAATTCCTCTGTAACATTGGTGGAAAATTAAATAAATACAAGAGTTTATTCATATTTTTATGAACAAAGGAGTCATTGCAATGTTACTTGCTAAGCTTGCCAGCATGTTCCAATGCATTGTAGACTATATGTATATATCTACATGAACATCTCCACTTTTTGTTACCTTTCAGCCACCTTCAGAAGCAAGCTTCTGATGTTTTCCAGCATCACCTGCAGGTATTGCATAGAAAAAAAAAAAAATCACAAGGTCTGTGGTCAAGGTAGTGCGGGGAGAGACTGTGGAGCACATTTTCAACTTAGTATGCATTAATACATACTGTAAAAATTGTTTTAGCACTACTGCAGAAGCTAATATCTAGAGTCTTTTTTATCTCCTCTATTCCTGGATTGGCAGCTTTGTAAACGCCAACCAGACGTGTCAAGTAGCATTTTTCTTCGATATTTAAGCAGACAAAACTGTATTTTCTTTCAAATATTATAGATATGCTCTTTGAAAAAAATCTGTGAATAGGCAAAATATTCCATGAATCTAATCTAATCTAATTTAATCTAATCTAATTGGATCTAATTAATCCATCCATCCATCCATACATACATCCACTCGACTGTCCGTCTACACAATATTATAGTTTTGTTTTCTCTATGCTTCAAGAAAAATTCAAGAAAAAAGGAAAGAAATTTATGATTTTTTTTTTTTTTTTTTTTTTTTTTTTTTTTTTTTTTTTTTTTTTTTTTTTTTTTTTTTTTTTTTGCTTCAGTCAGCAGAAAGAATCTTTTTGCAATTTCTGAAACTTAAAAAAAATGAAAAGTATGGATCAGTGGCAATTTGGTTGAACTTTTTCAATTGACATAGTAGTAAAAGCGCCCTTAGCCATTGCCTGGATGGATATATATATATATATATATATATATATATATATATATATATATATATATATATATATATATATATATATATATATATATATATATATATATATCGCTTTGTTGAGATATCCAGTGTGGGTCCTTAGGCAAGATCCTTCACGCTACTGCCTACCTCATGATGAGTGACAAAGGAATACACGCCATGCCGGCTCAGACGTCGCCCGGTCAAACAAGGTCTGCGTCAGGTGCTGGGGAACCAGGGTACTTTCACGAAAAATGGGTTACTGGAACAAGACGGAATTGGGCGAGAGGTGAAAACTTGGATCTGTTGGAATGCTACTACTCAAGTAACCCTAGTCAGAGGGGTTACATGCAAAGAATGTGGGAGGAATGGTTACGTCGACATCCCCATTCAACACTAACTGCCAAACAACTAGTAGCTCAGTGTTCCAACATCCGCAAACGGCAAATGCTGTCACAACTTGAGATAGACGAGGTACAACACAAATGCTACGGCAAGGGGGAGCCAGGACGCCAGGTCAGAGGGGAGTTAGCTTCAACTCCCCACCCGGAGATTGGGTATGCAGCCCCAATAATGAACGAACCATCAAAGCTGAACGAGGCAGCAACTGACCTGAGAGGTAGGATCGTGGCCCGAATGAACACCAGGCAATCCCGATGCCAATTACAACGGCTGAGTGAAGTACCATCAGAAAGTCTCATTGAAGATGTGAATGCAGCATTGAGAACGATCCCTACCAACACCATAACGGAAACCAATGAGCTGGTGTACAACTCAGCATCAGTGATCCTTGAGATGCTCGGCTATAGGAGCAACCATGAGATTCAATACCCACCCTGGAAAAGACGGTTAGAGGCTAAAATCAAGGTAACAAGGAGGGAAGTGAGCCAATTGTCAGAGCTCCAAAGAGGTGCAATCAAAAGACCAGTACCCAAGCGGTACAGCCAGATGCCCATACCTGAAGCGCTCAAAACTGCCAAACAAAGGCTCCAAGCCTTGGCCAGTCGCCTAAAGAGGTACACGAGAGAAAATGAAGCCAGGAGGATTAACCGGCTCTTCTCCACCCAACCAGCTAAAGTGTACTCTCAATGGCAGGGTAATAACAACAGAGCAGACCCACCAAGGATGGAGACCCAACAGTACTGGAAAGGCACATGGGAAAGGGAGGCGACCCACAACAGCAATGCACAGTGGCTAATCTCTCTACGAGATGACCACAGCAACCTCCCTGAGCAAGCCCCAGTAACTATCACAGTGGCAGATGTCCAAGAAAGAGTCTCAGGTATGAAAAACTGGACAGCACCAGGTCCTGACATGATCCATGCCTACTGGCTAAAGAAACTCACTGCCCTCCATGAGCGACTGGCAGCTCAAATGAACCAGCTGCTCCAAAGTGGGACTCACCCTGAATGGTTAACTGAAGGGCGCACAATCCTGATCCAGAAGGATCCCTCAAAGGGTTCGGTCCCATCCAACTATCGGCCAATAACCTGTCTCTCTACAACATGGAAGCTCATGTCAGGCATCATAGCAGCTAAGATAGGTGGGCACATGGATAAATACATGAGTACAGCACAGAAGGGCATCGGCATAAATACCAGAGGAGCCAAACACCAACTCCTGGTAGACCAAACAGTCGCCCGAGACTGCAAAACCCGACACACCAACCTGTGCACGGCTTGGATTGATTACAAGAAAGCCTATGACTCAATGCCACACACTTGGATCATTGAATGCTTAGAGATGTACAACATCAACAGGACTCTAAGAGCCTTCATTGCAGCCTCGATGGGGATGTGGAAAACCACCCTTGAAGCCAACTACAAGCCAATTGCACAAGTGTCCATCAAATGTGGCATATACCAAGGAGACGCTCTGTCTCCACTGCTGTTCTGCATAGGTCTGAACCCCCTCAGCCAAGTCATCAACAAGACTGGCTACGGATACCGACTCAAGAACGGAGCCACCATCAGTCACCTCCTCTACATGGATGACATCAAGCTGTACGCTAAGAGCAAACGAGACATCGACTCACTGATCTACAGCACTGACATTGGGATGTCATTCGGACTAGAGAAGTGTGGTCGGATGGTTACACAGAGAGGGAAGGTCATCCAAGGGGTCTCACTCCCAGAGGGAACAATAGCAGACATTGAGGACAGTTACAAGTACCTGGGAATACCACAAGCAAATGGCAGCCTCGATGAGGTCACAAGGAAAGGAGCCACAGCCAAATACCTCCAACGAGTAAGGCAAGTCTTGAGAAGCCAGCTCAATGGCAAGAACAAGATCCGTGCGATAAACAGCTATGCCTTGCCAGTAATCAGATACCCTGCAGGAATAATAAGCTGGCCAAAGGAAGAGATAAAGACCATGGATGTTAAAACTCGGAAACTACTAACCATGCATGGAGGGTTCCACCCTAAATCCAGCATCCTGAGACTATACACAAGCCGTAAGGACGGAGGCAGAGGACTAGCGAGTGTGAGAGCCACTGTCCAGGATGAAACATCCAAGATCCATAAATACATCAAGGTCAAAGCCTCAACCGACGATGTGCTCAGCGAATGTCTCAAACAATGGGGACCAGAGGATGAGGTGCTGGAGGAACCATCATGGGAGGATAAGCCCCTACATGGGATGTACCACCGACAAATAACTGAAGTGGCTGATATCAGGAAATCCTACCAATGGCTGGAAAAAGCTGGACTCAAGGACAGCACAGAGGCACTCATCCTGGCTGCACAGGAACAGGCCCTAAACACCAGAGCAATAGAGGCTCAGATCTACCACACCAGACAAGATCCAAGGTGTAGATTGTGCAAGGAGGCCCCTGAGACAGTCCAACACATAACAGCAGGGTGCAAGATGCTGGCAGGGAAAGCGTACATGGAACGTCATAACCAAGTGGCGGGCATAGTGTACAGAAACATCTGTGCAGGATATGGACTGGAAGCCCCGAGATCAAAGTGGGGCACACCCCCAAAGGTGGTGGAGAATGACCGAGCTAAGATCCTGTGGGACTTCCAGATCCAGACAGACAAAATGGTAATGGCGAACCAACCGGACATCGTGGTGGTGGATAAACAACAGAGGAAAGCCGTTGTGGTGGATGTAGCAATACCAAGCGATTGCAACATCAGGAAAAAGGAACACGAGAAACTGGAGAAATACCAGGGCCTCAGAGAGGAACTGGAGAAGGCCTGGAAGGTGAAGACCACAGTGGTGCCTGTGGTCATCGGGGCCCTCGGGGCAGTCACCCCCAAACTGGAGCAGTGGCTAAAACAGATCCCAGGAACAACATCAGACATCTCAGTCCAGAAATGCACAGTTCTCGGCACAGCCAAGATACTACGCAGAACCCTCAAGCTCCCAGGCCTCTGGTAGAGGACCCGAGCTCAGAGGTTGAGAAAGACCACCCGTGGAGGGTGAGAAGGGAATTTTTATATATATATATATATATATATATATATATATATATATATATATATATATATATATATATATATATATATGGTTTTTTTGGGGTTTTTTTTTCTAAATTGTGTGCCCATATTTAAATATAAAACATTTTGGAGTTACTTTGATATTTCAAAATCCTAGTGTACTAGCTGTACCTGAATGCAGCATGAGTAGCTGTTGATAAAATCCCCTCTTACCAACAGAGATTCCTCCAATTTTTATTTTATATGGAGTTTGGGCTCATTGGATGCTACAAGCATCAGGTCACCTGATCTTCTTCCAGTGTCTGTGGGGTTTACATTCAGCTTGACATTGTCTCAGGTGAGTGATTGAGGTAACTCCAGAGCAAGTTACATACCTTACTGCTCTTGAAAAATACCTACAAAATTATATGAAGTTTGGTTCTGTCCACTTTACTTTCTCCACTGTAGCTCCATGAGAAGTATTCCCAAATGGCAGAGTTTAATGATAACTAGGAGTCCTCTCTGTTTTGTTTTCTTGTCTGTCCTGCAAAATTAGTTACTCTTGCTGTTTAAACAGCCACTTACTTGAAACTAACACATTCCATAACATGTATTTTTGTTAAAACGATTGATCTATTACTGATATTTTTGGTTTAATGCATTCAGCTTTACATCTGCTCACATATCAGGAAAACTGGTTTTCACATTTACAACAGATTGTGCAGAGCAGTTCCTGATGAGGGCCACTGGGAGACAGAGTGAGGGGAGCAGCAGATCTAGGGCTGAGGCCTCCATCCGTCCGGAGAGGGAATAACTCCATCTCTCGCTGATAAAGGCAGCTGGCTGTGCGGACGCTCGGTAAAGTTTTATAGTCAGATATGCACAGATGAGTGGGCCAGCTGTGCAGTGTCATATATTCCTAAACAAACCCTGCAGGAGCTGAACTCTCACCCCTTGCACATATGGGTTACAGGGCTTGCTCTCACACTGTTGTTCATGCACTTAAACATGTGCAAACTTTACACATAACAGAAAGAAAGAGTCACAGTGTGCTGCATAGAGCACATGGAACTTTGACTATGCGACCTTTTTAAAAGCAACATATATCCTATTCTCTGTAGTGCATTAAGGTTGTCTGAAAAGGGCCACAGGTTTAAATAAAGGAGAGCAATTATGATCTCTCACCCGCATCTGAATGTTTGCTAAATCTGTGAAAAGGAAGTGGGACTGAAGGATGTGAAACTAAGCAGCGATTTTTAAAAATCACCTGCTCACTCTCACTTGTGTGTCCCATCGCTGGCTGCTGTGGTGACAAGTGGGGGCTTCTTTCTTTAAGTCTTGATTGTTTTGAAGCAAAGTGAGCCGCTGGAAGTTCCAGCGGTTCTCTCTGCCACACAGCTTTGTTTATTTTGGAACAAGAGCAAGACAAGCCCAAGTGACGCTTTATTTATTTTCCCACTCTTGCCCTCTCCTCCCCTTAATGAGCAGAGTCGTGAAGAAGAATTTCTTGATAATCAATCAGCAGGGTGTTGTCAAGAGTATTAACGCCAAAAAGGCACACTCCCAAGTGCAGTGTGATTAGGTCTAATGCTACAACAACCAGATAATAAAGGGTAATATCAGATAAGAGGGCACAATTAATAAGCCGAGTGACATTCTTGGCTATGATTGGTTGACTTGGGTGGTCATTGCAAGCTTTTACAGTGTGCTACAGCTAATTTAAGATAATCCTTAATATTGTTCTTTTAACTTTCTGGTTATAATACAGGTTAGTTAGAGGTTTTCTTAGAAATTGATAACATCAGGTTTGGTCAAAAAGATGAACATGAGAAGGCAGCCCATGTACTAAATAATAAGCCAAAAAAACATGCTGGTCACTTCTTCAGCATTAGTGGACATGCAGGTTATCTTGTTGTTCTCTGAGAGGGGTTTCATTTTGGCTGTTCTCTATAAAACTGCATCTGTGAGCTACGATAAGCACCAAAAAAGGGGAAATGAGGAAACCTCAGACTATACTCAGCAAACTAAACTTTTATCTACAGAGAGGCCATGCAGGTGACCAAAGTTGCATCATGCATCAGCCTATATCTGACTGTAACAAAGTTAGTTTGTATTGAACATTGAAAAATAACAAAGGAAAGACTACAAGCTTTCCACAAAATTATTCCTGTTTTTCGAATTCTAACCATAGAGCTGAAAATCCCAACATACTCCCTGTCAACAGCTACCATTTTCTTGCCACTGCTCAAACGTCGCATTCAGTAATAAGTACCAGAAAGCAAATGAGTACCTGCTTGATAGAAAACACTTGTCTCACAATTGTTTCTGGAGCAAGTCTTCATTCAGAACCAAAATTATAGAAGATAATAAGGGTATCACTAAGTGTCATGGCACAGAGATCTCATGGTATTAAACCGGCATGATATTTCTTGTCGAAGTAAAGTGTGCAGTTCAGTTTCACCAGCCACAATTTACAAAGCCTTTCAACTCAGGTAATTATTTAATAGAACCTGTATGACAACATGGAGTAGGTTTAAAGATCTCAAAAGCAACACATCATGTCTTGATTTAGATAAATAGATGGAAAAAAAGGTATTTACCTGTATCAGACTGAGAAGGATAAGAAATCTATTACCCAAGCTTTGGTACTCTAGTTGAATTGCAGTGAGCGTTATTATCTACACAAACCTGGTACAATAATAGACCTTCCTTGGAGTTTTTGACCTACCACAATTATTTTATAAAAGCATCAACAACTTGCAATCAGGAATATTAATATCCTGCACAGAATGTGGCAGCTTACAAATGTTACACTGTTGAACAGGTCAAAGTGAGAAGCTTCATCAGAAAGGAGACAGCACATCAATTTTATAGGAATAGTAAAAGGGGGGGGGGGGAGGGAAAAAAAACATGAACACTGAACAGAGAGTGAGGCTTCTGCTCCACTGAATCTTACTTATCCAGGGAAAAAACTTCAGCGTGTTGGCTCCAACACATTCCCTCTGAGAAAGTTTATAATCATTAAAACAACAACATAACATTACATCGCCATCAGATGAACAAGGTCATAAGTTATTCGACTGAAATAAAATTTACCACAGCACTGATATTAAAACTGGCTTGACCTTACTCTCCTCCATAAACAGCAGGTGCTGCTGTGAACTCTTCTCTGTCCCAAAAGCACTCGCAGGCAACCCAGTCATCATGCAGCAATCAATCCCAACTGCAGCTAGAGCAGGTGATCATCACCCTTATAAGTCCACATTGTAAATAAGTTTGCATTGGTCAATTAACTTGTTAATGTAGATTGTGAACAACAAAAAAAGTCATAGATCAAAATTTTCACGTTTTACTGTGAATTGTTGTAGGCTGCTAAGTGGACGCAAAGGTACAAAAAAAAGAAATAAAGAAAGAAACGTAAAAAAAATGTAAAAACCCAAACTAAATAAATAGTAATAAAGAAAGTAACTTTTCTACAGTGCCACTTTTCCTTATCCAAGGCCCAGATAGTATGAAAGAGTTGGAATTGTGACACTAAAACAAACAAGAATTGACAGAAAATGTCTGTCTGTAGTTCCAAACAATTTAAAATCTTTTGAACTAATGTTTTTTTCTCCCACAATGTTCTTTATCTTTCCCACAACATTCATTACAATTACAAACACATGGCTGATTAGGAGGTCACAACTTTCAGGACAGTAGCTATGTTCCTTACAAATGTTGACAGTGTTGACTAATAAAAGAAAATTGACAACACTCTGTTATAAAAGCATTAAAAAAAAAAAAAAAAAAAAAAAAACCTTCACCAATTTTAATAACTGTGTTGGATTTGAACAGAAGATGAAAATGCAGCAGAAAATATCAGTTTTGCAAAAATATCAGTGTTAGAGGAGAAACAGCCTAAAACGCAGTTTATGATTTATGAAACTTTTATCTGTTTGTGAAAACAAAAAAAATTATCATGCATCATCTAGTGAGCCTTTGTTACACTTCAGGGAGATAATAAAAGTTTATCATTCAGTTGGCTAAAAAAAAAAAAAATCCATATTAGAGAATTATTAGGTTATGAGAAGGCCTGAATCATCTGTTAATTCATCCTGTGCTGACTTAATTCATGAGTTGATCATGAACCCGAAACAGAGTATATTATCGGTTATCTCAACATTATTACTCATCTGATCACATTTACCATGCAGCTACCTACAATTTCCTTGTTTAGTTAGGTAAACATCACACCAAGTGTTTTGTATTTTTGTCTTAGTTGTAGGTTACACAAGTGCCTCATACTCTGAGGAATAACTGTAATTTCTATTCATCCATTGTCTGTATTTGCTTATCCTTTGCAGAATCGCAGAGGCGGTTGGTGCCCATCTTCAGCAGTCATTGGGTGAGAAGAGGGGTACAGACTGGGATTTGAACGCAGGACCTTCTTGATGCAAGGAAACAGTGCTACTGCACCACCATGCAGCTCTTATCCAGAAGTGAATCAGTTTAAAGTAACTAGGAACAGCACAGTGAATTGGTATGTAATGGTAAGAAGCAGCAAGGAACTCGACTGATGCTGTATTTTGCTTCAGTGGTTAAACAAAGCTAGAAATTACTATCAAAGAGCAAAGTGAACAAATAGTAACGTTCTGCTAAGTGTTTAGATCCCAGTCAATGAAAAACTTTTTATCTAAATAAAAAATGTAATTAAAATTTAAAAATAGTAACATTTTTATGAAAATTGTGAATTCTGGTAATCGTTAGTGATTTGATTAAATCTCCCATCTGGGCGTTCTGGTCTTTTACTTCTATTCCATTTTATACCATTGCAGTTTGGGTGTGTTTGTACCAGGAGTTGCCTGCCAGGAAAAGGTTATTACCAATCATGTGTCATTTCAAATCTGCCTCAGAGATTCATACCTACTTTTTTTTAGATAAAATACTTTATCTAAAAATCAGGAAATGTGATTATGTGACTTAATCAAATACCAGTGGGAGGTTGCCTATAGTTATTTTGGTTTGATCTTTCATATTTCCTAAGAAAAGTTTTACAGGTTGGGTTTTAGTTTTAGTACAATGAAACCTCATTCTAACATTTGCTGTAAAATGTGTTGATAATTTGTCATCACTCCTATCACATGCTCTGTATTTATTTTGCAAAGCTGTCTATTGAAGAAAGAATGACAGAATTATGTGGCAATTTATGCTTTAGGATTGTTGACTGTATTCTTACCCAAGATGCTCTTCATACCCATCTACTGGATTGCTTGGCCAAACATCCAGCCAGGCTTATACAGAAAATTATGCAGGTTTGTGAAATCTGCAGTTGAACCAATGTTTGATCTCAAGGCCTAAACTCCACAGAATATTCCTCTACCTGGTCATTGTCAGATGCCAGAATGTTAAAACATTTCATTGTGTTCATAAAAGAAACGAAATCTTCAAAATAAATGTTTACCATCTGTTTGCTTCAGCTTTAGTTGATTTTCACAGGAATCTTTTAATTTGTTCCTGAACTATGAATTATAACTTTAAAATATAATGCCCTCATCAGTGACGAATATAATAATTTCACGCTCTTGAAAGTTTACATTAAGCTTAAAAATTTAAGTAAATCTCTCATTTACACCCATTAGCTCTGATTGATGCTTTGCCCAACCGTATGGTTGGTTTTAAAGCCGCAGGCAGTTTCAAGCAGCAGAGTGAAAATTTGCTGCTGATGACAGGTCATGTGAAATGAAAGTGCTTTTTACGTCCTCTCCTTTGTGCTTGCTTCTCGGCGGGACTGCCAGAGCTCAGCCATAATCTCCCCTCCCAGTGTGTACATCACTCAGTGAATTTGGCCTCCATGGAAACAGGCAGGCGGTTGAACCACTGCCATTTTACATCCTTAATTAATACCAAACCTCTGTACCCCTTTACAAATTACAGCGTGTACCACATAAGGTTGGCTTGAGACGGCAGCCTGCAATAAAATTCCTTCATGGGTACAATAAAAACATGGCGGTAGGTCAGAGGACTTGAAGCTTCTAACTGATTATTGCTAGCCATCAGCGTAGTGCGGGTGGACGGGGGATTATTTGAGAATGGTGGTGAAAGAAGAGATTAAGAAGCACTGTCCAGGTGAGGGATTCTCTGAGGGATTCTCCACTATGAGAGCCATCCAAGGACAACCAGAAGAACATTTAAGTGGAGGCTGGGAGGAGGAGGAAGAGTGGGAGATCTGGCCACCCCACAGTGCCCTGCTGGCTGTGGTTTGCAGCCAGTGCAGCAGTAGGTAACTCTGGAGCCAAGGTGGAGTGAGAAAGGAAGGGAGGAAACTCAGAGAGAAACCATGAAAAATGTGGAGCATGAAAATGTCTCCCTTGGTTTATGGCAGTGCAGCCCGGCATCCAAAAGAAACACATCTTTAAATTTAACTTGAGATGTCTTTTTTTTTCTTTCCATCTTCCACTCCCAACTTCTGGCAAAGGCCCGGATTTGGAAGCAGAGCCAAGATGCTTGGAAACTGCGACCATGTTAAAAAAGCACTCAATAATGTGGCTTTTTGGAAATGTGGCAGCAGCTCCTGTATGGGGGGGGATAAGCTTTCAGCATTGGTGAACATGTTTTCTGAGTTTGCAGCTGCAGAAAATATCTCAGCATTCCCAAGTTTTCGAAAACACGAGATTTATACACTAACACTTAATATAAAACACTGTAAAGGGGATCGTTTAGATTCATAATTCAGGTAAATACTCTCCAATTTCACATGTGGCACAATGAACATAAATGTCTCTTCAGGTGGGAATAAGCTGAACTGAGTTTTGGATAAAAGGCAATAAAGTCTTTAATACAGTGAATTGGATTAAAATGATGAGGTCGTCTGGAAACATTTTGCCGTGGCATCAAATTAAAGATTTGCAGCAGGTAATAATATTTTGCCGGTCTCAAAGCAAAGTTGTCTCTCATGCTGATGATTGAGAGCTCATTTAGGAGAGTATTACCCTGAGGATCTCATAAATCTGCTACAATGGAACAAACATCTGACAGAAACCAAGGTATGCTTCTGTTATAACAACTAAAAGAAGCTCTTTTGATGATGAACAGTTCATTTATTTGATTTTTCATCTACTTAGAACAAAATTCTAGCCTGTCCAAGGGCTGCTGATTATTTATACATGTATATAAGATGAAAACAATCTGAAAACACAGCAGGGGTTTGAACAGAAGGGTGAGTCTTTCCATCTCTGCATTTGTCTACATTTATTTACCACCTCCACACATTCATATGTCTCAAATTAAAGGTTTATATATTTTATTATAAACATCTCTGTAAATTTTTAAATACAAAGATGATAAAAAATGTACAGTGTTCAATAGAAATCAATTTTCATCTCCAAAATAGAGAAGGAACAAGCATAAATTTTAATTAAAGTGCAAGTTTAAACAAAATGCACATCTAAATTTCACCGTAAATGAGCACCAGTATGTTGCTATAGTTAAGAGATAGCTGAAGCTCCTCCGTCAGTGACAGACTGCTGCATCCTAAATGCTCAAAGGAGCGTTATCGTTGATCCTTCCTCCCAGCAACTGTCAGACTTTATAACCATCACTGCTCCCAACAAAATCAGCAAGTGTTTACATCCCTGCTGAAATTTGCACAATCATTTGTGTTATTTTTTACTCATCTTTAATAACATTTCTGCTGTTATTGCACATCTGCTTTCCTGCACTGATATACTGTTGTGTTTTTTAAAGTTCAATACACATGCACAATTGAGCATACATTTTTTTAAAAAAACATCCTAATCAGTTGCACAGCCCCTTGATCATAAGCATGATATTTCTATTCTAATAACTGTACAGTATCTTTATGTTATGTTATAATCTTGTACAGTATATTATTATTTCTATTATTTTTGTTATTGTTAATCTTGTTTTTTATATATTTTTTAACACTTTTGGAACATTTTGTGTGAATCTGATGCAGCTGTTACACCTGCATTTCCCCTCTGTGGGACAATAAAAGCTATTTCTATTCTATTCTATTCTATTCTATTCTATTCTATTCTATTCTATTCTATGAGCTTCTGTGGGTCATTGTTTGTAACAGTATGGAAGATTATGCATTATAGTTCCCAGGACTGGCACCCAATACTGTAATAACAGCCAATAACATAAACATTAAGTTATTTTAAATGTAATAAAGTCAACTTGACAATAAAGCTTTTGAATCAACAAAATAAAATTTAGCAAACAATGTTATTACGTTAATTGCCTCTGAATATTTATTACCTGCAGTCTGCATTGTAATAATACATTAATAGGACTACATACTGGAAATATGCAATGGGGACAATTTTATGTAGACTGTTGTTTATTTGCTTAGTTATGACTGGAGAAATATGTTATTAATATCTACCAAGTGCATATGGCAGTTGTAAAATTATTCATTCTCCAGGCAGATTTAGGTTTAAAGTAATCTTTTAATTTCACCAATATGCCTCTTCTGACCAGAATTAATATCTTTTATATGTTTTGGAGTCCTGTCTTGGACATGATAGAGAATCTGTGGAGGGAGCTAAAGATTAGGGTGATGGCAAGGAGGTCTTCCAACCACAAAGACTTGGAGCTCAACATCAAAGATCAGTATTCAAAATACCAGTGGAAACATGTAAAAAGCTGTCCAGCCCAGATTGTTGCAACGGCAAAACATATTTTTCCATTGACTAAAACGATTTTGTCATGCTATATTAAAAAATAAAAAACAAAACAAAAATAAAACCGATGTTTTTTTATTCATCCTACTTTTAAATAATTTTATTGTCTGTTGAGAGATACTTCTCTCATTTCTTACTAAAAGCAACCTTCTTGGTGGCATGAAAATAATTTTAAATCTCACTTAGCTAGGGGTTTGAATACTTATGCCCATATCTGCGCATTGGTTTCCTCTGAAAACCAGCCAGTGGCGTAATACCCTTTTACAATATTGGCTATATGTTATTAGCTAAATTATTTATTTATTTATTTGTTTATTTATTTATTTTACATTATTGTAAAGTTATTAGATTATTGATTTTGATCAATTTAAAGCAATCAAAATTCTTATATGTAACAAATAGTGTTCTGCTAGATAAAGTAGAACTCCAGCTGAAGGGCCCCGATGAAAAAGTTATTTAACCTTAAAGCAAATTCTTAAATTGTATCTTATTTGTACAAACAGTAATATTTTGTAAAAGAGCTTAAACAAAATCATCAAATTGACATACAAAATTGTCAAAGTGACACAAAAAAGTCAAATTTTTGTGAAACAAAATAATTGGTTTGCTTGTGTTATATAAGAAAATTAGAAATATCTAATGTTACTGTGAAAAATACATTTGTTTCAAGTGCGGCAGCAAAATGGTGTCACCTTTTACAACATGCAAATACAACCTCAACAATTACTGACAACTTTAAATGGTGGTTATAAAAATGTGGTGACCCCACAATGCAGCTCTTCTTTGCAATTCTCCAACAGTGAGATTTATATGGTGTATTTAAATCTACTTTAACACCACTGTGCATGTTGACAAAATAAACATGGGTCCTATCTTCCTCATGCACTTTTTTATTTAATGTTCTACATATTTACATATTGAGTAGCTATTTACCTGATCTGCCTTACTTTTATTTAATCTCCCTTACATGAGTAGCATGTTTTCTCGTCTTTCCCATTTTGATGAGTAACTAAATGAGATGGGCTTCTATCTCATCATAATGTAGACAGGAAGATGGGATGATATTGAAAATTTAATGAGATTACAGAAAATAAAATTACAGTTCCTCAACACTCTCATCAAACAAGTAAAGCATGAATTTAAAACAGTTTTTCAGTTACATTTCTTTTATTGGCATTTTTAGAGGTGACACTAACTGTGACACCTGGGCTGCACAATAAATCGGGATTATATCATCATCGCAATATCTGCGCAATAGTCATGTCACAAAGGACTCTTTGGAGACCAATAATTGTAAGATCATATATTCCAAGTGTTATGAACTTGCAGTTTACATGCTAACATAATGTTTGGGCAGTCTCAGCAGATGCTCACACTAAACACTAATGACATTCTCCAAAATGCTAAAGTTTGCAGTGTGTAGGAAGCACTGATGAGAAAGAGTGGAAAGAAGAAAATAGGCATTTATCCAAACTGATATAGTCAATATTTACCACTATTATCACCACTGGAAGATTTTCTCTCAATTGTGCAGCTTTGCATGACTGTTGATTTGGTAACAAGCTGTTATTTTGTAACATTTCTCATTAAAGGTCAAATGTACTTAAATTAGGTATGAGACTTTTCTTTCACAATAAAAATTGCATTTATATGAAGGCTTTTCACACATCTTTACCAGGAATAACCAATAATTGTGGGGGCTGATGTAACCAATATTTTAAGATGAAATTACTGAATGAATGTCTGGGATGATTGAAACTTTTGTTTTATTGTTATTTGTGTTTGAACAGTATTATACTTTCAACATTGCTCCTTGATGTGTGTTTTTAATACCTAAAAATAAACTTACATGATATGCTGCACTTATTCAGTTTTATGTATATAATGTTCACTTTAGATCTTAAATGTTAACAATAAAAAAAAAAGCAACATGCAACATTAAGCGGTAAGAGACACATTTAAATATAAAAAAGCAGTAAGTTTATAAATTATCATTCCTGTCTGTACTACTAAAAATATGTTTTGCTATTATTTCTGAAGAACCTGACTAGTTCTTTTTCCACTCTATAAAAATACATTTATGAATCTAATCTTGATTAAGTTTATATCCTCCTACTCCTAATCATCATGACAGTTGAAGACATTATCAATGGTTCCTCCTAAAGGGAGAAGAAGCAGAAATACCAAATAAACTTTTATCTTTTTGTCTCAGCTTCAGTTTCTCAAGCACTTTTACAGTTTTCTTTTTTAACTCTGTTTTCTTCCAACAGCCTGGCAAAGCCTCCTCTGATGCATTACGATGCTGCAGGAGAAATCTCCAACAGCCTATCCAACAACCTCACAGATAAGGCCTCAAAGCCCTTGAGACATCACAGCTTTTAGCCATGTTAATCCCTCGAGCACTTTGGATAGAAACCCCCGTATTTTTTCAGAAACCATTTGTCCAGCACAGCTACTTTTTTTTCTTCCAAAGTGTTAAATAATGATAAAATCTGCAAAGCTGGTATGGTTTATAGGTTGCCCCTGTCCTGTGTTGCAAGGGTGATGTTTTAATGTAGGTGGAAAGGCTGATGTTCAGTGAGAGCCAGATGGACCTTCTCCTATCCTGCTCATAAACGTTTTCAAGACAGTTCACAAATCAAGATTTCTCAGTATTATATTAAGAGTTCGGATTGTTATTGTTATTGTACATTTGCAAATACTAATGCGATTTATTGCTTTTTGAGTATAATTCAAATCTCAGCCCACTCAAACATTTAATACATGAGTGTTTCACAGTTAATATTATGGGCTGATGAAGTGCAGGGCTTTTACAGCTTTCCCTGGAAAATGACTATCATAACTCTGACAACTTCTCATCCAGCGTGAATTAAGACTGAGGATTAAGATGTGTGCCATCTACTTGGGGAGGGAGAATTTGTGGTTAGAAAATCTTATGTAGGGAAAAAAAAGTAAAGAAAAAAAAAAAAAAAAAAAAAAAAAAAAAGATGGTAGCAGCAGGTATACGGTGCTCTGTGGTGAGGCAGAAGGGGGGAGAGATGAAGAGTGAAATGCAAGATGTGAGGCTAGAACAGAAAAAAAGTGCAACTCTCCTGGGATCAGTCTTCTTTCCGGAGGAAAGGAAAGCGGACCCTGTTGTTGATAGAGCTTGTGGTGGTCTGGGTTTTGGGCATGTTAACAGTGAAGATGATGGGAACTGTAGAACAGATAGATATGGGCTGAAATTAGATGATCACGGTCCATTAACATTCCATGAAACCACTACAGTTTTGCAATGGTTATGCAACAGTTCATTAAAAAAATAAAATAAAATAAAATAAAATCTTTTATTTGAATTAGAAAAGAAACAACAGGCAACAAAAATGATATATTGATAACTAAAATTATGCCATTTATGACTTTTTTCTTTTTACATGTTGATTTACAGAGTTATGCAGAAATATAACCATCTACGAAATATAGTTGTAGTGTTAAAATTGTTATTGTGGAGACTGTCACACCATTCTGCTCCTTATAAAATAATGCAGGAAGGATAACAAACTGATATAGTCAGGCTATCTGTCAGCCAGCATGTAGAAACAAACATGATGCCTGTAGCAGTGTTCCCTTAATTAGATTGATGGGTGGCACTGCTTTAGTTATAGAGCCACTTCCAAACACCTAATTGTCAATCTTGTAACTCAGGGAAAGGTTCAGAAAACCTATTATGGAAGCTGATGAGCAGTGAGCAGCAGAAGGTAGGAAGTACTTCATGAAGTCAAAATACTTTGGTTATTTTCTCTGGCATTTCATTAAAAGGATTTTAAACCATATCATTGGTATTATTTAATATTTTTGTGGTTGTGATATTTTTTTAAAATCTTGGTATACCCTTATATCTGTACCCAGCTCAGTGTTTAAACATCAGATATGTGTTTGTATAGGAAATACAGCATTTAACAGCACTTATTCATATTTCACCTTCCCGAAATAGCAATTCACAGTGTCCTGTGTAGGATAAATAACAGCTTAGGTCATCAACTTGGTAGAAAATCTCTCACTTTAGAACTCAGCTATGCTTTATACTTTATACATCATTTTTTATGTTAATTGTGACAGCAATTAATATTTCTTCCTTTGATTGCAGAATAAAGTGACCATTGAAAAATAATGATAAACGGAAGACCTTAAGACTGGCAGAAGGCTATGGCTGGAATTGTTAATATTGTGTTAGCTGAGCTGTTTAAACTAATTGCCACAGCATGTTTACAGTATGGGATATATCTGAAAACAATATATTTATATCTATCTATCTATCTATCTATCTATCTATCTATCTATATATATATATATATATATATATATATATATGTGTGTGTGTGTGTGTGTGTGTGTGTGTGTGTGTGTGTGTGTGTGTGTGTAGATTTTTGTGAGGCTCTAAGAAGGATATTGTTAGAGACCAAGAAATGACTGTATAATATATTAAACAAATGGTTAAAGCTGGATCGTTTGTGGGAAAACAATATTTACGTAGCCAAAGATGCAGTAGAAAGTAGAAATATAAGCATTGCAATCAATACGTCAAAACATCTGCCTATTTTCATACAAATATCTGACGTGTTTGTCTGTTATTAATAACCAGAGTGAACCTTCCACCTAAAAAATGTAAAATTGTGCTTTAAAAGTGAAAGGTGAAAACACATCCCCATGAAGATGCCTGCTGGTATCTAATAGTGGTTGAATGATGGTTTGGGTTTATCACATGGGCAACAAAAAAACAGTATTAAGTATTTTTCGGATTAAAACAAAGATAAATAGCTATAAGAAAGCTGTTCATGGTGGTCCAGTGTTTGGAGACATCACTCTAACTGCGATCATGTCTTCATATACTCATGTCGTTGTAGTACGTGGGGTTAATGATTTTACTTTGGGTTTATGTATACTTTTCATCCAAATGCTTTGGGGAATAAAAAGAGAAATCTTCGAGAGTTAAAGGAGGAAAGGACAGAAACCACTCAGAAACCAACAAGCCAAATAATAAACACTTATTTCTAGGGCCATTAAAAGTGAGTTTACATTCCAAAACACTTGACAAAGCCTCATTGAGGAGGTGGGAGTTCTTTCACTGATGTATAAAATTTTTAGGTGCAGACTGTCACTGGAATATGTTTGATTTTTCACAACCATGCAGTGAAGACATTCTTTTTAAGGCTTTGTGTGAAGTAGCTAAACATTTATTTTGCATAAAACCCCACACTGGCCTTGTATACCCACAAAGGCTTCAGCAGACTCCAGTTTCCATTAACAAACCTCTCAGTAGCCCAAATAGGCTCACACAGACATATACAGTATTTTTTTTTTTTTTAGATATTCTTCACAAAAGCTCTGAAATATATGACTTAACATCAGTTTGACTCAACCTGTCATCTTATACAATCGTTTCTTCTGTGCTGTTTTGCAGCTGGCTTCTTTAGGAGACATTTTCTTCATGAACTCTCACATTTTGATTCAAAATAAAGCCTACAGCAATTATCATTTCAAAACTCCATAATGTGTAGGAGCTTTATTTAAGATTTGTGTCCATCTTCTAAAATGCAAAGACTCCCACACACCCTGAAGAGTTTAATAGTCTTGTAATGGGAGGGGAGGGTTCCATGATCTCATGTCATTAAGCATCGTTAAACACCCGAACACGCTGCGCATGTGCAAGCCTCCTCCTCTTCTTGCTGCAATAAAGTGGATTCCTTGTAATTCTGTCGCCATTGATGAGCATGATAAGGCGGATTGAGAAAGTGCATTTCACCACCACTGTCACCCTTCGAGCTACTGCTTCTCTTCTTCTTGGTCTACACATTATTAAGCAGTCTTGATGCAGGAAGATTAAAGCCCTGCAATGAAAGCAGCTTGTCGAGGAAGGTTATGAGCAACACCATAAACGGAGAAGCTTTGGATTGTATTTTTAAATGTGTAAAATATAGTCATCCGGGTGCTGGCTGCTATCTGGAGCCAGTAAATGTATACAGACTATAAATTGAATCCTTCCTTGGTGCAGGCTCCAAGCGCACATAGTTCATCCCTAAAGTTTATTTAGGTGCCAAAATGAATAATTAGATTAATAATAGGAATGAACAGAAATGTGTTTTTTCTATAGGAAAAAAATTAAGATTATTTGTTTGGATTAACTCCACCACACATACACGAAGTATTATTAGTATCATCATCTTTTGCCCTCTTCTTCTCCTTTATTTTCTATTTTATTAATTTATCTTTTTAACTGTAATGTGAAAGGTAATTTTTAGTATTATTAAAAAGTTTGCAAGCACCCGCAAATAAATAGCTAAAACTATGAGTGAGATAATAATAATAATAATAATAATAATAATAATAATAATAATAATAATAATAATAATAATAATATATTTTCCCAGGTAAAAACATTTTATTTACATTTTTCAGTGCAAATTATTATTAACAAAATAGCACATCTATGTATCAAAACAAACAAATATGTAAGAATACTGCAGTTGTCCAAAGATTTCATTTACAACATAAGTCGAGTGGTTCCTGCATTAACAATAAAATCCACAACCGCATCATCATCGTCATCATCCTCAACTCTGCAGCTCTATTCAAGACAGTAATTACAGGCCAAAAATATGTCTTTTCGTGTTTAAATTATGTCTGCTTTTATTAATAAAGCGATGTAAAGTAATAATAACAAAAAACTGCAAAATCTAATAAAATTCACACTTTTTGACCATGCTTCTTCTGCCTGCTGGGCTAAAATACTGTGCAACAATGAATCAGTCTCTGTGCTCCTGCTGCTTCTCTCTGGAAGTGAACTGACCTGTTTCCGGGTGCAGACGCTAAACACTCCGTGGGTCTTTAATGTCATTGCGGCTCTTCAGACAAAAATAGGCTAAAAGGCGCTCCTTCGTTGTTTGTGGCCTGATTTTCATATCAACACCTGTGATGCCGCAGTGTCTGTGGGCGTGGGGCTAGCGTCCGCGGTGACCGCCTGCGCGCTCCCGCTCATGATCACGCTGGTCTTGTTGTTGTTTAGCTCAGAAATGTCCAAATGTCCGTCGGCGCTCTCCTCCTCCTCTGCCTCGTCCGACTCGCTGTCGCTCCGAGCTTCGCTCTCGCACTCGGATTCCGTCGGCTCCTTTGGCTCCAGGCCCCCCGCCTCAGAGGCTCCTTTCTCCGGCTTCTCATCCTTCTCCTTGTCCTTTTGAGCCTGGGCCTCCTTGGAGTGTCTCCACTTCATGCGCCTGTTCTGGAACCACACTTTTACCTGGGAACACACATTAAACAGGCCTCGGTTTATTTTTTTCTTATGCATTTGAACAATTTGTTAAAAATATTGCAAGATGACTTATATACAACCTCCCCCCTCCCCCCCCAAAAAAATGGACTCACAGCTTCCGCTGAAGCGATCTTCCATCAAATGTATGCAGGCCTGACTATATATATTTATTAAGTCCAATACATCATTTTTAAATTAACTGTTTTTCATTTCTTTAATAAACACAGTTTGTACTCAAACAGAACAACACAGTATGACGAGAATAGGAAAGCTGGGCAGAAATACAGCAGCAATAAATAAATAAATAAATAAGTAAATCATATTCCATATTCAATGCAGAATCTTTGCACATCTTTGTACTTCAGTAGCAGTTCAGAAGCAGCTTTACTGAATTAAAAAGTCTTACAATAACAATGACCTTTATCTTTACACACTGTTTAAATAATTGATTGATATTTTCATATTAACTGATGAGCTGTAAACAAAAACAGGTAGTAAGATGCTGCTAAAGATATGATGGCCTATTTCAACCAGTCAACTCACATCTCACTGATGCCAAGCATGCTGATGTCAAGCTAAAGGCCAAAGTTGTAGTTTCTATGGACACTTGAACTTGTAAAATGTACATATGAAGATAGCATATGCTTGTAAAATATTTTTTTGCATTTAATTTGAATAATAAAGAAGTTGTCTTTTTATCTAAATTCTATCAAGCAGTAGTTTTTGTATTTTATCGTTTGTTTCTCATTAAAATGGAAGAACTCTTTTTTTGTATATATATATATATATATATATATATATATATATATATATATATATATATATATATATATATATATATATATATATATAAAGCCACTGCTTTGATTGTTGTTATATTTCATATGTATTGGTTTAAAAATCTGCTTGTTTGTCTATCTTAGCACCTTAGGCAAACAGCACGGTGGACCTGGTTGCCCTACAGTGTCAGTGGCAGATTTGCTCTTCAAAAGAGGACAATGAAATATGCCTTCAGAATTATTATAGCAACAAGCTGGATCTGATTCAGGCAGTAAATTGGACACAATTGTTAAGAGAGGGGGAAAACGGTTTTATTTTCCATTTCGATCTGAAGCCATTATAGCAAAAGCTTCTGTGTCCTCTTTAACGAAAGATATATATATATATATATATATATATATATATATATATATATATATATATATATATATATATATATATATATATATATAACAAAGCTCTTAAGCTCACTGTATTTTTGTGTCTAATAATTAGGAATGCACCCGGCTTTTATTGGCCTATACCTATTTCCAATTTTGTTGGAGCACTGACCAGATTATGACAATTTTTTTCCCATAAGGACAAAAACATAAAAGAGAAAAAAACACCGCCGATTCTTTGATGGAGGTAGAATTTCAAAACAGAACATAAATTAAGGAATCATGATAACATTCCCATTTACATATTAAAGCATTTATCTGATTTTTACTAAATTCAAAAATTGCTTCATTGTAAATGCTGTCAAGTAATGTGATAACAGAAAGAAAATGGTGGAAGTTACTAGTTTTGCTTTAATGGATAGGAAAAAAACTGAACTTTCAAAATTTAACCAACTGATCCTCAGTCAGAGCAGATTAAGGGAATATTGGCCAATTCTGAAATGTGGCTGATTAATTATTACACCTTTAAATAAATGATTCAGTCTGTGCAATTTATGGGTGATGGGTTTGTGCCAAAAATGTGTTTGGTGCACTTTAACCTGAGTCTTACCTGAGCATCTGTGAGCCCCAGCATGGCTGCCAGCTGTTTTCTGTCAGGCTTGGTGACATACTTCTGTATTTCAAATCTCTTCTCCAGGCCTTTCCTCTGCAGGTTTGAAAACACGGCCCTCGACCATGACCTTTTCCTCTTGTATGTTTGAGGCATTGTGTCTTTCGTGAGGACTGCGTAGGGACCTGAAGAATAGACAACAAGGGAGGACATGTGGTTAAAACACCATCAGAGGGGTTCAAGGCTGGAAACATGTGAGAAAATTTGATGTTCTCTGTGATGTTCTACTCTCCTACAGGTGGTGTCTACCTGGGAAGGTGTCCTGAAACTGATGCTGGCCTGAGTGTCTGCCGCTGCCGCTGCCTAGTGAGCCCATCATGGAGGAGGCGTCGCTCATCCCGGGGTCTATGGAGGAGAAGTAGGGGCTTGCTGGAGGTTGAATAGGGATGTGGAGGCCTGACTGACGGTTCGAGCTAACGATGGAGGTGAGATCTGTTACAAAATGAGAGATGATGGGCTTCAGTCAGTTTGGACACAGGCAAAGGAGGGAGAAAGGCTTAGGGAGACTTTTGAAAATAACCAAATAGGTCTGTGTAGAAATGTGGATTTTTGCTGATAATCATGACCCGTGACCTCCTGTTAGGGGGCTCCTGAGTTTGTGCTACTACCTTGCTCTCTCAGAACATTGAGTTGTTTCTGGTTTTCTGCTCTCATTTTCTAAGCTGTATATTCCTGTACTTGATTAGTTCATAAGTAAATATTTCTTAGGGGAAATAATTTAAAATGTGGCTGTTAGGACTGGATGCTTCTCTGCAAATGTTTTATTACAATAAAGTTACTGCTCACCTCTTAGAGAAGACTTTTCTTTGCATTTTGGATCAAAGTCTGTGGATAAAATCCTATCGATTCCAAATTTGAGGTCTTTACTTGAAGGCGGGGGTGCTTGCTGGGAGTTGAACGGTGTCCTCGAGACAGAGGTGAGCTGCAGTCCGTGTCTGTGGTACGGAGATGCCGGGCTGACTCTGGCTCCGAACACCGATGAGGGCTCCGGTGCGACGGGAGCAGGGCGCAGGGGAGAGCCGCCGGAGTGCGCCTGCTGAGCGCGCTGCTGCTGCTGGTGATGGTGGTGATGGTGGTGTCCCATGTGCACCATGAGGGCGGACGATCCGGGGATGTTCTCCGCATCTCCTGCTTGCAAAATGTCTGCGATGCAAAACGACGGCTTCTTTATGGTATCCACAGCGAAGCCTCCGGCGCAGTATGCGGACCAGAGGCTGAAATTGGATGCATAAAACGGGTTGAGCCCGGCGGTGTACATCCCGGAGCTTCTAACGACACGTATTGTTTCTTAAATTATGTTATGAAAACACAGACATGTGAAAAGAAAAGCACGGATAACGCTTCAGGAGGACAGATGCGCGTCTTCTTTGTGTCAAAAACACTCTCACAAGTCTGAAACTCTAACCCCGCAGTTCCACTCTGAAGTTCCTCTGCTGACTCTGATTGGTCGCTCTCTGAGCCAATAGGTGCTTTGTCTCACATCGTTTGTTGTTGCAAACTAAGATGGTCTCTCTCTCTCTCTCTCGCACACATGAGCAGGGAGCAATTTTGATCCTGAGATGATGGATTGATCACTTAAAGAGAGCCCACTCCTCACCCACATAACGCACTAAAGCAGTCATTATCGCCGAAGGTTCGCGTTAATTTGAATACTTTCTGTAAACTGAGTTGAAGAAGGCACTTTGGGGTCAGTTTTATAACGCAAAAATACCTAGAAACGTAACATTCAGCCTTGCAAAACTATCTATACTCTTTGAACTTTTCCAGATTTGGTCACATTACAACTCCAAACCTCGATGTATTTTATTGGGCATTTATGCAATAAACAAATGAAAAAAATATGCTTTGTTCTAAAAACGTTTTACAAATATAAATCTGAAAAGTGTGGTGTGCATTTGTATTCAGTTGTGTTTACTCTTACATTGCTAAATAAAGCCCGGTGTAGACGCTAAAACTATTTTTGGAGAGAAACATTTACCTCAATCATGCATACAAATAAAAAAACACATCAAACATCTAATCCAAACTGCTGCCGGGTAGAAAACTGCAGGGCATTTTGCATCTTTATATACTCTTGGCACTTTTCTCTTACATACAAATTTGTAATGATCCATTTTACTTTGTCCCTCTTGAATAAAATGCAGTGCGACTGCATTTGGAAATCACATATTTAGTGTCTATCTGTCCATAATTTAATCTCAGCATAAATTCAGTTGCCCTGTGTAGGCCTGAAAGGTTTATTAAAGAACATTAGTGAACAAGCAGCATCAGGAAGACCAAGGAACACACCAGATAGGTGAGAAATACAGGTGTGGATTAGTTTATAGCAGAGTTAGGTTGTAAAACAATGTCTCAGAAAGCACTGCTCAATCCACCATCTGAAAATGGAAAGAGATTAAGAACAACTGGAAGCAGAACAAGGCGTCAACTGTCTGAGTGAGGAAAGGGTTTATCAGAGTCTCTGGAGGAGCTGCAGAGATCCGGGACAACTGCGAGCCATGCACTTGACAAATCGAGGTTACAGCGGTAAAAAGGAAGCAATTGTTCCCCATGTTGAAACATGGTGGTCATGCTGTGGAAAGGGTTCTGTTTTTGTTTTTTTGTTTTTTTTTGTGTGTGTGTTTTTCAATAGAGCCATGGGAACTGGTCAGAATTAGTGAAGATGAATTAAGCTAATTAAAGTGCAAGACTTAAAGAAAAACCTGTTAAAGGCTTCACGAGACTTGATCCTGGACCTTTCAGCAGGACATACAAATGTCACACTAAAATACATTGCTATCTGGTCTTAACGTAATAAAATGTGGGGGAAAAAAGTTTAAGGGCTATAAATACTTTTTCCAGTCTCTATAAATAGGTCTGGTAATACACGATTAACAGCGCATTCTCATGAAGCTACGCCCAGGAGAGTCTCTATTAGATCCGTCTCATCCTGTTTTTGATGGGCTCTGATTCGCGTTAAATGAGCGGATACGCCTGTTAGATATGCCCCTAAAATAGAAGCCGTTTTAGTATTTTAGGACACAGCAGAAATCCTTATTTCTTCCGGAGACGAAGAGGAGGGAAACTTTATAATGACTGTTAGAACTTCCCTTGTTCAATATTTGTGCAACTTTATCTCAACCTGCAAGTTGTACGGTGACGCAAATCCGTCCCCATGCTCATAATAAACAGAGGAAATCTATTCCCCCTCCTACGCGCAAAACACAATTAACTTCAGAGGCGATACTTCATCCGCAAGGCCCCTCTTAAGATTCACACCGCTTGGGTCCTGGCCAACGAGATTTTATAATCGAGTGGTTAAATGGCCCTCTCGGTGGCCTGATTCTCATTTTAAAAGCGCGGTTTCACCTTCACCACACGTTTTACGCTCAGTCAAGACGCTCTTGATTGAGCGCTCTTCTGCAGTCTTCACTGTTGACTCCCCTCCTCCTCCTCCTCCTACATCTCCAAACTCCGATCGCATGTTTCTCTTGCATGTGTTGAAAACAATAGCTTCTGAAGGCCCTCCGCGCACTCATTTAGTCCCGATTCACGCGGGCGGAAGCGCCAATGACCCTGACTGCCCGCTATCATGGTGTTTTCGAGTGACACTTTTCCGGGTTAAAATTAGAAAAATGACATTTAACGTTTGCCCTCCGTCCAGCAGTCAAAACAATCCAGGGAAGAGGATGTGGCGGTGCGCAGTGCGCCTCGAGTTATTTCAGGTGCTGATGAGCTTTTTCAGTGGGAAGCACTTGAGAAAACAGACGTCGGATCAGCGTTTATACCCACGCAGTGAGGAGAGAAGAGAAGGTTGCAGGCGTTTCTGATGTGTGTTTGCAGAGATCTTTTAGGAAGAAGATGATTAGATAGTGGGGAAAAAATGATTTTTAAGCAATATAGTCAGTCAACAGTGCCTTGCAAAAGATTTCATCGCATTCGAACGTTTCCTAATTTCGTCACATTAAAGCTACAAAGTTTACTGTATTTTATTTGGATTTTGTATTAAGCGCATAGTTGAGAGTTGTTTCTTTGTTTGTTTTCTTGACAAACAACATCTAAGAAACGAGGCAAACATTTCTATGTTCTCCACCTGAATCGATACTTTATAGAACCACCTTCGTTGGCCTCCAGGAACGTGAACCTGGGTTCCATGTTTTAAGTCTTTTGCAACATCTTTTCTTCCTGGACTTTCCCCCATATTTTCCCCATATTCCCCATATTTAGATGGTGTCACTATCATGTTTAACAGTGGGTATTGTGTGCTCAGAATAATGAGCTGTACTCCACAACACATTTGCATTTAGTCCAAAATGTTACATTTTGGTCCTATCTGACCATGGCACCTTCTTCCACAAGTTTGTTTTGTACCCTATGAAAAAATACAAACAGGACTGTTTATTGGTTTGTTTTAACATTGGCTTTCCTCTTGCCATTCTTGCATAAAAGCCAGATTTATCTATTGCAAAACTAATAGTTTAGTCAACACATTCTAACATCTGAGCTCTGGACCTCTGCAGCTCTTCCAGAGTTATCATGGGTCTTGATTAACTACCTCCTTGCCTGGCCTGTCTTGATAAGTTTGCAGATATGCCATAGTCTGTTTATTCTCAGGTGATGGACTGAGCATATGTTAGAGATGTCCAAAGCTTGGGATATTGTTTTATAAACTAACCCTGCTTTAATTTTTTTTTTAACAAACCTTTGAGGCCTTCACAGATCAGTGGGATTTATTATGTGATTAAATTATATTCAAGCGGACTCCGTTTACCAAGTAGGTGACTCCTAAAGGCATTTGGTTACACTGGATTTTATGGGTGGTATCAGAACAAAGGGGGCTGAATGTAAATACACTTCACAATTTTCAGATTTTCACAAGTTTGGAAATAATGTATGCTTTTTCTTTTGTTTCATACTTACGCTCTACTTTGTGTTGGTTTACCATTTAACATTGTAATAAAATACGTGGAGGTTCCTGTTTATAAGATCCAAAATGTGATAATGTTCAATACTTTTCATGTCACTATACTATAAAAAAAAATCATTCACATGCAAGTGAGGCCTCATTCTTTTTTCTTTTCTCGTATTATGACAGTCGTTTTTAAAACCATAAAACTCTGAAAATTTTGTATCATAAAAACGACACACTTGATTTACAGACGATCTGTAAAAAAAAAAAAACACTGAAATATTTCTGCCAGACTCATCCTGGATGGTGTTCATCATCATCATGTCCCTCTTCCAAGTCTAACCTCCGTAGAGCAGTATGAATGATGGGAAACGGGACACTCTCAAGCTGTGTTAGTTAACACATTGATTTTTCACCCTTCACAAAGCTGCTGTTCACAGTGGTTCAGAAAGTTTGAAATGCAACAGGGAAGTGTTTATTTAATCATATTTTACATTAAATCTATTCAAAAACTTTTACAATGAATAACTGTATTTTAGGGTTAATTTAGAATAAATGCCAACAGTTTTTGTATGTTTGGTCTTAGGTTTGTATCATCTAATTATAAAAGCCTTCTATTTCTAAAATGTTAAACTGAATGTTTTTTTTTTTAAATAAACTTTAAAGACAAACAGACAAGAGATGCATTTCTTCCTAAAATAAAAATATAATGGAAACAATTGTGTTCTCTTCCTTCAGTTCATAGCGTTATGTCTCTTCATAGAAACTGAGGCCTGCAACTTCCTGCAATTAATATAAATGGTTGTTGTAATTATCTAATATAATTAAAAATCTATTAAACACAGCACATGCCAATACTTTTCCCTTATGTTTTAATCTCTGAGAGGTTTGTGTTTACTAAACCGGACATGTGACCAATAGTATTTCTGTGGACCATAGGGTGCCTATGCAGCTGATTTGTGTATGCCTTAGGCTGGCTCTGCTATTACTTAAAATGTTATTTCATCATCCACCATACCTTCTAAACATTTAT